>OY856409.1:1957359858-1958559858 GCA_963693085.1 Alisma plantago-aquatica | reverse complement strand
GAAAAGAATGTCCTTTCAACTACATGTACAAGTTTCCAACTTGGAGCATTATGGATTTCGGCCAAAGTAGAAAGAAGAAGTGAACTAAGAAAAGAGATTTAAAAGAGAAGATCTTACGTATAGGAATCAAGAAACTAAGTTAGGAGTCTTAGATTTATCCTAGAAAAGATTGATCCATGGCATATGAGAACATGAATACACGTGCATACAAGCTCTCCATAACATTTTATATTTTCATTGACAACTAGTTCCACATCAGCCTCTATTGACTCATCACCAGTCTCGAACTGAAGCAAAATATTTGGTAAAAGGTTCTCTAGATAGAAGTGGGGAGGGGTATATATAGTTGAGTTAGAAGGGAGAAAAAGCCAAACAACCAATGGGAGATTCTCAATGATCAAAGAACTAATTTCTCATCAGTTTACGTACCCAAAATTCTCATATGTGTATGTTTTTGTTGTTCTCTCATTAATGGTTTTGAATCAAAAACTCTAGCCATGAACAACTTCTATGACATTGGTCAACAAGCTAGAAATTCTAGTCAGTTGTCACACTTCTGCCTCGTCAGTGTGCTGATTTGCTGAACTCTCTTCAGTTCATACATCAGTTCGCTCATCAATTTATCAACCAAATTTAGCATCGGTTGACCATAAAAGACTGTCTGTCAATGTTGCTGCTCGCCCATCTATTCTTCATTTAAAAATGTTTGTGGGTTGTTCATTATATCATCTCGTTGATTGGTAATTGCAAAGGCTCATGGATTAAGAGTTGTTCTCATTGTTCAAAAATCCATTTCTATGATTGACGTCTACTCCATATCACTATGTAACACTTTATAAAAATTCATTTCCAAATAGTAAGAAATAAAGTGAAGTCTTTTTTAGATTAACATAATTTCTACTAACCAAAGTGAT
This sequence comes from Alisma plantago-aquatica, assembly GCA_963693085.1. Taxonomy (NCBI): domain Eukaryota; kingdom Viridiplantae; phylum Streptophyta; class Magnoliopsida; order Alismatales; family Alismataceae; genus Alisma; species Alisma plantago-aquatica. Next base: position 1,958,558,944 of record OY856409.1, on the reverse strand, counting down.
TTCATCCCAGACGAAATTATAATAGACAATGCTCTTCTTCTCTTATTGTTATAACCTCAATTTCCTGAATATGTAAAGGAAGATGTAATTCTCTTTTAATGAATAAATGAAATCTTTTTCTTTGATTTGTAATGTATTTTGTATGAAAAGGCCTTGATTTATTGATGGTGGGCTTTGTTGGCCATTAATCCCCATTGAAAAGAAAAGAGAATTAATAAGGAAAAGAAATTGATTAATAAAAGGGAAATGTGAGTAATTGACAATTAAAAAGAATATAAAGGCAAACTAATATTCCCCAATATGGGAATCTGTGCCTCTAGGATTTCTTGAGGTCCAAGGGACCCAAAATCACAAGATAATCACAAAGGAAAAAGGAATATAAATTAATTTGGAGTAATTAATGAGAAAACTTGGGAGAGAAGGAAGCCTTATCATCCATTGCTTTTTGTTTCCCAAATTTTGTACAAATCTAGGCAATAATAAAAGGAACGTTTCCTGAAAATTTGAGCTAAATAGGAGTTGTGGTTTGGGAGAAATCATTTTTGCAAGTTATTTACAAATTGGGAATTAATTTTGAATTAAAGAAAATAAATATTTCCTTTGTATGATCGCGAGCAGCGAGGTCTTTTGGATCTTAATCCAACGGCCGACAGTCATTGCCTAAGTCCCAAGTGGACTTGGACTCAGCTAGGTTGCAGAGGAATTTTCCTCTTCGATTTTCTTGAGATCCAGGGCAGATGGAAGCCATCTTTTATTCCCATCATATTCGGGAAAGCAAAACGAAGGGAAACATCCAGTTTTTGGTGGAGTTTCGTCTCCAACACGAGAAACACCCAACTGGGCATGACCTTGCCCCGACCCTATAAATAGGGGAGGGCTATGGAGGGAACCAACATCCCTAATCCCTAGCCCAATCTCTACGGATGGAGTCTAAGAGTGCTTTGGTACGTCCAATTGCCTGCTAGTCTCGACCTGCATCCTCAGCAACTCGGAGACCATCATCGGAGTCTGGCGGGTAGGGGACGACTTTAGCGTTTACTCAGCAAGAAATTGGAGGCGTCATCGAGTTTGTAAAGGGGAGGCGGAGCTCCCTAGATAACCGGTGTGAGGAGAGGAAGAGAGGAGCCCAGAGTCAACCTTGTGGTTGACCGTCATTGCTACAGCAACAAAGTCAAGAGGAGAAGAAGGAGAGAACCGCAGATTGACCATTTTACCCCTCGCCTCCTTCAGTAGCACCGAGGTTAGAATCATATTCTCTTCTGTTGATCGCACATAAAAGGCGCTAGCATCCACGGTCATCAGATCCTCAGTGGATCCGCGGTCCATGGATCGGGCGGTCCTGCTTTTTCTAGTAAAATAGCAAGTAAATTAATAAAAAGAGTTTTCTTGTTAAAAATCGTATCTTGATCTAGGAACCTCAGATGGGGGAAGTTAATACATGAAATATGATCAAAAAAATATGAGGAATATGTTAAAAATGGTTTGGACATCTAAATCTGTATATCTTTGCAAAAGTATAAAATTTTATGGGAAAAGTGTTAATTTGTAATTAGAAAACCCTAATTGTTAACTAAAGATGGTTTTAATCTTGCAATTAGGTTAATTCGAGCATGTTTAACTTGACTAATGATTAAGATGGTTGTTAACTTGTTTTGGATAATAGAATTGCAAAGTTTAGGGTTTTAAACTTAATATAATGGTTAAGATGCTTAGAAACCCCAAATTAGAGAAAAAGAAAAGAAAAGATATAGTAATATGAAAATTGGGGTTTTTGTGGTCCAAGCCTGATCTTAAGGACCTTAATGGAAAATAATTAGGGTTTGATGAATATTTGATAAAAGTAAGGTAAAAGTAATAACAAGGAAGTGAAACCCTAATTATGGTTAAAACCCTAAAAAGGAGTAAAAACCCTAGAAGACAGCTAGGAGTGATAGATCATGATAATGTAATTAATGGTAGAGAAATTGGATGCCTTTTTTAGGAATAATTGTGTGGGTGTGCTTGCTTGATTCCTGATTGATTGGTTATTTCTGCATTCAAGTTTGCTTAACAGGTATGTGGTTAATTATGAATACCCGCGTTAGTTTCCCGACGGATTCTCGGATGTTTAATCGCATTGAATGCAACTAAACTGTTTGGTTGTTCTTATTGCAATTATAAAGTGACTATGACTATCACAATTTAATTTAAATGTGTATTCTCGCACCTACATGCCACCCTGATAGAAGATGCCATAAAGGTCAGGCCCAGGAGGGTAGACCAATGGGCACCATGAGAGGTGACCCCAGACACCAAGCTCGGGAATGAGAAGGTGGTCTATGAGGCATGACTATGGAGCACCATGAGAGGTGAATCCTAGGCACCAAGCTCGGGATTGAGAAGGTGGCCTTAGGTCAATTCCAAGGTTAGGGCAAAAGCGGTGGAGAATGTCACATGGAAAATGTAAATTGCCTTGCTAAATATCTTGGTTGCAATATTTAAATTGTTAAACTTATTTGTGAATTTTTGGTTGCCTCCACATACCAGCAATTGCTGACCGACGTTTTGTTTGTCGGTGTTTTAGGTGTAACCCTGAAAGCACAAACAGTAAAATGACATCTTGTGAAAATAAGAAACAAAGTGCAAGGAGGATCAGATAGAGTAATTCCAGCTGGGGATAGATAGTTTCCAAAAGTTTTAAAAGGTAAACAAAGTTTTAATTTTCTTGCCAATATTCAGTTAGTAGTAGAATTTAATAATTATCATTGATTATTTGTTGAAACTTTGATCCTGTTAATTCATTAACGACTTTGACCTTCTGGTCTCCCTTAATTGGGGGTTACTGGGGGACGGGGTCGTTACAATTGGTATCAGAGCGTAGGTTCTTCATCTAATCATTAATAATTATAAAATTTTAAAAATTCCATAGAACCGAGGGAGTTATTAGAGGAGTATCCGAAAGACTGAGGTGTCTAGAAAAGGATCACTTCCGGGGGTTGGCAATATTTTCCTCCGCACCGCTAGTCAGAATACGAGGACTCCCAGATTGTGTGACTGCCTGGCCGATGTCTTAGGATATGACTCGAAATAATATACCTTTAGGACTCTCTCATCTTGTTCATCTCTCCTCAACTCAAAATTCTCTTAAGGATTTTAAGGATTAGGGTTTTTCCCTCTCTTCCTCCCCCTCTTGAGGTATGGGTAAGGTTGATAAGGTCTAAGGGATCCTCCACCAAATTAATAAAAGATACATAATTAAGATGTCATTGACATAAGTATAATTAGTTTAAAAATAAACTAAAAGTTTGTTTGTGTGCAGATGGCTCGTACCAAAGTCGTGGCTATCACTTTTTCCACCAGTGATGGTGGACCACCCCGTAAGGAGAATGGGTCTTCCAAGAAGAGGAAGCGGAACCACGGTGGGGAGGCCTCTAAGAAGAGAAAGAGGCATGAGGAAGCTATGCATGAGGCCCCCAACCCTGAACCTATGACTGACGTCAACCAAGAGCAAGGAGAAGGACCAAAATATGAGGAATACCATGGGTTTGAAGAGGAAGCCCGGATGGAAGAAGACCAACCTAGTGGACAAGAACCAGCCGTGGTGGTTCACACAACAGATGCAGTTTGGATGGAGCGAAAAAGCAACTGACTGAAGCTATCTGTGCCCTGGCCCTTAGGGCCATAGCTAGGGTTGAGAATGGGGAGCCACTTCCAATTCTTCCTCGACTTGGAGCCACCATCCTGGACTTCGTCAAGCTGAATGTTGAGAAGTTCTGTGGAGAAGACAAGTCTGAAGTGGTCGACAAGGCCAAAGCTTGGCTGCTTGTAGTCGAGAATGGGTTCCGTATGCTAGAGGTACATCCAAATAAGAAGGTTCTGTTTGCTACTCACCTTTTGGAAGGTGCAGCCAAGATATGGTGGGAGAACCATATCACGGGAAGAGACCTAAGTGAGGAACTGATGGCATGGACTGACTTCAAGACCATCTTCACCGCCAGATTCCTCCCCATCTCAGCAAAGAAAGAGAAAGAAAGAGAGTTCATCAGCATGACTTAACGAAGCTCTTCAGTTGCGGACTTTGGTCATAGGTTCCGCCTCCTGTAACATTTTGGACACATGATGGATGAAGAGAGGAGGGTGGACCACTTCATGGAACGTCTGCACCCTGCCATCAAGCCTCATGTGATGGTTAGTAAGCCAAATACCTTCGCTGAAGCCTACAACACCGCCTTGGACATTGAAAGGACAGTGATGCCTACACAGAACCAATCCAGAGGGTACTTGGGTTTCACTGAAGGAGCTCAAGGGCAGAGGAATGAACACAGGAAGGGACAAGGAGGCAACCACAACAAGAACAAGCATGGGCACACAGGCAAGCCCCGTGGTCGCCTCCAGCAGTGTCGCACCTATGGACGGGCACATCCTGGGAAGTGCCTCTTTGAGAAGAAGGTGTGTTTCAGATGTCAACAAGAGGGACACTTCATCGCCAACTACCCTCAGCCTGACCCAAGAGTACCTTTGGGGTCACATCCCGTGGCAGCATAGCCAGTAGCTACAGCACCCCCAGTAGGAGCACCAGTCGAAGCACCTCTAGCTGGAGAGAAGAGACAAGCTAGAGTGTTCGCCATCGACAATGAAGAAGCTCAGGTGAATGCTAATAAGTTGATCGAGGGTAATAACCCATAGAGTTTTTCCTTTTAGCTCAGTAGACCATGTAATAGCTTTCTGATATGGAATAACTATGTAGGCTTGCTGGAAGTCATGGGACAAAATGTAAAAGCACTCTTTGATTCTGGTTCTACTAATACTTTTATTTCGAGAAATTTGGCGACTATGCTTGATTTGGATATCAAGGATTTGGGTTATGTTTTGGATGTCACAACCCCGAGTGGTCATATTTATACCTCTCTTTTGAAAACCCCTGTGTTGCTAGTTAAGTTTCTGAACCATGAGCTTCCCACTGACTTCATCCTTCTCGATATGAATGATTTTAATGTAATCATCGGTATGGACTAGCTTTCCACCTATAGGGCCCACATTGACTGTAGAGAGAAGAAGATTCTCATTAGAAAAACCAGCTATCCACACTTCACCATTCGAGGAAGGAAAGATGCGACAACCAGTCTTTACATATCCGCTTTGAAAGCTGAATGGATGCTATACAAGGGCTATCGAGCCTACCTAGCCATAGTTATCATACCTGAGGTTAAGGGGCAATCCTTAGAGGACATAGAGGTGGTTCGGGAGTACGCGAATGTGTTTCCAGATGATCTACCAGGGATTCCCCCTGAGAGGGAGGTAGACTTCTCGATTGAATTAGCTCCTGGAACTAACCCTATATCTAAGGCACCCTATAGAATGGCCCCTACTGAGTTGCTTGAGTTGAAAACCCAGTTGCAAGAGTTGTTGGATAAGGGGTTCATCCGACCCAGTACATCGCCATGGGCAGCACCAGTCCTCTTTGTAAAAAAGAAGGATGGGTCGCTTCGAATGTGTATTGATTATCGGATGATCAATCAGGCAACCATTAAGAATAAGTATCCTTTGCCTAGAATAGATGACTTGTTCGACCAACTCAAATCAGCTCGAGTCTTTTCCAAGATCGATTTGAGATCAGGATACCACCAGATGAGAGTGAGAAGTGAGGATATACCCAAAACGGCTTTCAGAAACCGTTATGGCCACTATGAGTTTGTGGTCATGCCGTTTGGATTATCCAATGCACCTAGTGTCTTTATGAACCTCATGAACAGTGTGTTCCAACCTTTCCTTGACTCTTTTGTGATAGTGTTCATAGATGACATTTTGGTGTACTCAGATGACCTAGCCCAACATCGTGACCACCGGGGTAGAGTCCTTGATATCGAGAAAGCATAAGTTTTTTGGAAAGTTCTCGAAATGTGAGTTTTGGTTGGATCGAGTCATGTTTCTTGGACACATCATCTCAGGAGGAACGATCGCCGTAGATCCAGCCAAAGTATCGGTAGTTCGAGAATGGTCGGCACCAAAGAACCCCTCTGAGATTCGCAGCTTCTTGGGGCTGGCCGGGAACTGCCGTCACTTCATTAAGGATTTCTCCAAGACTACTCTACCACTAACCATGTTGACCTGGAAGGATGTGAAGTTCATGTGGTCGGAAGTATGTGAAACTCGATTCTGAGAATTGAAGGAGAAGTTGACTACCGCACATGTGTTGACTCTGCCTTCTGGCAATGAGGGTTTCATGATATTCACCGATGCTTCCAAGATGGGACTTGGATGTGTGTTGGAACAGGATCGACATGTGGTTGCATATGCTTCCCGATAGCTCAAGCCGAATGAGGTGAATTACCCGACACATGACCTAGAGTTAGTTACTATCATCCATGCCTTGAAGATATGGTGGCACTACCTGTACGGTGCTACCTTCGAGATCTTCACCGACCATAAGAGCTTGAAGTACCTGCTGACATAGAGAGACATAAACCTATGACAATGATGATGGATGGAGTACATGAAAGATTATGACTTCACCATCACCTACCATCCTGGTAAGGTGAATGTCATAGTTGATGCTCTGAGTCAGAAGCAGCTTAAATGCACAGCTGTTCTGTCTAGTCAGTGGAAGAGTTTAGAGGAGCTGGTGGAATGGACTCCACAACTGGTAGAGGACCGAGTTCGGTTGGGTAATATCCATATTCAATATGAGTTGTTGAGTGAGATCATAGCTACACAGTTGACCAGTGGAGAGATAGACAAGATGAAAGGTTTGATGATGAAGCCACAGACTCATCTATCCGTGGGAGTAGACAGAGGAATCAGGTTTGAGAATCACATATGGGTTCCTGTGGATTCACCAATAAAGGAGTGTGTTCTGCAAGAAGCCCATGGATCCAAATATATAGTTACCCAGGAACTACCAAGATGTTCAAGGACATGTAACGATTTTTCTGGTGGCCAGGAATGAAGAAAGACATTGCATTATGGGTGGCCAGTTGTCTTACGTTCCAGATGGTCAAGGCTGAACACCAATGACCCGGCGGACTTTTACAGTCAATAGAAATTCCAGAGTGGAAATAGGAGCAGATCACCATGGATTTTATGGTGGGTCTACCCCAGATCAAGAAGGGTCATGATGCGATATGGGTCATGGTAGATCGTCTTACCAAGTCAGCACACTTCCTTGCCTTGAAGACCACCGCTAAGGTGACAGACCTAGTTGAGTTGTACATTAGAGAGATAGTGCGGTTGCATGGTGTACCAGGATCGATCATTTCAGATAGAGACCCAAAGTTTACTTCCAAATTGTGGAAGAAAGTACAAGAGGAACTTGGTACCAGGTTAAAGTTTAGTACCGCTTATCACCCCCAAACGGATGGTCAGACAGAAAGGACAATCCAGACGCTAGAAGATCTGCTGAGAGCTTGTGTGCTCGATTGGGGTGGCTCATGGGAGCAATACCTACCTTTAGCAGAGTTCGCCTACAATAATAGCTACCAAGCCAGTATCGGGATGCCTTCGTATGAAGCTTTGTACGGGAGACCGTGTCGGTCCCCACTTCACTGGGATGATGTGGGTGAGAGGACCTTGTTGAGGTCAGATGAGCTCCAAGTGTATGCTGATAAAGTAGCCTTGATGAAGCAAAGGCTAAAGAGAGCCCAGGATCGAAAGAAGTCGTATGCTGATGCAAAGCAGACTAATATGCATTTCACTATAGGATATCATGTGTTTTTGAAAATCCGACCGCTCTGAGCTATAGCTAAGAACAGAGCAAAGTTGAGTCACCGATACGTGGGTCTGTTTGAGGTGTTAGAACTGATTGGTGAAGCTGCATACCATTTGGTGTTACCCCCTCAGTATAGCATGATGCATGATGTGTTTCACATGTCTAACCTGAAGCAATATGTGCAAGATCTGGGCCATGTGCTGAGCATTGAACCTATTGAGCTTCAAGGGAAGTTGACTTATCCTGAGTCACCATTGCAGATTCTAGATACCAAGGTGAAAGAGCTCAGATGCACGAATATAGAGATGGTAAAGGTTCTTTGGAAGCACCATGGAGAGGATGTGGCCACCTGGGAGCTAAAGGCAGACATGGAGAAAACATACCCTGAAGTGTTTGTTTGATTGTTTGAATTTTGAGGGCAAAATTCCTATAAGGAGGGGAGGATGTTATAACCTCATTTTCCTGAATATGTAAAGGAAGATGTAATTCTCTTTTAATGAATAAATGAAATCTTTTTCTTTGATTTGCAATGTATTTCGTATGAAAAGGCCTTGATTGATTGATGGTGGGCTTTGTTGGCCATTAAGCCCAATTGAAAAGAAAAGAGAATTAATAAGGAAAAGAAATTGATTAATAAAAGGGAAATGTGAGTAATTGACAATTAAAAAGAATATAAAGGCAAACTAATATTCCCCAATATGGGAATCCGTGCCTTTAGGATTTCTTGAGGTCCAAGGGACCCAAAATCACAAGATAATCACAAAGGAAAAAGGAATATAAATTAATTTGGAGTAATTAATGAGAAAACTTGGGAGAGAAGGAAGCCTTCTCATCCATTGATTTTTGTTTCCCAAATTTTGTACAAAGCTAGGCAATAATAAAAGGAACGTTCCCTTAATATTTGAGCTAAATAGGATTTGTGGTTTGGGAGAAATCGTTTTTCCAAGTTATTTGCAAATTGGGAATTAATTCTGAATTAAAGAAAATAGATATTTCCTTTGTATGATCGCGAGCAGCGAGGTCTGTTGGATCTTAATCCAACGGCCGACGGTCATCGCCTAAGTCCCAAGTGGACTTGGACTCTGCCAGGTTGCAGAGGAATTTTCCTCTTTGATTTTTTTGAGATCCAGGGAAGATGGAAGCCAACTTTTATTCCCATCATATTCGGGAAAGCAAAACGAAGAGAAACATCCCATTTTTGGTGGAGTTTCGTCGCCAACACGAGAAACGCCCAACTAGGCAGGACCTTGCCCCGACCCTATAAATAGGGGAGGGCTATGGAGGGAACCAACATCCCTAATCGCTAGCCCAAGCTCTGCGGATGGAGGCTAAGAGTGATTTGGTACGTCCAATTGCCTACTCGTCTCTACTTGCATCCTCAGCAACTCGGAGACCATCGCCGGAGTCCGGCGGGTAGGGGATGACTTTAGCGTGTCCTCGGCAAGCAATTGGAGGCATCATCAAGTTCGTAAAGGGGAGGCGGAGCTCCCTGGATAACCGGCATGAGCAAAGGAAGAGAGGAGCCCAGAGTCAACCTCGTGGTTGATCGTCGTTGCTACATCAACGAAGTCGAGAGGTAGAAGAAGGAGAGAACCGCAGATTGACCATTTTTCCCCTCACCTCCTTCAGTAGCACCGAGGTTAGAATCTTTTTCTCTTCTGTTGATCGCACATAAAAGGTGCATGCATCCACGGCCGTCAGATCCTCAGTGGATCCGCTGTCCATGGATCAGGCGGTCCTGCTTTTTCCAGTAAAATATCAAGTAAATTAATAAAAAGAGTTTTCTTGTTAAAAATCGTATCCTGAGCTAGGAACCTCGGATGGGGGAAGTAAATACATGAAAAATGATCATAAAAATATGAAGAATATGTTAAAAATGGTTTGGACATCTAAATCTGTATATCTTTGCAAAAGTATATAATTTGATGGGAAAAGTGTTAATTTGTAATTAGAAAACCCTAATTGTTAACTAAAGATGGTTTTAATCTTGCAGTTAGGTTAATTCGAGCATGTTTAACTTGATTAATGATTAAGATGGTTGTTAACCTATTTTGGATAATAGAATTTCAAAGTTTAGGGTTTTAAACTTAATATAATGGTTAAGATGCTTAGAAACCCTAAATTAGAGAAAAAGAAAAGAAAAGATATAGTAATATGAAAATTAGGGTTTTCGTGGTCTAAGCCTGATCTTAAGGACCTTAATGGAAAATAATTAGGGTTTGATGAATATTTGATAAAAAATTAGGTAAAAGTAATAACAAGGAAGTGAAACTCTAATTATGGTTAAAACCCTAAAAAGGAGTAATAACCCTAGAAGACAGCTAGGAGTGATAGATCGTGATAACGTAATTAATGATAGAGAAATTGGATGCCTTTTTCAGGAATAATTGTGTGGGTGTGCTTGCTTGAGTCCTGATTGATTGGTTATTTATGCATTCAAGTCTGCTTAACAGGTATGTGGTTAATTATGAATACCCGCTTTAGTTTCTCGACGGATTCCCAGATGTTTAATCGCATTGAATGCAACTAAACTATTTGGATGTTCATATCGCAATTATAAAGTGACTATGACTATCACAATTTAATTTAAATGTGTATTCCCGCACCTACATGCCACCCTGATTGAAGATGCCATAAAGTTCATGCCCAGGAGGGTAGACCAATGGGAAACATGAGAGGTGACCCCAGACACCAAGCTCGGGAATGAGAAGGTGGTCTATGAGGCATGACTATGGAGCACCATGAGAGGTGACTCCCAGGCACCAAGCTCGGGATTGAGAAGGTGGCCTTAGGTCAATTCCAAGGTTAGGGCAAAAGCAGTGGGGAATGTCACATGGAAAATGTAGATTGCCTTGCTAAATATCTTGGTTGCAATATTTAAATTGTTAAACTTATTTGTGAATTTTTGGTTGCCTCCACATACCAGCAATTGCTGACAGACGTTTTGTTTGTCGGCGTTTTAGGTGTAACCCTGAAAGCACAAACAGTAAAATGACACCTTGTGAAAATAAGAAATAAAGTGCAAGGAGGATCAGATAGAGTAATTTCAGCTGGGGATAGATAGTTTCCCAAAGTTTTAAAAGGTAAACAAAGTTTTAATTTTCCTGCCAATATTCAGTTAGTAGTAGAATTTAATAATTATCATTGATTATTTGCTGAACCTTTGATCCTGTTAATTGATTAATGGCTCTGACCTTCGGGTCTCCCTTAATTGAGGGTTACCGGGGGATGGGGTCATTACACTTACGGTTTTTGAAATGTTCCATGTGATAGAGAGAAAAAGCAATGGGAAGAAATACACTATGATTATTAATCTAACATAAGAAAAATGTACCAGGAGTGAAGTACTTCTTTAATAAATATCCTCAAGAAGATGGGTCTTGGAAATCTATAACTTCTTAGTTAAATAAAGAAAAAATGGTCTTTTGTATGGTGCCAATGATCAAACATGGGCCTAGTGTCACACACTTATTCTTCTTTGATGGTAGAAAACTTTTTAAAAATGCATATCTTGAAGATGTTGATATCTTAGGCTTACCTTGAAGAAGCTTCTAGGTAGAAAGTAAACTTTAGTAAATAAAAAATTCCCTTAACTTCTAGTGATCTCAAGGAAAGAAAAGTTCCCCATTAACTATGTTTTCAATTTGACAAGAGAGGAAAAATACGATAAGTACTTGGGGATCCCAACGCTTATCGGTAGATAGAAGAAAGAGTTATTTGAAAATATGAAAGAAAGAATTTTGAAAAAAGATTAAAGGGTGGAAGGAGAAAATAATAAACTAAGATGGTAACAAAGTACATACCAAAGCGGTCATCCAAGTAATACTGACATAAATGATAAGTGTTATACACACATCAGTCAACATTATAGATGAGATCAACCAAATGATATCTGATTTCTAATGGGACAGAAAATATGGAAAACATAAAATGCACCAAGTGGCATGAACCAAACTATGCACTTCTAAACACCAGTATGGATTGAGATTTAGAGACATCTTCTCCATCAATTATGTGTTACTTGCAAAATAGACTTGGCGAATTTTCTCTAAGCCTCAACCTTGTTAGCAAAAGTTATCAAAGATAGATATCATGAAGGATTTTTTTTCTTGAAGCATGATGGGGGTATGACTTTAGTTATAACAAAAAAAGCATATTAGGTGCCAAAGCCCTACTTCTTGAAGGACATAGATGGAATATTGGGAATGGTACTCATGTTAACATATGGAGTAACACACGGATTTTTGACAAACATGGGTGTTAGCACACTATCTAGAAAGGAAGTTTCCAATCTTATTGATAAATACAGTGCATGCTAGTTACAAAAGAAGATAGAAAAAGGTTATGTTTGGTGAGAAAAGGACCAATTTCTAACCCATTTCCCAAATAAAAGAATTGTACATGTACTAGTACTTGGATTGATTCTATACTATCAAGAGTTCTTACTGGTTGAGCTCTTTCAACCACACATATGATGCAAATTCCATGACTAAATCTGAAATTCTTGCAACCTAGAACTAGATACTGAATGCCTCCCACGTAAACTAGAACAATTTTTCTTGCATTGCTGCTCAAATCAAATACCCACAAAAGCAAATCTCAATGTACCACATTACATTTGGTGACACATGTGAGGTTTGTGGGAATGGACTAAAGAATCCTATGCATCTCTTCTTTAAATCCAATGATATGACTACTTGTCCCAAGTTGAATCCTCCCTATGAATTCATCATGGGCACACATTTAGTCTTCTATATCTATATTATTTACTATTTGTTGTCTATCCATACAAAAAATTAGAATCAAGAGGATCTTCAATCCCAACTCTTAACTATTTCTATCATATATATAAACTTCTTATATTGGATTAGATGTTCCATTGAGAAATACAAGATGGATCAATAGACAAAAAGATATCCTTCAATCAACAACCCTATCACCATGCTCACCATAGGATTGCTAGTTGAAAGAATGTTGATGTTTTTGTCATCTCAATAACGATAAGTATTGGTATTAACTTTGGATCTTGCAATGGTTGTACTTTTCTTCCACCTCCCAAGCCTCCCTTGGCTAATAAGGTGTTCACCATACAAAAGCCAACATCGTTCTACTGGATACTCGACTAGCGATCTCGCATAACATCAAGTAATTGATTATTCAATCTGATACAATCAACAACATGCCCATATATGTTTTCCATGCAATCAAAAGAGCAGGTATATTACTTAATGGTAGATTGATGTTGGTCCACATAGGTCACGACCTCAACCAATGATAATAAAAATTCCAATTCAATGGTTAGTTCACACAACTGTAGTAATTGAACACAGTAGAAACAACCTCATCCATGGTTACAACATAGTTAAAAGCATAAGAATTATTCTCAATGAAGTCTCAAGTCACCGAGAGAGGGTAATTAATGATGAGTAGTTCTTGACACATCAAATTTAAAAATGAAGAAATTAATCATTAGATATCTACAACAATCTCGATTCACCACAATGTGCACCAAAGTTAGATAGGGAGAGGGAAAATATCAACACACAAAAGGAATTCTCAACATTAGCCTCAATTCACCATGCCATTAATAGTTAGATATAAAAATAGTAGATATCACACATAAAAAAGAAATTATTACTATGAGAAAAGCGCGGAGGCATATATTTGGAAACAATTTACCTTTTCCCTCCCAGTAGCTAAAATGACAAACATCTAAACAACAACCAAGAGAAAGAACTTGTTTTAAACTAGAAAATAAAATATTCAAAATGAACTAAAGTTTATAATTACAAAACTAATAGATAGAGAGATTCTATGGAATAGTAAAAGTAGACATAATCCACATGGACTCGTATATAATAAGGAAACCATATTACGCTACAAATGTAGTAGATAGATATCTTGATTTGATGAAAAATTAAAAATATGAAATATCTTCCTTACAAGTTCTAATATTTCATTCTTATGACAATGTCAATTACATATGGCCTTATAAATAAATAATAAAGACACATGTATTGTGTATTGTCTTGTTTCTTTTAAAAGGACTAGTAGAACGAATACTTTCATCTCTTCTTTTCTTTATTTATGCATTATTGCTGAAAGTATGAAATTTAATTCAAGAAATTGGAGTTGAGCCATAAACAACAAGAAATAAAGGGATTCAAAAATATATAGTTGGGTTCTATAATCTCATGACAAGATATGTATTGAGGTTTCTTGTTTAGTTTTGTATATTGAACTTTATACATTTTCTTATAATATCCTTCATACTTCATGGTCTTTACATATTTGATGCTACAAATTTACAATTTTTCCAATTACAAAGATCAACCCCCTTTCAAATGAATTTCAAAGATAAACATGCACCAAATTCATGAAATGATTAGCCACGACTTGTCCAAAAGTATTGTTGTAGAAACAATTATGGTAACATTTTCAATCCGTGAAATTTTATCATGTAACATAAACATGTAACTAGTAATCTTTTTATAAAAAATAGAACTTTCACTCATTTTAAATTGTTATGGTGTCACTTTTCTAATTTCTACATATTTTCATTAGTATAGACTAAATATGTGGTGTATTTATTGACTGATTTCACACTTTACCACTGATATGACTATCTATTTATAGGTAGGTTAAATGGTTGAATCCATATTCACAAATAGTTACAGTACAACACACCTAGAGGAACCCCCGACCATACACATGAGATTTACATTTTTTGTAAAAAAAATCTTCACTATCTATTATCTAATAAGAGTGGTTATGGAGAGAGAGGAAAAGAAGAGAAGGATTTTTTTTGCTAATTATTTTAAAATTGTAATGAATTTATTGTCAAAATAAAAAGTAATATATTCCTTATAAAAATATTTTCTAACAATCCTACTCTTACATACTTTGGATGAAAAGTATGAGAGATGTATCAAAAGGTAGAGGAGAAAAGTCTAAAACAAAGATGAGGAAGGTAGATAAGTGAGAGGACATAAGTATGAAAAGATATGAGAGAAGTATAAAAAATAAGAAGGAAGTAAAAAATTATTACTATAACCCCAAAATGGGGTGATAAAACCCAAAACATGGGTGTTGTACTATAAAAGCACAAGTTATGTATGTCCAAACATTGGTACTTTACTTGATAGATATATAAAATGGTATAATACCATGTGTTTTGGAGTACATATGCTGTGTTTTAGGGTACAATACCCATATTTTAGGGTGCAAAATTTATATTTTGCGGTACAATACTCATATTGTATAAAGAATTTTATGTAATGAATCTAATATTTTGGGGTACAATACCCATATGCTTTTAGGTGATGTACATTTCCTCCTTTTATACTTCTCTCATATGAATGTTTATTTCAAAGTATGTCAACCTTGGTCTTGTTGAAAAATATTTCTATAAGGAATCTAATATTTTATATTTTGACAAAAAATACATAATGAATTGAAAGTAATGAGAAATTTTTGTTTCATTTTTTATAATTTAATAGGTTGTATTTCTATCTCCCATAAGATTCCTCCACTTATTGTGTTTTTGAAACAAAATTTTCTCCTCCTGAGAAATGGGTTTGTGGACATCGATGTGTAAGTTGCAAGGATTCTCAATTTGTAAATATTTAGTTTTCACATGTGGAAAAGTATGAGAATAGGAATACCCAAGATTTGACTAATTATAGTCACCATTGATGTAACACTTTTTAGAAGGTGTGTTTATCAAAAAGAAAAGAAATAATGCTACACAGATGACAAATGGGACACACTTTGATAAGAATTTTGGGCTTTAGCCTACTAAATAACAAAAATAAGGGGGGAAGTAAGTTTACTTCCCTACTGAAAGATCTAGAGGGGGTGAATAGAGCTTTTTGATAATTTAAAAATAATTAAAACACTCAACCAATAAAGGAGGAGGAAATAAGGAAGACACTTGTGTCTAGAGTGGTTCCAACCTTTGAATTGAAAGGTTGTCAGTCCACTACCCAATTGTCTCCAATTTGGATTTTGAAAGTGATAAATTTTATTAACTCACAATGATATTACATAAAATAAATTCACCTTCCTTGAATTAGCCTTCACCTAGAAGTATCCTCAGCCCTCTTTGTAGCATCCTTCTTTGAAGTAACTCCAAGCCCTTAGAGCATCCTTCTCCTCCTAGAAGTACCTCCACCACCTTGAGATAGCCTTCCTTTGGAAGTAGCTCCAACCTCCTTCGAAGCAACCTTTCTTGAAGTAATCTCAAGTTCATCCTGAAGCAGCCTTCTCCACCTAGAAGTAGCTTCAACCAAGCTGCCTCAAGCAGCCTCCACGATCTTAGAGTAGCCAAGGAGCAAAAGTAGCTTGTACCTATGAAGGGGGATTGGAAGAAGGAAATACAACCATTGAGTGTTCCGCTTTCATCCTATATCAAGCATTAGAATCTCTTATTTACTTAAGATAAATGTGGCTATGTGTCGTGGCTAGAAGATTGTAGCTATAGGACAACTCTAGAACACAAAGAAGAAGACAACAAGTGATACAGATGTAGCATAGTAAGTTCCCATATTTTCATGACATGAAGTATTAGGAAGGAAAATGTCCCTTTTGATATCTCCTAGGCTAATGGTATTTTCATCGGTCGATAATTTGGATATATGGTTTTCGGTGGTTAGGTCTATGAAATCTTCATATTCCTCCTCATTTATATATAGTATTTTAAGGGTGTGTTTTCAGAAAAATTTAATCCTAACACATCAACCATGGAAGTGAAAGAGAGGATTATTGGAGTCTCTAGTAAGATTAGCACAGAATTCATTAACGGCTTGGGTGGACCAGAAATGAAAGGATGGTTCAAGAAACTACGTTAACTTTTGCACCTTGAAGAGCTCGGGGAGATCAAGAAGCGTGAGTAAGTTTTTGGTGTCCACTAGTCATCAAGGAAGAGGGGTCTTTGAGGTGATCTTGAGGTAGCATTCTCCAGTAGCAACTTTGTTGAAGGAAATGCCATTGATGACGCTTAAGGCTAGAGAGGCCATTCTTCCTTTCCTCGCAACAACTTGCTTCATCCCACCTCAACCTAAGGATGAAGCCATCTTGAACAAATGGAGGTGAAAGAGGAGATAGAGAAGGTAGTAAAAGAGTGTTTCCGAAAAATAACTCTAAAGATCACTTGAGAGGAGGTGGAGAAGAAATAAATTGAAGTGTGAAGAGAATGGGAGGATTGGGGTCCCTTTTATAACAAATCAAGGACATGCTCGATCGATGATTTCATAAACTGAGGGCCCAATGGCTCTCTTTTGACGCTCCTCATAATGGGTAGTTCGGTCGACCGTTGGATTTAAAAAAATGACCGTTGCGATGAGGATTTGGATGAAATTATTTTTGATTGAGGGGCCTTTTTGCAAAAAAAAATAGTTTGTGAAGTTTCTAGAGGGAACTTGGTTAAAAATCACCTTGTTGATCAAGGGTTCCACTGAGTGGAACTCCGTTGAGATTTTTTTTCAACTGGGAGTATTTTTGGTCCAAAATATTTTTGACCAAATAAGAGTTCGTGAGTAGTTTTGTTGAATTGATTTGAGCTTGTTTTTGTGCTTGTTCATGCTACTAAATTATTGTGACTAACCAAAGAAATAGTACTAGAATTTTGTGCAATAAAGATAACATGAAATTCAAGTAAGAAAATTACAAATTTTGAGCACATATATATCAAAGAATACATTTTATAGGGGAGTAATAAGTAACCGCTTTCTAATATATTGAAATTGATCAAGAGGAAGAGGTTTGGTAAAGATTTCCACTAACTGCTCTTCAGTATCAACATGACAGAGAGATATATTATTTTTAGAAATATGATATCCTAAGAAATGATGTGTAGTTTCAATATGCTTGGCACGACTATGTAAAATAGGATTATGGGACAAGTTTATAGCACTGATATTATCACAAAAAAGTGTCGTAGAAGAAAATGCAAAGTCATAGTCATTTAAAACTTATTGCATATAGAGCACTAGACCACAACATGAACCAGCAACCACATCTTCAGTTTCAGGGGTGGATAGGGAAACTGTATTTTGTTTCTTACTAAACCAAGATACTAAGGCTCTTCCTAGTAAGAAACAACCACCACTTGTGCTTTTGCGATCAAGTCAACAACCAACATAATTGGCATCAGTGTAAGATTTTAAATCTAGAGATTGTCCTTTTGGATACCACAAATCATAATCGATAGTACCAGTGAGATATCTTAATATCATTTTGAAAACTTGAAAATGAGAGTGTGTTGGTTTTCATCGAAATCTAGCACAAAGCCCAATGGAAAACATGATATTCGATCTAGAAGCAGTCAAATATCTTAAACTACCAATCATGGCCCTATATAAGGAATCATCAATGGGTTCACCATCTTCATCCTTGTCAATTTTGACAGAGGTAGCTATGGGAGTGGTAGTATGTTTGCAATCTTCCATGACAAATCATTTTAAGAGTTTCTTGGTGCATTTCTCTTGGCTTAGAAAAATTTCAACAGACGTTTGTTTTATTTGAAAACCCAAGAATTTTTTTAATTCTCCCATGAGACTTATTTCAAAATATTTTTACATAATATCACTAAATTGATTAAATAAGGAATCATTTGAAGCACCAAAGATGATGTCATCAACATATGTTTCAACAACAAGAAAATTTGATTTGTATGTTTTGTAAAATAGTGTAGAATTAGATTTTCCAATTGAAAAGCCATTATCAAATACATATTTTTTAGGTCTTTCATATTAATTTCATGTTACTTGTTTTAGACCATAAAGAGATTTCTTAAGTTTCTATACATGGTCAATTTTGTCAGGAATCTCAAAGCCTGGTGGTTAAGCAACATATACTTCCTCTTCTATAATTCCATTTAGGAAGGCACTTTTTACATCCATTTGGAATAGTTTGATGTCTTTGTGGGTAGCTAGAGATAATAACATTCTAATAGCTTCAAGTCTAGACATGGGATCATAGGTTTCATCAAAATCTATCCCTTCTTGTTGATTATATCCTTGAGCTACCAACCTAGATTTGTTTCTAACTACATCCCCAACTTCATTAAGTTTGTTATGAAAAACTCACTTAGTTCCAATAATGTTTTTATCTTTTGGTTTAGGAACTAAGTCCTATATGTTATTTTTTATAAATTTATTTAGTTCTTCTTGCATAACCATTATCCAATATTCATCCCTTAGAGCTTCAATTACCTTTTTAGCTTCAACGATTGATACAAATGCCATGTTTGCAACATCTCTAAATGATGATCAGATTTTTACTTTATCAAAAGGATTTCCTATGATTAAGTCTTGAGGATGGTCTAGGAATAGATTGTTGTGTCTCATTTTGTTGTTCAATATTGGTATTTTTATCATCTTTTGTAGATATGGTTAGGTCCTCTATTTTATGAGTAATGTCATTTAAATTTTCATTGTCAATTTCATTTTTAGAACTTTGTGTTATCATTTCATGAAATGTGATATGAATTGATTCTTCAACTTTTCTAGAGATGGTATTATAGATTCTAAATGCCTTACTAGAAGTTGAATATCCCAAGAAGAATCCTTTATGTGATTTAGGGTAAAATTTATCTTTATCATCCTTTGTATTTAAGATGTGACAAGGTGTACCAAAGGTATGAAAATAGTCAACTCTTAGTTTCTTATTGAAGATAGGTTCATAAGAAGTCTTCTTATGATGGGAGTAGACACCATCCTCCATGACTCCAAGCTTTTTGCGTGAAAGTAGAATTGCATTCTTCTTTTCTAGTAGGTGTAGTTGCTTCCATCAAAAGTTGGTGGTTGAGTTACATGAGTTCCTTCAAGGTTGAGGTTGCTAAGCATGTCATCCCCCATTCTTCAAGACCTATTATGGCTCCTTGAAGACCTGTTGTGATACCAATTGAAAGATCTAAAGGGGGTGAATAGAGCTTTTTGATAATTTAAAAATAATTAAAACGCTCAACCAAAGAAGGAGGAGGAAACAAGGAAGATATTTGCATCTAGAGTGGTTCCAACCTTTAGATTGAAAGTTTATCAGTCCACTACCCAATTGTCTCCAATTGAGATTTTGGAAGTGATTGATTTTATTACCTCACAAGGATATTACATAAAATACAATCACCTTCCTTGAAGTAGCCTTCACCGATAAGTAGTTTCAACCCTCTTTGAAGCAGCCTTCTTTGAAGTAACTCCAAGCCCTTGGAGCAGCCTTGTTCTCCTAGAAGTAGCTCTACCACCTTAAGATAGCCTTGCTTTGGAAGTAGCTACAATCTCCCTTGAAGAAGCCTTCCTTGAAGTAATCTCAATCTCTTCTTGAATCAACCTTCTCCACTAAGAAGTAGCTTCAACCGAGCTCCCTCAATCAGCCTCCACGGCCTTGGAGTAACTAAGGAGAAAAAGTAGCTTGTACCTATATAGGGGGATTGGAAGAAGGAAATACAACAATTGAGTGTAGTGCTTTGATCATATATCAAGTGTTAGAATCTTGTATCCACTTATGATAAATGTGTCTATGTGTGGTGGCTAGGAGATTGTAGCTATAGGACAACTGTAGAGCACAAAGAAGAAGACAACAAGTGAATCTTATCTTGATTGCGCTCAATAGTGAATGCCCAAGTGTATCTTAGGGGCTTTAGGTGTCCTAAGACCTCTCCTATTTATAGGAATGGTTTGTAAGTACTTAGGGATGTTCTAGGGAGTCTCTAGAGTGTTCTTAGTGCTTAACTAGCCGTTAGGTGTACATCAGTTGGCTAGCAATTGCCAATTTGTTCGTGCTTGAAAAGAACAATCTAGAACCCTGCTCGGTCGACAAGTTTGTCGATCAAACTGTGTCTCGATTGAGAATTTCTTCGACCGAGCCTGGCTTTAAGGTGAAAGTGTTGCAACATCTATTTTGAACTCCCAACTACCAACCACTCAGTATAACGGTCGCAAGCTTTAGACCGAAGCTTACTCGGTGGATATTATTTTCAATCAAAGACTATTTTAGAGCAAAATTATATAAGTTGTTGAACAGTGCTCACAAGTTTGACCGAGGTGGTTCTCGAACAAAAGAAAACTTCAATCGAGTGTGTCTCGATTGACAAGTTTTTTGACCGAGGGTGTCCCTTTTTTTGACTTTTGAATCATCTACTAAGTGTGTGTTTCAATGAGTGATGGTGACTCTAACTTTGTGGGGAACCTATCTAAGAGTTGTGAGTGGGTAGGGAATATCTAAAATTTGATTTACATGATGTCTAAGTACTTGTACATTATATATTTATACAAGTTTTTACATTTGAGTACAAACATGAATATTTACACAATTAAGTGACTTTTGATCTTCAATTTGCATTGATCTACATATTTCCACTTTGTAGGATTTCCTTATTCCTTTGAACCCTGAAATACTCAAATAGCATGTTAGATCCACAAGTGTGAAACATTTGTCATCATCAAAATAAAGGGTATATTAATGTCCAATTTAGCCAACACCTACTACTTCATGAAATCGTCAGCCTTCTCTTAGGGAAAAAAAGAATGGATGCTATTAAAATGGTCGTAACTATTAGGGATGTAAATGGGTATGATATTACCCATTTACCCACCACCCATACCCTATAGGGTACGGTAAGGGTAAAAATAATTTTTACCCACCACACATTTATCCTTTATCTATTTTACCCGCATCTAAAGAGGGTAGGGTAACATAGAAGCTTTAACCAACCTGTGTTACCCATTTAACCATTTGTATAAGTTTGAATTTATAATTTTAGATTCTAATATATGTATTATTTTTATTCAATATATTATTTCTTATTATAAATTATGTAAGATCCTTAATAGTATTCCCTAAATAAAGGCCTTCGTTGAGGCTGGAGCTACAAATTTGGTTTTCAGTCATTTTTGTATGGCAAACCCCAATGATCTGAAGGCACATATGATGGCATCATCACATTGTTGTTTATGATATGTTGTGTGCATTGTAAGAGGGAAATTGAGTCATCAGTAAGCACACTAATGATATCTAAGGCAAAGGGGAAGAAATGATGATGGTTAGCTTCACACGCAGCCCCATGCTTAATCCAAATTGTATGTGTGTGGCCGCATCAGAAGCTATCTAGTCTGTCTTGAAGATATTCAAACCATTTCTAGTGAATTAAGAGACACCCGTAAGATCAACCAAAGTGTGCTTTCCATTGTCTTGATTCCATCACTACATGCCCTAGAAAGGCAATTGGAGCTTCTTTTAAGGATTTTATACTAGTATAAGAAATAGTGTCAATGACTGCATCTTGAATGACATCATGAAAGAACTTGAATCCTTGACAGATGCAACAATGCACTACGTGCTCAGCAAAGGAATCAAGATCGACAGAATGACAAAGGGGGCAAAGCTCATTGCCAGGATATAGAGGAATCATTAACCGATAACATAGAATGGCTTGATATTCAATCGATGTCATAGATAATCCAAGACCTTCAATAGGAATAGTAAAAAGAAAGTCTTATGCATGGTCAACCTATAGGGAAGTTAGAACTGCCACTTATCATTGAGATAACTCTAATGACTTGAAGCATTGGGAGACTATGTTGTAGTAGGCATCTGCCAAAAGAGACATTGTCTTAGGGGTGGTAGACTTAGTATATGACAACTTGGATCAACAAATGGAAAATATAATATCATAGATGGAAGAAAAGCAACGTCGAAAGTGTCACCAACAAGAATAGGACCAACATCATGAAGAATATGATCTTGAAGCTTTATAGTGTGAATCTGAGAAGCAACATAGGCATATCTTACCATATCATGGGTAGTTGTAATACCTAACCCTCCAAGATGCATTGATAGGGTGGCAAAGCGCCATTATAGATCATCAAAACCTTGATCTTCACCAACAATAATGTGTGAAAGGCAATGATAGAGTCCACAATCAACTCTTCTAAGGTTGAAGAAATAAATCTAGGTGGTGTTGTTCAAAGAGAAAATATCAGCTTTGGCATCCCAACAAGAAACACCACTAGTTTCTTAATTTTTCTATTACTATTCCCCAATATTTATAAATAGTGGGTAGGATGTCAAACCATTTATAGTAATTTATTAGAGAGAAAAATGAATTCATAAATAAGAAAAATATATTAAAAAAGTTAGGACTTGGTTTTAGAAAAGTTTTAGAAAAGTATTGAGTTAAATATTACTATTGTTATTGTATATCACTAAAAATATAATTATTACTATCTAAAGCTAGTTCTAAGAGCGTATTATGTTTGATGTAGGAAATTATCATTCTGGATTGTTGTTGAAAATAGCATATATCTACATTCTTGTTGATTCATCCACTTCACCTATTATCCTATCCATTTACCCTGCGGGTAATAAGGTGCGGATGAGGATAGGGTAAAAGGTTTCAGGAAAAAGATAATTACTTTAGCTACTATCAGCAACTTTGATGTGGATAAGGATAAAGGCTAGCCTTATCCTGCCCTACCCTGTCCATTTATAGCCCTAAAACTATGCGAAGGCAACTAGTATATACAGTCTTAGAAAATGAATTCTACGCGTCATTTTAGAAAGTAAGAATTCTACGGCCTATTGATCACCTACATCATAGTCTTCAATACAAATATCTATAGTCGTATACTAAAATTCTACCACTTAGCGCATCTGCTCCAACTGGCACCTGCTTTTCCCACCTAATTCACCACCCCATTCCTTAGTGTCGCAGATGACCAAAAGCACCAAAATAAGTTCATACGAACAATGTCATCTTTGGTTAGACGTACCATGTGACAGTTCGGACGGACTACGCATGACGTTTGAGCTAGAGAAGTTTACAAAGGGTGTCTCCCACTGCATCATACAAATCATTTTCCAGGTAAAGAATGTTTGTTTATGGATAGCAGATTAGATCATCGCTGCGACATCATAGCAGCAGTTTCCGGATATCATCCTAAAACGTAAGGTCATTAAAGGACGTCTAGGCTATTTGTTGCTAAAAACGTAAAGATTTCAACATATATGGTCGGCCTGCTGCTTTCAGCTCGAAGGTCCATCATGCTCGTTAACCTCTGAGGTTCACATTTTTGTTTGGTTTTAAGGTAACTCTACGGTACGGAAAACAACTGGTCCCATGGTCTAGTGGTTAGGACATTGGACTCTGAATCCAGTAACCCGAGTTCAAATCTCGGTGGGACCTTATCTTTTTACCATTGTTTTGGAAAAAATCCTATGCATTTGATGAAAAAAATATGTTACGAGTTTGTCCGTCTATGCTGAACAAATATATATTGTATGTACAACAAATATATAACCATAGCATGTTTACCCCCATAACAATTAATAATTAATCAAAGATGTGAAATGATTAATTAGTGATAAACTGTATCCTTTAATTTTGTCGGACGGAGGGGTTTACCAGTCCCAACACTGATTGTTGCTATAGTAAACATCCTCTTCTGATATACTAGTTGGATGTTGAACCCAGATACAGAGTTACTATTTGAGACAACCGATAAATGTAATATTTAGCTTTGGACAAGTCCCTCTTCAACAAGTTAAGAACGAGAAATACAAATAAGTACAAAACAAGCACCACCAGAATGTGATGCTAGCAACCGTTGTAGCCAATTAGCACTCGCAGTGTGTGGAATCTTATTTCTTCTTGCTCCTAAGAATGAGTGTTCTTCTTTAAAATTTGACAGTCATCAGGTGTTGGGTGTATCTTTCCAAGAAATCAACCCATTGGAAAGGCAGCTGGGAGTTTATGGCACGGCCATGTGAATTTTCAGCTGAAACGTCGATCGCAGTATATGCATGACCATCCATTAAAGAAGAGTTAGGCTACACACAGTCCCCCTTATACCCGACCACTTACCCGTTTTTTGGGAAAATAGAGCTGCAGCATTTGCAGTTGTCTTTCTATTAATACCCATGCAAAGTCCATGCAACAATATGTCTCTCCACTCTTCTCTCCAGAGTATTAATACTCATGCAAAGTTCATGCAAAGTCGATGCAAAGGGTATTAATTCGGTTTTTCTCTTGTAATTATTCTCTCCCATTCTAATCCACCTACCTGCATTCCCGTATTAGTACAGTACCTACGGAATCCAATAACAACATTGATCTGGAAGCATAAGTACAGTACTTATGAAATCCAGTAATAACATTTGTCATCTGGACATAAGTACAGTACCTATGGAATCCATGCAAAATAAGTACAGTACTCACTTGTTAATTCCAACTCAGTTTTTTCAAACATAAGTACAGTACTTACCAAATTATAAAACCAAGCAGAAGTACAATACTTAACAAATTACAAAATCAAACATAATTGTATAACTGATCTGGAAGCATAAGTACAATACCTACGGAATCCATACAAAATAAGTACAGTACTCACTTGTTAATTCTCACTCAGTTTTTTCAAACATAAGTACAATACTTACCAAATTATAAAACCAAGCATAAGTACAGTACTTAACAAATTACAAAATCAAGCATAATTGTATAACTGATCTGGAGGCATAAGTACAGTACCTACGGAATCCAATAACAACATTTTTCGCCTGGACATATTTTCTTACAAAAATGTAGTGCACATCTGTTCCATAATCAACTATAAAATGCATCTATAAGTATTGTACTCAATTATTAATTTTCAACCCAGTTTGTCAAATATAAGTATACTACCTCTCAAATTCATTTGTAAATGTATATGTATTTATTGTACGTACAATACTTACGTCATCTGCAGTGAGGATAAATATGCAATAGAATTTTTTTGTAAGTTATAGTGGATTGATATCTGCCATTTGCATGACAGTTGCATGGAGTAGGTGGCGAGATAATTATTTCATACATCCTTTTTGCATGTAAAAACATGTATAATCACTGCTGCAGACATCCATTTAATTGTGCATGCGGCAGCAGAGGTTAATGGGTGTGGCAGTGGCTGGCGCAGCAGCAGGAGGAATACGGCAGTTGATGATTCCCGATAGACCGGGTATGTGGCCGGGTATATGGGGTACTATGCGTAGAATTTTTCTTAAAGAACCTGGGCTTCACTACTTGTGTTGCACACTTACATAACCATGTCCGATCGCTTCATGCAAAATATATTTGTGGACGAATGCATTGTCTTTACTTTTTGACATATCTTAAATACTTGTTGGAATATCTTAAAGACTTGGAATCTGTAGTCGATAGCTGAAAGCATGAATAATTTATTGGGAAATAGGGAGGGAAGCCTAAACTATGAAGAGCAGTATACTAAATTCCATTGGTAATAATATATATAAATACGTCTCATGGAAATTTTCAAGCTTGATAAATTGTTTGTCCCCCCCAAAAAGAAGAAGAATAAACTCGGTGACAAATTCAAATGCATCGTGCATGGTACTTGAAAGGATAAACATATGTGTGAAAAGGTGATTCTCACTTGATACAATCAACATGAAATTCATTCTAATTATCATCCTATTTGTTTTTGATACCATTGCATATCATGTTATTCGAGAAGAACTTTGCAACGATACATAAAACCTGCAAATTCAGCAAAATATTGTGTGCTATCGTCAAGTCATAAGTGTTAGTGTACGAAAAATTATACAATTCCATCAATACTAAAAAAAATGATTATCGCAAAATGTAAGAGAGGGATGAAAAATGAGAAGCGAAGTTGATTTTTCTAATTGCTGGTTTGGTAGGGTGTGGTGAGGTGAGAAATTGTGAATTTGTAGTGTAAAGATATACATCAAATTTACAGTTTGTCATCCAAAAAATTCCAACCAAACATGAAGTAAAATACGATTCCAATTTGTGTTTCTAATCATGAAAATATAACAAGCACCATGTAATGCATCATTGACACATCTTTTATAAACTAGTGTATTTAAGTGCAATATTGTGCCGAGAACAATGTACATTTTAACTAAACTTACATCCTTTTCCCAATTTAATTGAAATGGCTCAAATGATACAACATCCCACAATCGGAGGTCACATATAAGATGTTCTTGAAAGGAAGTGGTGGCATTTGTAAGAACCCTAACCTGGATTAATGGACGAATGTTCTTAATTATCATAATTGGATGCTTAAAACCTTAATCTAATCCTAAGATATGCTTTTATATCATGTGACAAACTTTAGTTTCATGCTTGGTCCAGTTTGGACATTGTTTGAGCAAGTTATAAAATTTTATGCTTGTTTTGGACTATTCTACAGTTTACCCATATATATGTTTTTTCTTTCAATTTGTGACATTCTTTTTGTTCCTTATATGTTTTTCTATCATGGTTGAGTTGGTTGTGCTTTGGGGTGCCTAGATGCACCTTGGTTTGATGGTGACATCTATCTAGGGTTGAGTTAGGGTTTGCTCTCATGGATGAACTACCTTGGAGGCCAAAACCTGATGGTATCCCTTGGTTGATGGGATTTGATAGGGTTGGAATCTGATAGTGGGTCCTTGATGGTCCCTTGAGGTGTGAGTGTTGATGGTTTCCCCTCTTGAGGTTCCTTGGGTCAATGGTTCACCTAGGTAGGTGTTGCAATTGATGGTTTTGACCCTTGTGACTGATTGTGCATCAACCGATGGTCACCATGCTTTGGAACTCGATGGCCACCATGGGAAGTCATGATACGATGGGTCTATAGACTTCCACAACCGATGGAGCTTCTTATTGCATCGACGTGATGTCCTTTGGCCATGGACACATGGTAAGCTTGGTATGACACCTTAATCCTCTCTTCTCTCTCACCCATAACTTTATAAACCTCCCCTCTTCCATGAAAATGAACCCTTTGGACCGCCTTTCTCTTACTTGTTGTTCTGATCTTGTCCCTCATTGGTTGGTGTAGAAGAAGGATCCCAAGCTTGCATGTGCATCTAGGGTTCGGATCTACCCTCTTCTTGAGCTAGTGGAGCTTCTTTAGCTTGTTCTTGACCTAAGCAAGGGAGATATTCCTCCTTTCCTTCATTTTCCTTGCTTTCCTACCTTCTCCTTTCTTTTTCTTGGTCGTGCCCATGATGTTTCACAGTGGATCTTGTTCTAGAGCTTGAAGAACATCTCTTTCTTGCATCCTGGACCTAGTGTTTGCTTCCTTGCTTGGAGAGGGAGCTAGCTTGGCCATGTGGAGTGCTAAAGCTAGGGGTTTCTACCTCCTTTACTCGATCTGCCTTACTATTTGGAGCTTCTTCTTCATTCTAGAGGTGAGTTATATAACTTCCTCCATGTTTATTGCTTACTCCTTGCTTGCATGCTCTAGATCTTGCTCTAAAATGAAGTTCTAAGTAAAAAGATCCTATCTTTGCCTAGGGTTTGAGCTTGTGCCAGTTCTTGAGCAGTTATCTTCTTGGATGGACCCTAAACCTTGTGCTCAACCTTCCTTTGGTATTGTAATCTCTATACCTAGCTTGTTTGTTGAAAATGATGGCTTTCTCTCTCTCAAATGGTGGAATCATTCTAGGGTTTTGAGCTATTTTCCTTCCTTGAGATGCAAACTGAAGGTTTTGTTCTTGGTGTTGTTTTGGTTGCCTTTCTTGTGCCAACTGATGGTTTGGCTTCTATTTTAGACTCTTTTTTCTCAAGAAACTATGGTCTTAATGCCCCTTGAAGTGGAGACCTTGATGCTTTTATCCCTCTTCAAATCGGATAGCTTTACTTAGAATTTAAAGCTTGTTTCACCACCTATTGACAACACTCAATGGTCATTCTAGTTCAACACTCGATGGTTTCACCAGTTCATAAACCAACGGTTGGATTGGATTAATGGTCCATCCATCAATGGTTGGACTGGCTTGATGGTTCAATAACCAATGGTTACCCTTCTTTCAAAATCAATGTTCCTTTTAGATTACAACTCAATGATTTTATGAGACATACGGTGCAAGGTTTTACTTATATTTCATCCAATGATTTTTTAAACTAATGTCTGATGGTTTTAGGTGAAATTCATGGTTCGATGGCTTGGTTTTTTTTATGAAGAATCTATGGTTCTATGCCCATAACTTTGTAGTCTTACCATTGCCCTCGTATGAATGAAAACTAATAGTCACCATAATGAGCTCATGTGTAATACTAATCTAGCTTAGCTTGCTAGACCAAACCCTACATATAGGTGATGATGGTTAGTTGAACTTATCTATCTTGTGTGACTAGCATTATGATGGAATACTCTATTAATGTGGTTGTAACGCTAATATGTTGCTATATTAACATCATAAGTTTCTTAATGCAATGTTATGCTAAACATGTGTATCACAAGTATGGTGATGGTTTGTGAGCCTTGTTATAAGGTATGTAAAGATAATGATGTTCTTGTAGGAAATGATGTGATGGTCTTAATGACTGTTGGGCATGTGATTGTGACCTGATGAAGATGTGATTATCTTTATTATGTGATTAGAATTTGTATCATGTGGTGGTATGATGGCAATTATAGTTTCATGAATGGAAATGGAATAATACCATGTGGTACTATGATCATGATCATGTCTCATGCATTTTATATCTTCTAGAATTTCTATATCTCAATTCATGTTAGAAATGAATTTGGATTTGCATGTCCACTTGTTTGATGCATCCTTAATTCACCTAATTGACATTAACTAATCAAGTGAAACCCTAATCATGTAGTGCCTTCTTCCTTAGAACCATTCAGTGTAAGGACATGTAGGATGGGAATACAAGTATTCCTAAGGGATGCTCGGAGTCGCATACATAACCATTGAGTATGTGTGGGTGCAGGGAGTGTAAATCCTTGATATCCTGATCCCAACTTTATGGAGGATGGATGTGCTCATGCCTTAGTTTAAGAACAATTGATATTTGTACATATGTGATGTGATTGAGGATAGTCGTGGTTGTACCTTGGATGATTAGGTTCGACATACCTTAGTTTCTAGTGTTGTGGTCTGTACCAAGGACAAACTAGGTTGTTAGAAGCTTGACTAAATGGTGTTGTATGAAGTTTGACTGATATGCCTCTTCAGTTACCTCGTATTGACTGGGGGGGTAAGATCTTAGGATTTTGGATCTCCTAGATCTTGTAGGAAATTGATTGCAACCAAGCAGTGGTCAGTTGGACTTTGAGTGGTACAACTCAAACTCCCAGGGCTTAATAAAAGATGTAATACAACCACGTAGTATATCTATTAGGGTTAAATGTGCTTCACATAACCCTTGCTTTGTTTCTTATACTAATAGATGTTATATAATGTAACAAGAGTAGTAAACTATTAGTATATGATGGTTTTATCTATTCCTTTATATACCTCGTTAATCATGCATGTTTTTGTGCATGTATGTTTAACTTGCTTAACCTCTTTAATCTTCTAAAATCTGCTTAACTTATTTAATAAAATAATATTTTGCAATCAATATCTATTGTTGAGAGTTATATCCCTCGTTGGGACATGAGTCTCACCTCGTGGGCTTACCATGTCTTTTTAGTTGGTCATTAGAGACTTGGTCAGGTTTTTGGAGGTGAAAAAGAGCAGCTTGGAGAGTAGTATGAGTAGAAGGTTGGCTAGTAGTAGTTAGTCATGTCCTAGAGTCATCCCTATACTCTCAGGTCTGGGCAGGGGTTGTTTTGTAGATGATATATATATATATTATATATATATATATATATATATATATCACCTCGAGTTTTGGAAGTACACTGATGTTTGTATATGGTATGTACATGTGAAGCACCTCTTTTGTATACAGGTTGTGGCCTCAAACTATGAACATATGTGTAAATACTTGATATAGTATGTGCTTATATGCTAGTTGTTTGACTTATATGAAAAAGTTTCTTGAAATGTTTGCATTGTTTAAATCAATTTAAATTTACCCTCTTTTCTGACTATGTGGTTAATTTGTTGTTGATCACGTGTTTTATTTTGAGTAATCTCATTAAGTGTGGTGGCGTGTCACATTTTAGGTTGGTATCAGAGCTCAAGGTTCGCTCAGTCTATAGGGGCATATGACTTAGGTTTGTGTCTTTTCTTATGTAATCCAATGTATCTAATCATATCATGTGCTTATGTAGATATGTCTAGAAAATGCAAAGAACATGTAGAGATTAACATCGTCTCGCATAGAGGTGGTAGGAGGAGGCCGACACGTGATGAGAGAGTGCTTGCGATGGGGTCAGAGCAGCCCATGGTGTCTCAGTTGAACCCTATAGTTATGGCTAATCTAGTGTTCCAGTCCATGTTTGGACAATATATGGTCACCATTATGCATTTAGTTGTTAAAGTGTTTTCGTAGCCCAAGCTAGGGCAGTCGTCCCTAATGTGGAATCTCAGGGTTCTGGGAAGACATTTGAGAGGTTGAGACGTGTTGGAGATAAAGAGTACGTAGGTACGATAGACTTGATGAAAGCTGATATGTGGTTAATGGATCTTGAGAAGGCATTCAAGATCCTCAACATTCCAGAAGAGAACAAGGTGAATCATATAATTTATCTGTTGAAAGGCAGTGTTGGACACTGGGGGGGCATGTAGGAGGAGAAGAGGTTGCGAGTTGTGATAGGATGGGAAGAGTTTCTGTAGGATTTTGTGAGTTGTTACTTCCTTAAGACATACCTGGATGAGAAAAATATCCCAGTGTAAGAAGATACGTCAGGGATTGATGTCTATCAATGAGTATGAGGTGATGTTGATGGAGCTTTTGAGGTTTTATCCTCATATGGAGACATTAGAGAAAGAGAGGATTTGTATGTTTGAGAAGGGTCTAAGCTCAGAGTTGTCCACAACAACATCATCTTTGGAGAATAGAGAGGGGATTTCTACCTTTGTGGAGTCAGTTGGAATATTGAGAGGTCTTCTCTTGAGAAGCGTGAAGCTAATGCTAAGAAGAGGCTATCTCAGTTTTAAGGAAAATCGTCTGGATGCTTTAAGAAGACAAGGTTTTCTTTAGGACAATAACAACAGTCATAACAGAGATCAGCTTTTTCTAAGCCGAGATTAGGAGTGCAGTCATAGTGGTCCCCGGGTAAGGGTAGAGCTCACAGTTTTCCAATTGAAGGATCCCATACTGTAACCTATGTGTCTGTGATAGGGCCATGTAGGCCACAATACGATACCAGGACATGTTACAAGTGTGGGTAGGTTGGACATACAAAGTGGTTTTTCCCTATGAAGGATGAGGAAGTGACACATAAGATGAGGTAGAGTTAGTGAGGTTTGTAGCAACAAAAATATTAAGTGGTGGCAGTAGAAGATGCGGTCAAGCATCACATGCATGATATTCTGGGCCAGCTGGAAGAGGTCGAGTATGACAACAAGAGACTACTAGATTCTATGCAATGAGTCATCCATAGTGAGTGGTCAATCCATGGGTCGTGACAAGTCAGATGGAACTTTTTCATTCTGACTTATCTACATCTTGTTTCGTATCTGTTTTTGTTGGCTCCAGTGCAACACACTCTTTTATCACCAGAGAGGTGATAAGTAGTTGTAATATGTCAATTATAGTAGATCTGATAGCCTTTTGCTAGAAACCCCTTTAGTTGGTTCCATCGAGCTTTATAAGGTGTGTCTATCTTGTGTTCTTTCCTTTTCAAGATGCATCATTCAAGTGGATCTGGTACCACTTGATATGCATGGATTCAATGTAGTCACGATAAAGAACAAGTATGAATTACCGAGGATTGATGGTCGATTTGACTAGCTGAGAGGTGTTATAATGTTATCAAAGATAGATTTGAGGTCAAGTTTCCACCAGTTGAGGATCAAGGCAGATGACATACCCAAGTCTGCTTTTAGGACTAGGTATGGTCACTATGAGTTCATAGTTATTCTGTTTGGGTTGACCAACACACCAAATTTTTTTATGGATTTGATGAACATGGTGTTCATGCCGTATCTAGATGAGTTTGTAGTAGTGTCCATTAATGTCATCTTGATATACTCCAGATACAACTAAGAGCATGAGCAACACCTACGCTAGGTGTTGACATTGCTGATTCAACACATGTTGTATGATAAATTTAGCAAGTGTGAGTTTTGGTTGTTAGAGGTATCTTTTTTGGGTCATTTCATATTTGCCAAGGGAATTTGCATAGACCCAAAGAAGGTGAAATCTATTTTGGAGTGGGAACAGCCAAAGAACCGACGAAAGTATGAAGTTTCCTAGGTTTGGCAAGTTACTATAGGAGATTCATAAATAATTTGAGTGTTGTAGTGCTACCTCTAACCAAGTTGACCAGGAAGGGTGTTCCTTTTGTCTAGGATCACAAGTGTTAGCATTCTTTTCAGTTGTTGAAGGAGAAGTTGACCAGTGCTCCAATGTTAGTTCTTCCAGAACAAAGAAAGAGTTATATCATCTTCTATAATGCTTTGAAGAACAGTTTGGGATGTGTGTAGATGTATGATAAGAACATGATTTCTTTTGCTTTGCGATGGCTTAAGAAACACAAGGAGAACTACCCGACACATGACTTGGAGCTTGAAGTAGTAGTTGATGCCTTGAAGATATGGAGGCACTATTAGTATGGGGAGAAGTGTCAAATCTTTACCGACCATAAGAATTGTTAGTATATCTTCTCGTAGCAGGAGCTGAACATGATGCAGAGGAGATGGATGGAGCTGATCAAAGACTATGATTGCATGATAGACTACACCAAATAGGAAGTCTTCTTCATCATTTGCAAACAAGGCATTATTACATGCCTTAGTGTGTCACACGTAAGACATGTTGGCATCACTTCGTCAAATGAATGTCAAGTTGGAGGTTTCCTTATTAGTGGGACTGTTGCCATAGTTATAGGTGAAGCCTACCTTGATGCAACAAATTTTAGAGACAACATAAGAGTGATGCCATGATACAAAATATCATGTTGAGTTTTCCAGTAGGAAGTATGATGGTTTTCATGAGTCATAGGATGGGGCAGTGTGTTTTCATAATAAGATAGTGGTTCTAGATGTTTATGGACTAAGGAAGATGGTTCTTGAGGAAGCTCATTCCTCAATGTATGTGATGCATCCTGGAAGTACCAAGATATACCATAATCTGAAGGACTTGTATTGGTGGGTGACGTGGAATATTATTGTACTACAAACTCACTCGGGGTTGAAATCCCCGAGCTTTTACCAAAACCTCATGCAATAATACCACCCGCAAGCATACGGGTCTTATCACAGTATAGTTAAGGATCGAATCCCAAAGGAAAACATTTTTAAGAATCTTTGTCAGTCGAATCTAGAACAAGTAAGACTAATATTTAGAATGATTGATTGGGTTGTGGTTGATTAAACTAATTGCAAGAAAGTAAAAAAGCAAAATTAAAGTTTGTTCTAGATTAATGATATGGAATCTCTAGGATGGTCTTGGGTTTCACCACCACTACACATATGCAAACACATCCAAACATCAAATATCCAGGCAAGAATCTAACTATCCAAATGGAACTATTGCGAACCCTCCCTAAGGGATGTTTAGGCCCACATAAGAATCCCCTTAGGCATCAGATTTCTCATCTCCATCCGAATCAATCACTCACAGTTCCGAAGATACAACATCCAACTAAGGCTGAGGTCCTCCCTAAGGGATGTTTAGACCACAGAAGCATCACCATAGGCTAGATGGTTCGTCCCCTCATGGATCAGACACTGAAAACCTCAAGGAATCCCATTCTATTTCTAGTTAGGGAGTCAACCACGCTAATCGTCAAGTGAGAAAGTGATCAATCTACAAGCAAACATCAATGATTAACAAAGAAGATACAAAATCCAACTAAGGTTGTGGCCCCTTGCTAAGGGATGTTTAGGCCACAGAAGCATCACCATAGTCTAGATGGCTCGTCCCCTCATGGATGATACACTTACGACCTCAAGGAATCTCATTCTATTTCTAGTTTGAGAGTCTACCTCATTAATCAACATTCTAACCTACATATAGAAGTTCTCACAGTATAGGGAAAAACAAGATGAAAGCAAGCAGGTAATCTACCTACAAACATTACTGATTAACAATGAAATGAAAAGTTATATACATTGCCATGGAATGTTTAACAAAAGGACATGCTTGCATGGGTAGCAGGGCCAGTCCCTGCACCCTAGTGAAAAGGGACACTCATGGTGCGAGAAACAAGAAGAACAAGAGAGAGGGAAGATTCTGCCATGAGCATGATGCAGAAGGTGATCACAACTCGGTGAAGATGATGTGGTCTTCTACGTCGAGTCGGGGCAGATCTGGACGAGGAGGAAGAACCACCAAGACAGGATGGGTAGACCTTCTTCTCCACCTTCTTTCTCTTATTGGCCTCCTTGCTCGCAGTAAGAGGAGGTGTGGGCAGCTTGACAATGGTGTGAAGATGGTGGAGTAGCGGCGGTGTGGAAGGGAGACAGATCCTTTTCTCAAGAAGCCTTTCGACGTCCTAGAATCTATGCCTAAATGAGGACCCTTTTGGTCGTATTTATAGGCTTGGATGGGGTCCTCACGTTTTTGCTGTGAGTTTGCTCCAGATGGTTTAGAGCAACCAGTTTGCTTGAACGATTTGGAGCAAATGGTCTTGGAGACTGTTTGACATCCAAATGGTCTTAGAATATATGACCATACGGTCTTGGACACCGAACAGATCCAACCGATCTTGGGATTCTGTCTTCATACCGGCTTGTAGACCGATCAAATGACCAAACGATCTTCACATGCGCTGGCTTCAAACGCTATCCAGCAGTAGCTGGCCTAATAGTTTTGAAGACCGAATAGATCCAAACGGTCTTCATCATCCAAATGGTCTTGCTCTTGATCGATCTTTGCTTGAGTGTCCAAACAGTCTTCATCCAAATGGTCTTGGATCCAAATGATCTTCGTCGTTCAAATGGTCTTGAGGATCGATGGCCTCTGAACGGTCTTTGGTCCAAACGGTTTTGAAACTGTTGGCCATCATACGGTCTTGAGACTATATGGGATCAAGTGGTCTTGAGACCGTATGGGATCAAGCGGTCTTGATACCATATGGGATCAAGCAGTATCAAGACCGTTTAGGTAGAGTAGTGAGTGGAGGACTGTGTAGGTGAATGTCTGAGATCGAGAGGTCAAAACCGTGTGGGTAGACTGTTAGGGAAAACCGTTTGGTCAAGACCAAAGTTGAGAGGATCTTGAGCGAATTCCATTTGATGGTTGAACCTAGTCAAGACCTGCACAAAATCAATATAAATCTGGTTAATAATCTTGATAATTGAATTAGTTAAGAAATCTTGCATTTTGTGACATTAAGGAGGTGAAATCGAAAGTATTCAATCGAATTGGTCCCAGAGAGGCGACTAATAATCATGATGAATATGCATTCATCAGAATACCCCAAACTTAAACATTGTTCA
Organism: Alisma plantago-aquatica; assembly: GCA_963693085.1. NCBI lineage: Eukaryota > Viridiplantae > Streptophyta > Magnoliopsida > Alismatales > Alismataceae > Alisma > Alisma plantago-aquatica. Next base: position 1,958,522,961 of record OY856409.1, on the reverse strand, counting down.
TCTTCGAGTAACACAAAATCTGAAACAATTGCCAAATGAATACTTTCCGATCATGTGATTGCCTCCTCTTCACATCACGATTATTTCTTTTCTACTCAGTATGACTAGGCATCTCAACTTCCTGAGACCACTGAACACATCCTACCATATCTTTGTTCCTGAGGTTGCTTTCCAACTTCACTTCCTCCTCACTTTTTCCCACAACAAGCATGTCAAAGAGTTTCGTAAGAGTCCATAGGTACCCACAGAACAACAAGTGTGCATCTGATCTGACAATGGTGTATTTTAAGGTGGTGGAGGCATTTATTGTGCCATTAGGTAGAAAATGGAGTGAAGGGTGGTATGGAAGGAAGAAATAAATCTCTCCTCTATTCGACTCGAGATTTTTATTATATTATTTGCAATTTCATTTATTGCATTTTTTGTGTGCGAATATCTCCTCTATTCGACTCGAGATTGCATTTTTTGTGTGCGCTTTGGCATCTTTTCTTGGTGGTACGCCCCTATTAGTTTGCGAGGGGTATGGAAGAAGCAGATATAGAGGGAAGTGGTGTGCCATCCCGATCTTAGGGTTTGGAACTATTTTGGCTATATTTGTTTCTTTTTTATGGATGGAGGGGTTCGAAGATGATAGAAGAAGTGTAGAAGAGATTCAAATCAGAATGCAACTTGATTTATAATTTCATGCATCGGGTTGTTTTCTTTATCATACTCTGCTCAAATAATGACTTGATGAGGATCCGGTGGGGATTCCATGTTATTGTTCCACTAGTCAGTTAGGAAGCACGGTGTGTTTGATCCCTATCAATTTGACAGATACTTGCCATTTTTGCATAAAGATCATGATGTTAGGATTCATAAGCTTCACCAGATGATTTCAATCAAAAGGCTAGTTTTCAGAAGAAGGTAATTTTGAGGATCTAGTTCGAATAAGGGGGGGTATAATGATACAAAATGCATAGAGAGTGAAACAAAAAGTTTCAAAACTTCATCCAGTATATGTTCAAATTTCTTTAAAAATTTTGAAAATTTTGAAAATATTAGTAAGGTGAAAATTTTGGTAATTTTGGTCAAAAATGCAACGATGAAATCTTAAGTCTGAATTATATGGGTGAAGGTGGAAAGTAAGTTACGTACCACCCACCCTCCACCCCAAACTTAGAAATTTTCTCATCCCGAGCAAACTCTAAATCTGAGATGGAGGGGAAGGTTCATGCCGTTTGGACCACCAGATGTGGTTGCGTTCCAATCAGCATGCGCCCTCCATCTGAAAATCTCAAACATAAAGACCATTCCGAACTCAAGATAGCATCTCGCGATGCAATTTTATTTGGTGCAAAGTTATCTAAAAAAATAAAAACAAATTTAAGAAAAATTTTGATTCAAAATTGAAACTGAATACGAATTTATTGATTGGGTTGCCTCCCGACAAGTGCCTTTGTTTTATGTTGATGTCTCAACTTGGTTTCTTCAACTTCCACAGTGGATACATTGGATTGGTGAGTTCCAGTATTGCTTCGGTGCTTGTGTCGGGTGAGGTGAAATTTCTCTTCAGTCGCTGACCATTTGCCATGAATTCACCAGACTTTTCACTCCATAAAGAAAAAGCAACATGTGGGGAGATGCTCTTGACGATGTAAGGTCCTAACCAGTGAGAATGGAGTTTTCCCAGGAATAACCTTAGTCTTAAGTTGAACAGAAGAACTTAGTCTTCTACTTGAATGTCCTTCCTCTTGAGATGACCATCATGCCACAACTTTGTGCGTTCTTTATAGATTCTAGCATTCTCAAAAGCTGTCATTCAGAGTTCTTCCATCTCCTAGAGTTGCAGAATCCTGGCTTGGCCTGCTTCTTTCATATCAAAATTGAGTTTTTTTACTGCCCACCATGCGTTGTGTTCCAATTCTACCGATAGGGTGGATGACTTTCCATAGATTAGTTGAAAAGGTGTAGTCCCAAGGGGAGTTTTTAAAGTAGTTCGGTAGGCCCACAATGCGTCATTGATTTTTACTGACCAATCTTTCCGATTGCGGCCTATAGTCTTTTCCAAAATAGCCTTGAGTTGACGGTTAGAAACCTCTACCTATCCACTAGTTTATGGATGGTAAGGTGAGGGTACCTTATGAGTTACACCATATTTCCTCAGCAATGCTTCAAAGCTTCTTTCTAGGAAATGAGAACCTCCGTCAAAAATCACAGTGTGTGGGACTCCGAATCGGGGGAAAATGATATCTTTGAACATTTTGATGACATGTTTGGAATCACTAGTGACGGTTGGTATGGCTTTGACCCATTTTGAGACATAATCCACCACCACTAGGATGTAAGAGAATCCATGAGAAGATGATAATGGACCCATGTAGTCCACACCCCAAACATCAAATATCTCAGCTTCTTGCCACAAGTTCAGTGGCATCTCATCTCTTTTGGTTATGTTACCTGTTCTATGGCACTTGTCACATGATAAAATAAATTTGTAGGAATCTTTGGATATGGTTGGCAAAAAGAATCCACATTGCAAAACTTTCAAGGCAGTTTTCTTAGGGCTCATATGTCCTCCAACTGGTCATGAGTGGCATTGTTCTAAAATGAGTTTAGCTTCTTCTTCAGTGATATAATGTCTGCATAGACCATCAACACAGAGTTTGAAGTGGTACGACTCGTCCCAGTGATATTTTTTTACATCATGCAGGAATTTCTTCAATGTACTTCCGGTGCATTCGGGGTGGATGACACCCACAACTAGGTAGTTCACATAATCTACATACCAAGGGATAGCCTCTAAAACTTTCATAAGATGGTCATCTGGAAGAGAATCGTTGATGGGGATCTTCTCAGTTTCCAGGGTGTGGATACGACTGAGGTGGTATGCCACTACATTCTTTGTACCTTTCTTGTCTCTTATCTCCAAATCAAACTCTTGTAAGAGGATAATCCATCTAATTAACCTAGTTTTAGCATCTTTCTTTTCTAGGAGGTAACAGATAGCAACATGATCCATGTAGACAATGAATTTTAAACCAAAGAGGTAGGATCTAAACTTGTCAAAGGCATACACGACCGCAAGAAATTCTTTCTCAGTAGTTGCATAATTCCTCTGAGCTTCATCGAGGGTTTTCGATGCATAGTAGATCACATAATGTTTCTTTTCTATACATTGGCCCAAGACAATACCCACATCATAATCACTGGCATCACACATAATTTCAAAAGGGTGATCCCAAATAGGGGCTCTGATGATGGGTGTTGTTGTAAGAGCATGCTTTAGATGGTTGAAACTTTTAACACATCCTTCGTCAAAATTGAACTCATCATCCTTTAGTAGCAAATTTGTCATTGGCTTGGTTATCTTTGAGAAATCCTTTATAAACTGTCGGTAAAAGCCTACATGATCTAGGAATGCACGAACCTCCTTTACATTCATTGGGATAGAGAGCTTGGAAATTACTTTGATCTTGGCCTTGTCTATTTCAATTCCTCGATTACTGACCCTATGGCCGAGGGCAATGCCTTCCTTTACCATAAAGTGACATTTCTCCCAATTTATCACAAGTTGTGCTTCTTCACACCGTTTGAGGAGAAGGGAGAGATGTTTTAGGCATGATTCGAATGAATCTCCGTACACAGAAAAATCATCCATAAAAACTTCCATGACAGTTTTAGTGAGACCAGCGAATATGTCAGCCATGCAACACTGAAAGGTTGCAGGTGTATTACAGAGGTCGAACGACATTCTTATAAATGTGTATGTTCCGAATGGGTAGGTGAAAGTGGTTTTCTCTTAGTCATCTGGATGTATGGGTATTTGATAGAATCTAGAGTAACCATCGAGATAACATAAATATTCTTTATGTGCCAACCGTTCTAATACTTGATCAAGAAAAGGCATTGGGAAATGATCCTTTCGAGTTGCATTGTTTAACGTCCTATAATCAATGCACAACCTCCACCCTATAACCGTTTGAGTGGGGATGAGTTCATTGTTTTCATTTTTTATCACAGTAGTTCCACCTTTCTTTGGGACCACATGCATGGGACTCACCCATGGGGAATCTGATATCAGATAGATTATCCCAGCAGTGAGTAGTTTAATGACTTCATGACAGACTACTTCCTTCATATTTGGATTCAATTTGCATTGATGTTCAATAGTTGGCTTGTGATCTTCCATCATAGGGATTTTGTGCATGCACAAGGATTGACTAACCCCAGTGATGTCGCTCATCTTGTAGCCGATTGCTTTCCCTCTTTCCTTCAATTCCTTCAAAAGTTTATCTTCTTGTTCTTCTGTTAGATTTGAATTTATGATGACGGGGCAAATCTTGAGTTCATCTAAAAACACATATTTCAATCCTTCCGATAGGGGCTTCATTTCAGGAGCTTGTGGCTTTTCACATGCTTCTTTAGTAACATCCACTATTTTTAGTTCCTCAATCTTGGCTTCAGGATCTTCTTTAGTAGTATCGAGGTGGAAAACACAACTTTTCACTTATTCGTCATCTGACCTTTATGCATTCAGATTAGTAAGGGTCATCCCTAAAGGATCTTCTTATTCATAATCCTCCTGTGTGAGGAGTGACATCTGCTCTATGCACTCAATCAAGTAGACTTCTTCTTGCATGCTTTGTCTTCGCATACTTTTAAAAACTTTGAATTTGAGAGTTTCTTTACCAAGTATGAGCACCAAGGTTCCTTCCTTAACATTAATCAGAGCTCTTGCAGTGGTGAGGAATGGGCGTCCAAAGATAAGAGGGTACCTATTGTGTCTTCCTTTATGTCCATGATGAAAAAGTCACAAGGAACATAAGAGTCTTTTCCTACCTTGATAGGGACATCCTCAATGATTCCTAAGGGTAGAGTCACAATGTTATCTGCAAGTTGAATGGTCATGCCAGTTGGGAGAAGATCAGCAAACCCTACCCTTTAACAAAGGCTAAGTGGCATGATAGAGATGCTAGCACCAAGATCAGCTAATCCTTTCTTACATGAAGAGTCACAAATATGGCACGAAATGCCAAAGGATCTTAGATCTTTCTGCTTCTTAGCCATCTTACTCTGGATGATGTCTGAAGTTGTTGTCGCTAACTTTACTGTCTCATATTCCTCAGTTATATATTTTCTGGTGAGAAGGGACTTCAAGTACTTGGTCCAGGCTGGTATCTCAGCCAGCGCATTAAGAAAGGGTATATCAACATCGAGTTTCTTCATGGCTTCTTTGAACTTATTGAATCGAGTGTCAAGCTTTATCTACCTTAAACGAGCTGGGAAAGGTATACAAGTCTTGTACACTGGTACTTCTGGCTCTGGTATTTTTGGTTCTGCATAAGTAGGTCTTTTAGAATTTGGCTTGAGAATCACTGGTTCTTTTAGTTGAGACTCAAGTTTTGTTGAGTCTTGGACAATCACAGGTTCATCCTCGTTAGTAGTAACCACAGATGTCTTGATAGGGGGATCTGAGTACTCTTTTCCAGACCTGGTGGTGATAGCCTTCAGTTTCTCTGGGTGCTTAGGATTGTTTTCTAGTTGGCCAGCAAAGGCCCCAATAGGTGTCTTCATGCTAGCTGCAAGTTGAGCTAGTTGAGATTCTATAGCCTTCTGATGGGCTTGCTGGTTAGCTATCATAGTTTGTTGGCTAGCTATCAATATTTTTTGCGGTTGTAACATCTTTTTAATGTCCGATAGCTTGTCCTCAGGGGAGTTGGGGCTAGCATGTTGCCCTTGTTGTTAATTCTGGTAAGGGACTTGGTTGGGGTTCTGAAATTGAGAATTGTTCTGATAATTATTGAAGTTCCTATTCTGAAAGTTTCCTAGATTTCCAATGTTTTGTTATTGGTTATACTGAAATCCTGATGGTCTTCTTTGTTGGTTAGTTGAACCAAGTTGTCGTGAGTTTTCCTCTCCTGAAGGATTTCCATATTGAAAACAATGATGGTTCATATTTTGATTCAGATTGTAGTATCCTTGACCAGGAATGGTATTGACAGCATTAAGATTTTCTAATTGACTATTATCCCCTTGTCCACATGTGTTGCTTAGAACAACATCATAAAGAACATTGCATACTAAAGTGGAATGATCAGTACTTTTTCATGGTTCACAAAACAGTGAAGCTGACTTGATCTGTTCTTGTTGTTGAGGGGGTGAACGTCCTCTTCCAAATGTAGTGAGGGATGATTCGATATGGTCTTGCCTGGCAACTAAAAGTTTGAGGGTCTCAGTGATAGACTTGAATTTAGGAATAACTTCAGCCATAGCCAACTTCAACACTCCTTTTCCTACAAACCTACCCCAATTAGCTTGATTTTCAGCTCCAAGGGTAACAACCCTCCATGCGCTGTCATAACTCTGACGCATGAAGTTTCCTCCATATGAGGAGTCTAAAAAACTCTTGATATCATCATCCACACCTCTGTAGAAGATTTCAATAAGTTGATTCTTAGGGATTCCATGGTGCGAACACTTTCATAGAAGGTCTTTATATCTTTCCCATGCTTCAACAAGGGTTTCTCTAGGGGATTGAGTGAACATTATTATACATCCCCTAATTTCATAAGTGAGAGAAGGAGGATAGAAATTTTCTAGAAAAGTGTTTTGAAGCTGCTCCCAAGTAGTGATGGGTTCACATTGTAGCGAATTGTACCAACTTATGGCTCTATCAGCAAGCGAATATTTGAAGAGTCGAAGTCAAATAGCATCGCCAGACACTCCATTTTGCTTCGTCATAGCAAATAGATCGATGAATCTGAGAAGATGTTCTTGCCTATCTTCTCCTTGTTTACCATATAATGGGTTGTTTTACAGCAAAGTAATCCAATGCATTCATATCTCGAAATTTGGAGCATGGATGGGAGGAGGTTGAACTGGGTGACGGACATCGACAACTTTAGGGATTGATAACTGCCTAAGATCCTTTTGTAGTGTTGTTGCTTGTGCTGCTGCTTGTGCTGCTAGGATTTCTTCTTGAACTGTGACTCTGGCTTCTTGCATGAGCCTTTGTCTCTGTGCATTGATAGCTTGAGCCACCCTTCGGGCTATTTCCTCCTCTTGAGCCATTCTTGATTGGTTCTCTCTATTTTGACGATGTAAGGTTCTGTCAATCTCTGGATTAAAGCTGATAGTGTGTCCAGGACTGTTCAATCGGTGCATGCACTAGTCCTTTTGAAGTGCCTGAAATAGAAAGATTTTGAAAGTGAGATCCATGGAGTAGAGTCAAATTCAAGTAGATGAGTGATTATATCAAAAGAAAAATAAAATCCTAGATTAGCCTTAAAAGAACTAGATTTGACTAACTGATTCCATTGTCCCCGACAACGATGCCAAAATTTGACATGGAATATTATTTCACTACAAACTCACTCAGGGTTGAAATCCCCGAGCTTTTACCAAAACCTCATGCAATAATGCCACCTGCAAGCAGACGAGTCTTATCGCAATATAGTTAAGGATCGAATCCCAAAGGACAATGTTTTTAAGAATCTTTGTCAGTCGGATCTAGCACAAGTAAGACTAATATTTAGAACGATTGATTGGGTTGTGGTTGATTAAAATAAATGTAAGAAAGTAAAAAAGTAGAATTAAAGTTTGTTCTAGATTAATGATATGGAATCGCTGGGATGGTCTTGGGTTTCACCACCACTACACATACATCCACATCCAAACATCAAACATCCAGGCAAGAATCTAACTATCTAAATGGAACTGTTGTGAACCCTCCCTAAGGGATGTTTAGGCCCATGTAAGCATCCCCTCAGGCATTAGATTTCTCGTCGCCATCTGGATCATGCACTCATAATTCTGAAGATACAACATCCAACTAAGGTTGATGTCCTCCCTAAGGGATGTTTAGACCACAGAAGCGTCACCGTAGGCTAGATGGCTCGTCCCCTCACAGATCATACACTTATGACCTCAAGGAATCTCATTCTATTTCTAGTCAGGGAATCAACGACACTAATCGACAAGCAAGAAGGTTATCAATCTACAAGCAAAAATCGACGATTAACAAACAAGATACAAAATCCAACTAAGGTTGTGGCCCTCCCTAAGGGATGTTTAGGTCACAGAAGAATCACCGTAGGCTAGATGGCACGTCCCCTCACGGATCATACACTTATGACCTCAAGGAATCTCATTATATTTCTAGTTTGGGAATCTACCTCATTAATGGACATTCTACCCTACATATAGAAGTTCTCATGACATAGGGAAAAATAAGATGAAAGCAAGTAGGTAATCAACCTACAAACATTAATGATTAACAATGAAATGAAAAGTTATGTACATTTCCATGGAATGTTTAACAAAAGGACATGCTTGCATGGATAGCGGGGCTAGTCCCCACACCCCAGTGAAAAGGGCCTACTCGCTCATGGTGCAAGAAACAATACGAACAAGAGAGAAGGAAGATTCTGCCATGAGCATGATGCAGAAGGTGGTCACAGCTAAGTGAAGATGATGCAGTCTTCTACGTCGAGTCAGGGCAGATCTGGACGAGGGGGAAGAACCACCAAGATAGGCAGGGCAGACCTTCTTCTCCACCTTCTTTCTCTTCTCGGCATCCTTGCTCGCAACAAGAGGAGGTGTGGGCGGCTTGACAATGGCATGAAGATGGTGAAATGGCGACGGTGCGGAAGGGAGACTGATCCTTTACTCAAGCAGCCTTTTGGCATCTTTGAATCGATGCCCAAATGAGGACCCTTGTGGTCCTATTTATAGGCTTGGATGGGGTCCTCACGTTTTTGCTGTGAGTTTTCTCCAAGCAGTTTAGAGCAACCGGTTTGGTTGAACGATTTGGAGCAAACGGTCTTGGAGACCGTTTGACATCTTTACGGTCTTGGAATATATGACCATATGGTCTTGGAATATATGACCATACAGTCTTGGGATTTTGTCTTCATACAAGCTTGCAGACCGATCAAATGACCAAACGGTCTTCACATGCGCTGGCTTCAAACGGTCTCCAGCGGTAGCTAGCCAAATGGTTTTGAAGACCGAACATGTCCAAATGGTCTTCATCATCCAAACAGTCTTGCTCTTGATTGATATTTGCTTGAGTGTCCAAATGGCCTTCATCCAAACGATCATGGATCCTAACGGCCTTTGTCGTTCAAATGGTCTTGAGGACTGATGGCCTCCAAACGGTCTTTGGTCCAAAAGGTTTTGAAACTGTTGGGCGTCAAGTGGTCTTGAGACCGTATGGGATCAAGCGGTCTTGAGACCGTATGGGATCAAGCAGTCTCAAGACCGTTTAGGTAGAGTAGTGAGTGGAGGACTATGTAGGTGAATGTTTGTGACTGAGAGGTCAAAACCACGTGGGTAGATTGTTAGGGCAAACTGTTTTGTCAAGACCAATTGGTCAAGACCAAAGTTGAGAGGATCTCGAGCGAATTCCATTTGATGGTTGAACCTAATCAAGACATGTACAAAATCAATATAAATCTGGTTAATAATCTTGATAATTGAATTAGTTAAGAAATCTTGCATTTTGTGAGATTAAGGAGGTGAAATCAAAAGTATTGAATCGAATTGGTCCCAGAGAGGTGACTGCAAATCATGATGAATATGCATTCATTAGTGGCCATGCCTGAAGCTTGACGTGGCATATTTTTTTGGTAAGTGTCTTGTTTGTCAACAAGTCAAGATAGAGAATCATAATCTTGTAGGTACATTACAACCTTTGTCGATACCATTGTGGAAGTGGGGTCATATCATCATGGACTTTGTGGTTGGTCTTCCTAGGCCAGCCAAAGGTCATGATTCCATGCATGTGAATATTTTATAGGTTGACCAAGTCACCTCACTTTCTTCCAGTCAAGACGACGTATACAGTAGAGAAGTTGACAAAAATATATATTGATGAGATATTCTATTTACATGGTATCCCAGTTACCATAGTATCTGATAGAGGTCCACAGTTAACGAGTTACTTTTGGGAATGTCTGCATATATCTATGGGGACACAACTGAGGTTTAGTACAACTTTCCACCCACAAATAAATGGCTAATTTGAGACGACCATTCAAACATTAGAGGATCTCTTGAGAACTTTTGTTCAATAGTTTCTTGGTAGTTGGGACATCTATCTGAGTTTGAGTGACTTTTCCTACAACAACAATTATTAGAGAAGTATAGACAAGACATCTTATGAGACCTTGTACGAGATACATTACTGGTCACCTCTGTGTTGGTATGAGATAGGTGAGTATCAACTTTTGGGTCCTGAGCTAGTACAACAGACTATAGTGGAGATCAAGGTGATACAACAATAGTTGAAGGCAACCCAGGATAGTCAGAAGTCTCATGTTGATAACTGTGGTAGATTGGTGTAGTTCCAAGTTGGGGACCATGTGTACCTCAAGGATTCCCCTTAGAAAGGTGTGTTAATGCACTGAATAATTTTCATTCTCACAGGCTATTTACTATGTATTTTGTGCACTTATTTCTCATTTTGATATTATTTGTGCATGATTTATCATTATTGTCCTATGACACTGAATTGCATCAAATATTCATATTTTTTTACTATTTCATAGAGATTTATCATTATTTTTGGAATTTTATGTTCTTTCTTGTTAATTTTAGGTGAATTTACAAGAATTGAATCAGGTTGGTACTACCGACATGTCTGTCGGTGGTATCAACATTTCAAAGGAAGAAACAGGGATGAATCGATGAAACTCAGTAGTACCGATGGAGGAATCAGTCTTACCAACGCTTTAATAGGAGCGCTCAAAAGGGATCTCGGTAATACCGACGCCCAAGTCGATGGTACAAACTTCTATCAAAATTCAATAGGAAATGTTAGGGGAAATCTCAGTGCTACTGACATCAACTTGGTAGTATTGATAGCTTACAAGGGATCACAAATCTGAGCAGACATTGATACTACTGACACCCTGTCAGTAGTACTGACTGTTGTGATTAGGCTAGATTAAAGACCGTTGTTTATCCAATGGTCGAGACTTAATGAGACCCTAAGTCAACCCTATGACTAAGGGAAAGTGCTGCTAGACCTAGAGATCATGTCATATTTTATTATATGATGGAGGAGATCTGAGAAGGGAGAAAGGAGAGGAGAAAGCTATGTTCTAGGTGGTTCGATCACTTCCTATGGACATCTTTGCGGTCGGAAGATAGAAAATCACCACGTTCGTCAGAAGGAGTCATCTGGATCATCTTCTCTAAGGGTTTTTATTGTTCTTTGATGTTTTCTTCATCTTTTTGCTCTCTTTCTATATGTAGAGCAAGTGAAATCATGCAAGGGTAATCCCCTATTTCCTTAGGACCTGGGAGTAGCCTAGTTTAGAATTGTGGTTGATGGTTATGAATTAATATCTATATTTCTCTTAATTTTTGGACATATCTCTATGGTTGCTTCATGAATTATCTATGCCTGATCACCGTATGTAATTTATTAGACAATTAATTTCTTTGAGTGATGGATTAAGGGTTGGATAACTTGTAAATTTACACAGTTTATACTGCACCACGAGAGAGGGCTTACAATTGTGAATGGAATAACCTAGAGAATTCAATAAAGAACCTAACTAATAGTTAAATCACTATGAGAGTTGGGTTTATATTAGATTAGGTAGTGAATTATTCTATGAGAGTGGTTAATTTCTTCTACAAGTCCCTTTATCTAGGGTTAGGAGGAATCAATATCAATGAAATGATGTTAATTTCAGTGTGAACCATGATAAAACTATAACCCTAAGGAATCCATTCTATCCTTGATCACAAACCAATTAATTTGGTTGTCATTCTTGCAAGTATTCAATTAATAAATCAATCACTTTTTTTCATAGGTGTAGCTGTAGGTCACTGTTAGTAGTAGTTTCTAGACACACATTTTCCCTATGTTCGATATTCATGCCTCTTTAGGCCTATATTACTTCAATACATGCACTTGTGTTTTAGACGTATAGTTTACATGCATCATACAAAATAGGTATAGTAGAATCACGAGGCTCAAATCTGCAGTAATGGAAATTAGATTTCTCATCTAGCAACAGAGATGCCTTCCATAAAGAAGCCCATTCCACAAGGATTTCCTAGAAATATTGAGACCACTCATCAACATCACCAAGTAAAGTTTATCTCTATTGTCAATAATCCATAATGCTTTACTGAGGAGTCACCAAAGTAGCACGCACCAGAGTCAGATTGGGTGTATGTGCCTAAGGTTCCATTTCCCCATAGCCTATTGGAAAATCACGGGGATCCATAACACCAGTGCGGTATGATAACACATGCACCTCAATAGATACAAGGCCAGGGAGAAGTGATAAGGATACCCCATCTTCACTGGTTATGTAAGACAAAGAACTTCAAAGTTCCACTAGTGTTATGTTACCGCCTCCAGTTCCATAGGTGTATGCGTAACAAGAACAAATGAAGGTTCTACACCGTAGTGGAATAGTCATAGTCAACAACGAGGCACCCAAAATTCACTTTTCGGCCATAGGAGACGTTCCAAATTCTATCCCAGAAGGCGACGTTGAATCAAACTTAGGGGAGGAGATCCTAATGTTCCATACATTCCTCCACACAAGCCTGTAGAGAAGCCGCATATTCCATTTCCAAATAGTCTGAAGCTGATAAAGGAGGAAAAATAGTTCATTAAATTCTTAAACATCTTTTAAAAGCTCCACATAAATAACCCACTTATGGTGTAAATAGAACATATTCATGCATATGGAAGATTCTTAAAGGACATCATCAATAAGAAGATACAAATAAAAGATACAAATGTCTGGTGTGTTGACAAAGTGGTGAGTGCGATGATCTAGGGAAGATTGTCGATGGAGAAAAAAGATCCAAGATGTTTCTACATTCCCTGTTCTATAGGGGGTAAACATTTCCAACAAGCACAATGTGATTCTGGGGTGAGCATAAATCTCATTCCCCTCTCTACATTTCAAAAGTTGGGGTTGAAGGAAACAACAAAAACATCCATGAAATTGAGTTGGTAGACCTATCTATTGTGAGGTTGTATGTGATATGTGAGGATGTTCTAGTCAAAGTTGTCAAGTTTATCTATCATGTATATTTTGTGGTTATGGATATGCACAATATGTGAGGATCCGAGATGTTGTTCGGAAGTTTGTCCCAAGGTATGGATGATGTTATTATTTTTGTGGGTAGAGGCTACTTGAAACTCATGATAGACAATGATAAAGTGGAGTTTAGACTTCTACATTAATCTCCACGACCATCTCGTGACAACCCAGGCTCAATAAAACTCATCTTGTTGAGCCTAGGACATAAAAACAAGGGTGCTTATGGGAGGCAACCCAATTTCATTTTTGTTATTTACTATTTGTTTAGGTCTTTTCGTTGGTAACATTTCTTAATTTTATTGTTAGATTAGTTGATGTAAAAGGTTACCTTGATTCTGTTATTTTGTGTGTAGGCAGAGTCAAAGTTAGTAATACCAACACCCAAGTCAGTACTACTGACTCTTTATTAGGTGAAAGTCTACAAAAAGTCAATACTACCGACACCAAAGTTGGTACTACTAACTTGTCTTAGAAAAATCACAGGAACATAGGAAAGAAAGTCGACACTACCATCACCAAAGTCGGTACTATCCAATTTTCTCAGTAGAATTCATAGAGATACAGAAAAAGGTTGTTGATACCATCAACACACATGTCAGTGACACCGACTCATATAGCTCAAAGAAGGATAAAAATTTTCCTATCTTGGTACCACCAAGACACAAGTTGGTGGCACCAACAAGAGGGATGTATGCCAGTATAACTTGATCCATGTAGCCACCAATGCCTCCACTACCACCACCCTTCAAAGTAACTGGTACCATTGTTCCACCTCTTTGATTGGATTTTGACTATGTGGACATAGTCAAGTTCAAGATTTGGGGGGTGCAGGAACTTCTCTATGTTTATTCATCTCTTTAGTTTTATCATCCCGAGTTTATAGGATCCACAACTACCTAGTGTAATCATGGAGCATTAGTTGCATGATTTTTGCCATTTCATAGAGTGTGATCTTCTGTGATTTTGTAATGGAATCTAATTTTTTTGTCATATCTTTGAAAGCTTAGTTGTAAATTCTAAAAATAGCACCACCTAGAAGAAGTGTATGGGTTAGTCAGTTGAAGGACAGTTGATATGAATGGAAGTCTTAATTATCTATTAATTGTGGATGATGGTGATGTTTGAGCTTGAACTGACCAAATAATTAACGAGACCTTAAATGGATGTTTTAGAAAGAAATCCTAATGTTATCTTGTACACAAGTCAATGGTAGAGGGACATATCATAGTTCAAGGAAGGCATTGTATCTTAATCTTGTGATTCCATCTTCTTTCATCAATTTGATCCACAACCTTGAGATGATCAAGTATCCCAAATGATTTCCTCTTGATTGCATTGCATAGAATGACAAGTGACATGATAGTTAGTTTCCTTTTGTTGCATTAGTTAGAAAATTATAAAAAGAGTTTTTGCGCATATTATTTAGTTGCATAACAAATCCATGTAGATTGCATATATTTTGCATATTTCATCTTACATCATGTACCCATGTTGTTTTCTTCTAAAAATAAAATGCAAGGATACACGTCCATACCCCAAAAATCAAAATGAAAAAAGAGAAAAATGTGATTTGTTATAGTAAAGCCCAAGATAATCTTCAATCATGCTAAAATAGTGGGATAATGAAAAAAAGAATTTTTTTTTAATGAAATAATGAGGGAGAAAAGGATGCCCTGGGATTAGTTCCAAAATTTTCTTCACTATGAGATGAAAACATCCACATTAGTATTATTTCGTTTCACTCTCATTAATCTGATAAGACTTTCACTGCATGAATTATTCCAACCATAAAAGTAGGAATTAGGATTCATGCATCTCTCATTACCTTCATTCAAGTAGGTTCATTGTGTTTATTTTTACATAAATTATTCAAATGTTACTTATGATTATTCATAACCCACTTAATTCATCCCATCCATATCTCTTGTTGGCAGGCCACATGTATGATTAATATCCTCATTAATTCTTAAAAGGAGAACTGCTTCCAATTAGTTGGTAGTTAGAAAAGAGCAATGTAGATAGGGAATCACATGATGCAACAAGTGAATGGCTGATTGACTATGATATTAACTACTTTATTGATAGTGTTTCACTGATCTGAAAGGTGGGCATTTTAATGAATATTTTTGGTTTCTTAAGAGTAGTTAATTATTACGTGGTTAGTAAGGGCCGATTTGGGACCGCCAGGTGGGGGTAGTTAAGAAATGAAATTCATAGTCTCTTCTTTTTGTTGACTTGTCTTAAATAGATCTGAGGGCGTGTTTCTTGAGGACGAGCAACACTTAAGCTTAGGGTATTTTGATGCACAGAATAATTGTCATTTTCATAGGCTATTTATTATGTATTTTGCACAATTATTGCTCATTTTGATATTATTTGTGTGTGATTTATCATTATTGACATGTTGACACTAAATTGCATCAAATATTCATTTTTTTTACTATTTCATAGTGATTTATCATTATTTTTGGAAGCTTATGTTCTTTCTTGTTAATTTCAAGTGAATCTACAAGAATTGAATCTACTCAGTACTACTAAAATGTCTATTAGTGGTACAGACATTGGAAGGGAAGGAACAAGGAAGAATTAAGGAAACTCAGTAGTATTGATGGAAGAATCGGTACTACTAATACTTTAATAGGAGCGCTACAAAGGGATCTTGGTACTACTGATGCCCGAGTCAGTGGTACCGATTTCTATAAAAAAATCAATATGAAATGTTAGGGAAAATCTTAGTGCTACTGACATCAACTCAGTGGTGCAGATAACTTACAAGGGATCGTGAATCTAAGAAGGTGTGGATACTACCGATACCATGTTAGTAGTACCAACTTGTCACGATTTTGCCAAATTAAAGACCGTTGTTAATCAAATGGTCGAGACTTAATGACACCCTAAGTCAATCCTATGACTATGGGAAAGTGTAGCCAAACCTAGAGATCATGTCATATTCAATTATACGACAGAGGAGAGTTGAGAAGAGAGAAAGGAGAGAAGAAATATATGTTTTGGGTAGTTCGAGCACTTCCAATGGCCATATTTGTAGTTGGAAGACAACAAGCCATCACGTTTGTCAAAAGGAGTCATCCAAATTGTCTTCTCTAGGGGTTTTCATTGTTCTTTGATGTTTTCCTCATCTTGTTCCTCTCTTTCTATGTGTAGAGTAACTAAAATCATGTGGGGATAATCCCCTAATTCCTTAGGACCCGGGAGTAGCCTGATTATGCATTGCAATGACTATGAATTAATATCTATAATTCTCTTAATTTGTGGACATATATCTATAATTGCTTCATGAATTATCTGTGTCTGATCACCACAGGTAATTTATTAGACCATTAATTACTTCAAGAGAGGGATAATGATTGGATGAGTCATAAATTTACACAATTTATACCGCACCTCGAGAGAAGGCTTAAAATTGTGAAGAGAATACCCTAGGGAATTTGGCTAAGCACCTAACTAATAGTTAAATCACTATGAGAGTGGGGTTTATATTATATTAGGTAGTGATTACACTGAGAGAGTGGGTAATTCTTGCTACATCTCCCTTTGTCCAGGGTTAGGAGGAATCAATATTAATGAAATGATGTTAATTACAACATGAACTATGGTAAAACTGTAATCCTAAGGGATCCATTCCTTCTTTGATCACAAACCAATTAGATTAGTTTTCATTCCTACAAGTAGTCAATTAATCAACCAATCACTTTTTTTCATAGTTCTAGCTGATTAGGTCACTGTTAGTAGTAGTTTTTGGACTCACATTTTCCTCGTGTTCGATATCCGGGCCTCTTTGGGCCTATATTACTTCGATACATGTAGTTTACATGCATCAAGTTTATGGCATCCTTGTTGGGGAAATAGTAGATCCAACACTACAAGTGTTGTGATCGACCACAAATTTTATTTTTCTCTTTTTACTATTTTTAAAGCTAAAAATTCAATTATTCATTCAATCACTGTATCTAATACTTACATTGAGCTTACTATCTGTAGGTACTAGTGCATGGTTCAAACTAGGACCATCGACTATGGAGAGTCAACTCCACAGAGTTCTAAACAAGATGAACTTTTGCATAGGGTAAGAGAGTTTAGTCATTCTGTGGGATGACTCATCCCAACTCCATCACCATAGGTGACTCAACCAGTGATGGCTAATGAAAATGTAGAAACTAAAGAGCAGACTGTCTGGGAGAAGATAAAGGCATCATTTTCTACAACTCAATTGGGGTCAACGAAAAGGTAGGCCATCAATGTCAGTAGTTACAAGATAGACCCCAGTCTGGTGGCACTGGTGAAATCACAAACATTCCATGGTCACAATATGGAGGACCCAATGACGCGGATCAATAACTTTGCCGAAAGTTGAGACATGGTGAAGATTGACATGAAAAGCTAGAGTAATATATTTGAAGTTGTTTCCTTCCTCATTGTCAGATAATGCAAAGTCGTGGTTTCTTAGCATGTTGTTAGATTTAGTAGAAACGTGTGGCCAAATGATTGATGTCTTCTAGGAACACTATTTTCTTCCCAAGAAGACGAATGAACTTGTTGGGAAGATCTACAATTTCAAGTATAAGGCAAAGGGGTTGTATTTGGAAGCATGGGAGTGATTCTAGAACATGTTAAGGAAGGTCCCTCATCATGGGATTGATCTTTATGGCCAAGAAAAGACCTTCTGCTATGGACTTCATAAAGGAGAGGGAACCTCACTCGATAGATCATGGTCAGGATTTTTCCTCAACAACAAGGCATCTAAGTGTCATGAAATTCTAAAGGACATGGCAAAAAATCAGTCATGGGGACATCAAAGAGAAGCTCCATCAATAGGAAAAAGTTTAGGAGAGTCCAAAATCATCACGACACTGAGTGAGAAGATGGACAACATCACCAAGAAGTTAGATCAGAAATTAGGAAGTTCATCTGGAGGTGAAAAGGAAGATTGCATGTACCTACATAAACAATATCAACAGGACAACCCCCCAACAATATAGATAAAATTGCAAAAATGATAGGCAGGCTAGTGGTTCAGAATGAGACTTTATTGGGCCATACAAAATGGGTGCATCAGATTCATGAGGCTCAGATCCACAATATTGAAAATTATATTTATTATCTAGAAATAGAGGTGGCCTCCATAAAGAATTCCACTCTATAGGGATTTCCTAGGAATATAGAGACAACTCATCAGCATCACCAAGTAAAGTGTGTCTCTACTGTCAAGGAGCCAAAACATCTTATTGAGGAGTCACCAAAGTAGCACACTCAAGAGTCAAATTGGGTGTATGTGCCTAAGGTTCCTTTTCCCTACAGCCTATATGGAAAACCAGGGGGATGCAGAACACCCATGTGGTAGGCTCACACAAGCACCTCACTAGATACATGGTCAGTGTGAACAGACAAGCATATCCCATCTTCACTGGTTGTGTAAGACAAAGAACTTCAAAGTTCCACCAATGTTATGTTACCACCTCTAGTTCCAAAAAATGTGTCTGTGCAATAAGAACAAGTGAAGGTTCTACTCCATAGTGGAACAGTCACATTCAATAAGGAGGCACCCACAATTCACATTCTGTCCACATGATATGTGCCAAATTCTATCCCAAAAGGTGTTGTTGAAGAAAGATTAGGGGAGGAGATCATTAATATGCCATACATTCCTCCAGAATAGTGTGTGAAGAAGCCACATGTTCAAATTCTGAATATTCTAAAGCTGAGAAAAGAGGAAAAGAAGTTCAAGAAATTCTTAGACATCTTTCAAAAGATCCATGTCAACATCCCACTTGCAGAGGCAATAGAACAAATTCATGTATATGGAAGATTCTTAATGGACATCATCAAAAAGAAGAGATGGATAAAGGATATAGATGTCTTATGTGTTGATGAAGTGACAAGTGCAATGATTCAGGGAAGAGTGTCGATGAAGAAAAAAGATTTAGTTTGTTTCTACATTCCCTATTTTATAGGCAGCAAACGTTTCTTGAGATTTGGTAAGAAGGGTAAGTTGGTTCCTATGTTTATGGGACCATACCCTATTTTGTCATGTGTTGGGAAAGTGGCATACAAGTTGGAGTTACCACAAGAGTTATATAGGTTACAACCTATATTTCATGTCTTCATGCTGAGGAAGTGGCACCTTGATACAGAGCATGTTTAGTAGTAAATGGAGGTTGAGTTGGAGGAGGATGTTTCTCATGAGGAGAGTCATGTATTGAACTTGGATAGGAGGGTGAAGAAGTTGAAGAAGAAGTATATAGTCATAGTAAAGGTGTTGTGGAATCACCATCATGTGGAGGAGGTTACCTAGGAGTTAGAGGATGAGATGTGTAGGAAGTACCCGTCTTTGTTCACATAGGATTTTTAGGGTGAAATCCTTGTTAAGGGTTTATGGTTGTAAGAACCATGACCTAGATTAATGGAGGAACATTCTTGATTATCATAATTGGATGCTTAAAAGATTAATATAACCCTCATATGTGCTTTGATATCATATGACAAGCTTAAGTTTCAATTTTGGTCCAGTTTGGACACTATTTGAGAAAATTATGCAATTTACCCATATCTATGGTTTTTCTTCCAATTTGTCACATGTTTTTTGTTCCTTCCATGTTTTCTTATTATATTAGAGTTATTAGTGCTTTGGGGAGCTTAGGTGTACCTTGGTTGGATGGTGACATCTATCTAGGATTGAGTTAGGGTTTTCCCTCATGGATGAGCTACCTTGGAGGACAAAGCTCGATGGTATCCCTTGTTTTATGTGATAAGATGGTGTTTGGATCCTATGGTTGGTCCTTGGTGGTCCCTAGAGGTGTGTATCTCGATGGTTTCCCCTCTTGAGGCTCCTTGGGTCAGTGGTTCAACTAGGAAGGTGCTGCAACCAATGGTTTTGACCCTTGTGATCCATGGTGCATTAACCGATGGTCACCATGCTTTATAACTCTTTGGCCACCATGGGAAGTCATGATCCAATGGCACTACAGACTCCCACAATCTATGGAGTTGCTTTTTGCATGGACGTGATGCCCTTTGTCCACGGACACATGGCAAGCTTAGTAGGATACCTTAACCCTCTCTTCTATCCTAACCATAGCTTTATAAACCTCCCCTCTTCCATGCAAACGAACCATTTGGACCCCCTTTGTGTTCCTTGATTTTTAGATATCGACCCTACTTTCTTTGTGGAGAGGAAGGGGCTCATGTTAGAAGAAGATGGCCTATCTAGCTTGCATGTGCATCTAGGGTTCATATCTACCCTCTCCTTGAGCTAGTGGAGCTTCCTTAGCTTGTTCTTGACCTAAGAAAGTGAGATTTTCCTCACTTTCTTTGTTTCCTTGCTTTCCTACCTTCTCCTATCTTCTTACTATAGTACCAATGTTGTTTAATGGTGGAATTGGTTCTAGATCTTGAAGAACATCTCTTTCTTGCTTCCTTGACCTAGGGTTTTGCTTCCTTGCTTGAAGAGGAAGCTAGCTTGGCCGTGTGAAGTGCTCAAGCTAGGGCTTCTTTCTCCTTTATCTCAAGCTACCTTACTATTTAGAGCTTCATCGTCATTCTATAGATGAGTTATATAATTTTATTCACGTTTATTGCTTACTCCTTGCTTGCATGCTCTAGATCTTGCTCTAAAACAAAGTTATAAGTAAAAAGATCCTATCTTTTCCTAGGGTTTGATCTTAGGTGGTAGTTCTTGAGTAGTTATCATCTTGGATGGACCCTAAACCTTGTTGTATACCTTCCTTTGGTGAATGAAGCTCTAAACCTAGCTTTCATGTGGAAAATGATGGCTTTCTCTCTCTCAAATGATGGTTCTCTTCTAGGGTTTTGAGCTATTTTCCTTCCTTGATATGCAAACAGAAGGTTTTGTTCATGGTTCTATTTTGGTTACCTTTCTTATGAGAACTGATTATTTGACTTAGCTTCTATTTTGGACTCTTTCATGATCAAGAAACAATGGTATTAGCACCCCTTGAAGTGGTTACTCGATGGTTTTCTCCTCCCTCAAATCTGATGGCTTTACTTAGAGCTTGAAGCTTGTTTCACCACCTGTTGACAACACTCGGTGGTCATTATGGTTCATGACTCGATGGTTTCACTGGTATATAAACCAATGGTTGTACTGGGCTGATGAATCATCAACCAATGGTTGTACTGGGTCAATTGTTCATTAACCAATGGTTACCCTACTTTCAAAATTGATGATCTTTCTATATTACAACTCTATGGTTTTATTAGACATATGGTTCACAATTTTACTTCTATTTCATTCAATGGTTTTTCTTATCCAACATCTGATGGTTTTAGGTGAAATTCATGGTTTGATGGTTTGGTTTTTTTGATGAAAAATTGTTGGTTCTATGCCCATAACTTTGTAGTCTTACCTTTTCCCTCATATGAATGTAAACTAATAGTCACCATAATGAGCTGATGTGTAATAGTAATGTAGCTTATCTTGCTAAACCTAACCCTAATACATATAGGTGATAATTTTTAGTTGAACTTAGCTTCCTTGTGTAATTAGAATGATTCTAGAATACTCTATTAATGTAGTTGTAACCCTAATTTGTTGCCATATGAACATCATATGTTTCTTAATGCAATGCTATGCTAAACTTGTGTATCACAAATACGGTGATGGTTTTTAAGCCTTGTTATAATGTATGGAAAGATAATGATGTTCTTGCAGGAAATGATGTGATGGTCTTAATGAACTTGGGCATGATTGAGCCCTGATGGAGATGTGATTCTCTTCATTATGTGATAAGGATTTGTATGATGTGTTTGTATGATGGCAGTTATAGTTTCATGAATGGAAATGAAATAATACCATGTGGTATTGTGATTAGGAACATGTCTAATGTGTTTTATATCTTATAGGGTTGCTATATATCAATGCTTGTTAGAAATGAATTAGGGTTTGTATGTCCACTTGTTTAATGCAGCCATAATTCACCCAATTGACATTAACTAATCAAGTGAAGCCCAAATCATGTAGTGCCCCGTGCCATAGAACCATTCAGTGTCAGGACATGCTGGTTGGGGAAACGAGTATTCCTAAGGAACACTCAGAGTGGCATACATAACCATTAAGAATATATGGCTGCTAGGAGTGTACATCCTTGACATATTGTTCCCAAGGTTATAGAAGATGGCTGTAGTCATGGCTTCGTTTAAGAATAGTTGATATTTGTACATATGTGATGTGATTGATGACAGTTGTTGTTGTACCTCAGAAGATTGAGTTATGTATACCTTGGTTTCTAGTGTCATGGCATGTACCAAGGATGAACTAGGTTGTTTGCAGCTTGACTACATGTTGCTGCAGACAATTTGACTGATATGTCATTACAGTTGACTCATACTGATCGAGGGAATGAGATCTTAGATTCTGGCTCTCCTAGATCTTGTACGGAATGGATTGCAACCAAGCGGTGGTTAGTTGGACTTTGAGTGGTACGACTCAAACTCCCCATGTCTTATTAAAAGACAAATACTGTCGTGTAGTATATCTGTTAGGGTTAAATACACTTCACATTGGATGTCAACCCTTGCCTTGTTTCTTATACTTCTAGATGATGTCTAATGTAGCAAGAGTAGTCAACTAATAGCAAATGATGGTTTTACCTATTACTTTATATACCTTGTTAATGATGCATGTTTCTATGCTTATCTATTTAATCTGCTTTACTTATTTAAGCTTCTTAAATGTACTTAACTTGTTCAATAATATAACATGTGATAATATCCATTGTTTAGAGTTGTATGTCTTCCAGGGAAATGGGTCTCACCTCGTGGGTTAGCACTTCTTTTCTAGTAGTTGTCAATGACGTGGTCAGGTTTGTGGAGGTGAAGAAAAGCACCTTGGAGAGTAGTACGAGCAGAAGATTGTCTAGTAGTAGTTAGTCGTCTCCTAGAGCAAACCCTGTACTGTTAGGTCCGGGCAAGGGATGTTTTGTAGATGATATACATACTGACTCTAGTTTTGGAAATATATCAATGTTTTTATATGGTATGTGTATGTGGAACTCCTCTTTTGTATATAGGATATGGCCTCAGCCATTAGACAAATATGTAAATACCTGATTTGGTATGTGCTTATATGTAGGTTGTTGGACTTATATGTAAAAGTTTTTGGATGTGTTTGCAATGTTTAAATTTGATTTAATTTACTCTTTTTTCTAGATATGATGTTAATTGGTTGTTGATTGCATGTTTTGTTTTGATTAATCTCATTAAGTGTTGTCGCATGCCACAGGGTTGGTCCCTACCAATGATTGGATCTGTAACTCCCCTCCAAGCACATATATGACAGTGGAAGAAAACCTCGTGTTTTTCATAACATGGGTCACTCAGCTTGGAGGAACATTACAAAACATGATAAAAATTGCAATAAGATAAATGAAACACTTTGCATTAACTCAAAAATAGATGCATACATTGTTCATAAAAAGGGAAAGACATAAACTATCTCATCTTATTTCAAAACCTAATACATATAGGCTAAGCAAATCTAAATCATGAACTAAAACTAAAATAGGTAATCTATAGAGTGGTAGATGGCACCCCACCAAGCTAAAGTCTCCTTGAGTCAGATACACTTAAAGGCTCGCTTCAGTTCCCTCTTGCTCCTTGATCTAGGGAAATCTCATCCCACGACCATGCGAAACAAAGCAACAACATCAGTAAGCGACACCATACATTTTATAAGAACTAAAAATAAGCATATACTTGACTTGAAAGGAAAACATGACATGAATTTAACTTAAGGATTCTTTTTTTAAGGTTCAACGATCTTATATATTAGATAAACAAGTATGCTTTAATGCAGTTCATTACAACAGGAGGAAATGAACTACTACCAATGCAAGTAAAACTACTTCGAGAGGCCATCCGGGCTAACTGATGAGCCAACCCATTAGCCATTCTACGACAAAAAACAAAAGAAATATTGTAAAAGAAATTTCTAAGGTGAGCTATGTCCTCAAGAATGGATCCCAGGAGGTCTGCTCTTCTAGTCCCCGTCTCAATAAGCTTGATCACTGCTTCAACGTCTGACTCCAGCATAACATGAGTGAGATTCATGTCTTTGGAAATGAGGAGGCCTTCTCTAATAGCAAGTGCTTCAGCGCATTTTGGGTCCTTGAGTGTCGGCTGTTTCTTTCCTTCTATTTTTGTTGCTTCTCCATTAGCTGTCCTCCAAACCAACCCAAGGCCGTCTGCTCCTTGCTCGTTCACCGCCGCATCACAGTTCAGTTTTATAATTCCCTCCGGTGGCCTGCACCAGTGTACACGAGCTTCCGCCGGTGGTGGGCTGACCTGCCCGCTGCATGTCCTCGGTTGTGCTCTTACTAGCGGCAGCAAAGAATTCTTCATAAGTAGCGGTTGACGCACCTTGTTCCCAAAGGTTATGTCATTTCTTCTACTCCAGATAGCCTATATAGCTACAATCATATCATCATCTGTCTTTCCTTGGACTGACCAAACCGCAGCCATGATAGCTGCCTTGACTGGTTTTGCACCCATCTCATCTATGCACTTTTGCATTTCCATCGGGTATTCTTGCCATAGCTCCCATGCCTGGTCACACTTGAATAGCATGTGACCTATGTCTTCCTTTTCTTTCCCGCATATATTACAGATTCCATCTTGATGGCAGTATCTATCAAACAGTCTTCCGACAGTGGCCAATGAGCCGACGACACAGCGCCATAGGAAGTGAGCCGCTTTTGGAGTTAGGCCCGACTTCCAAATCGCCCGCTGATAAATGTATATTTATCCCTTTTATTTGCATATTTTTTATATTTGTTTAGGATTGTTTTGTAATTTATTCTCTTAATTTCATAATTAGTTTTGTTATTTTATATTCTTCTCTTTAATTGGAGTTTTAATTCTATTTTCTTGGGTTTTGTAGGAAAATCACACAATTTGCAGCAGTCCAGAAATTCGTATATACCCTCCACCAAAAGTGACATAACTCTTACATTAAAACTCTAAATTGAATGTACATGTATTCATTGGAAAGAGAATTTAATTTCCTAAAATAAAGTTCTATTATTTGGACCGTTTCTGTGCTTTTAACGGGAGAGAAATACGTTCGAAGTCGCTGCTGCGAGAATCTACATTAAAGGGAGTTACATGGTCAAGATAATTAAAGACAATCAACTTTCGATTTGACCAGATCCAGAAAATTCAAAAAGCATGTTCCCTCTCTTTTTTCCCTCTTTTTTGAGGGCAGCCTACCCCCTCATCCTCCTATAAAAGGAGAGACTTTCCACTTGTAAAAGCATTCCATTCTTCATTCCATTTCATCGGATTTTTAGTTTGTATTTCTTCTGGTCTTGTTATGTCTGAGTAAATTTCTCTGGGGAATGGGAGTAGCCCCTTAGCCCGGTTCTATTCAATATAATCAATTATATTCCTCCATCGAACAAATGTCTTCTCTCTGTTTATGCGTAGTTATTTGGATGATCTGATATATTCTTATGGAGTGATATGACCGTGGATCTCTATAAAAATGAAACAATAGTCCCTTAATTGCGATTATCATCTTTTTATCTTCTTAATCTTATTTTTGTTATAATCCTTGGTGACGCGACCACCTGAGCCTTGGGTTTGAATGCCGGTTTGAATTTACATGCTTTTTGATATGACCGTGGATAATGGCATGTTGGACGGTTGGGCAATGATCCGTGAACGCCGGGACCAACGGGTTCACGGGAAGTCTGACCCTTGTGAGTTTGTCCGTTAGGACATGTAACCACAAGGTCCTAATTTGATCTTTGGAGTTTAGAATTTGATTAGTTGAATAGCAACGTGGTTTTGGTGGTGATCTTCCGGACCCCAGATCTTAATTTCTTGATTAGTTAAATTTTATTTCAGCACTTTTATTTTTGTTCTTAGTTTTACCAACTCTCTCCAATCGGAATTTAATTCTTGTACTTGCAATCGGATTTGGATTTCGAATTTTCTTTTCCGCCGTCCCTTGGATCGATACCTATCTATACTAAGTTGACTTGTTGTTCACAACAAGTTGACAACCGGGTTAGAAGGTTAAACTCTAGGACTTTTCCTAGTGATTGTTGCATGTACAACGACGCGCATCAATTTGGCGCTGTTCCCAAAGGTTATGTCATTTCTTCTACTCCAGATAGCCTATATAGCTACAATCATATCATCATCTGTCTTTCCTTGGACCGACCAAACCGCAGCCATGATAGCTGCCTTGACTGGTTTTGCACCCATCTCATATATGCGCTTTTGCATTTCCATCGGGTATTCTTTCCATAGCTCCCATGCCTGGTCACACTTGAATAGCATGTGACCTATGTCTTCCTTTTCTTTCCCACATATATTACAGATTCCATCTTGATGGTAGTATCTATCAAACAGCCTTCCGACAGTGGCCAATGAGCCGACGACGCAGCGCCATAGGAAGTGAGCCGCTTTTGGAGTTAGGCCCGACTTCCAAATCGCCCGCCACACCTCCTTTTCTACATGGTTAGCCGGTTGCTCAATGTTATGATGTTGTTGTGTTGCCAACCAATATGCTGAACGTACTGTGTATTCCCCACTCTTGCTTGGCTTCCAAAATATTCCATCCGCCCTCGATGATACTCCTAACGGAATAGCTGTCACCATAGCAGCCACGTCTTGTGATAGTAGTTCACTAATCAGCCCTCGGTTCCACTGCCTTGTTTCTTGGTCAATTAGTTGTTGGACCTTTTGTACTATCGGTGATGATATGCCCAACCTGCCTTCAATGCTACCATTTAGATTGGGTATCCAGTTGTCTGTCCATATATTTATGTCTTTACCGTCTCCCACTCTCCATTGCATGCCTTCAAGAATTATGCTTTTGGAATTCCATATACTCCTCCACGTAAAACTTGGGTTGTGACTCCTTCTGGCTTCTAGGACATTGCATGATGGGAAGTACTTGGCATTTAGGACTTTGTAGGCCAATGTCTCACTCCTGTGAAATAGGTGCCATACTTGTTTGGCAAGAAGAGCTTGATTGAATGCACTGATGTCTCAAAAGCCCATACCTCCTTGGTTTTTTGGTGTGCAGAGCTTCTCCCAGCTGACCCAGGCTATTTTCCATTCACTATCTTTGGCTCCCCACCAGAATCTAGCAATGGAACTATTGATGGCGTCAAGAAGATAAGCCGGTAACTGGAAAATGCTCATCATATATGTTGGGATCGCTTGGGCCACTGCTTTAATTAAGACCTCCTTTCCCGCTTTGGATAGCAGCTTTTCCTTCCAACCTTGAAGTTTGTTCCATACCCTTTCCTGAATGTATGAGAAGGCTTGCTTTTTGGATCTTTCCACCGCTGCTGGTAGGCCTAAGTATTTCCCGTGCCTCTCCACCTCTTTGACTTGTAACACTTGGCATATCTCGTCTTTCCTCTCTCTGCTTACTCCTTTGCTAAAGGCCACCTCAGTTTTAGATAGATTGATTTTTTATCCGGATGCCTGTTCATACTGGTTGATGATCCTAGCTAATTTCAGGCATTCTTCTTTGGTCGCCCTCGCAAAAAGGATGGAGTCATCTGCAAATAAAAGGTGAGAAATACGAGGCCCATATCAGCTGGCTCGTACACCATGAATGTCATTCTGTTGTGAAGCAACATTTAACGAGGAAGAAAAGGCTTGAGCACATAAAATAAAAAGATAATGGGAGAGAGGGTCACCCTGCCGTAGGCCTCTGGAAGGTTGAGTTTTCCTGGTACGGTCCCCATTGATAGCAAAGGAATGAGATACGGTCGACATACAGTTCATAACTTTCCTCCTCCAGAGCTCAGCAAAACCCAACTTCTCCTGTATGAAATTCACGAATCCCCATTCTACTCTGTCGTATGCCTTTGACATATCTAGCTTCAATGCTATATGTCCCTTCTTTTTCCTCTTCTCTCCTTTTGTAGTGTGGAAAAGCTCATAGGCAACCAGCACATTATCTGTGATAAGCCTTCCCAGTATAAAAGCACTTTGTTGTACGGAAATGATTTTATCCATCAAAGGACGTAAGCGGTTGGCTAGGACTTTTGCTACAATTTTATAAATGACATTACACAGACTAATGGGCCTGAACTCCCCAATCTCCTTAGGTGCCTTCACTTTGGAAATGAGTACCACCAGAGTAGAATTCACATCAGCTATACTACCTTCTGATTTCCACCATCCCTTTATGTAGTTTGCCACGTCGCTACCCACTATGTGCCAGTATTTTTGGAAGAACATGGCCTTCATTCCATCAGGCCCAGGTGCTTTGTTTGGGTGCATACTTTTCAGTGCTATTTGGATTTCTTCTGTGGTAATATCCCTTTCTAGGACTTCATTATCTGCTCTGCCAATTTTGCTCTCTATCCCTTTTGAAGCTTCCTTCCAACCCGTTGGGTTAGATGTTGTGAACAGCCCCTGAAAAAATGTGGTGATGATTTTTTCAATGTCTTCTTCCTTCGTCTTCCATTGTCCCTGTGCATCATGGAGTCCTTCTATCTTGTTTCTTTTCTTTCTTTGGGATGCTTTGTGATGGAAATACGCTGTGTTTCTGTCTCCCGCTTTCATTTCATTCACCCTCGCCCTTGCATGCCAATACTTTTCATCACACCTGTGCCATTCTTGCAGTTCTGCTGCCATGCGAGAACACCTATCAAGGTTGTTTCTATCCGGAGGTAGGAGTTGAGCTTCCCCTAGCTGGCCTTCTAGCTCTTTAATTCTGCTCTTCATTTTCCCAAACTTTTCATTTGCCCAGGATTTCAATTTTATGCTACACCTTTCCATCTTTCCTTGCAGATCAATAGATAGTCCACCATCCCATGAATCCTTGATGATTTGTTCACACATCTCGTCCTCCATCCACATGGGCTCGAAAAAGAAATTGTCCTGCTTTCTTCTTTGTTTCCTGCTCCTGTGCTCCGTGTTGATAATGACCGATGCGTGATCAGATTCAACAATAGGAAGATGGATGACTCTTGCCTGTGGAAATCTCGCTGCCCAATTGGGACATGCCAAGGCTCTATCCAGCCTCTCCCAAATAAGCGTTTCAGGTGTTGTTCCCCTTTGCCACGTAAAAATACATCCCCTGTATCCCAGGTTCGTCAGATCACAGTCATCTATCACATCTCGGAAGTCCTGCATGTAGCGAAAGGGTTTTGGAGGGCCACCCAATTTTTATGTGTTTGATACAATTTCATTGAAGTCTCGGAAGAACATAGTAGGAAGATCAGATGTGTTTTTTAATTCACGTATCAAGTCCCAAGTATTATGCTTCAACTGTTGGTCCGCCCACCTGTAAATTCGCACGGCTCTCCATTTTTCAGCCCATGTTCCATCTTCAATCTCACAACTGCAGTGATGTTGCGAATAATATATGATGTTGAGATCAACGTCTTTCCACCACAAACCGATGCCACCTACTCTTCCCACTCTGTCAATACAAATGCCTTGAGTGAAGCCACATTTTCTTTTCACTATCTCTAAATCTGCACTGGTTATGAGTGTCTCCATTAAGAAGACAAGGTTCGGGCTCTCTCTCCAACACCTCGATCGGAGGGCATTCACCGTGTCAGGGTTGCCCAATCCCTGACAATTCCAGCTCATGATTTTCATAGCTGTTCACGGAGCTGGTCTTCGCCAGTCTCCGCTACTTGAACACCTGGTGTCCCTGCAAAGTGTGTTGCTGGTTCACTGCTCCTCACTTTCTTGGATGTGTCTTCCATGGGGCTGATCATATCTAGCTCCATGTCGCAGTACTCGGATTTTCTTCCTCTCTTTCCCGACACCGTTTCCCAAATAACTTCATTTTCTGGTATCCCCAGACGTTGTGTCCTGCTCATCTTGTATACCCACGGAGGCTCCTTCTTTTTCTTTGGGTCTCCCTTTCCTTTCTTCCCTATCTTCTTCCTATTCTCCATCTTCCTTTGTGCCCTCGTCTTGATATGGCTTTGCGTCATTCGCGGTATGGGGGTGTTGCTTGTTTCCTACTGTGTGGATATAGCCTCTGGCGCTGTTCTTTTTTCTTTCTCTTTTGTGGCTGTTTCAGTCCTATCTTCTGTGATAGTTCTTTTGTCATCTGCCTCGACGCCCAGGTTGGGTGCTGTCTGCCGACGCACCTCCAACAGCTCGTCTCTCCCGAATGCTATCCGTCGACTCTCCATCATCCCTATTTCCTCCCTTCCTCCTTTATCCTTGCGTCCGTCCGCCTTTATTATTTCCTGTCGTTCAAGAAATAGTGCGTTGAGGTTGTAGTTGGATTCCGCACTGTCCTCGTGGTGCTGTTGTGGTTGGTCACATTCTCTACTGCCTCTGTCATTCCCCTCCCTGTTCTGTGTCGTGCCGTCTCCGGCTCCCTCGACCTGACTATTCCGCGTCCCACTTCCTTCTGTCGACCACTTGGTAGCCGACCCCTCATGCATCGGTCTCCTCTTGAAGACGATCCTCTTCGTGACCCGGGTATGGCCATGTAGCTCTTCATACATCGTCGTCCTTGGTTTACGCGGGGATGCTTTTAACCAAGGCCCCCATTGCTGGTTTCCTTCTTCACCTTCAGTTCGATCGTTGCAGTCTCGCTCGACGTGCCCCAGTCGCCCGCAGGTGTGGCAGAAATTCATCAAGCGTTCGTATTTCACATCCAGGGTAATGATGTTGTTCTTGTTCCCTGATATGCGCAGGACTCTCTTTAAGGGTTTCGTGATGTCCAGGTTTATCCAGACTCTCGCAAATGTTTCCCACCCTAGCTCGTCGACGTCCAGGTCAAGAACATCGCCCAGTCTGCTAGCAATCTTCTTAATGGCCTGGTTCGATCAAAACCCTAGTGGAAGCCCATAGATCCGAGCCCAGAAGGGGGTGTGTTTGATTATGATCACCCCTGGTTGTTCTTCCTTCTCAACCTCCTTGAATATCAGCAACTTATTGTCGAAATTCCACAGCGCCCCAGCTATCACCTTCTGTTTGTCTCTCTAGTCAAAGAATTGAATGACGAAGATGTCTCCCTCCAACTATTTGAACACCACCTTTTGCGATAGCCCCCAAGCCTACGTGAGGGTGAATCTCATGGCCCAGAAGTTGGGTGCTCTGTCCGCCAGGAAGCGCGCAACCAGTGCCAGTCCCAGATGCTCTGCCTCCTCATCATTTCGTTCTTCCCTGATTTCAATCGGCTCTTCCTCCTCCGTCGTTAGCTGCAGCCTCGTGTATCTCTCTGCCAGTTCCTCCGCCATCATGGGGAGAGTACCAGGAAGCTCGCCCTGTCCTTGGACCTATAAGAGAAGGTAACCCGTTGAGGGTAGAGGGACTCCCACACGCCGTAACCCTAGTCGCCAGAGCGCTAGGTTGCGGACGCGAGGAGAAATCTGGATTTCTATATACTTAAGGATTCTTCTAATTAACTAATTGACATAAATAAGAAATGAATAAGTAAAATATGCACTCTCTATGATTTTCCCACTTAAGAGCCCATAATTGGCACGGATGCCCATGATTTAGCTAAAAAGCCCATAACGACCCTGAGGTCCATGATTGGCTATGAAAGCCCATAATTGGCATGAGTGCCCATAATGACTCCTTGAGGTCCATGATGGTGACAACATATAAAAATTAATCAAATTCTTATAACCTGATTCTTAAAATGAACATTACCATAATCTTGAACATTAAATCTTTGACATAATGTGATTTCTCCCTCATTACATGATTTACATAGTTATTTCTTAAATGTCTTAATCATTACATGATCATAATCACTAAACTAATGAGCATCTATAATAAACATAGGACTTTATGAATATAATAAACAACATGCAATGATATAATATGAGACATGATCATAATCTTAATTCCATTCATAAACTTGGAATTTAAAGTAAAATCATAAAGCATATGTAACATGTAGTTCGACCAAGGTATGTATGTATGATGGCATGACCCACTTACCTTATTGGAGAAAAACCCTAATTTTAGTCTCCCTAATCCTGGGTCGAGTCTAAGTTCCTGAAATTAGCATGATTTATATCTTTTATCACTTCAATTACATCTTAAACCCTAATTGCCTTAAATATGATACTTCATGAAAATCAACCCAAACCATGTGTTCAAACCTAGACCATTGGCTAGATCTCAAAAAACTAAACAAAATTCATATATAACTTGACCCCATACAATCTACCAATTAAAAGTTATGAATTTTCATGCATCAGTCAATCAGAACGCAAGGAAAATCCACCAAAAACCATCTACACTTGGCTTAGTTGGACCAATAGCACTCATCCAACTAGCAAAGAAAGTCACCACAGAGGATCTACGGTCAAAGTAGGGAGAGCGTGGAGAAAAATCTTAAATATCCTTGTAAAATTAATAGCTTGATTAACTGTGTGGGGATATCTCGTCATAACCCTACTTGGATTGTCCCCAACCTACCTCAATGCGAGCCATGGATGGAGTATCTCATAGGAGCTCCTTGGACCCAGAACAGAGTCACGATTGCTACCTCCTATTTAGAACCAAGGACAAAGACAAGTTCCCCTCACCATCACAAAGACGACGATTGCAAAAACATCACAAACGACTGCTAGGAGCTCGGTTCCACATGCCCAAAACATAACATAAAGATTGGAGATTAAAACAACAAATCTGGGCACCACGATCAAGGATAACATCTAGAAAAGCATTGCACATGCATCTCGAAGTCATACAAAGTGAAACCAGGGTTGGAGCGATGCTAGCTCTTCCTAGAAATGAATGCCAGTGATGGCTAAAACATGGCTCCATGATACGATGAGTGGAGCCATCGTAGGATAAACGGAAGAAAAGGAAAGAGAGAGAGGAGTCCATGATGCTTACTTGGATCCCAATTTGACTCTAGGCAATGGAGAGGACCAGGCTCATGAGGTGTTTTCCTGAGAGGAAACTAGATCGGTGGCACTGGCTCAGAGGGTTTCCAACCAAATTGAGCGAGGAGGAGGAGCATTTAGGGTTTGGTAGTTCTTTTAGAGCCCCTATATATAGGTTCAAGGGTCGGGGAGGTTCTCTGTAAACCAATGGAGGCGAGAAGAGTCCCAACACTATTGGGTGTTTCATTGATTAGACACAAAGTCCCCACAAAAACTAACTCATTAAGATCGCGTGAATATCCTAGATTCAGCAGTGAAAAGACCAAAAAGAACAGGGGGGTTGCGGTGTCTGATTTGGGTCTGAGAAGAAAATTGTGACCAGGCTGAGTCCCAAAGGGACTGGACTCTGGGCGGGAGGGATGACCCCCGTGACCTGCTTACCCTAGAGTCTGACCCGGGTAGCCCACGTGACAATGGACTTTAGGCAAAAATGAATAATGCTCTGCCTGACATTGAAATCAGAAGCGAATCTTATGAAATCAGATCTATTTATTCGATTAACTGGTCATTTAGGGTTCAAACTATATTGGAAGTTTCTAAATTCATTAGATGGATCAAACAAGGACCAATTTAACTCAAATTTTGATCATAGGTTAGTTAAAGGGTCTAGAATCTTCCTATATGATCAAATTTAGGTTTTATCTACCTTTTCTTCATCCAAATAAAAAATATCATTATCTCAATATATATGAATTAAAAAGAATTATCTTTTTCTTGGTGAGTTATATTTTGAACTAAAATTCAAAGTAGGATGGAATATTTCATTATATTTGATAATTTGATAAATTCTTAAGATCTTGAAAAATAAAAGTGGAAAATTTGCACTAAGGACCTTAATATTTATTTCATTCACAAATTTGGGATGTTATAATTCTACCCACCTTAAATACATTTTGTACTCGGAATTTTTTTAGACTACTACCCAACTTAGGGTTTTAGTTATCCCCTCTTAAGTTTCATAACTTTCAATAAAAGCATATATTCAACATTTAGGGCTTACAAATATGAATTAACAATTACCTTGATCATCATCTTCTAAGTCCATAGCAAAAACCCTAGCTTGCCTCTTAGGTGGAGGATCTTGGTTCCTATTCTAATTTGGATTCGCCTCCTTCTTCAACAACTTTGGTCAACTTGACCTGAGGTGTCCATTCTCTCCATAGTAGAAGCATGCTCTTGTACCATACCTACATGGACCTACATGGTTCTTCTTACATGTTGGGGATAAGGGCTTCTCAACTTCTATAGAAGTCTCAACTACCTTTCTCTTTTGGTTATTAGGAGGTTGATATTGGTTGTTCTTCTGGTGACCTTCCTTCTGGTGAGACCTTTTGGGGTGGTTTTCTAGCTCTAAAGATGCATCTAGAGCAGCTTGAAGGGTCCTGTGGCCCCTTCCTGACAGGGCAAAGCTTAAGTTGGGCTTGATTCCTCAGATGAACTTATTTGTCATGTGTCACTCATCATAATCATAAATGTACTTCTGTAGGATCCTAAACTTCATGGCATATTGTGTCACTGTCATGTCACCGACCTAAGCTAGATTGGTAAACTCTATCTCCTTCTTCTCTATCATAGCTTTAGACACATAGTGCTCTTGGAAGGCTTCAACAAATCCTTCCCATGTGAGTGCAGGTGCATCGACTGTTTTTGAGTTGAGGAAGTTCTCCCACCATGTACCAGCTGCTCCCTTCAACATATGGGTGGCAAAATGAACCCTAGACTGTTGAGGATAGTCCAGGTCATGAAAACAATGCTCCATGCTCATAATCCATTCTTCTCCCTTAGTGACAAAATCATCCTCTCCTTCTCCAGTAAGGGAGTCGGGCCTAATCTTCAAGAAGTCCTCCAAGGTCAGCTCGTGGTGTCTGGGTTGACGTTGCCCTTATCCTAGGGCATTAGTGAGCAGTTGGACTAAGTCCTCCAAGGTTGCCTTAGGGTTCCTCCTTGATCCACTTCCCTCACTAGAAGAGCTAGCACCATCTTCCCTATCCTTTCCCTTGCCAGACTTCTTGGGAGACATCTATAAAAAAATATATACATAGGGTTGGAACATGTGAATCTTTAGCTCAATGTCCATCTACACATTGCTCTAATACCATATTGTAACGCCCCTCCAAGCACATATATGACAGCGGAAGCAAACCTCATGTTTTCCATAACATGGGTCACTCAGCTTGGAGGAACATTACAAAACATGATAAACATTGTAATAAGATAAATGAAACACTTTGCATTAACTAAAAAATGGATTCATACATTGTTCATAAAATGGGTAAGACATAAACTATCTCATCTTATTTCAAAACCTAATACATATAGGCTAAGCAAATCTAAAGCATGAACTGAAACTAAACTAGGTAATCTATAGAGTGGTAGGTGGCACCCCACCAAGATAAAGTCTCCTTGAGTCAGCTACACCTGAAGGCTCATTTTGATTCCCTCTTGCTCCTTGATCTAGGGACATCTCATCCCACGACCATGCGAAACAAAGCAACAACATCAGTAAGCGATACCATACATTTTATAGGAACTAAAAATAAGCATACACTTGACTTGAAAGGAAAACTTGACATGAATTTGACTTACGAATTCTTGTAATTAACTACTTGACATAAATAAGAAATGAATAATTAAAATATGGACTCTCTATGATTTTCCCACTTAAGAGCCCATAATTGGCACAAATGCCCATGATTTAGCTCAAAATTCCATAACAACTCTGAGGTCCATGATTGGCTATGAAAGCCCATAATTGGCACGAGTTCCCATAACAACCCCTTGAGGTCCATGATGGTGAGATCATATAAAACTTAATCAAATTCTAATAAAATGATTTTTTAAATGAACATTACCATAATCTTGAAAATTAAATCTTTGACATAATGGGATTTCTCCCTCATTACATGATTTACATGGTTCTTTCTTAAATGTCTTAATCATTACATGATCATAATCACTAAACTAATGAGCATCTGTGATAAATATAGGACTTTATTAATATAACAAATAGCATGCAATGATATAATATGAGACATGATCATCATCTTAATTTCATTCATTAACTTGGAATTTAAAGTAAAATCATACAGCATACATAACAAGCAATTCAACCAAGGTACGTATGTATAACGGCATGACCCACTTACCTTATTGGAACAAAACCGTAATTTTAGTCTCCCTGATCCTAGGTCGAGTCCTAGGTTCCTAAAATTAGCATGATTTATATCATTTATCAGTTCAATGACATCTTAAACCCTAATTTCCTTAAATATGATACTTCGTGAAAGCCAACCAAAAACATGTATTAAAACCTAGACCATTGGCTAGATCTCAAAAAACTGAACAAAATTAATATATAACTTGACCCCATACAATCTACGAATTAAAAGTTATGAATTTTCATGCATCGATCAATTAGAAAGTGAGGAAAATCCACGTTGGTATTTACAAACAAAAAACCACCTACACTTGGCTTAGTTAGACCAATAGCACTAAAAAACTAGCAAATAAAGTCACCACTGAGAATCTACGGTCAAAGTAGGGAGGGTGCGGAGAAAAACCTTAAATATCCATGTAAAATTAATAGCTTGATTAATTGTGTTGGGGTAGTTTGGTCATAATGCTACCTGGATTGTCCCCAACCTGCCTCAATGTGAGCCATGGATCGAGCAGCTCGTAGGAGCTCCTTGGCCCCTGAACAGAGTCCCAATTGCGACCTCATATTTGGAACCAAGGATAGAGACAAGTTCCCCTCGCCATCACAAAGACGACGACTGCAAAAACATCACAAACGACGGCTAGGAGCTCGATTCCACATGGCCAAAATAGAACATAAAGATTGGAGATTAAAACAACAAATTTGGGCACCACGATCAAGGACATCATCAGGCAAAGCATTGCACAAGCATTTCAGAGTCATACCAAGTGAAATTGGGGTCGGAGCGATGCTAGCTCGGCCTAGCAGTGAACGCCAGTGATGGCTAAAGCATGGCTACAAGATAGAATGAGTGGAGCCATCGCAGGACAAACAGAAGAAAGGGAAAGAGAGAGAGAGAGAGAGGAGTCCATAGATGCTTACTTGGATCTCAATTTGACTATAGGTAGCATATGGGACTAGGCTTGCGAGGTGTTCTCCGGATAGGAAACTAGATTGGTGGTGCTGGCTCGGAGGGTTTCCAACCAAATTGAGTGAGGAGGAGGTGCGTTTAGGGTTTGGCTTTTTTTGGAGCCCCTTTATATAGGTTCAAGGGTCCGGGAGGTTCTCTGTAAACCAATGGCAAGAAGAGTCCCAGCCCTATTGTGCATTTCGTCAATTAGGCACAAAGTCCCCACAAAAATAGACTCGTTAAGATCGTGTGAAGATCCCAGATTCAGCAGTGAAGAGATCAAAAAGAACGGGGGACTGCGGTGTCTGATTGGCGTTGGAGAAGAAAATCACGACCAGGCTGAGTTCTAAAGGGACTTGACCCTGGGCGGGAGGGATGACCCCCGCGACCCACTTAGCTGAGAGTCTGACCCGAGTAGGATGTGTGACAGTGGACTTTAGGTAAAAATGAATAATGCTCCACGTGACATTGAAATAAGAAGTGAATCTTATGAAATCAGATCTATTTATTCAATAAATAGGTCATTTAGGGTTCAAACTATATTGCAAGTTTCTAAATTTATTAGAGGGATCAAACAAGGTCCCATTAAACTTAAATTTCGGCCATAGGTTAGTTAAAGGGTCTAGAATCTTCTGATATCATCAGATTTAGGTTTTAGCTACCTTTTCTTCATCCAAACAAAAAATGTCATTATTTCAATATATATGAATTAAAATGAATTATCTTTTCCTTGGTGAGTTAAATTTTGAACTATAATTCGAAGTAGGATGGAATATTTCATTATATTTGATAATTTGCATATTCTTAGGATCTTGAAAAATAAAAGTGGAAAATTTGCACTAAGGACCTTAAACTTATTGTATTCACAAATTTGGGATGTTACAAGATCTCCTTTTAAACTCAAATAATGTGAATTCCACTATGCAACACAAATATGAGGTCTTGCCAAGTCTCTTGTTTTAGTATTTAAGAAAAAATGACTTAAAGTAGAAGCAGGATTGGTGGACTCATAGAAGACCATTTATAAGGTGTGTGTGAGCGAAATATATACGTAAATAGCCTTCTATAAGAAAATGGGCCAATTATAAATCTATAGAATTTGATGAATGATGGGTCATTAATTATATTTCACATTTCATATATCTCACATTTGCATGATCATGTCACCATCCCAACTTATGTT
Organism: Alisma plantago-aquatica; assembly: GCA_963693085.1. Classification (NCBI taxonomy): domain Eukaryota; kingdom Viridiplantae; phylum Streptophyta; class Magnoliopsida; order Alismatales; family Alismataceae; genus Alisma; species Alisma plantago-aquatica. The sequence continues at coordinate 1,958,484,725 of OY856409.1, read as the reverse complement.
ACATAGAATAATTCAGATGTCAAATAAAAAGTGGAGATTATATCTTTTGTTCCTAGGAAAATTCAATCCTTTAAATTGATCTCATAAACTGTACATTTATTTGGGTAAATGGCATAAGTTGTTGGTCAAATTCAATATCAAATAGGTTCAAAATTTAGTGATTAATCCCAAAAGAAGTCTACTTTCACACATACATGATGATAAAAAAGGATCTCAACATTTGACCCCTAATTTGTTTTTTTTGAAACTAAGACCTTGTATTAAAGCAACTAACTAGAAATCTCCATACATATCTCAAGGAAATCCTCAAAGGATGTTAAACCACATTCCACACCTAACCCCAACCAAGCAAGGTTATGGGCAACAATGTTTGCCTCTCTTTTCACATGACCAAAGTTGTGGTTAACAAAGCATGACATTAGGTTTCAGATTTTTGCTACAACGCTCATACATGATCCTCTCCCAATTTGATTACTGTTAACAGTGTTTGTAACCACAAAAGAATCAGACTCTAAAGCCACAGTCAGGATGCCCATCTCACACGCTAGCTCCACTCCAAGAAATAGCGTGCCAACCTCTGCAGAGAACACTAACCAAGTAGATTTAAACATCTTTGCTCGAACCGCGATCAGTCTTCCTCTATAGTCTTGGATGACAACAACTAGGCTGATCAAGTCGCCAGGAAGAAAGGTAGTGTCAGCATTATCTTTATAACATCCATCTGTAGGTGGGCACTAGGTGGCCGTCTGTCTTTGGGTTTTTCTGTTAGGATCAGCTTCACCATTACAAGGGTAATACCCATGCACTCCAGACTAGTGTAGTAAGCTGTTAACGATCAGGTAGGGATTAGAGATCTCCCGATCAAACAACAAGGTGTTCCTGCACTTCCAAGAGTCTAAGCATAGCGTGCAGAAAATCTGAAAGTCATCTTTAGATTGCTTCTCTTTGACTTGCAGAATGATGTCCATCAAATTTGTATTGTTAGTGACAGCCAGTGCTTTAATGTGGGGGTTGGATTGCCAAACTGTGATGGCATTACTGTAGCTGAACACGGCATGTCGTACACTTTCTGGTTCCCTCTGGCATATGCTGCACAAGTCATCTTCTAGAATGTGGCACCGAGTCAGTGAGTCTTTAGTCGGTAAGAGATTGGAGCACGCCCTCCACAGGAAGTTCTTCAGCTTAGGGGGTACATTGATGTTCCAGAACCTCTTCCAAGGGGAAGAGAAAGCTTGTCAGTTGCCGCACAAGAGGGAGCAGATCCATTGACACCCAACCAATAGGCTGAACAAGTCATAAAGCAGCCATCTTGGATTGGGTACCAATATCTCTCAGAAATACTTTGGGTATCCAGTGGCAAAGTTCTAATTGTAGCAACATACTCCTCATGAAATGTCTCCTCTATAATATCCCAATGCCACAAACCAGTCCCCTCATCAATAATATTTGAGACTCTACAATAATTCACATCGCTATGAGATGTAATCCCCATCAGGACCCCTAAATGATACACCCTTAATGCTATTCATTTATACTAGATCAAGCCACGTTCAAATACTTTTTTCTATTTCAAAATCAAGCCATACCTAAAATTAGCATGTATAGTTATATATAGATCATTTTGACTTTAAAATTAGTTGAGTTGGGACCCAAAAATGTAGTATAAGTTTGAGACTTTCATCCCTACTTTATTTAGTTGAGCTTAGGCAATGCAGTTGATCTCAAACCCCCTTAAACATTTTTTGATGTGTTGTATTAACCCTGATATAACCCTACAATTTATAGTATTGACCTACTCTAGCAAAATCATTGCATCAAGAATACATCTGAGTGGAAGGAAGTGTTCACACCCCATATGGAGATATGCTTCAAAATAATTAATTTTCACTAGTCTTGAGTGGATGACATTTCATTATTTCTTGTTTGCTAGATTGCTTTTAGGTACACATCTATCTTCAAAAGGAACATATCATTCTCATGCACCATCAAATGAGGAATACTAGGAATGAATAAAAAGAGTTGTCCAGACTAACATGATTTCAAATTATGATAAATACTAAAATGCAACAAACCAAAAGTTCCAATAATACACATTTGATTTGAACTTGAATATTGGAAAATATCAAAAAAATGACGCATGGATTTTGTTTCTAAAATATGAAAGAACGAATAAATCATTGATAATTAAACAAAGATAATATTAGGATTTAAGAAAAAAGACTCAAAACTGAAATAAAAAATGAGAGGCATATGACATTTCCCTAATGCAGTCCAAATACAGAGTTCTCCCTGTTCCAAGAGTAGAGATGGTACAACTCACCTTTCCAGTACACTCTCAAATCTAAATTGAAACGTGCCACATATGTCTCTTCATCATAAAACATCATGATATCAAAAAAATTATTTCCGTGGAAAAACTGGTCTCAACCCTACTTGGTCTAAACACAATCCTTGGTCGTCTCCTCCAGGTCTATAGGGTGCCGGCACTTTTGGGGTCATCCCTTTTCCCTTATGAATACAGAGAGTGCCCTACTCATCTTCCCTTTGGGTCCCATGAGTTCATGAAGGTGATAAATCTCCTAACCCATGGCCCTCAGACAATGATAGCTGTTACCTCCCGACCCTATGGTCATGTGCAACTAGGGAATTAGGCAACTCCTTCTTCCATCAGTCTTATCCCTACCTGACCCTAGGATAGACTTAGGATTCCATTATAGTACATATCCAACTTAGAACCTTACCCAAGCCTTCATCATCTCTCTCTGCATTCATGACTGACTTTCATCCCTTCATAGGGGTCATGGCAACCTGCCTACCTTGGTCAGGCCCCATACCGGTTACCTCCATGGTAACACATCCACATGCACTTTAGAGATGGCTATATATGGGTCTATAGGTTCATTATCATTCCATGTACTTTTCACTTACCTTCTCAAGATCCTATGAACCTCTTTAGGTTATCTCAAAACCAACAAAACTGGTATACACCCTAACAAAGGGTCCCTCTCCCAGGATGGGAGGAAACTACAACTTTTGACAACAAGGTCACAACTGTCCTTAGGGTTTACATTCACATGAGCATGCCTAACTCGACAACTACTAAGGCACAAGTAGACCACCTATTAAACCATGCTAGGTCATACTTGTTCTCATCCTCAACATTAGATCAACATAGTTGTGAGGGGTTCATCAAACATACCCTTAACTTAAGGGATTTCCTTTACCTCTACACATGAGGAGTACCATGCTCGAAACTATAGAGACTTAAATCTAATCATGAGCATCGGGTATACTGCTTCCCCTCTTAGGCCTAGGAACCCTAGGTTCTCCTTTGGGTATCCAACTACATGCTCAACCTCTTAACCACAAATCAAGCATGTCCAAGGTACGTCATGTACCACCATGATCTTTCTAATCGAGCAACGCTTCAGAGTGAGTCCTCTTCCAAGGCAACCAACTAGGTATAATACCTCACCACATGGTACTTAAACCTCCTTAGGGTCTAAGGCACTCTTTATCTCATCCAATAGGTAATCACTTATACCTTGGGTACTAGAAGCATCGTCCTCTCTCTAGGGTTTGGTTCCTCTAAAGGCAACCAAGATATCATCAGCCTTCAGGGATCAAGGATAAGGCAACCACTATCATCCACTTAGGTTGCATCATTCTCGACTCCCCACTATTCCTCAAGTTTCGGGGTTTTAGGCTTCCAACCTCCATGTTGGGGTTCTGCTTCCTCTCTCTAGAGCTAATTCCACCTCCAACCATACTTATTAGAGGTCCCTTCTCCATGAAGGCTCATGATCACGAGCATACCCCTATGTGGTTGAAGCCTATGCTCAACTCATGTTTGGTTCAAGAGAATACATACCCCTTTCATAAGCCATCCATCATGATCTCTTAACCATTATTTGATCAAGCTATACCCTACTTTCCTAAGCCCATAGGGTAACTATAGGTTCTCTAACCTCATCCACAAAGGAGCTATCCTTTGCTATGGCATGCACGACCCTCTCCAGGGTTGGGTCGCCAAGGTACTAGGTCATCTACCCTCTTAAGGCATCCCAAAGGCATGACCAACCAAACACTCGGTCAATCATGACATCTAGCTCATCATGTCATATCTCTCTCTAACCTTCACTTAGGGTTTAGTGTTACCATCATCCTCAAGGGATGTGCTAGGTCTCTGCCTTTAATGGAGGTCTCTACCTCCAAGACTAACTCTCTCTACTCATCCTCCTACCAAGGAGTTCTATCCTCAGGTCTCTCCTGAGGGCAATGACAACTCGTGTCATACGACCTAAGCATGTATTTATTCTTTTTACGCTTACTCTATTAAGCTTATGTCCATGACATCTTATTTACATGCTTTTCATTAATTTGGTGGAGGATTCCTTAATCCTTATCAACCTTATCCATACCTCAAGAGGGTGAGGAGAAAAGAGAAAGCCCTAATCCTTAAGGTCCTTAGTAGAATTTGAGTTGAGAAGGGATGAACAAGATGAGAGAGTCCTAAAGGTATCTTATTTCGATTCATACCCTAAGACTTTGGCCAGGCAGTCACACGGATCTGGGAGTCCTCGTGTTCTGACTAGTGGTGCGGAGGAAAATATTGCCAGCCCCAGGTCGTGATCCTTTTCTAGACACCTCTGTCTTTTGGATAATCCTCTAATAACTCCCTTGGGTTCTACAGAATTTGTAAAATTTAATAATTATTAAAGATTAATTGAGGAACCTATGCTATGATACCAATTATAACGACCCCGCCTCCTGGTGACCCCCAATTAAGGGAGACCGAAAGGTCAGTGCCGTTAACCAATTAACAGGATCAAAGGTTTGACAAATAATCAATAACAATTATGAAATTCTACTAACTAACTGGAATTTGGTATAAAATTAAATCTTTACTTACCTTTGAAAATGTTGGGAATCTATCTATCCAAGCTTGAATCCACTCTAACTAATCCTCCTTGCACTTTATGTTTTACTTTCACAATGTGTCACTTTACTGTTTGTTCTTTCAATTGTTGTTCCTAAAACGCCGACAAACAAAACGTCGGTCAGTATATCGAAATATACTGGTATTTGGTAACAACCAAAATCTTGCAAATATGGCTAAAAATTTAATATTCACAATCAAATTAATTAACAAGACAATTTACACTTTTTAGTATGACATTCTCCACCACTTTTGCCCTAACCCTGGCATACCCACCTTAGGGTGCCCTTTGCCAATGACTTATGGCCACCTTCTCAATCCCGAGCTTGGTGCCTGGGGGTCACCACTCATGGTGCCCACTAGTCATGCAATATCATAGGCCACCTTCTCATTCCCGAGCTTGCTGCATGGGGTCACTACTTAAGGCGTACATTGGTCTAGCCATCTGGGCCTGACCTTTGGCATCATCCATCAGGGTGGCATGTAGGTGCGAGAATCCATACTTCTATTTTCTTAATGTGATAATCATAGTGACTTTATGATTTGCAAATAAGAACATCCAACAGATAATTTGTATTCAATGCGATTAACCATCCGGAAAATCCTCGGGAAACTAAGGCGATTATCCATAACTAACCACATACCCGTATCACAGGTTTGGAGACAAAATTTATGTAGAGAGAGAAAAAGTCCAATCAAGCAAGCAAGGTGCACAGAAATCCTGAAATAAACATTCCAACTTCTTTTTATCAATATTTATCCAATTTCATTTTTATTCCTTAGGATTGCTATTCCAATTTTAGGGTTTCTTGAAAATTAGGGTTTCATTTCCTTTTTCCCAATTTTATTTCACTTTTATCAAAATATACATCAAACCCTAATTTTCTTATCTTATTTTCCATTAACATTCTTAAGATCATGTTTGGTCCACAAAAATCCTAATTTTCATATTACTCTATCTTTTCTTTTCTTTTTCTCTAATTTAGGGTTCTTCAACATATTAATCAACATATTGCATTAAAAACCCTAAACATGCAATTATATCATCAAAATGGGTTAAAAACCATCTTACTCATTAATCAAGTTAAACATGCTCAAATTAACCTAATTGCAATATTAAATCTATCCTTGATTAACAATTAGGGTTTCTAACCACAAATTAATACCTTTCCTATTCAAAATATGCTCTTTTGCAAAAATATACAGATTTAGGTGTTCAAACCATTTTTAATGTGTTCCTCGTATTTTTCTAATCAACTTTCATGTATAAACTTTTCTCATCCGAGTTTTCTAACAGATTCTATGAATTTTGCAAAGAAAAGTACCTTTTGACCAATGGAGGCTCGACACGTCAGCAAAATCTAGTTTCTTAATTCACTAAGTGGGCCGACGATTTAAAGGAGCGACAGACTTCCCTGCCCCTCCCTTGTCGCACACACTCTAGGGGCATCCTTGTCGTTTTGTCCTATCATCTTCCTCCCTACGATGCAGGGCTTCCGTCGAACTGCAACACCGATGGCCGCGGGATTGCTCCCCGCCTCGCTGGCCCTTGCCCTCCTGGGCACTTCGCACGGCCAAGAAGGCCCCTCCTCTTGGCCAGATATGAACAAGACCATCGCCTTGCGACTGGTGGTCAGCGGCGACCCGGATCCTCCTTCCATGCCTGCAGGCCGTGACAGAGGAAAGCGCACCTATAGGTCCACTACAGACCCTTCTCCCATCGCCCTCATGCTCCGGTTAGGTAGGGGAGTCCTGCAGAACTTTTTTTCCACATCCTTCCCAGGATTTGGTCTGACAAGACCCCCTCTCTTCATCGTGAAGATTAAAGTACGTGTTGTCGGTGTTCTCAGGGATACCTCAAGTACCCGCATGGTTTTCCACCCCAGTAGGGGTTCTGTGTTCATTTCTCCCACTCGAAGACCCTCATGCCTTCCGGTATACCTCTTGAATGTGAGAGAAATCAAGAGAGAAGATCGGCTAACTAGGTCTAGGATTTGAACGGAGAAGAAGAAGGAGAAGAGAGATATACGTGAAACTCTGCTTGGGCTCGACCCAGAGGTTCTACCTCTTTATATAGGGGAGGGTTTTCGTACTCCAAGTTGTGCATCCACAAAGATGCAAGGTCTTTGCTAATAGGAATCAAATTCCTTCATTAGGAAGCAAGATTTCTCTCTCCTTACTATCCCTTTGATATTCCTTATTTCTTGGATAATTAGGAATTCGAAATTCCGCTTACTTATTCTCTCTTTCCTTGCTTTTAATCCATTGACACAGATTCCTATTCCCTTTTAATATACATTACTTTCTTTTTAACCATACCTTCTTAATTCATTAATAATGTATTACATTATTCTCTTATTTTGCTTCATTGATATTTTCTCTTTCCTCTTTATTCATTGGGATTCCTTGGATCCAAGAAACTTTATGATTTCGAAATTCTTTTTATTGGATACTCATTATCCTTCTAGATGCATCTAAATGCATTATTTCACATTATCTTGTTTTATTTCTTATTAAAATATTTCCTTTTGTGGGTTTCTCTTTATTTCTCTTTTATTTTCTTATTGGTATTCTTTTTCAACATTAGGAATCCTTGGGATACGAAATTCCACCAAGGTTTACTCCATTATACCTCTTTTCACTTATTTTCCACATTTCATCAATATTTTCAATTTCTTTCTTAATAAAGAAATAATTAATTGATCATTTCTTTTCTTATTGCTTTCTTTATGTAACTTTGGACTCCTTGGAACCCAAGGAACCCAAGAGGCACGAAATTCATTTATTCACAACAAATTATATCAGTATTTGTCCAAAAATCTTTAATATGAGAAATTACATTTCTCACCAAAGGAACCCAAAATTTGGGGTTGTAACAATGATCTTCTTCATTCCATATGCACTCCAACATATCTTCCTCAAAGCTCAAATATTCACAACCTAGAAAACATAATTTCAAAGGTGGCCTTGTCAGATGTTTTATTAGTTAGGGAGTTATGTTTATGGGGGAGTGTACATGTTGTATGTAGAATTGTTGATTGTTTCTTTTACATGTTGTCTGATATCTTTTGGAATGAGTAACTACTGCAAGGTAATTTCAAATTAATTACCGCTAGCTTTCACTAACTAATATGAGAAATATGATAATCTTAAGTAGTTATTGGGTGGATATTGATTTATTAATGTGAATGTATTAGATGGATGTTAATTTATTAGTGTGAACCTGAAGAAGGATCCAATATTGATATTTTAAAAAGGTTTAAATTACTTCTAAGCCTTGAAGATTTATTGCTCCCTTTTTATTTGTTTGAAGCCTTGAAGAAAATTTTGCAATATGGTGCTTTTGAAACTTCTATAGAAATATCTTGTTGAAAATTGGATGAAATCATATGCAAAAAATGTTTCTAAATTGTTGCTGAAGTATTTTATTTTTCCTGAAAATGATCAATATTCACCTGAGATTTATCATTTCCTCTAAACATAGAAGACAAAAAAGATAACCATGGAGAAGTATTCTATGTTTTTTGTTATTTTACTTTCTCTTGAGCTTACCCAGATATTATAGCCCTTTTCTGACTAGGAACAATGTTACTATTGTACACACATCCACTTAAGCTCAAATATTTTAATAGAAGACATATATCAAAAATTTCTAATTCTTACCTCTAATTCTACCTGTAAATATTTTAATTTGTGAGCTCAAATATTTTAATTGCAGGCATATATCAATATTTTATAATTCCTACCTCTAATTCTACCTCTAAATATTTTAATTTGTGAAAGATGGACTTTTTCTCAATTGTGCAAACTTGATAAATAAAATATCACATGTCACCAATCTGCCCACTTCATTCATCCCGCCACCTGGGACATAAAATGAATGAATGATTTTAGTTGCACAGACTTCATGTGAAACAATTATGCTTTGTGATATATGTTAGCTTGAATGAATGATTTTAATTTTCATGTACGACCAAAATGTACACCCATTACTATTCTGCTGATTATATTGCAAATAATCCAACTATTTTGGTAAATCTATATTCCCTCTAAATTTCTTGTATGTACTGTCCCTGACCCTATCACTGGCCATGCAACTCTCTTCAACCTTCAATTCAACTTACAAAGTATATCTCACGAGAAATACAAACACATTTAATGTGAATGCCATGATGAATGCTTGCTATTTATGTACTTTTCCTATAATGAACATTTTGGATGATGTGTTTTCTACAACCATATCAGATTGATATGTTAGAAGTACCTATATATTGATGTGTAACCTCATATATGATGACATGTTTATATTTACACATGATAATTTTCGCATATTGTTTGGTCATGGAGGGAACCTGACAAGTAGCACTGCAACGAAAGTGATATTCATAATATGTGTTAATAAATAGGTTCATATTTCCATAGGGAGTTTGATTTTGTGCTACAAGCCCTAATTTTATAGGTGACTATTTGTTCAGTTAAAAACTCGATGGAAGAACCTTAGGAGATACTATGCAAATCTAAAACTGGTGACCAACGAAATAACTGATGACAATGTACAAATTGTGGATCTTATGTCTGGTCCGACTAATGGATCTTGTCTTAGACGAATTCAATACAAGTTATTGCTTTCAACTGTGCACACTCATACTAGGTTTGTATAAAGGTTTGATTTAAACACCCCGACTAAAGTGATATATTGTAGTGTCATTACTACTATGGATGCACCAGACTTGAGGTTCCGTATTATCTGGACAAAAGAGTTGGATGAGGCTTTGGTCGCAACATTGAGGAGACAATATGACCTGGGTAGGTGCGTCGATGGAATATTTACTAGGGATGCATGGATGGAGACGCTACGCAATTGGCATATCAGGATGGGGAGGAATGAGGGTACATTGGAGTAGTTAAAAACTATGTGGAAGAACCTCAGGAGAGACTATGCAAAGATAAAATTGGTGACCAACAAAAGTGGTGTTGGATGGGATGACAACATCCACAAGCCAATATTTCCTGACACCCTGGAGTGGAGGGAGGCAATTTTAGTATGTCTAATAATATACACTCCCCTTAGTATTAAATATTAACTTAAAATTGTTAATATTAACCTAATCAGTAGTTATCCCCTACTTCAGGCAAACATGGAACTAGCGAGATTGATCAACAGACCATTCTACCACTACCACAATGTCGAGATGATGGGGGGGAGGAACATAGCTAGGGGCCATCATGAAATGTCCTCAACCGATCGCCAGCCTCCTTCTGATGTTGCATATGAAGATGATGTTTTTGTTGAACTAGATGCATCAGATTCATTTGTCAGCCCAGGTCCAACCGGTCCAACAGGTTTCACTGAAGACATGGGTAATTCTGGGACACAAAGTGAGGATACCCACGATGGATCACACAACCAAGGTTTTGATGCAAGAACTCCCACCACGAACAAACGCAGGAAGCGATCATCAAGCTCAAAGGACAGTTGTGTCCTGTCTAATGATGTCGTTTCCGAATTCACAAAGGTGTTTTCCAAGGTACATGAGATGAGAAACAAAATTGCTGCTAGGTCTAATGACAAAGACAAATATCAAACCATTTTGCACCACTTTCATGCAAGCTACCATGATGCCCCTATCCCAATTTTTACCACTCTTGTGCATGCCATAAAAGATCTAGCAAACCGTAACATTTACCTATGCCTTATGGACACCCCACAAAAAATTACCATTTGGTTGCAAGACCTGTGGGTAATGAAGAACACAGATTCTAGAGCTTCCGAATCACAATCACCCTTCACGCCACCACCATATCCACAATCTCCACCATCGCCGTTTGCTAGCACAAGTGGTTACAATAGTAGAGGTCCTACCCCACCATCATACTTCTAAGGTTGTCTGCTTTAAGAACTATATCAGTATGCTGCCTTTTATTTTATGAACTTTCTTAAAAGTTGTTGTTGTACTATTTAATTCCTTTGGGAACAATCTCTGAACTATGATACTATGTAATGGTTTATCTTGTTATTTGCTATTTGGTCAGTATTTGCTATTTGGTCGCTATATTCATAATTTCATTTCTGTAATATCTCGATATTTTTCTGATGTGGGTAATCACTTTTAATTATAGATGTGATGGCCGATATTCATCCATATGAAACCACTGATGACATTCTAAAACTAGTGGATCTTATGTCTGGTCCGGCTAATGGCATTGCTAATGCAATATCCTACCAAATAGCTGACCAAATATCCCACAATATCATGCAAAATTTAGACAACACAACCACACACCAACCAATATCGAGATCGGTTATTATTAGGAGTGGCCATCAGCTTTTAGAAATAATAACTGGCCATGAAATGATGGCGTACAATTTTTACCGTATCCTACCCAACACGGTTTTAGCCTTTGTTGACATACTTGAGGACCGAGGTTTGTTGAAGAGTACCAGAGGCGTGTCATCAGTGGAGGCAGTTTGCTACATCCTTCAAATGGTTGGCCATGGCCATACCAACTGTGTTCTGGATAAGGACTACATTCACAGTGGTGAGACCATAAGCAGAAAGTTTAATGAGGTGTTGGATGCAGTGTGTGCTTTGTGCAACGAATATATTGTGATGCCAACTGTATCCCCAACTTCGCACTGCCGCATCGGCGAGATTTCAAGATTTTACCATTACTTCAAGGTATGACCATCACTTAGTTGACCATTTTCCATTCCATTGTTCATATAACCACTATCATCATGGCTGAGTTTGGTATTTACTTGTGTATTTCTTATATACTTGTCTTAGGATGCCATTGGGGCAATTGATGGGATGCACATCCCCATTTTGGTGAAGCGCGATAAGCATAACCGATATAGGAATAGAAAAGGGAATTTTTCCATGAATGTCATGGATGTAGTACGCTTCGCAATGGAGTTTACATATATCATGACTAGTTGGGAGGGATTTGTTGCTGACCAAATGGTACTTCACGTAGCTACAACCACAGGAGGGTTCAAAGTACCCACTAGGAAGTATTATCTTGTTGATGCAGGGTACACCAACACTAGAAAATTTCTTACACCATATCAAAATGTTGCTTACCATATAGCACAATATCGGGGTAGCAGAAGCTCATACACCAGCAAAAAGGAAATGTTCAACCACTACATAATAGTTTGTCAGAAAGAAGGAATCACACATTGTTAGATATGGTGCGATCAATGATGGGTTTAGCTGAGCTTCTGACTACATTCTAGGATATTCTTTGTGTATACACTAAACTGAGCAAATCTAAATCAGTGCAAAGGACACCATATGATATATGGCATGGCAAACATTCCAAAATATCTTTTATAAGGATTTGGGGATGTGAAACTTATGTTAAAATAATGTTTTCTTATAAGCTTGATCCTAAATATGACAAATTTTAGAATCATATGAGGCATGGACAAAAAATATGTATGTATCAAATCTCGATGGTCAAGGAATACAAACCTTAAAGACACCGTCAATTCAAGTTGAATCCCAATATGAAACAAGTCATCCCCCTGGAGGTAACCAAGATTCTTACCTCTAGGATTATTTACACAATATCTGATTCACCATGGCTAAGTCCCGTTCAAGTTGTGCCTAAGAAAGGCAACACCACAGTGATAAAAAATGCAATGATTAGCACATTCCTACCCACACTGTCACTAGGTGGAGAATGTGCATAGACTACTAAAAGTTGAATAAGGCCACCAGATTGGATCACTTCCCTCTCCCTTTTCTCGATTATATTTCAGAATGCCCTGCTCACCAAGAATACTTCTTATACTTGTATGGTTACTCAATATTCTACCAAGTTCCCGTTCATATGGATCTAAATGTCCTACCAATAAAATGTTTGTATGTATGTCCAGAGGGCCAATAATATGATGATTGTAATGGAATAATTTGTAATTTATTTGATAAAGGCAAGCTTCAAATTTATTTTGTTTAATTCAGTTATGAGAAAATGATATAACATTATAAATGTCTTGAGAATTATATTACTCAATGATGTATGTCTTCAAGTATGTGACTTGGGGAAATGAGATCATACGAATGTTAAGAGTACATATGTACTCTCATTTTGTCCCTAATCGGTTGTTATTGTGGAAGGTTGATAGACAACAATGACACATAAGATTAGAGTGTAAGTTGGTTGATGACAAAGTCTCATTATTCATGATATGGCTATATCAAACCAAGCACATAGATACATGTTAGAGAACAGTGTATTGGACAGAGCCACCATGAGACTGACCTAGGGAAACCTTAACCATGATAGTCATAGTCAGCTCTCATAGTGATGGTGGTGTTTGTGGTTCTAACACCTAAAATCACTGCACTCATTACATGTCACTCGGTGTGGTTTGACATCATCAAACACAATCTTGAAGCATGGGTTGTTATAACAATGATGATTGGGTGAGTGTGACACATGGGGACTGATTGTGAGTGATAGAGATGAGATTTGCCCTCCTATAGGAGTATGATACCCTAGGCCTCTTGATTAGCGAGTCTGAGAAATGCATGGCCGTCCACATGTGAGTCAATATGTGATATTGAGCTTACATATATCTTAGGGAGTCTTTTATGGTTCAAGAAACAAGATTGAATGTTGAAGAGGGTAACTATTCTGTGCCTCAAGTTCAATCTGGATATCAGTTACTAAGGAATTATACAAACACTGTAACATCAAGCACATATTGTAGGTTGAAGTTGTTCCCCAACATTCTGTTCACTTGAGTAACAATGATGTGTGACTAGGCACCTCTCTTTTCTTGCAATTTCATAAGTTAGTTGTGGACACTCACTACCAAAGTGATATGGGACCTATAGGGTTACACACGTAGGTCTTTACCTAAACGAGGAGTTTAATCTTGAATGATGATTGAATTGATTACTAAAGTGTGTAGGTATTCGATTCACACAATAGATTAGTTGGAAACTCTACTATATGATCATTTGACTCTATGATATGTCTGTTTGGAGTGCCAGACAGTCGACTCAAAAGTTGAGACAACCATTTGGATTGTCAGACTGATCAAAAAATTGAATTGGGTAAGTTCTACCCAAATTGAGGTGTGAACCAACCAGTGCACTCTATTGAACCAATTGAATCAGCTCGAATCACTAGATGACCATCTAGGTGAGTGAGAGGCCCATATCACATGTGTGAGATTTCTCAATTAGGGGAAAATTCGATTGCAACAAGGAATTAGGGCTGACATCATGTTGTGCATTAATTGGATTCAAAATTGCCAAATTCATATGCGAATGGGAAACTACAAAATGACCATATCACAGTGTGAGACGACCCTCTCACAATGCAAGATGACCATCTCCCATTCCACACGACTGTATCGGTTGCTAGATAGCCATTTCAATTGTCACATGTTGTGAAAATTTAAGATCTTTTAGTCCCATCCACTTCCGCATAGATTGGGAACCCTGACCCAAACCCCATCTATAAATAGACGGGTATTGGGGGCTTCCCAGAACACAACACAGACAATTGAGAATCAGTTGTTTTGACAATTGTTGCCCTCTCTTGTTGTGGTAACCAATAGATCCCAAGAAAGTCATACCCGACCAGGGAGGGGTAGCAAGGGAGAGAACAACTAAGGATCATTGTTGTGGGAGAGAAAGTTGGTGTCTAGTATGCAAATGGGAGGGATAACTCCTTCCTATCTATTCTAGAAGGATGACGTGAGTTTTAGGTTGTCTGTGTGGACTACTCTAGAGGCAAGAGTGTTTTGGCTGCTTCTAAGAGGACAACATTAACTCGTAGTCTGTGGGAAGACTACATGAGTTGTTACAAACATTATTCCAATCTATTTTCTGTGGTGAAGAATAGGAGTTACACAGACACCATCCAAGAGGAACTAGTCAATAGTTACACATCTACAATGATAAGGTGATGTCACTAGAATTGCTCTAGGACCATGTATATCCTTGAAACCATCCTTCCCATCTTATAGTTATTGACATGATCTGCTTATTTATGGGGAACATGGTAGATACTTTTTTTTCATTTCCACTGCCTCTTCGGTAGCCATATTTCCCTACATAAAAACCCAAGGGAATAACCCTCAGTTTTAACTAAAAGTTGTGCACTAATTCCCCACTCTACATGAATGGAAGACTTATTGTAGTATACTTAAGGATCAAACCCAAAGGACAAACTTTTCAAGCAGGTGTATATATTCAGAAGTATTAAGGATAATATTTATCACCAAGTAAATTGATTGATTGATTAAACTATTGTTTTCACTAGAAATGATGGTTAAAGAGGTAAATAAATGATAATAAAAGGGCTAGGGCATGGCGTTTCACTTGCCAAAGCCTGTGTAATAATTCTTTACAAGATTTAACAACAAAATAATAGCTTATGACATAGAATCTTAGCTACTAGAGCCTCACAACATATAGATCATTGCATGCATTAAACTTGCTTTGAACCAACCAGACTCGGCACCCAAGTTCCTATTATATTCTGACTGGACTCCCTAACTACAATCTAATATTATCGAAACATTAGCGGATCATAATCCAATTGCCTCACTATCCCTTAATGAAACTTCAAAGGGATAATTAGATCGTTCAAATTCTAATCATGATTACAAGAAAATGCACATCCACGATTATAATGCATATGAGAAGTAAGATGTCAATTTCCAAGGCAAGGAAATAAGTAGAATGATACTTTATTTAATAATTGTAGTTTTGAGTTTAGATACAAGGTAGGATAAAGTACGAGCTAAAGGGGTTAGTCCCCATGGCCTAGCAGAAATATCTACTCACTCATGCTGAGAAACAATACAAGAAGGGTAGGTAGAACAATGGAAGGGGCTATGATGCCTGGTGCAGGAAGACCAGTCTCTCCAATGCGTTCGCCACCTCCTTTCTTATCTCTATGGCTTGCATTGTGCAATGTTTCTTCTATTCACCAATTAGAGACCCTTAGAATGGATGATAATAGTTCCCTTTTATAAATGCATTTCTTTCTTCCGAAACCCAAATATTGAATACTTGTGGTCCAAGGCAGCTAATTGCATGGCATGTACTCGGTCCACCATGCAATTCATGTGGGTTACTAAATTTGACACTCATATGCAGTTCTCTGAATGGATTGTGTGGTTTGAACCACAATAGGTTGTATGTGATGAGAAAACATCAAAATTATAGAATTTGAGACTCTGGCTAGAGAGTGGATCGATTCGGTTGACTGGCAGATCTGATTGCTTGACTGGGTGATTGGAAGGTGGACAATGGAAAGCTTTTGGGTCTTCCTTCCATTGCGGTGTGGCATCATGAAGGTTTGATCATCCTTCTAGGAAATGAAGTATATTATTGGCTTGTTCTGCATGAAAGTCTGTAAAGTGCATTAAATTCTAAAAAAGAGGCGATAATTACATTTATGTAAATTTTAGGCTAAAACTAGGAAATAGAAACAAAACAACTCTTGAAAAGTGAATAAAACTGCATGAAAATTTGGGTATGATAATACTCATCGAACTACCCTGAACTTAAACTTTTTCTCATCCCAAGTAAAAAAAATAAAAAGGAGAACAAACAATTGATACTAGGATCCAAGCTTCCTCTCCCAACTGAGTAGACTTTACAGTCCCCTTCCATCGAACATGATCAAGCGACCCAAGACCTCTGAGGTCACATAGCTTGTGACAAAGTGGGTTTTCTGGCTTAATTTCGAGGAAGAAATATCTTTTAAGGTGTGTAGGATGTGATGGAGTGGACTTTTGGAATCCTAAAATGTCCAATGATTTAAGTGAAAGCATAAGGTTTAGATAGATTGAGGGTTCCAAGCTCGTGACAAAGTAGGTTTGTTGATTGATGTTAATATCATGATTAAGATCCTTAACTTTATGCCTTTTTGAGGAATTTAATTGAATGGTCGAATAGCTGAGTTTTGTCACCAAATTTGAGTGCAATGTAGCTCGAGAGGTAGGGAAGCTATGGTTAAAATTTGATACCAATTGGATGTTCCTAGAGGAAGTTATTGAGGTTTGAAATTGGGTAATTAATATGTATATTTGATGAAATATAGACCTAAGATTATGGCCTTAATCAGTGTCACGCACCCCTTTGGTTAAGGGCGAGATGAGAGGATAGATCATGGCTATTTGAAGATAATTGAGTGGCTGGAACCTTTGTTTTGAGTCAGCCACGGATCTGCCTTAATGGGTGTTGATGCTGATCCTTAGATGTGAGATCAAGGGCTTCTGGTTCATCCCTAACCTTACGGTCAGAGCAAGGTGGGAGAACCATTTTTCTCATGACCTTCCCTCCCACTACTATTTGTGATCGTGGAATGGGGGAAGTGAATGTTCGAGTGGTTCTCTTATTCGCATCGTGAGCTATCTTATTTGCCACTACTTCTAGTGTGGGAGTGAGGAACGAGCGAGATCAGACACCCACTTCTTCCCCCATTCTCCATTATGATAAACAAACTAGAAGAGGGAGAATATGAGAGGAAAAGGGTGGTCGGAATAGGGATCTAGATAGAGGATAAGAAAATACGCGGCCATAGGAGAAGGAAGCAGGCTTTTGTAGTGGACTTCGTGGTCTCTTCCATGGTCAAACGACCCTAGTTGGCTGGAGCTTGAAGATGAAGCTCAGAGGCTGGTGTTCAGTGTTCCACCCTGAGAACCAGGGGCACGCACAAGCTTGGGGAGGTCTTGCGGATCTTTTGGAAGGCTCATATCCCTTCGAAGAGGAGCAGAGGCAAGTTGCCTCTTTGCTCTACTGCAGCCAAGTGATGGCGGCGACGCTCCTACCCTGAGCGAGATCTAGAGCTATAATCAAGGAGGCGAGAGGCCATAGAGATTTGGAGGTCTGTGACGAAGCTATTGGTGGCCCTGGAAGTCGATGACGATCACTCCAGCTCCATTGGTTGCTCATCAGAGTCGGGCTTCGCGGCGGCGCCCTGCGCAAATAGGGGCATGCGACGCGAGTGCTGGTCTCACAGTAGCAGAGGGGGAACCCCAACCTGGGTAAACAGATCAGAGGATCCGTGGACCCAACCTGGAGATCCGGATCGGGTCTTAGCAAGGAGGATGCAGCCCTCATTGCCACATGGCGGTGTGCCACTGGCCATAAAAGGTAATGATCTCAGAATATGTATCAGATCTTGCATAAATCGTAGAAATTAGCATGTTTATCTGAAAAACACAAATAATATACCAAAATTCTTAGAAAAATGTGTAGAACAACATAGAACCATAATATCAGTCTTTTATTGCACTAATATCAGTGATATCTTATTAGTTGTGAAATGCTTAATTGATAGATAATAAATATCAAACAACGACCTAAAATTATTAGAAAATACCATCAAATCATAAATCATGTTTATAATGCATATGATGTCAGTTATGGTCATGTTTATGTACGAAATCATGTAAGTTGATTAATATGGCTAATTAGGGCTAATAACACTAAAGATAATACAATTATTGCATACATGCTCAATAAATGATGAAATCTACAGAGTAAGCTCATATCAGTATCTGGAACCTCATAATTAAATATGAGATTAGGATGATACCCATAATTCATGTTATATGAAGAGCACCCTTAATACAAGTGATGTAACCCTAAGATGGTTAATAAAAGTGACATAATGTTAAATATGTTCACATAATAATGTGACACAGGAGTATATCCAGTTAATGAACTATAATCTGGAATATGACATAAGTAAGATAATTCTAGGACTAGAATACAAGTAATAATGTAAATATCCTAATGAACTAAGTGAAACCCTAAAATGGATTAATTAGGGTTAAGATGAGATGTAAGATGATGAAAATCTCATGACAGTATGTGATATTATCTTAACCAGGGGTTTGACCAAGATATAGATGACACGAGGAATATGATGATTAGGTTTGTCTTGATCAAGGTATGCCATTGGCTCTTACTTGGCTTATTATACAATACGCTTGTGTTCAATGTGTAGTAAAATACTTGGCATGTGGTATTGGATGAAATGATTGTTCTTGTATGATATATCGCTTTATTTTCCATACTTATGGCTATGAACACATGAAACATAAGATATCAAATCCATCATATGATAGCACTAAACTCTTTGGTAGTACAATGCATTGAAGTGATCTCAAACTCTTTGGTAGTAGATTACATGTGTTAGATCTCAAACTCTTTGGTAGTAGATCACACGTTAAATGATCTCAAACTCATTGGTATTAGATCATAAGGCCTAAAAACAGCAAAGCCCTTGGGGGCAGATGTACGAGAAATATGATGGAAATGTGCTTAAAATATATGTGTTCTCTTTCTTGTTAATGAATGTCTTTTTGCCAGTTTACACTTTTCTTTATATTTTTTTAATGATGCCAAGATATGATGAGAGGTATATAAAAGACACATAGGCGTACTCAGTACAATATTCTTGAATATTGTGCTGACGTGTACCACATGTAATCTTTTGTTTAGGTTGTAGTTATGCTCTTGAAGACCCAGGATAGTGAGAGTTGTGTGGCGAGCTGATGTACAGGTGGACCTGTTGTCTTAAGATGATTTAGTTTAGTTGTAGTACATGTATATGTATAAGTTTTCTATTCAATATGTAATATCAAATGCTGTAACAATTCAGTATGTAATTATATGTTGAATGGTGAACATGTGTGTATGGTTTTATTATTGTTCATGTACATGTGCTACTGTGTTTCCTTCTGACTTCCTCTGATTTTCTTCTTCTTAGCCTTGTGTGGGATGTTTAAATTGGGATTCTCACTGAGGTGAGGTTTCAATTTGGACGTCACACATCAGATTAAGTTTTAGAAAATCCGGAGACGTCACATTGCCACACTTGGATATCCCCTGAATGGGGCTTGTTCCTCCATTCTTTAGATTTGAGAACCTATGAAGAACTGATTTCATCTGAATAATACTCTAGATCTATCTGCATAAGAGAGAAGAGAGAATAGGTCATGGATGATGGCTAATTTGGGGAGAGTTTTGATAGTTCCCCTGGGTATGAAATTTGGATGAAAGGGGGAGTAGAAGGCATGGAAGAAACCCATTTCCCTAGTCTCTCCTCTATTCGAATCGAGACCTTATTTAGGATTCAGTTATTTTATTTGTCTCTGCTCTATTCGACTTGAGACTTTTTTAAATGGTTGTGGTTACATTGATCACATGTTTTCTTTGGGCTCATTGGCTTCTTAAATTTATTTCATGTCTATAGAATAAAATTGAAAGGAGATATATTTTTGAAAGGGAAGTTACCCCAAACTTAGGGTTTGACATATAATGGATATTCATTTTTTTCTTTTTTTGTTTGGTTGGCAAAGAGATATGAAATAATGAAAGAATGGTGGAAATAAGAGGCATACTTGTGCTTCTTCATTTTATTGCTGCATTGGAATTAGATCATCATATTATATCTGTTAATTATGTTAATGTAGGGTAGAGAAGCACTTACACATTTTGTTGCAAGTCATATTGGAGGCACGTGTGGCTTCACCTTTCTAACTCTTCTACTTATCATCATTTCCAAGGGGAAAGGGTGCTCAACTGTTGACTTTGGGTCTCAGATCTATTCCAGAAATGTTTTTTCCGTAAAATTTTCTTTATGTGCGGGTTAGCTCAAGAAAAAGGGAGTAAATTTCATTTATATATTTTCAATTTTCATACAACTAAGTGGGAGACTAGATAAAAGCCACAACTCAAAAAGAGAAAAACAATTCTAAAATAGAAAATAAGACATGCAAATAAAAGATGGTGAAAGTTGGTTTGAGAATGAGAAAGGGAAAGCTTAGTGGTGGGGTAAACGTACCACCCACCCTCCACCCCCAACTTCAAAATTATGCCCATCCTCAGGCAAAAAGAAGTTAGAGATGGAGGGGATTTGATATGGAGGGCGATGGATATGGAGGGAATGGGGGTGCTCATTATCCAAGAGAATACAATAGAAACCTTATGAATGGTTCCCTATCCCATTGACGAGGCCCTCCTCCAGGAATCATCATGGCCACCAGTTGCCATGATCCTTTTTCAGTGGGGGCGAGGGATGTTACAACTACACACACTATTATCCACATTCTACATCTAGAAAAGACACTATCTCAAGGGAGGTAGCTTGCTGATTGAATAGCCAATTGATAAATGGATCCAGGTTGGGTGGAGGCAGGCTATATCAGTGTATCAGGTGCACGAAATTGGCCTCCCAGTGGACATTGGTGTCCTAGGAGTTGTAGAATTGGAGTTCCCAATCTGATGGTCATGATGTCTCTTTTGTTTGCAGAGGGGGAGGTTGTGAACATTGGCGTTCACCATTAAGGTTGTTGTTCGTTGATGCCATCAATCTTGTTGCAGGGGAGCTGGTAGGTACGTGTGGCCTTAAGATTGTCATAGGGAAGAAGGTTGTGTTTTTTGGTCCTTGCACCTTGTTTCTTTTATAGCTGTAAAAGAGAGGCTTTAGGGTGACTCGAAGAGTTCGGCGGTTACAAACCATGCATTTTTTAGATACGCCACCTAGTCCATAAAGATTGCACACCGCATCCTGGAAAGACTTGGTCACATCAAGATATTATGCAAGAAAATATTAATGATAGGAGTTGGGATAAAGGAGGCTGCAATTTTAAGTAACAATGGTGCTTGTGAAAGATAAATATGAGTATATTAGACAGAAATTATAATAGATAATAAAAAGGAACTCATCTGGTTAGGATAATACATGTTCATTTCCCCATGCATCCTACTTCCTATATGCTTATCAATCTGTGAGATTGCGAGATCCTTGAACCATCAATCAGATGATTGGGTCGATGATTTGATGGATAGATAGAAAAGTCCATCATGAACTTGTTGCACCATGCCAACTATCCATAAATTGAATTGGGTAGTGAAGAATATGGCCTTTATTTAAAAGATTTTTGTGAAAATAAATTCATAAGAAAATAAGTTAAAATTGTGAAAGTAAAAAGAAAGAAATTAAAAAGTTGGGTACCTCCCAACAAGTGTCACTATTTGGAATCACGTACCCGAGCGATGATATCACATTACTCACTTAGAGTGTGTGAGCAAGGTTTCAAACCCTTGAATTTTTATCGATAGGACATGGGTCATGGTTAAATGATGTACATACCTTGCTTAGGGATTGGTCCTTGTTATGTTTGGGAGCATTTTCAAGGTCTAGTTGTTTTTGTTTCAATTTACCTTCCACCTTGAAGACTTCAATCGAGTTATGCACCTTCTTTAAATCTTCAAGAACCCCATACTTTATGGTCTTATTTCTTGGTCGTAGGATGAGTTTATTGCTTCAATGTCTACTAAACTCTCACGGTGGCTAATAATCGTCTCCCCAAAACTAGTAGAAATTTTTTATCCTCTTGAATTTGCATTCATCAAAATTGCATGGGACATAGGTGTTGTGTCCAAGCTTAACCATGACATCTTTGATTATTCGCAAAGGATTTGCAATGGATGCGTGAGCCAGTTGAATGGTTATAGTTGTGGGTAGGAGATTGGTGAATCCAAGACATTGACATAGAATATATGGCATAATGGATATGCTTGTGCCTAAGTCAAGAAGTCCCTTACATCAATTGTTGTCTACTAAAAAACAATATATCCCAAATGAGCCTGAGATATTTTTAATTTTGAGGCAACTAATTCTAAACTTTATCGTAGGTCGTCTATTCTCTCTTCACAATTTCACATTCCTCGGTCATATACTTCATTTATAGAAGGGTCTTGAGATTTTTGCACCAGGTTAGCATCTCAACTAGTGCCTCGAGGAATGAGATGTTGACATGGAGTTTCTTTAGTGTTGTTGAATTTCATGAACATGTCATCCAACTTGGTCTGCTTGAGGAGACCTAGATAGGCTACACGAAGTTTATGCATGAGTGCTTCAGGAGCTATTGGCGGTCCAGAGTTGACTATTGGCACTACAACGGATGAGTTCTTGTTGGTGCCTAGCTAAGATGATGTCATAGAGGGTCTAATGTCTGAGATTATGCTAAATAACTACCAGATTGTCATCCAGGCAACTTGGGATCCTGATTCCAGTGTCTTCATTTCTACTAGGAGGATATATGTAGGAGTGGAGGTCGGGGATGTGAAGTACACATTGCTTGACCTTTTCATTATGACTTTTAACTACTCTGGATGTTTGGGGTTGTTTTCTGGTTGATCTATGATCATACCTACTGGGAGCGGTCGACTAGCTTCTAGGTGAGTGATTTGTGACTCCAATACCTTTGAATTTTCCGTGGGGTTAGCCAATTGAGTATGGTATGTCATCATCATATGTCAGAGTGTATTCACTAGATCTTGTGTTGGTGTTGGCTCTATCTATAGTAGTGGGACTTAATTCAGATTCTAATACTACTATCGTAGCTGGTAGTTCCTACTCGGTAAGTTGAATATGCAAATTTCATGGTTGTGTGGACCAATGTAGTTGGATGGTGCTCTATCTTGAGTGGTTTGCATCAGGGTTTGCTGATTGGGACTCTCAACTCTAGCTGGATTCTCATATTTGAAACCTCAATGGTTACAAACATGACTCAGGTTATAGTACTCCTGTCCTAGGATAGTATGAATTAAATTCAACGTCTTTAGCTTGGGTGATTGACGAATGCATATTCATCAATTATTTTTGCATCATTTAGGATAACTAATTAATTTTTTTAATAATTTTAGTTTAATTTGGAAATCAATTGTACTTTCATCCTCTCAATATTACTTTTTTGAATTCTTATGAGATCTCTCTCAATTTTTAGGAATTATTGAGGAATTTAACTCAAGATAAGAAAAGATGAAGATAGGAGGCCTTTCAGACTTACTGCAGAGTTTGATATACCTCCCACCAAAATAGTCATAAATCCTACATACAAATTCCAAATTTGGAGTTTAGATATATTTTGAAAAGATAATTTTACTTTCTATAGGAAAAATATATTTTTTAGTGACTTTGACATTCATTTTACTGTAAAACCAACCGGTGAATATGCAAATTCATTTTTCCATAGTGCCTGATTTAAATATATACCCTGCACCAAAATTAGCATAAATCTCACATCCCAAGGTGGAATTTAATGTTCAAAAATGTGTTGGAAAGGGAATTCAAAGGCCTATAGTGGGTGTAATTTAAAACTTTCTATTAGAGGAAATTAACATGAAACATCGGGAACTAGAATCTAAAGAGAGAGAGAGTTCAAATTTGAAGGGTCAAAAGAAGGCAATCAATGATTTTCTCTATCTCCTATTGAGGAAGGAATTATTCTCTTGACCAGGGCATACAAGAACCGTCTCTTCCACTTCCTTCTCCTCTCCTTTCAAGCTTTCCACCCCTCCTTCTCCTATTAAAGGAGGGGGAACTCCAATAAGAAAGGCATCCCAGATTTTGTAGTTGTATCTTGTAGTTAACTCTGTCATTTCCATTCATAAATATAATATTTTATTTATGCAATCAAATTTGTTCTTTTATCTCTAGTTTCTACATCTAATTTCTTCTTCTTATTCTTTTTTTTTGGAGAGGGGAACTAAGAGAGTGAGCCATTTCATTGTCTCTAACTAAGATCTCCTTGGAGACCCTGTCTCTTCTGGTCTATGCCTTTCCACATTCCTTCCTAGTTTTCTCCATCCCTTAGTATGACTAGTGAGTAGTTTTCTTACGAAGGTGAGGGGAGTATCCCCTTAGCCATGTGATGATTTGATCAATTTTTTACTTGACTTTTAGATAAATGGTTTTGGATTTGGAAATCGACAATTTTAACAAAGTGATCTATTATTTTCATCACTTGTTAATCTTGGTGGATGTGACCATGGAACCCAAGATTTAGAACAACCAAATCGATACATGAGGATTTGGATGATACCTCAGAAAAGTCCCCATTAGGATGATTGAACTAGAATCTGTGAATGCTAGGACCAATGCGTTCAAGGGGACTTCATCTTTTATGGATCATTTATGAATGTTTTGCATGCCTCGCTTTATCTTTCTTATCATGTGATTTTTTTGATTAGTTTCACTTCGGATAGGGTGGTGAAATCCCTTAGCTTTAGTATTTGTTTATTTTGATTAGTTAATCATTAATTCAACATCTTCTTTTTTTACTTTTGACAAACTCTCAAATCATAATTTATATTCTTTTTTTCACAATCGAATTTGAAACTCAACCACACTTTATCTACTATCTCTAGGGATTGATACCTATCTATACTCTATAGACTTGGTTCTTTCATCAATTCGATAACCTATTTAGATGGTTAAACTCTAGATCTTGGCTTAGTGATTATTGCACGTACAATGAGCCACATCAATCTGGCATCATTTCCAAGAACGACAAGGTTGTCTTTCAAATATGGTTGCTTGTATATCTTGTATAAATTTGTTCATATTTCTCTAACTTGTATAACTTTAGTCTTATTCTATATATTTTGTTTCATAATTTCTTATTTTAGAAATTTGTAAAAAAATTGCCTAACGAGTAACATTCTGGTAGTGTATCTCCTCCTTCTATCGAGTTTCCATTCTGGCAATACTGCTATCTAGTTTATTGTTTTTGTAATTTTTAATCTTGTTCTAGAATTATTTTTGTTTGATAATTTTTTTGGCAAGTTCAATCATTTTTGTCCGTGTTCTGTAATTTATATTTTTAATTTTTTGTGACTTCTTTTTGCCTTCCGATCACAATTCTGGAAGTATATCTCCTCTTTTGGTTGAGTTTCCATTCCAGTAGATCTGCTTTCTAGTTTTTTTTAAATTTAGTTTATTCCATAATTTCTTAGCTTTACAATTTTTTTCTCCTTGTAATTTTAACTAAACCCCTTAACTCATAATCTTTCTACTCTCATGTGTTAATTGACATACCTTACAAGAAAATTTCAAAATGGAGCGGGCATCCCAATATCCCCCTCAATTTTATTATTGTGATCTTTACCAACATTCTTCTCTTACTTCTCCGAATTTACCGCATACTTATCGTAGAACCCCTTTTAATTATGATCCCTTTCAACCAGGTGGGTACAATGTGAATCCATATTTTTTTGAGAATCATTATGGGAAACCTTTTGATCCATATTCACAGGGGGGTATGATCAACAAGATTTTAGAGGGTATGACCAACAGAACTTTGGGGGAAATGGACCTATTTATGATACACATTATAATTCTCTACAAGAAGAGAAACTTAGGACCATAGAAAAGATCACAACAAAATTGGTAACCAACCAAGCCTTGTTAGCCTCTCTGTTGGAAGCCCAACCCCAAAATCCAGATGTTCTAAAAATGTTCCCCCTTGATTCAGTGACACCTTGTAATATTAAATCTTCCCATTAAGATGGATGCAATGGAAATTACAATCCACCTTCTGAAGATTATACTGAGGATCAATGCCACAGTCAATATAAGGAGCACAAGGCCCAAGAATACTATGAGGAGTATGGTAAGGATGGCCAAAATTTTGGGGAGTATAAATCCTATGGTGAATGTTACCACCCCAATTTTGGGTTCTTTTGGTGACAAATGCAATTTCTCCTATTAAAGATATATAAAAAAATTAATGGTGTGATTTGATTTGGAATGAATGAATTTCGTTTATAACAACCTTGTTGGTTGCTTTGTGGGCTTTATTGGCTATTGGACCCAATAACAAGGAAAAGAAAAAGGAAATTCAATTAGTAAATGAATAATTAAGAAATAGAGAAAAGAAGCCTCTAGAAGGCAAAGGAATATTCTCCAAAGGTGGATTTCATACCTCTTGGGTTACTTGGGTTCCAAGGAGTCCAAGTTGCAAAGATAATGCAACAAGAAAGAGAAAAGATCAATTAATTATTGCTTTATTTAGAAGGAAGTATGAAATAATAATAATATTACAAGAAATATGTGGAAATATGGATAATGGATATATCTTGGATGAGAATTCGTGTCCACATAGTCTCTAATGGTAAAAGAAATTCGAATAAGGAAAATAAAAAGAGAAAGTATGAATAAAATCAGTTTTATTAAACAATTTCTTGCATATGAAGAAAACACATCTTTCCTTTTGAGTTTGAGGCTAAAAATTGGAAAAAAGGAAGACAATGTAAATATAAGGATTTCCCTAAATTTTGGTTGAACAACAATGCACGGTTTCCAAGTTATGCAATTTACAAAATATCCTAAAGTGAGGACATTAATGGAATAATGATCATGTGTCACGATTTATCTGGGAATAAATCCCAATTTTTTATTTTGGGTGCTCATCTGTGATCATTGGATCTATGATCCACGACCTGAGACAAATCACAATCTCACCAAGATCTGGAATATCAGAGTCCAGGCTATGCATTTTTTATTAGATATTTCACGAGTTAGAAGCCATCTGCAAATATGTGAAGGAGTCCATCTCCTTCAGGAGCTTGTTCTGAACCCAACCACCCTAAGGTTGGTGGGGTTTTGTTCTGAAATGGGGAAGTCCCCAATTCACCGAGGACTCGATGGCCACCCTATATATAGGGTAGTGCGCACAACAATGGAAGGAAACCTAAAGTCTACCCCCTCATAACCATGGCGCAGAGACAATCGTCATGGTGCCACCAATTTGAGGAATTGACATGACTTAAGACCCTGTCGAGAAGCAGATAACGCCGAAGGGAAACCACACCTTGTTAGTAGTGAAGGATTGATGAGAAGAGGAAATTGGATCAATGGTGGAATTCATAGGAGGAAGATGAAGATGTGAGTAGCTTTAGTTCACTCACAGTAACCTAGAATCACCAAGTCAACCGGTGGAGTTGACCACCTGCTCACACGTAGAGCAGCGAGAGGTTGAAGATGACCCCGGGAGTTTTACTAAAATGCCCATCTGTCTTTGTTTTTCAGGTAAAGGTATTTATATCTTTGGTTTCTTTTCAATCCCGGGTGGGGTGCGTGATCATAGATCGTTGGATCCAGCATGATCCAGTGGATCATCAATCCAACGGCTGACGTTTTTTTTTTCTAGAAATGACATATAATTCAAGTTGATGTCTTTTCTTGCAGAAATCATAACTTTTGACATGAAGCTCTGATGAATAAATTCAATATATGAAAATTTATCCTCAGAATGAGTGGAACACACAGAAATTATATTTGAAGCTTAATTATGCTTGCAATTCAAAAAGTATGTAAAGATGTTATCTTTAATGGTTTAATTGATGAAAAACCCTAATCTTTGATGATTAATGAATTAGGAAGGGTTATATGGATGTTTAAAAGTTGATATTAACCTATTGTTAATAAAAAGGGAAAATTAGATGAAAAAGGGTGATCTTTATGCATAGTTGGTTTAATTTAGGGTTCCATGTACATGAATATGCTTTAATGGGCCTTGAAACCCTAACTTTGGTAATTTTGAATCTTAATGGCTTTAATTGTTCAAAACTATAAATAAAGCTGAGTTATGATGATTCTAACCTATTTTGAGTATAAAATATTCTAATTGTGGACAAATACCCTTAATTTTGTAATTAGGGTTTCCGAGTGGATAAATGTGGAATTAGTGATAAATAGAGTTCATATGTGAATTAGACCATAATGGAATATGAGTTGTCAATTTCAAGGAAACTGAAGATGATAATTGGCCTTATTAACTTAAAAGGATAAAGATGGTAGTTTTAGTGTAAAAGAGGTATATTAGACTTAATTGATGTTCAAGTATGCTTATGATGTTGAAATTAGGGTTTGTGGACCAAAACGACATTAAAAGTAATAATTGTATTGTGGAGGCTAAAACCCTAATAAAACCCTAAAGTTGGCCAAGAAATCCTAAGGTGGAATTCTAGTCGATCTTAAGAGTGTTTTGGATAAAACAATGACACTTGGATGTTATGCATTAATTTCAGGATATGGTTGATTGCTTGATTGATTGTTCTTGATTATTATTGCTTGGACATCAAGTTACCTCTATATCAGGTATGCGGTTACGCTTATCGCTAAATCGTTTTAGTTTCACGGTGATTCCCAAATATTTTATCGGTTGCTTGAAAATAACTGCTTGGATGACTTTTATTTCATGAAACTATAAAGTGACTATGACTATCACCATAAATATGTGTACATAACTAGCTCAGGTCGTAGTCCTCCTATGTGGCTTTGCTAATGATGAAAAGGATGACCTAGTACATGGTCTACCTGTTAGGTAGGACCATCAAGTTATAATGAGTAAGTGATTGGGCTACCTATGGGTAGTGCCATGCGACTCTTCAGCATATCATGAGTTAGGGATTGGGCTACCTATTGGTAGTGCCATGCGACTCTTCAACCCTAGGTATTAATCTACCTATTCGGTAGGATCATGGGGGTTAGTTGGGATCTACCATATGAGAGGTAGTATCCATGTCCACTGCAGGGACAAGCGCATAGGTTAGGGTATGTATGGATTGAGTAGTTATGTTTAAGATGTAAAATTTTCTTGCTAAACCATAATTGCTTGCAATATGTTGTTAAATATAATTTCTCATTATTGTTTCCCCCACATATCGACATATTCATTTATTCTGACTGATGTTTTGTTTGTCAACATTTTAGGTACAAAATGAAAAGGACAAACAGTAAAGTGGCATATTGCGAAATTAAGAAATAAAGTGCAATGAGGATTAGTTAGAATAGAGTCCAGAGGTGGGTAGAAGTTAGATATCCATGTTTTTGACAAAAAGGTATGCAAAGTTTTATTTTTATTCCATCTTTTAGTGTAGTCATGGTAGAATTTAATAATTATTACTTATTATTTGTCGAACCTTTGATCCGGGAAATTGGGATAATGGCTCTGACCTCTTGGTCTCCCTTAATTGGGGGTTACTAGGAGGTGTGGTCATTACATTTGGTATTAGTGCATTACTTCCTTATTTAATCATTAGTAGTTATTAAATTTTACAAATTCCATAGAACCAAGGGAGTTATTAGAGGATTTTCTGAAAGGCAAAGGTGTCTAGAAAAGGATCATGTTTGGGGGCTGCAATATTTTCCTCCACACCGCTAGTCAGAATACGAGGACTCCTGGATATGTGTGACTGCCTGGCCAATTTTTTAGGATCTGACTCAAAATAAGATATCTTTACGACTCTCTCATCTATTTCCATCCCTTGTCAACCCTAATTCTGTTAAGATTCTAAGGTTTAGATTTTTTCTCTCTCTTCCTCACCCTCTTGAGGTCAGGGTATGTATGATAAGGTTAAGGAATCCTCCACCAACTTAATGAAAAAGCATGTAAATAAGATGTCATGGACATAAGCTTAATATTTTAAGCATAAACTAAAGAATAGTGGCATGCATAGGTCGTATGACACGTGTTGTCATGCCCTCAGGAGAGACCTGAGGTTAGACCTTCTTGTCAGGAGGATGAAGTAGAGTTGGTCTTGGAGGAAGAGACCTCCATTAAAGGTAGAGACCTGGCACATCCTCTGAGGATAATGATAACCCTAACCCTAAGTGGTGGTTAGAGAGAGAGATGACATGATGAGATGGAATTCATGGTCGACCTTGTGTGTGGGTTTACATGATGTTGGTTTTGAATCCCTATGATAGTGTGAGCCATGTGAGGTTGGCTGACCTAGTACATTTGGTGACCCAACCCTAGGAAGGGTTGTGCATGTTAGGATGAAGGATAACTCCTTCATTGATGAGGTTAGTGATGACCCTATAGAAACCCTATGGGCTGATATGAGCATGGCATAGTATGCACCTAGAGTACGTTAGTAAGTGTTGGCAGTAGGTTGAAACCCAGGCCAGAAGGGCATGTTGGATAGATTATGAGTTGAGCATAAAGATCCATAGATAAACTCAAGCGAATGTAGGTTTCACCCATGTAAGTGTATGCATGTGAGCTTGATCCACCCTATTAGAGAGAGAACCTCCAGTGGAAAGGTTGTTTGTAGGGTTAGATCTAGAGAGAGAGAGCGCAAGACCCAAATAAGAAGGTTGGAATATTAGACTCTGGGATATGAGGAACCCTGAGAAGTTGGCTATGTTGCAACCTAAGTGGATGGTTGGGGTTGCCTTGTGCATGACCCCTGGAGGCTTTGGTATCTTGGTTTCCTTTAGAGGAACCAAACCCTAGAAGAAAGATGAGACTGCTGGTACCTATGTGTAGATGATATAGATGCTTACCTGCTAGGGATATGAACAAGAGTTCCTTAGAACCTGAGGAGGTTTAGTAATAAGTTGTGAGGCCTTATACCTTGCTGGTTATCATTGAGGAGGACTTGTATCTGAGGTGTTGTTCAAGTGGAAGGATTATAGGACGTGCATGATATTCCTCGTACATATTTTGTTCATGGTTGGAAAGTTGAGCATGCAGTTAGATGGTCGATGCATGAAAGTGAACCTAGGGTTCCTAGACCTAAAGAGGGGAAGTAGTAGTTCTTGGTGCACCTGATGCTCAGACAGATGCCTAAGTTCTTACGCATGGGAGCATGGCACCCCCTTAGACTAAGGTATATGTTTGATGAACCCCTCTCATATAGGTTGGTGACATGAGCATGTTTGATGATGGTCTAATGTTGAGGAATGAGAACAAGTATGACCTACCATGGAGAATTAGTAAGGTTTAGTAGGTGGTCTATTTGTTAGCTATGTGCCTTAGTAGCTTGATAGGACTAAGAATGCACATGTTGATGTAAACCGTAGATGCGAGAACGTTTATGACCCTTGCTGCTATCAAGATGTAGTTTCCTCCCATCTTGGGAGAGGAACCCTTGTATAGGGTATGCACATCTTTTGTTGGGTTTGAGGTAACCTTAAGAGGTCACATAGAGACTCAAGAAGCTAAGTGGAGAGTACATAGTATGAGAATGAACCTACAGACCCATAGATAATCATCTCTAATTGCATGTGGATGTGCTACCATAAAGGTAACCAGTATGGGGCCCGATTGAGGTAGGTAGGTCGCCCTAATCCCTATGAAAGGATGTAAGTCAGACCACAAATGCCAAGAGAGATGATGGATACTTGGGTAAGGTTTCAAGTTGGATATGTAGTATGTTTGAATCCTAAGTCTATCCTAGGGTCAGGTAGGGATAAGATTGATGGGTGTTGGAGTTGCCTAATTCCCTAGTTGCACATGACCATAGGGTCGAGAGGTAACAACTATCATTGTCTGAGGACCATGGGTTAGGAGATTGATTACCTTCATGAACTCATGGGACCCAAAGGGCAGATGAGGAGGGCACTCTCTAGCTGCATAAGGGAAGAGGGATGACCCCAAAAGTACTGGCACCCTACAGACCTAGAGGAGATGACCAAGGAAGGTATGATGACCCAAGTAGGTTCGAGACCAGTTTTCCATGAAAGTAAACTTGATATCAAGATGTTCATGATGTAACATGTGGTGCACGTTTCAACCTAGATTGGAAGGTGTAGAGGCGATGTGGGATGCACCATATCTACTCTTGGAACGGGAAGAACTTTATGTTTGGACGGCCGCCAAATGCTTATTTCCTCTCGTTATGGGGGTGAGACATAGGGCAGTACGCATGCCATACGCTAAGGATAAAGATAATGTGAGTTGAAACATTGCTATGATGTATGATGATAGAGATAATAGTGTACCCT
The DNA here is from genome assembly GCA_963693085.1 of Alisma plantago-aquatica. NCBI lineage: Eukaryota > Viridiplantae > Streptophyta > Magnoliopsida > Alismatales > Alismataceae > Alisma > Alisma plantago-aquatica. The sequence continues at coordinate 1,958,452,210 of OY856409.1, read as the reverse complement.
TGTATAGCATAGGATATGTGGATGGTTTACAAACATCAAGAGAATTAAGATAGTCATCTTATAAGGATGTTCTGCTCATGAGATGTATAGAATTTATGAGTTATACAACGTTGAGTTTGATAACTAAGAGGATGAGCTCTAAGTTTTTTTTATGAAGATAGACCTAAAGTCCAGGATGAGACAATAAATGGAATACCTGGAGGTGTATGTCTTCACTATTACCTAGCACCTAAGGATGAAAGGTGGTAATGTATGCTCATATTGAGACGCAACTGCCTAGTTTAGCTAGTGGAAAGGTTGGAAGAGATTCTTAGGTGAACCCTAAGTTCATGAGATATGTTTGGCTAACATTCAGATATAATGAAATAAGTTGATCGAATTAGTGGTGGCTTGGTTAGACAGACTAGGGCTTGTTGTGATAGAAGGATGGTTATAGAACCTCAGATGCATTTCTCTAGAAACGTAGGTGATGAAACCCCGACTAGAGTGTTTTAGGGTTTCTGAGAAATCAAACTTGAGGAATCATGACATACATCAAATCATGATTTTAAGTTCTCCATACACTGTGGTACTACTAAGATAATAAGTGGTAGTAGTACTTTGGATGCCTAAGAAGTGTACAGAGTTGCATGTGGCTTGTCATCATGCATGTCAGGAGGTGAAGAACGCACACCAATAACCCATTGAGTTGATATGGAGGATAGAAGTCCCTGAGAGGGAATAAGAGTTCATCATTATGGATTTCGTGGTAAGTATCCATGGACCAAAGAAAGTCAAGGTGTGATTTGGGTTATGGTAGATCGCCTTACGTAGATGACATAGTCTAAGAGAAAGAGAGAGTTTTGTGAAGGGACAGATCCAATTGAACTACATGTAAGAGAGATGGTTCAAATACACCATGATGTGAGTTCAAAGGTTCCTAAATATGACCTAAAGATTACTTCCATGAGGTGGAAGTAGATACATGATGAACTTGATGCTAGTACAGCTTATCACCCCTAACTAATGGTTTGTATGATCCATAATAGAAGGTCTGATGAGAGCATGTGTGCTCGTTCAGGGTGATGCATGGGGATAGTTCTCATACTATGAAAGTTGTGATGATAGCCACCATAGCTAGTATCAGGATATAAGAAGCTCTGTAAGGGAGGTTGTGTCGGTCACCACTTCATTAAGATGATGTTGATGAACGGACCTCGCGAAGGTAAAAAAACCATAGTGTGTGTAGATGAAGTCGCTTTGATCAAGCAATGGTTGAAAGAGAGCCTAGGGGTGACATGAATCATGAGTTGATGCAAAGTAGACTGACATGCAGTTCACTGTGGGAGAATATGTGATATGAAAATCCAACCCCTCTGAGCTATAGTTGAGAAAACTGAGTCCCCGATACATGGGTCTATTTGGGATGGATTGATGGAGATGGTTATGTTTAGCCTTACCCTTCAGGATAACACAATGTATGATGTGTTCCACGAGTCCAATCTAGAGCACTATGTGAGGTACTCGAGCCATGGGCTAAGCAATGAACCTAGTGAGCTCCCAAGGGAGGCTAACTTACCCTGAGTCACCTATAAGAGTATGAGATACCAAGGTGAGAGAGAGCTCAAGAGTAAAGAATATGAGATGATGAAGGTTCTTGGGAAGCATCATGGAGAGGGTAAAGCCACGTAGGAACCAATGATGGACATAAGAAGGACTTATCCTATTTGTTTTATGCTTGTGGTAATTATGGGGGGAAAATTCCTATAAGAGCAGAAGGATGTTACAACCCCAATTTTGGGTTCTTTTGGTGAGAAATGCAATTTCTACTATTAAATATATATATAAAAATAATGGTGTAATTTGATTTGGAATGAATGAATTTCATTTATAATAGCCATGTTGGTTGCTTTGTGGGCTTTATTGGCAATTGGGCCCAATAATAAGGAAAATAAAAAGGAAATTCAATTAGTAAATGAATAATTAAGAAATGGAGAAAAGAAACCTCTAGAAGGCAAAGTAATAATCTCCAAAGGTGGATTTCTTACCTCTTGGGTTCCTTAGGTTCCAAGGAGTCCAAGTTGCGAAGATAATACAACAAGAAAGAGAAAAGATCAATTAATTATTGCTTTATTTAGAAGGAAGTTGAACTAATAATAATATTACAAGAAATATGTGGATATACGAATAATGGATACATCTTGGATGAGATTTCATGTCCACATAGTCTATAATGGTAAAAGAAATTCAAATAAGGAAAATAAAAAGAGAAAGAAAGAGAAAGTATGAATAAAATTAGTTTTATTAAACAATTTTTTGCATATGAATAAAACACATCTTTCCTTTTGAGTTTAAATCTTAAAATTGGAATAAAGGAAGATAACGTAAATCTAAGGATTTCCCTAAATTTTGGTTGAAAAAAAATGCACAGTTTCCAAGTTATGCAATTTACAAAATATCCTAAAGTGTGGAAATTAATGGCATAATGATCATGTGTCACAATTTATTTGGGAATAAATCCCAATTTTCAATTTTGGGTGCTCATCTGCGATCATTGGATCTATGATCCACGGCCTGGGAGAAATCCCGGTCTCACCATGATCTGGAATATCAGAGTCCAGGCTATGAATTTTTGATCGGAGATTTCATGAGTTAGAAGCCATCTGTGAATATGTAAAGAGTCCATCTCCTTGAGGAGCTTGTTCTGAACCCAACCACCCTAAGGTTGGTGGGGTTTTGTTGAGAAACAGGGAAGTCCCCAATTCACCGAGGACTCGATGGCCACCCTATATATAGGTTAGTGTGCAAAAAAAAGCGAGCAAACCTAAAGTCTACCCCCTCTTAACTGCGGTGCAGAGACAATCATCATGGTGTTGTCAATTCGAGGAATTGAATTGACCTAAGACCCTATCAAGAAGCAGATAATGTCGAAGGGAAACCACACCTTATTAGCGGTGAAGGAATGACGAGAAGAGGAAATTGGATAAATGGTGGAGTTCGTGGGAGGAAGACGAAGCTACGAGTAGCTTTAGTTTGCTCACAGCAATGCAGAATCGCCAAGTCAACTGGTGGAGTTGACCACCTGCTCCCACGTAGAGCAGCGAGAGGCTGAAGATGACCCCAGGAGTTTTACCGAAATGCCCATCCACCTCTGTTGTTTGGGTAAGGGTATTTTTGTCTTTGGTTTCTTTTCAATCCCGAGTGGGGTGTGTGATCATGGATCATTGGATCCAGCGTGATCCAGTGGATCATCAATCCAACGACCGATGTTTTTTCTAGAAATAATAGATAATTGAAGTTGATGTCTTTTCTTGCAAAATTCATAACTATTGATAGGAAGCTCAGATGAATAAAGTGAATATATGAAAATTTATCCTCAGAATGAGAGGAACACAAAGAAATTACATTTGAAGATTAATTCTACTTGCAATTCAAAAAGTATGTACAGATGCTATCTTTAATGGTTTTATTGATTAAAAAACCCTAATCTTTGATGATTAATGAAATAAGAAGGGTTATATGGATGTTTAAAAGTTGATATTAACATATTGTTAATAAAAAGGGCAAATTAGATCAAAAAGGGTGATATTTATGCATAGTTGGTTTAATTTAGTGTTCCATTTACATGAATATGCTTTAATGGGCCTTGAAACCCTAACTTTAGTAGTTATGACTCTTAATGGCTTTAATTGTTCAAAACCATGAATAAAGCTGAGATATGATGATTCTAAGCTATTTTGAGTATAAAATATTCTAATTGTGGGTAAACACCCTTAATTTGGTAATTAGGGTTTCCGGGTGGATAAATGTGGAATTAGTGATACATAGAGTTCATATGTGAATTAGACCATAATGGAATATGAGTTGTCAATTAGAAAGAAATTGAAGATGATAATTGGCCTTATTAACTTATAAGGATAAAGATGGTAGTTTTAGTGTATAAGAGGTATATTAGACTTGATTGACATTCAAGTCTGCTTATGATGCTGAAATTAGGGTTTGTGGACCTAAAGGGCATTAAAAGTAATAAATGCATTATGGAGGCTAAAACCCTAATAAAACCCTAAAGTTGGCCTAGAAATCCTAAGGTGGAATCCAAGTCGATCTTAAGAGTGTTTTGGATAAAACAATGACACTTGGATGTTATGCATTAATTTCAGGATATGGTTGATTGATTGATTGATTGTTCTTGATTATTATTGCTTGGACATCAAGTTACCTCTAGATCAGGTATGTGGTTACGCTTATGGCTAAATAACTTTAGTTTCACCGTGATTCCCGAATGTTTTATCGATTTCCTGAAAATAACTACTTGGATGACTTTTATTTCATGCAACTATAAAGTGACTATGACTATCACCATAAATATGTATACATAACTAGATTAGGTCCTAGTCCTCCTTTGTGGCTTTGCTAATGATAAAAATGATGACCTAGTACATGATCCACCTATTAGGTAGGTCCATCAGGTTATCATGAGTCATTGATTCAGCTACCTATGGGTAGTGCCATGCGACTTTTCAGCATATCATGAGTTAGGGATTGGGCTACCTATTGGTAGTGCCATGTGACTCTTCAACCCTAGGTATTAATCTACATGTTACTTAGGATCATGGGGGTTAGTTGGGATCTACAATATGAGAGGTAGTATCCATGTCCACTACAGGGACAAGCACAGAGGTTAGGGTATGTATGGATTGAGTAGTTATGTTTAAGATGTAAAGTTTGCTTTCTAAGCCATAATTTCTTGCAATATGTTGTTACATATAATTTCCTGATTACTGTTTCCCCCACATACCAGCATATTCATTTATGCTCACCGAAATTTCGTTTGTCAGTGTTTTAGGTACAAATTGAAAAGGACAAACAATAAAGTGGCATATTGTGAAATTATGAAATAAAGTGCAAGGAGGATTAGTTAGAATAGAGTCTAGAGGTGGATAGAAGTTAGATATCCAAGTTTTTGAGAAAAAAGTATGCAAAGTTTTATTTTTATTCCAGCTTTCAATGTAGTCATGGTAGAATTTAATAATTATTACTGATTATTTGTCGAACCTTTGATCTGGGAAATTGGGATAACGACTCTGACCTCTTGGTCTCCTTTAATTGGGGGTTACCGGGAGGCAGGGTCATTGTAGTGAAACTCAAATTAATCCTGAACTAGAAGAGAGACTTAAAGCCCTAGAGAAGATGGTAGCAAAAGGACAAGCAAAAATTGAATACAGACAACCCATGTTAGCTACCTTATTAGAGTCTCAATCACATACTCCCTTGTAGAGCTTAATCCTCCCAAGATGGTTCTTTCCTATGATGACAATGATGTTTTCATTTTTGTGTCATATATGTTAGATCCTAAAACAAATAGTGCAAACCATGGAGTCATATTTTGTATGTGATGAGGACGTTGGTATCCCTACATTTCATTTAGAGACTTTATTGTTTGAATATGAAAATTCAAAGTAGGAGAGATATTATGAAGATCCAACAACTCCTCCCATCATTAACATAAATCAGAATGATATCATCGACCAACACACTCTAGCTAACCCTCCTCTGGATAATGATCCACCTCTCACAAATGACAAAATGATTCCTCCCATGTCGTTAGAACTAAGTTCCATCCCATACATGGTTGATCTATAAGGGAAGATACCACCCTTGGAAGAAGCCCATACACTCCATAAAGACTGAACTTTTTTTCCACCTCTTACGACAATCAAATTGATATCAAAGACAAATACGCTTTTTATGAGTCTATTTTGGATAATGAGAATCCACCCCCCTTTGACAAAATAATTCCTCCCATTTTAACACAACCAATTCTCATTCTACATAAGGTTGATATAAAAGCGGAGATACCCTTGGAAGAATCCCATACACCCCCTTTTGTTGTTTGCAAGAAATACATCCTCATCCCTCCTAAATCCTTGGGGACCCCTTGTACAAAACAATTAGAGTCATATGTTATATCAACAATGAAACTTACCAAACCCAATGTTGATGACATTATTTTTAAAGAAGAAGAAAACAATTTTGTAAATGATTTGAAAATTTTCTTATCATCATCAATTCTCCCATATGCCGATCATTATTATGGTGGAAAATCAAAGCCAGATCCTTCACTAAATATTGTACATCCTGCTCCACCGGCATCACTTTCTAGGTACCCGCCAACCTCCCTCAATCCACATCCATCCTCAGCACTTCATTTTCTATCAAAGAAAGATCTATGGTTCTTATTGGAGGGAATGCGAGGTGAAAGGAAACACAACACCCCACTAATCTTTGGCAACTACCCTATCATAGGGTATTCTATGAAGCTCCTCTAATAAAGGTCCCAACCCTATACAGATCCCCTTTAGTTGGATGTTTTTGAGCTACCAGGGCCACTTGGACGCCCTCTTCTTCCCTCCATCTTGGATTTAAGTTTTTCCCAGGATGAGTAAAATTTTAAGTTCGGTGTGAAGGTGGGTGGTACGTACACCTTCCATCCACTCTATCTTACTTTTTTGCAGATTTTCATCACGTTATATAGTTTAGTTTTATTTTTTAAAATTTTTCAAAAATTTTCAATTATATTATTTTGGCCCTTATCTAGTTGATCCTTTGAGTAGACATCTATCATTGTTCCCCAAATTTAATTTAGTAAAATTTGTTTGCAAAATATATTACAAATTTCCATATCTGCAACCCCATCACCTAGGAATACTCTAACTGGAGCAATGACACTCTCTAGAAAAAATATATGAACAAAGAAAAAAAATATTGAAGTTATAAGAACAAGAACATCTCTTCCTTCCCTCTAATTTTCTTCTAAAAAAGGGAAGCAAAGAATCACCGCCAGATAAAAATCAAGTCTGGGATGACATGCTTCCAAAAATAAAAACTCCATACCCCAGAAAGGGGTGTACCATAAAAAGATTCCAAAGTGTACATGAAAACAAATGTAACCAATCTAGCCACAACTCCACAAATCTATATCCCAAGTTGAAAAGAGGAGATATCAATATTTTTGTATCACTTCCTTCTTTGTTTTCACACCCCCCAATTTCATCTTATTCTTGGGCAACAATTTACAAAAAAATAAAAATTGAGAGTGTCAAAGCACAAGTAAGATGAATCCTATTTTTCTAAAAAATCTCATTTTAGAAGTAAGATGTGATAATTGTTTTGATAGATAATGTAGAACTTTATGCTACGTACTTCTAGGACATTGGGTCACTTGGACAAAAATTGGAGGTAAGGATTATAGTGATGTTAAAAGGGTAAGGAATGACGTATTGGGAGTATAAACTGGACTTTATTTGTAATTTAATTTGCTTGAGGACAAGTAAAGATTCAAGTCTGGGGTATTTTGATGAATACATATTCATAATTTATTTTTGCATCATTTAAGATAATTAATTAAGATTTTTTTAGTAATTTTAGTTTAATCTGGAAATCAATTGAACTTTCATCATCTTGATATTCCTTTTCTGAATTCTTATGAGATTTCTCTCAATTTTTAGGAATTATTGAAACATTTAACTCAAGGTAAGAAACGATGAAGATGGGAAGCCTTTCAGACTTCTTGCAGAATTTGATATACCTCCCACAAAAATAGTCATAACTCCAACATATAAATTCTAAATTTGGAGTTTAGATATGTTTATCAAGATAATTTCAATTTCTACAGGTAAAACATATTTTTCCATGATTTTGAAATTCATTTCACTGTTCAGTCAACCGGTAAACATGCATGTTTGTTTTCCTGCAGTGTCTGATTTAAATATATACCATGCACCAAAACTGGCATAACTCTCACATTGTAAGGCGGAATTTAATTTTCAAATATGTGTTGGAAATGGAATTCAAAAGCCTACAGGAAAAATATATTTTCGGGTGCACTTCAAGGGTTTGTTATCAGCCGAAATTTGCATGAAATTTGGGAATGGGAATCTACAAAGAGAGAAGGTCCAAATTTGAAGAGTCAAAAGAAGGCAATCAATGATTTTCTCTATAGCCTATTGAGGAAGGAAACTATTATTTTGACCAAGACATACAATACTCATCTTTTCCACTTCCTTCTCTACCCCTTTTAGGGTTTTCAACCTTCATTCTCTTATAAAAGGAGGGGGGACTCCACTAAGAAAGGCATCCTAAATTTTATAGTTGTATCTTGCAGTTAAACTTTGTCATTTCCATTTGTAAGTGTAATCTTTTATTTCTACAATAAAAATTTGTTCTTTTATCTCTTATTTCTTCTTCTTGTTCTTTTCTTTGGAGTGGGGAACTAAGAGAGAGAGCCATTTCATTGTCACCGACTAAGATCTCCTTGAAGATTATGTCTTTTCTGGTCTATGGTTTTCTACTTTCCTTCCTTATTTTCTCCATCCCTTAGTATGACTAGTGAGTATTTTTTTACCGAGGTGAGGGAAGTAGCCCCTTATCTATGTGATGATTGAATCAAAAAATTTACTCGAATTTTAGATAAATGGTTTTGGATTTAGAAATTGGCAATTTTAGTGAAGAGATCTGTCATTTTCATCGCTTGTTAATCTTGGAGGATGTGACCATGAAACCCAAGATTTAGAACAACCAAATCAATTATATCGGGATTTTGATGATACCTCTGAAAAGTCCCCATTAGGATGATTGAACTAGGATCCATGATCGCCAAGACCATTGGGTTCACAGGGAGTTCATCTTCTGTGAATTATTTATGAATGTTTCGCATGTCTTCCTTTATCTTTCTTGTTGTGTGATTTTTTTAGTTTGTTTCACATTGTCTAGGGTGGTGAAATCCCTTACCTTCGATATTTCTTTCTTTAATTAGTTAATCTTTAATTCAAAATCTTTATTTTTGTTTTAATTTTAACAAACTCTCAAATTGTAATTTATATTCTTGTTCTCACAATTGGATTTGAAACTCAACCATCCTCTATTTGTCATCTCTAGCGATTGATAACTATCTATACCCTGTTGACTTGGTACTTGCATCAAGTCGACAACATATTTAAAAGGTTAAACTCTAGGACTTGTCCAATAGATTTTTATGTGTCCAATGACCCGTATCAGTAACTATGAACTACTTCTCAGCTTTGTGTTCATTGAATGTAGTGTACAATTGTTTGTAATGAATCATTTTATGATTTGCTGCATGGCAGAACTCACAGGAAGGTGTGATGATTTGCACCCGAGGCATCTATTTTTACCTCTCACATGAATTGGGTTATCCTATTTGAGAGAGAGAGAGAGAGAGCCTTTAGTGATTCAGATATGGATTTGAATTCTGAACGATCCTCCACCATAGCTACTTTAAGAATGCCTTTTGTTGAGGGTCTGGTCTAATGAGTCTAATTCTTAGTAGTAAGGTTGATGATCTTTAATGCATTGTCAAAGCTCTACCACATAAAGTTTCTATTACAGGAGGAATCAAGGAACTTCTTTGTCTAGTTGTCAACATCATGATAGAAACATTTGATGGTTTGGTTTCCTAGAATCCCATGATGTGGACAATGGTGTAGGAGTTTTTGGAACCTTTCCCACACTTCATATAGAGATTATTTGGGTACTTGATTGAATCTTGTGATTTGTTCTATGATCGAGTATGTCATAAAGGGTGGTCCAAATTTCACTAAAAACTAATTTTCCAGAGCTTTCCATGTTATGAAATGTCCCCTCAAAGAGCGATGTACCATGCTCTGACTTTTTTGGTTGGAGAGTATTTGAAGAGTTGCAATCAATTGGTGTAATCAATGAGGCATGACAGCTTCACCATCGAGTAAAGGTCGATGAATTAGAGGAGCTATTCTTGACAGTCATTTCCAATCCTTCCTGTGAAGGCTGTATTTTATAATAGACTAACCCATTGGGCCCTGATCTTGATCGGGTCTCCTGGAGATTGGACTGGATGATTCAATTCGGTGTCATTGGGCATAGAAAAGTCCCTTAATTCTTTAATGTGTTTTGCATCTTGGGCAACTTCTACGCTTGTATTTGGTTCATCTTCTATCTTCATCCTAGATTCTAAGGCAAGTCATTCTTTTTGAGCTGCAATAACCGCTACAATTCATTCTTGAATAGCTACTTCCACAACTATTGTGTCTATGATGGCTTTCTCCTTGCAAAATTTTTTGAGAGTTCTGTCAATTTCATGGTTGAATAGTAATCTAGAGTCAAGACTTTTGGGTCTTTGCATGTGCTAGGAGTACCCAAAAAGGCAGAATGATGGTGAGTTGATGAGCAAAGTTCTAGAGGATTTTCAATAATATCAAGCATAAAAAAGAAAAACCCTAATTACTTAACTAATGTTGTCCACTACAATGATGCCAATTTTTGAAGGGGCTCTGAATGTCTCACCAATGAAAACCCTAAGGGAATAACCCATAGGTTTAACTGAAAGGTTTGCACTAATTTCCCACTCCACATGAATTGAAGCCTTATTGTTGTATACATAAGGTCAAACCCAAAGGACAAACTTTTTAAGCATTTGTATATATTTAGAAGTGTTAAGGCTAATACTTATCACCTATTAAGTTGATTGATTGATTAAACTAATTGTTTCCAGTGGAAACGATGACTAAATAGGTAAATAAATGATAATAAAAGGACCAGGACATGGGGTTTCTCTTGCCCAAGTCTGCATAATTATCCTAGTAAGATTTAACTCCTAAAAATAGTTTATTAAATAGAGGATTAGCAATTACACCCTGATGGGATACAAATCATTGCATTGATGAAACTCCCCTAGAATTGACCAGACTCGGTAGCCAAGTTCCTAGTTTATTCTAACTACACTCCCTAATTGTCGTTAACCATTATCGACACGTTAGTAGATCGTAATCCAATCACCTCACTATCCGTTGTTGGCACTCCAGGGAGATAATAAGATAGTTACAAAGTTCTAATCACAATTACCACAACATGCACATCCACGATTATAATATATATGCAAAGTAAGATGTCCATTTCCATGGTAAGGAAATCAGTAGAACAATATTTTATTTAGGAATAATATTGTTGATTTTAGATACAATCTAGAATAAAATACATGCTAATGGAGTTAGTCCCCATGCCCCGGTAGAAACGTCTACTCGCTCATGGTGAGTGGCAACAAGGGAAGGGTAGGTAGAACAATTGAACAAGCCATGATGCTTGGTACAGGAAGACCAATCTCTCCACTATAGCCGCCCCTCCTTTCTCCTCACTAGGGTTTGCGTTGTGCAATCTGGCTTATAAACATCGATCAGAGATCATTAGAATGGAAGATAAGGGCTCCCTTTTATAGATGTATTTGTTGCTACCAAAACCCTAATGTTGAATACTTGTGGTAGAAGGAAGCTAATTGCAGGGCCCATACTCTGTTCACCAAGAGATTCGTCTGGTTTACTCAATCTGGAACTCATATCCAGTTCTATGAATGCATAATGTGGGTTGAACCAAATTAGGATGGATGTGAAGAGTTTGTGTCGAAATCACATGATCTGAGAGACTCCTGGTAGAGAAAAGCTCGAGTCAGTTGACTTGTGAAGCTAATTGCTTGATGGGTGGTTGGAAGGTGGACAACAGAAAGCTTCTTGGGCCTTCCTTCCCTTGCAGTGTGGCATCATGCGAGCTTGATCATCCTTCTAGGAAATGATGTATATTTTTAGTTGGTTCCGCATGAAAAGTATGTAAACTACATTAAAGTCTAGAAAATGGGAGATAATTACATTCATGTAAATCTAAGACTAAAACTAGGAAATAGAAACACAAGAACCCCTAAAAAGTGAATTAAACTATATTCAACGATGGGTATAAATATACTCCTCACCCATCCACCCAAATGACCAAGAGAAAATGACTTTTATATATCCTTTCAGAACTTACACTTTGAAAAGAAAGTCATTTGGCATTTGCAACACCCCAACCACCTTCCAAAGGTTCATGGTGGCAATCTTCAATGGTTTGACCGAGACTATCATGAAGGTGTTCATGGATGATTTCCCTTTTTATTTAGAATCCTCTGAGGCATGCCTACACCATCTTTTCTTAGTCCTAGAAAAGTGTGAAGAATCATATTTGATTCTTAATTGGGAAAAGACCCAATTTATGGTTAAAGATGGAATTAGACTTAGACATAGAGTGAGTAACATATGTATTAAAGTAGACCATGCTAAATTTGAAGTCATCACCAAGATCCCTCCTCGCACATCTCTTTGAGACATTCATGCCTTCTAATGGCATGTTGGATTCTATCTGTCTTATACTAGCGATTTTTCAAAAACTACTAAACCGCTCACAAGCCTCCTTTAGAAAGATGCATTCTTTACTTTTAACCAAGCTTGTCTCACTAGTTTCAACATCATGAAGCTACTGCCCCGTAATCTATCCTCTTATTTGGTCACTTCCATGTGAAGTCATGTGCAATGTTGGAGACTATGCAGTTGGATCCCTCCTTGGACAAAGGGTTGAAAAAAATCATCATGTCATATATTATGCTTCAAAGACCCTCGATGACGCACGATGCAATTACATTACCACGTAAAAAGAAACTTTAGTTATAGTTTATGCATATGAAAATTTTCACTCATACCTAGTGGAATCCAAAGTAGTTGTGTACATTGATCACACAACAATCCAATACTTGATGTCCAAGAAGGATGCCAAACCTAGGCTTATCTGATGAGTTTTGTTACTTCAAGAGTTTGACCACAAAATCCAAGATAAAATGAGGTCTGAAAACGTTGTCATAGTTCATCTCAGCCGCCTTATTTATCAACCTGACGATGGAGTCCCCGTCAATAATTCCTTACCAGATGACCAATTTCTCAAGTGTGAAGCACAATTCCCTTTGTTTGTCAGCTTCATTAATTACTTGGCAGCCGATATCCTACACCAAGAATAGAAGGCACATACAGAGTAAAAATTCCTACATGATGTGAAGAACATCTACTAGGATGACCCCTACCACTTTAAACTTTGGGTCGATGCCCTCTTCTAGAGATGTGCTATAGAAGAAGAAGCCCATGATATGCTTGTGCAATGTTATTTTGGCCCTACAGGGGGCGCCATGAGTTCTCAAAAGACTGCTCAAAAATTACTTCAATGTGGTTTCTACTAACCCACCATGTTTAAGGATGTATATGAATTTGTCCTTACGTGTGATCAATCTCAAAGATCCGGTAGCATTTCTATGAATGACCATATTACAACACATGGCATGAACTTGAAATCTTTGTATATGGGGGATAGATTAAATGGGCCCCTTTCCCTATTCTTATGGATTCAAGTGCATCCTCATAGATGTAGACTATGTGTCTAAATGGGTAGAGGTCACTAATACATTATTGAAATCTAATGACACTTTTAACAACATCGGTTACAGAGCACAACCATACAATGAACAACGTTGGTTATAGAGCACAACCATCAGCATTGGTCAAGTACTTCAAATTTAGAAAAGATACAGGTACCTATTTTCTATAATGTTGGTTCTTTTTTAGACAAATTGACGTCATAGAAAACTAGTGAAATACATTTTTCGTGGAAAAAAATTGCCTCCAAAGATTGTAAGATTAGCGTCGACTTCCAAAGAATCGACGATGATCATTGTGATGTAAAATAAATTTCGCTTCAAAAATACTTCTATTGATCGGTTGTATAGGAATTAAACTGACGTTGGATGTCTTATAAACCATGAAAAATTTTTATGAATCGTGTCAGTTTGAAATCAAGAAATCAATGACATAGATTTTGCACCATGTCCCGGCAAAATATATATTCCCCCACCCCTCAAATTGCTGCTTAGTCATCATCTTTTGCTCCTTAACCGATGACTTAGTCATACTGAAGCTAACTTTTTTGTTTGGGTAAGGCCTATATCATTGATATAATTTAATTAACCAACTACTATGTTTTAATTTAGTTGTATGTTTCTATCAAGTAAATCGTAGACTAAGTCCCCTGACTAAGGCCAACATCTTTATGTGGATAAGGGTTTCTGACATCCTTTTTTCTTTAGAACCAATGATATATCGTTATATTATGTCATCATTTTCACTAAGTCATCCGACTACTATATGTATTGTCATTGGTTGTGTTGATGAAGCGATGACTAAGTGCTTTTAATAGCACCGCCGAAATGTTTCTTACCCCCATTCTTTGTCTTGCTACAAAAATATGGAGTTCGTCACAAAGTTTCTTCCTTTACCATACCTAGACCTCTGGACAGGTTAAAGTCTAGTCACCAAATAAAGTCTATTATAGTGAAGATCATGAAACATACAACAAGGAATGGGCCTTGAAGCTCAACAATGCCTTATGGGAATAGAACTACTTTCAAAACACCTATGGGGACTACACCTTTCTGTCTCATCTACGAGAAGTGTTGCCACTTACATGTGGAAATGGAACACAAAGCTAGTTGGGTCATTCATAAACTCAACTTTGACTTATCAGCCATTGGAAAAAAACAATCTCTCCAACTTTAGGAGTTAGAGGAACTCCTCATGACAACCTATGAGAGTGCTAGAATCTACAAATACCGCACAAAGATGTGGCATTATGTGTTGGTTATTATGCCCAGAGAGCCAATCATGTGATGATTGTAATGGCATATCATGTAAATGAGTTGATTATTAATATAAGGGCAAGCTTCCAATTTCTTCTATTTTATTCAGTTATGAGATAATGATGTAACATTATAAATGTCTAGAGAAATATATTACTCAATGACGTATGTCTTTATGTATTAGACTTGAGAAATGAGATCATACAGATGTTAAGAGTACATATATGTATTCTCATTATGTCCTTGATTAGTTGTTTTGTGGAAGATTGATGGACATCAATAACACATAAGATCAGAGTGTGAGTTGGTTGATGAGTGAGTGTCATTGGTCATGATATGACTATATCAAACCAAGCACATAGATACATGTTAGAGAACAGTGTATCAGATAGACCCACCATGAGACTGAAACATGGAAGCCATCATCATGGAAGTTGTAGTTAGTTCTCACAGTGATGGTGGTGGTTGTGGTTCTTACACCTGAAATCAATGCACTCAACACATGTCATTGGGTACACTTTGACATCATCAAACACAGTCCTAAAACTTGGGTTGTTATAACGGTGATGATTGGGTTTCTTTGACACATGGGGATTGACTGTGAGTGACTGACATGGTATTTGTCCTTTCTATTGAAGTGTGATGTCCTAGGCCTCTCGATTAGAGAGACTAATAAAAGAATGGCCATTCGGATGTGAGTCAATATGTGATATTGAGCTTACATATATCTTAGACAGTCTTCTCTTGGTTTAAGAGAAGGATTGAATAATAATGAGGGTGACTGATAGAAATGATATGTCACTAGGCACCACTCATTTCTTGTGATGTCATAAATTGTTTTAGACATTTACTGCCAACTTGATATGGAACCTATAGGGCTACACACATAGGAACTCATCTCCAAGAGGAGTTTGATCTTGAATGATAATTGAATGAAGTACTAAAGTTTTTAAGAACTCAATTCACACAAAAGATCGATGGATTGGCTGACTAAACTACCTAATGACCATCTCATTGGGTGAGATGGACATTTGGGCAGCCAGACAGATGTCTCAAGTGTTGAGACAACCATTTGGGTTGTAAGACAAATTAGAAATTGAATTGGCTTAGTTCTACCCTATGACCCGACCGGTTCAAGCTGTTGAACCAATCAGCTTGACTCGAACTCACCAGACGATCATCTGGGTGTATGAGATGGGTGTTTCACTTGTGTGAGACGGCCCAGTTGGGACGAATGAAAGTTTTGGAGTTTTCCCGAACTCATTTCAATTCCTCAGACTTGGGGTGCAAGTAAATTCATGTATGACATTAATGAGGAAATGATTTTCCAATTCATATTTGACTGGGAAAGTGCAAAACGACTATCTCACATCCCAGACTACCATTTCTCTTATTGAACTGATTGTCTCACATACGAGAAGACTACCTCACATGGTGAGATAATCATTTTGTCACATGTGGGTTGTGAAACTTCTAGAAAAGTTGTTAAAATTCAAGATCTACTTGTTCTTTCCACTCCCACTTTAGTTCCGTATTGATTCGGGACTGGGAACCCTGACCCTAACCCCTCATATATATAGAGGGGTACTGGGAGCTTCCCAAAGTAAAACTACAACACAACCAACTGAGAATTAGTTCCATTGACAATTTTTGTCCTCTTTGGTTCTGGTAACTACGAGAACCCTGACAAGTCCTACCCGACAAGGGAGGGACAGCCACGGGAGAGAACAATTAAGGGTTGTCATTGTGAGAGAGCAAGTTGGTGACTAGTAAACCGAAAGAGAGGGAAAAATCCATCATGTTTGGTCCATTAGGATAACATGAGTTCTAGACGGTCCGTTTGGGCTACCATAGAGGTGGGAAGTCATTGCTTGCCGCTTGGAGGACAACGTCAAACAACAGTCCGTGAAAAGAGGAGTTGCTGAAGAAGACTATGTTGTGGCTACAGTTCGTGGTGTAGACTAACGAGGCACAATAGTCAGATGTGTCCTAGTACAACTATTATTCAGAGTTGTGCATCTACAATGATGAGGATTGGCGCTAGACTTGCTCCTGGACTAGGTATATCCATAAACTATCCTTCTTGCATTATAGTTATTGACGCGATCCACTGATTATGGGGAATATGGTAGATAAAATTTTAAATTATGCTTCCTTCTCAGTGCCATATTTCCCAATAGTGGTATCAGAGTCAACATCAATTTACCATATTATGGGATAATTGATACGATCCGATTTTGGTTTTGTCGTTCTATTATTGCATGTGCAACAAATAATATCTTGTCAAATCCAAACACCATGATAATCGTAAACTAATTTCTCTCTCTCTCTCTCTTCTATATATATATATATATATATATATATGAAATTTACACGTGTCACCCTAAAATGGTTTTGATGGTGGATGTGTAGCATGGTTGTGGTCAATAAACCCCATATGTGCATGGTTGTATGTGGATAGTTTATCCATTTGTCTCAGTCTATGTACCGAGC
Organism: Alisma plantago-aquatica; assembly: GCA_963693085.1. Lineage (NCBI taxonomy): Eukaryota > Viridiplantae > Streptophyta > Magnoliopsida > Alismatales > Alismataceae > Alisma > Alisma plantago-aquatica. The sequence goes on along the minus strand of OY856409.1, from coordinate 1,958,435,205 downwards.
CTCTATCTCATATTTCCAGTGTAAAGATATTCTCTTCTACCTTTTCTCCCCCAAAATGTCACTCGAGGTTTCTCTATAATCATATAAAAGTAGGATAGTTTACTTTCCTATTATGACGAAGATGAAGGCATATTTGAGACAAGTCGACAGACTGAAGGACCTTAGAGGACATGGCAGACCAACTGGACCAATCACCTGGTGGTCCCGACTGATCAACTGGAGGGGACAACCAATGGTGGAAAGAAGGACTAGAGGACTGGTGAGATGATCTAACAATTGGCTAGGAGGTGAGTTGATCGATTCAAAGGTTGAACTGATCAACCCAGAATGGAAAGAATAAATCTTCATCAACAATTAAAAGCTTTCTACATAATGTTGTAGACCTAGATGGTGTTATCCCTTGTGCTCCAAGGAATTACATTAGGACTAGCCACAACCATTGCTTTAATGTATTACATGTTTTCATTGTGGGATATGACATGAATATGATATGTACTATATATGTGGTGATTGGATAAAGTATATGTAAATACTTATAAAACAAACTCCCTTAATTAAATATTAATTCTTAGATGTTTTCCATAAAGCAACACACATGAAAAGCTTGATCGACCAAGTGTAGGCACGCCCTAGGATGGTGTGTCATCTATCTTATGGAAGTGTGATGGTAGATATGTGGGTCTGCCCTAGAAGGGTGCATAGTCTATCATGTTGGCTTATGGGTCAGGCTTAAGTAGGTGATCTTAATTTAATTAAGCACCTAGAGGCATACTAATGATTATGGCAAAGAGTTGCACATATCATCTATCAAGAGTTGCATATGATGCAATTGGCAAAAGTTGCCTACCTAATAGAATCAAGTTGTGGGTGACAACCCCAGCTGGCTCATGATTTGGATGAAATCAAGATCTTGTCCTACTAGAATATTGTACACTGCAATATTCCAAATTGATATTGAGGGTTATCAATTTGAATAAATAGTGGGAGCGATAATTTATTAAAGATCTAATTAATATCGAATTTTCAAATCAAATCAAAAGGGTTTTGACAAATGTAAATTTTCTCTTGTAGAGTCTAATGAAAAACAAATCTGCATTATAATTAGATGAATTATATGAGATTTATTTCCATAACTAGTTCAGGACCTTGAGAAGTGTTCTGCATGATCCTAAAATACCAGTGCTAGTATCCACTACAAATTTTCCTAAGACTAACATGGATGCTTCTTTGAAGCATGTCAATGATATTGTGAACATCAAACACCTTATGATGGGTTGTATGAACTATGAGTTGCATAAACAACATGATAAGCATTAAAGGTATATTGTCTCTAAGGCTATATTTGAGTGCAAACTGATAGAAGGATATCCAGTAGAGCCTCAGGTTCTCGATATGATTTGACATATGAAGCATCTTGAGAGATTGGGATTTCCTTTAGGTCAAGAGTTTCCACGGATATGATTTTGCAATCTTTGCCTAAATCATATAACTAGTTTATCGAGTGTTACCACTTGAGTAACATGGCTAGACCACTGTCAAAGTTGCTTGACATATTGTTTAGTATCAAAGCACAAATGAAGAAGGACAAATTTGTGATGATGATCAGTGGATTTGAGTCCAAGGACAAGGCAAGGTTGAGAAGCATTTTGTGGCTAAGCTAAGGTCCAAGTCGTCAGAACTCAAAATTACGAGATGGATAAGGGAACCTAGGAAGAAAGGGTTTGAGATATCTACTTCTGGTGTATACGTTATTGAGGTTAACTTCACTACTTCCTCATCATGGGTACTAGATACCAGATTTGGATCACACATTTTCTCAAATGTGAAGGATCTGAAAAGAAGTAGAGCTTTAGAGAAAGGTGAGGTTGAACTGCATGTTACAAATGGTGCAAGAGTTGTATCCAACATAGTTGGAACCTATGAGTTATCACTGCCTAGTGAGATTGTAATAGAGTTTGAGAATTGCTATTAGGTACCTACCATTAATAGGAACATTATATTTGTATCTTGTTTAGAAAAGAACAAATTCAAATTTCTTATAAAGAATGGAAGATGTTCTATTAGTAAAGATGGGATCTTTTATGGCAGTGCCTCTATGTCTTATGGCCTATACTTGATAGATCTAGAGACAAGCGTATATAACATAAATACCAAATGACAAAAAATCAATGACTCAAACCAAACATACCTTTAACATTGTCATCTGTGGCACATAAATGAGAAACACATATCCAGACTGCATAAGGATGGTTATCTGGACTCTTTTGATCTTGAATCAATAGAGACATGTGAATCTTGTTTGTTAGGCAACATGACCAAGACTCCCTTTACTGGCAAGAGTGAAAGGGCTAGTGATCTATTAGGACTCATACATATTGATGTATGTGGCCCTTTTAGAACAGATGCTAGATGTGGGTATAAGTACTTCATTACCTTTATTGATGACTTTAGTAGGTATGGCTATGTCTACCTGATGAGACACAAGTCGGAAACTCTTAAAACGTTTAGAGAGTGTATGAATGAAGTACAGAACCAACTTAAAAAAAATATTAAGGCACTACGTTCTGATCGAGGTGGAGAATACTTAAGCCAAGCATTTGAGGACCTTATGAGAGCTCATGGGATTGTATCCCAGTGGACTGCACCTGGAACACCATAACATAATGTTGTATTAGAAAGAAGGAATTGCACATTGTTAGATATGGTGCAATCTATGATGAGTTTTTCTAATCTTATGACTTCCTTCTAGGGTTATTCTCATGATACCGTCACAATAGTACCATCTAAATCCTTTCAAAAGACACCATATGAGATATGGTATGAGAAACATCCCGATATGTCTTTTATGAAGATTTGGGGATATGAAGCTTATGTTAGGAAATTGTTTCCTGAAAATCTTGGACCAAAGTTTGGTAAATGTTATTTTGTTGGATATTCCAAGGAGACAAGAGGATACTACTTATTCCACCCAACTGAAAACAAGATAGTTGTTACCAAAAATGTTGCATTTCTTGAAAAGGAATTAATTTCCAAAGGAATCAGTGGGAGGAAAGTAGAACTCAAAGAAGTGCAAGACCAACACGAGAACATAGAACTGATAGATGAACCAGAGGAACTCATAGAATCACAAAGTTTTTTGGAGACTCAAATTCCTCAGGTGATAAAAGCACCTCATAGATCTAATAGGACACACCTTGAACCTGAGAGATTTGGATATCTTGTGACTCAAGAAGGTAGTGAATTGGTCATAGATGATGAGACAATATCCTATAAAGATGCTATTGAGGGACCAAAGTCAAAGAAATGGCTTGAGGCCATGAGATTTGAGATGGAATCCATGTATACCAACAAAGTATGGACTTTGGTGGATCCACCTGAAGGGGTACAACCCATACGGTACAAGTGGGTCTTCAAGAAGAAAATTGACATGGATGGAAAGGTCCATACCTATAAGGGTATATTGGTTGCAAAGGGTTTCAGACAAGTTCAAGGTGTTCATTATGATAAAACCTTTTCTCTAGTGGCCATGGTTAAATCCATCAAGATCATGCTTGCTATTGCATCTTATCATGACTATGTGATTTGGGAAATGGATGTTAAAATTGCATTCCTTAACAGGAATCTTGTGGAGGATGTATACATGATACAACCTAAGGGGTTTATAGATCTAAAATTTTCCTATGAAGTATGTAAGATATAAAGGTTAATCTATGGATTGAAGCAAGCATCTTTGAGCTAGAATCTTCATTTTAATGAGACAGTTAAAGGGTTTGGATTTGCTCAAAATGAAGAAGAACCTAGTCTGTACAAGAAGGTTAGTGGGAGCATAGTGACATTCCTCATATTGTATTTAGATGACATACTATTGATAGGGAATGACATCCCAACTTTACAAAAGGTAAAGACATGGTTTGAAAATGCATTCTCTATGAAAGACTCAGGAGAAGCATTCTACATATAAGGGATAAACATCAATGGAGATAGATCAAGAAGACTTCTCAGACTAAGTCAGAGCACATACATTGAGAAGGTGTTGAAGCGGTTCAGCATGGTGAATTCAAAGAGAGGAAACCTACTTGCACGTCATGGTGTCCCCATCCCTAAAGCTAAATGTTCCAATTCTTGTGAAGAAAGGGAACGCATGAGTGTGGTTACATATTCCTTGGCAATTGGATCAATCATGTATGCAATGTTATGTACTTGTCTAGACGTCTTGTATGCCTTGAGAATGATGAGCATATTTCAGTTAGATCCAGGTGACTCTCACTGGATAGCCGCGAAGAACATCCTCAAGTACTTGAGAAGGACTAAGGATCAGTGTTGGTCTACGGTGGAGAGGAAGAGTTGGTGGTAAAAGGTTACATTGACGCAAGCTTCAAGACTGATCAAGATGTTTACAAATTATAATTAGGATTCATGTTTTGCCTCAACAATGGAGCTGTGAGCTGGAAGAGTTCCAAGCAAGAAACACTTGCCAATTCTACAACAGAGGTTGAGTATGTTGCTACATCAAGTGTAGCGAAGGAGGTTGTATGGATCAAGAAGTTCATCACAGAACTTGGGGTTGTTCCTAGCATCAGTGTGGCAATTGAGCTATATTGTGACAACAATGGATCTATTACGCAAGCTAAGGAGCCTAGATCGCATCACCACTTCAAGCATATACAAAGGCAACATCAACTCATATGAGAAATTGTACAACGAGGAGATGTTAAGATTTGTAAAGTACCAACTGAGAACAAGTTGTTGATCCCTTTACTAAAGCACTTTCACAGTAGCAGCATGATGGTCATGTAAGGTAACTCGAAATAAGATTTGTGGGTGATTTTCTCTAAGTGAAACTAGGAGTCTATTGGTTATATATGCCCAGAGAGCCAATCATGTGATGATTTTAATGGCATATCATGTAAATGAGTTGATTTTTAATAAAAGAGCAAGATTCAAATTTATTATGTTTAATTCAGTTATGAGATAATGATGTAACATTATAAATGTCTAGAGAATTATAATACTCAATGACGCATGTCTTTAAGTATTTGACTTGAGAAATGAGATTATATGAATGTTAAGAGTAGATATACATATTCTCATTATTTCCCTGATCGGTTGTTATTATGTAAGGTTGATAGACATCAATAACACATAAGATCAGAGTGTGAGTTGGTTGATGATTGAGTCTCATTGGTCATGATATCACTATATCAAACCAAGAACATAAATACATGTTAGAGAATAGTGTATCGGACAGACCCACCATGAGACTAACACATGGAATCCATAATCATGGAAGTCATAGTTAGCTCTCACAGTGATGGTGGTGGTTGTAGTTCTTAGATCTAAAATCAATGTACTCAACACATGTCTTTGGGTGCACTTTGACATCATCAAATGTAGTCCTAAGACATGGGTTGTTATAATGGTGATGATTGGGCTTCTTTGACACATGGGGATTGATTGTGAGTAATAGACATGGTATTTATCCATCCTATTGGAGTGTGATGTCCTAGGCCTCTTGATTAGAGAAATTGAGAAAAGCATGGCCATGTCCATCTAAGTCAATATGTGATATTGAGCTTACATATATCTTAGATAGTCTGTTGTTGGTTCAAGAAAAGGAATGAATAATAATGAGGGTGACTGCTCCATGCCTCTAGTTCAATCTGGACATCAATGACAAAGGAACTATACAAACACTACAACACCATACATAGATTGTAAGTTGAATTTGTTCCTCAACTTTTTCATTTACTTGGATATCAATGATGTGTGACTAGGCACCACATTTTGCTTGTGATGTCATAAATTGTTATAGACATTCACTGCCAACGTGATATGGGACCTATAGCATCACACACATAGGAACTCATCTAGAAGAGGAGTTTGATCTTGAATGATAATTAAATTAAATACTAATGTGTTTGGGTACTCAATTCACACAACAGATCGACAGATTGGCTGACTAATTGCCTAATGCCATCTCATTGGGTGAGACGACCGTTTGGGCTGCCAGACAGGCATCTCAAGTGTTGAGATAGTCGTTTGGGTTGTCAAGCAAATCAGAAATTGAATTGGCTTAGTTCTTCCCTATGAATCGATCAGTTCAAGCTATTAAACTGATCGACTTGACTCCAAATCACCAGACAGTTGTCTAGGTGAGTGAGACGGGAATCTCACTTGTGTGAGATGGCCCAGTTGGGACAAATGAAAGTTTTGGAGTTTTCCTAAACTCGTTTCAATTGCACATACTTGGGCATCTGAGTCAATATGTGATATTGAGCTTACATATATCTTAGACAGTCTGTTGTTGGTTCAAGAAAAGGAATGAATAATAATGAGGGTGACTGCTCCATGCCTCTAGTTCAATCTGGACATTAGTGACAAAGGAACTATACAAACACTACAACACCATACATAGATTGTAAGTTGAATTTGTTCCCCAACTTTTCCATTTACTTGGATAGCAATGATGTGTGACTAGGCACCACTCTTTGCTTGTGATGTCATAAATTGTTATAGACATTCACTGCCAATGTGATATGGAACCTATAGCATCACACACATAGAAACTCATCTAGAAGAGGAGTTTGATCTTGAATGATAATTGAATTAAGTACTAATGTGTTTGGGTACTCAATTCACACAATAGATCAACAGATTGGCTGACTAATTGCCTAACGCCATCTCATTGGGTGAGATGGCCGTTTGGGCTGCCAGACATGTGTCTCAAGTGTTGAGATAGTCGTTTGGGTTGTCAATCAAATCAGAAATTGAATTGGCTTAGTTCTTCCCTATGAATCGACCGATTCAAGCTGTTAAACTGATCGGCTCGACTCCAACTCACTAGACAGCCATCTAGGTGAGTGAGACGGGAATCTCACTTGTGTGAGATGGCCCAGTTGGGACAAATGAAAGTTTTAGAGTTTTCCCAAACTCGTTTCAATTGCACATACTTGGGGTGTAAGTAAATAAATGTATGGCATTAATTAGGAAATGATTTGTCAATTCATATGTAACAGGGAAAATGTGAAATGACTATCTCACTTAGTGAGACAACCGTCTTGCATCCTAGATGACCTTTTCACTTAGATAAATGACTATATCCCCAATGAGATGACCGCCTCACTCAGTTAGATGACCATTTTGTCACACACATGTTGTGAAACTTCCAGAAAAGTTGTGAAAAGTCAAGATCTACTTGTCCTTTCTTCTACCGCTTTAGTCTCATATTGGTTAGAGACAAGGAACCCTAACCCTAACCTCTCCTATATATAGAGGGGTACATGGGGCTTCCCAGAGTACAACTACAACATAGACAACTAAAAATCAATTCCTCTGACAATTGTTGTCCTCTTTGGTTGTGGTAACTACAAGAGCCCCGGTATGTACTACCCGACAAGGGAGGGATAGCCACAGGAGAGAACAATTGAGAGTTTCCATTGTGGGATAGCAAGTCAGTGACTAGTACACTGACAGAGAGAGACATCTCCTTCCTGTATGGTCCAATATGACAATTTGAGTTCTAGGTGGTCCGTGTAGACTACCATAGAGGCGGGAAGATATTGTTTTCCACTTGGAGGACAATGTCAACCAGCAGCAATCTATTACAAGAGGAGATGGTGAAGAAGACGACGTTGTGGCTATAGTTTGCGGTACAGATCAAGGAGGCACAGTAGTCAGACGTGTCCTACTACAACTGGTATTTAGAGTTGCACATCTAAAATGATGAGGATTGTCACTGGACTTGGTCTAGGATTAGGTATATCCATAAACCATCCTTCCTGCATTATAGTTATTTATGCAATCTACTGATTTTGGGGAATATGGTAGATAAAATTTTAAATTCCACTTCCTACTCTGTACCATATTTCCCTACATTACGACCACTTGAGAAGGAAGGATATTCAAGTGGGTGACCAAGTACTTCTCTAGAGCTCCTGCTTGTGCCTTTTTCCTGGGAATCTACAGTCCAAATGGTATGGACCATACCTCATGATGCATGCTTATCCCAAGGGAGCATTCATCCTTTGGGATAAATTTGAAGGTGAATTTAGTGTGAATGGCCATAGTCTTAAGCACCTACCTATTGTCACAAGTTTCTTAACAGATGGTGTGAGATGTCCCTCACTAACACTTTTCTTCTCTTCAAGCTTCCACCAGTCACAACTTGATCCCAGACATCAAGCATATGACATCAGACAAGGTGCTTGTTGGGAGGAAACCCATCTCGTATTCCCTTCCCCTTACTCATACACTTTTTCCTTTTCTATTCTCATTTTATTCCTACACTTATCTTTCATCTTTTCTCACTTCACCCAATTTCCTTGCCTTACAAGATTATAAAAAAAGTGAGTCACTCGATTAGCATCTAAATTGACCAATGACTATTGGTCGGAAATTACGGACTTTGAAACATTTCAATTTACCCCACGAATAACAAATTATCTGACTCGCTTCACGACTCACTTGACTATCGATTCGTTAAGCCCCTATAAAAATACACAACCGGGGGGAGTCATGTCACACCTCACTACTCAAGCGTATCACCCCCTCACTCTGCTACCTCCGAGTGCCACCGCTACCTCCAAGTTTTACCATTCCCACCAACTTCTTCCATGAGTCAAGCGAGCCAGCAGCTGACTCACCACCACCTCTACTGATGCACACCTACGCCTATATCTAGAACCCCTTCTAGCATATCGGGTGACCACCAACCCCAAGAATTCTCCCATGCCTTTCGTCATGGCAGCTTCCTAATTGCTACTTTCCACCACAAATCAATTACTTGCATAGTCATCTTCACCACCCTCCTTCTTTTTCTTCTTCTTTTCCAACAAAGTGCATAGGCCTTCTTCTTAGTGTGAGTTGAGATATTAACCACATAAATTGAGAAACTAGTGATTCCAGTCAATAGTTTCACAACACCCGAGTCGAGCAACTCACAGGGCGAATTGAGTGAGTGCCTATACTGTCACATCTATAACAAATTTTTGATTTAGATGACCTACATCCCCTTTTGAGTGGCCGATGGTCTCAAAATCCACACAATATCTTTCGACAAGCCCCAAGGAGGAGTCTTCAATCACCTCTACAAGGGAAAGACTATTGTTTGACAAAAACATCCCAACAACCCTCCTCACCTTCACAAAGAAAGTGTCGAGATCCAGATCTGTGAGCCCACTGAAAAATACTCACTTGAGCTCATCGAGGTGATGATGGCCAATCTCGACGAATTCAATGACTACATCGCCCAAGCTGAGGCCGATCAGGCCCCCATCTGGACCCTAATTTGATCATCCCCCATGCGCCTCACATTTCTTCTATTATGGGGAAATACATCCTGTTCATCAACGATGAGCATCTCGATCGATACTCCAAACTAGGCGTTATCAGTGTCACCTCTCCCTATTGGGTATGTAATGACACTCCTATGGCCTTGGGGATCCATGACTCTATTAACACCATTTTTCAACAGAGCCACATCCTTCCCTTCATCCATGGGGTCTGGCCTGTTTACGACTAGCTCAACTTGGAATTCATGACCACATTTTGAAGACTCTAAAACTTCTAGGGGAATCCCTCATGTTTGATCTGCATCTTCAGTAGGAATATGAAGATCAGAGTCAGGGTGATTACATCCCTCATACTTTATGGTGAAGATCGTTCTTGGCTCTGAAAATGTAAAATGTGCTTCCACACTACCTTCCATAATAGGTATGATCTCGACAAGTTCTAGGCTGATCACACTGGCCAACCCCCCTTTCTTCTAGTAGAGCCTAAGGCCTTCAACATTCACAACCTAGGGGTCTTCTACCTCTATAAGTTCCTCACCTACACTATCTTCAACTAGCCCCATACTTAAGGTACTATCACCTTGACAGACCTCTATACTTTGTGGTGCCTTCTTCAGGGTGAGCCATTAAACTAAGACAATGTAATCCTTGAGCATATATGAATCTAGCCCAATAGAACTACCAACTTAGCATTTAGCCTGAGCCACTTTGTGACTACCATTACCACCTTTTCATGTTAGACCCATGTGCCCTTCACATAGATTTGGAACAAGGGGACAACATGTTACAACCCCAATTTTTGGGTTCATTTGGTGATAAATTTAATTTCTCATATTAAAGATATTTGAACAAATAATGATATAATTTGTTTTGAATAAATGAATTTCGTTTACAATAACTTTGATGATTGTTTTGTGGGATTTATTGGCTATTGGGCCCAATAACAAAGAAAAGACAAAAGAAACTCCATTATTCGAGTAAATAAGAAAATGGAGGAAAGAAAAATGTAGAAACCTCTAGAAGGCAAAGGAATGTTATCCAAAGTTGGATTTCATGCCTCTTGGGTTCCTTGGGTCCCAAGGAGTCCAAAGTGCAAAGATAATGCAACGAGAAAAGAAAAGACCAATTAAGTATTTCTTTATTAAGAAAGAAATTGAGAACAATGATAAAATGTGGGAAATAAGTGGAAAGAGGTATAATTGAGTTATCCTTGGTGGATTTTCGTATCCAAAGGATTCCTAATGTTAAATGAAATTCCAATGATTAAAATAAAAACAAAGATAAAGAGAAATCCTCAAAAAGAGATATTTTAATAAGAAATAAACAAGATAATGAAGAATAATGAATATAGATGCATCTAGAAGGATAATAAGTATCCTTAAAAAGGAATTTCAAAATCTTAAGAGTTTGTTGGGGTCTAAGGAGCCCCAATGCAGAAAACGAAAGAGAAAAGGCAAATAATAACAAAATAAGTAGATAATGTAATACAACATTAATGAATTTTTGATAATATCAAAAAGTGATGTTATTTGCTTTAAGAAATTAGATTTTCTTAGCCAATAGATTAAAAAGCAAGGCTAGAGGCAATAAAAGAGATAATTTTCGTATTTCTAATTATCCATGGAATAAAGAATATTAAAGGGATAATGAAGAGAGAGAAGATTGCTTCTTAATTAAGGGAAATTGTTTCCTATTAGGAAAGGGACTTGTTTCCTCTTGAATGAATGTCTTGGGGCATGGATACCCTCCCCTATATAAGGGGTAGATCCCAGGGTCAGGTTCAAGGGAGTTCCATGTATCCCTCTCTTCTTCTTCTCCTTCTTTGTAAGCAAACCCTAAGGTGGAGGAATAGCGCGTCTACGAGCAACAAGGAACCAATAGACGAGTACGAGGGAAGCACAATGCTCCCATGACAACTCAGGGGAATGTGGCCATCTTTCCCAAGCCATGTTTCTTACGCGGCGGCCGTAGGAGAGAAGCAGACCATTCGTGTGTTGTAGATTTAGGGAGCTTGTACTGGCCATCTTGGCCACAACCCAGCGGCATCCTCACGTGCATAGAGGCACAGTGGAGGTAGAGGAAACCATCCTGGAGGTCGACGGGGTCGGGGATGAGGATCCAGAGCCGCACCAACTACAATTGTGGCGGCAGCTAGGTCATGCAAGGAGGAAGACGAATGGAAGTGGCGTTAGACGGAAATACCCCTCTGGGTATTGCTGAACCAAGGAACTGTGTGAGGGTATAAGACTAAATCCATTTTGTTTCCCAAAGTGGCGCGTTGCATGGGTATGCTGACGTGTCAGCATGCCATTGGCTCAAGTAAGTTTTTATTGCAAATTTCATATTTAAATATTTGTAACTTAGATGGATACGCATAAAATATGAAAATTTCTCAGAAAAAAGAGAGGAATTCATTAAATATGGTTTTAGAGGCTAATTCCTCTTACTATTTGAAAAGTAATGGAAGTTATCAACTTTAATGAATTAAAGATTAAGAAACCCTATTTTGAGATGATTAATGTAATTAGTAGAGTTTAATGGATGATTAAAGTTGATATTAGCCTGTTAATCATGAAAAGATACATTAAGATAAAAAAGGATGAACTTTGCATGTAATTGGTTTAATTTAGAAGTTCATGTGCATAAATATACTTTAATGGGCCTTAAAACCCTAATATTTGTAAATGTGATTCTTAATGGCTTTAATTGCTCAATTTCATGATTAATTGTTGAGATATGATAATAAAAGTTCCTAATTGTGGATAAATACGCTTAATGTAGTAATTAGGGTTTTCTAATGGATAAAGGTAGAATTAATAACAAATAGAGTTCATATGTGAATTAGACCACAATGAACTATGAATTGATGATAAATGAGCATAATAATATTTTCATGGATTAAAAGGGTAAAAATGGTAGCTTTAATGCAAAAAAGGCTTAATGGGCTTAATTGATGGATAATGTTGCCTTTAATATGAAAATAAGGTTTTATGTTGTTTAAAGGTAATCTTAATATCTTTCGATAATAATGGACGAGATAATTAGGGTTTGTGAGTAATTGTATTAAATTAGGGTTTAAAATAGTAAAAGATGAAGGGAAACCCTAATTGCAATGGAAACCCCTAAAAGTGGACTAGAAACCCTAGGAAGCGAGCTAGATTTAATAGATCTTGATGGCATGATTAATAATAGGAAATTGTATGCATATTTCAGGATCTCATAATGTGCTTGCTTGCTTATTTGGATTTCTTGATTGGATTATTCTATCTCAAATCAGCCTGATTGGTATGTGGTTACGCTTATGGTTAATCACTTTAGTTTCACGGAGATTCCCAAATGTTTTTATCAGTTGCCTGAAAATAACTGCTTGGATGACTTTTATTTCATGCAGCTATAAAGTGACTATGATTATCACTATAAATATATATATGTATATATATAACTGGCTTAGATTTGGATCCTCCTTTGTGGCTTTACAAAGGCTAAAAAAAGGGTAACCTAGATCAAGGTCTAGGTTATCAAGAGTTAGGTATTGGGCTACCTACGTGTAGTGTCATGCAACTCTTTAGTGTGCCATGAGTTAAGGAGTGGGCTACCTACGGGTAGTTCCATGTGACTCAACCCTAGAAATTGATTCACTTGTTAGGTAGGATCATGAGGGGTTTAATGGAGATCTACCATATGGAAGGTAGCATCCAAGTCCACTGCAGGGACAACGCAGAGGATAGGGTATGTATGGATCATGTAGTTATATTTAAAATATAAATTTGTTTGTTAAACCGTAATTGACTGCAATATTTTGTTATGGTTAGTTGCACAATTTTTGTTTCCCCCACATACCAACTTTATGCTGACCGACGTTTTGTTTGTTAGCATTTTAGGTTCAAATGAAAAGAACAAATAGTAAAGTGGCATATGTGGAATTAAATATGAATCAAAGTTCAAAGGAGGATCAGTTAGAATAGACTCCATATGTGGATAGAAATAGATATCCGAGTTTTTGAAAAAGGTATGCAAAGTTTTATTTTATTACAACCTTTCAATTTAGTTAGTAGAATTTGATCATTGTTATTGATTATTTGTCGAACCTTTGATCCTGTTAATGGGGATACTGACTCTAACCTCTTGGTCTCCCTTGATTGGGGGTTACTGGGAGGCGGGGTCATTACATTTGGTATCAAAGCATAGGTTCCTCATTTAATCTTTAATAATTATTAAATTTTACAAACTCTGTAGAACCCAAGGGAGTTATTAGAGGAATTTCCAAAAGATAGAGGTGTCTAGAAAAGGATCATGTCCAGGGGCTGGTAAGATTTTCCTCTGCACCGCTAGTCAGAATATGAGGACTCTTAGATTAGTGTGACTGCCTGGCCAATGTCTCAGGACTGGACTTGAAATAAGATACCTTTTGGACCCTCTCATCTTGTTCATCCCTTCTCAACTCAAATGTTGTTAAGGATTATAAGGATTAGGGTTTTCTCTCTTTTCCTCACCCTCTTGAGGTATGGGTAAGGTTGATAAGGTCTAAGGAATCCTCCACCAAATTAATGAAAAGCATGTAAATAAGATGTCATGGACATAAGCTTAATAGATTAAGTGTAAACTAAAGAATAGATACATGCTTAGGTCGTATGACATGAGTTGTCATTGCCCTCAGGAGAGACTTGAGGCTAGACCTTCTTTTCAGGAGGATAAGTAAAGAGAGTTAGTCTTGGAGGTAGAGACCTCCATTATAAGTACAGACCTGGCACATCCTCTAAGGATGATGCTAACCCTAACCCTACGTGGAGGTTAGAGAGAGAGATGACACAAAGAGTTAGATGTCATGATAGACCAAGTGTGAGGGTGGACATGCTTTTGGATGCTCATATGATCCATGAGAGGTTGGATAACCTAGCACCTTTGGCAACCCAACCCTAGAAAGGGTCGTGCATGTTAGAGCGAAGGATAGCACCTTCCTTGATAGGGTTAGAGAAGAACCTATAGAAACCCTATGGACTTATGCAAGTAGGGCATAGCATGCACCCAGAGTATGTCAGAAGTGTGAGTCGTAGGCTAAAACCTTGGCCAGGATAGCTTATGAGATAAGCATAAAGGGCTATGGATAACCTTGAGCAAACATAAGTTGGAACATAGGCTTCACCATGTAAGGGTATGATTGTAATGTTGACCCACCTTCATGAAGAGAGGACCTATAATAGTTAGGTTGTTTGAATGGTTAGTTCTAGAGAGAGAGAGCAGGACCCCAAGCAAGAAGGTCGAAAGCATAGACTCTGAGATATGAGGAAAAGTGGGGAGTTGAGGATGATGCGACCTAAGTGGACGACAATGGTCACCTCATGCTCGATCCCTACAGGCTGATGATGTCTTGTTTTCCATGAGAGGAACCAAACCCTAGAGAGAGGATGAGACTGATGGTACCTCTATACCTATGGTATAGATAGGAAGAAGAGTTCCTTAAACCATGAAGAGGTTTAGTAACACGTTGTGAGGCATTATACCTTGTTGGTTGTCCTTGAGGAGGACTCCACTCTGAAGTGTTTCTCGAGTAGAAGGATGACAGGAAGTGCATGTCATACCTTGTACATGTTTGGATCGTGGTTAAGAGGTTGAACAGACAGCTGGACATCATAGAAGTGAACCTAGGGTTCCTAGGCCTAAGAGGGGAAGTGGTGTACCTAATGCTCATGATGAGATTTGAGTTTCTATAGATGTGAGCATGGTACTTCGCATGAATAGAGGAAAGGGAAACCCCTTAAGTTTAATGTATGTTTGATGAACCCCTCACATCCAAGTTAGTATGACCTTGATCCAATGTTGATATGAGAACAAGTGTGACCTACCATGATTTAGCAGGTGGTCTGCTTGTACCTTAGTGGCTTGCTAGGGTTACACATGCTCATGTGGATGTAAACCCTAAACATAAGGACATTGTGACCTTTGTTATCAAGAGGTGTAGTTGCCTCCCATCATGGGAGAGGGACTTTTGTGTAGTGTGCATACCAATTTTGTTGGTTTAAGGTAACCTAAAGAGGTCTCATAGGATCTTGAGAAGCTAAGTGAAAATTACATAGTAAGAGAATGAACATGTAGACCCATAGATAACCATCTCTAGATGGATGTGGATGTGTTACCATGGAGGTAACTGGTATGGGGCCTAACCAATGTAGGCAGGCCGCCATGACCCCTATGAAAGGATAAAAGTCAGCGCATGAATGTTGAGAGAGCTGATGAAGGCTTGGGTAATGTTCTATGTTGAACATGTACTATGATAGAATCCTAAGTCTATCCTAGGGTCAAGTAGGGATACGACCGATGGAAGTGGGAGTTGCCTAATTCCCTAGTTGCACATGACCATAGGGTCAGGAGGTAACAACTATCTTTGTCTGAGGGCCATGGGTTAGGAGATTGATCACCTTCATGAACTCATGGGACCCAAAAGGCAGATGAGTAGGGCACTCTCTGGGTGCATAAGGGAAGAGGGATGACCCCTAAAGTGCCGACACCCTATAGACCTAGAGGATAGGCCCAAGGAATGTGTGTGGACCCAAGTAGGTTCAAAGTAACCTTGATATTGAGATGATTGTGATATAGAGACATAAGTTGCACATTTCAACTTAGATTTGAAGGTGTACAGGAAATGTGGGATGTACCATCTCTACTCTTGGAACAGGAAGAACTTTGTGTTTGGATGGCCGTCAAATGCTTATTTCCTCTTGTTATGGGAGTGAGAGATAGGACAATATGCATATCATACACCAGGAATAAAGATGATGTGAGTTGGAACGTTGATGTGAGGTATGAGCACAGAGATGATAGCATGCCCTTGTGGAGTGAGTGATACATGAATGGTTTACAAACATTAAGAGTAACATGGTAGTTATCTTATGGGGATGTTTTTATCATGAGATATGAGTCATACAAGGTTGAGTTTGAAAAACTAAGAGAATAAGCTCAGAGTTTTCTTGATGAAGATAGACTTAGAGCTAAGATGAGATAATAAATGGAATACATGAATGTGTATGTCTTCAACTTTACCTAACACCTAAGGATGTGAAGTGGTAATGGATGCTTTGGATGAGATACAACTGCCTTATTTAGATAGAGGCTAGAAGAGGTCGTTAGGTTAACCCTCAGTTGGAAAAGAGATAAGTTTGGCTAACACTCAGATGTAACAATATCGGTTGATCAAGTTAAGTGTTGTTTGGTTAGCCAGCCTAGTCCTTGATGCAATGAATGGATGGTGGTAGAACCTCAGATGCACTTCTCTAAAAAGGAAGGTGATGAAACTCCAATTAGAGTAGTTGAGGGTTCTGAGGAATCGATCTTCAGGAATCATGACAATACAGGAGATCATGACTTAAGATTGCCATATACCATGGTACTTCCAAGATAATAAGTGACAGTAGTACTTTGGATACCTAAGATGAAGTTGCATGGGGTATGTTGCCATGCAAGCCAGGAGGTGAAGGATGAACATCAGTAACCCAGTGTATCGATATAGAGGATAAAAGAGTCCCTAAGAGGGAATGGGATTTCATCACTATGGACGTTGTGGTAAGTCTCCCCTAGACCAAGGAAGGTCAAGATGCAATATGGGTTATGGTAGATCGCCTTACCTAGATGACATGAGAAAGAAAAAGTAATGTCAAGGGATAGATCTGGTTGAACTACATATGAGAAAGAGATGGTTCAACTACACCATGATGTGAGTTCAAAAGTTCTTGAGTATAACCTAAAGATTCACTTCTAGGAGGTGGAAGTAGATACATGAAGAACTCGGTGTTAGAATAGTTTATCACCCTATCTAAATGGTTAGTACGATCCAGACTAGAGGGTCTGATGAGAGCATGTGTGCTCGTTCAGGGTGATACATAGAGACAGTTCGTATCCTTTGTAAAATGTGATGATAACCACCATAGCCAGTATCAAGATGTAACGAAGCTCTGCAAGGGAGGTTGTGTCAGTAACCACTTCATTAAGATGATGTTGGTGAAGGGACCTCACGAAGGTCAAGAAAGGACCACAGTGTGTGTAGATGAAGTTGCTTTGATATTTTAATGGATAAAAGGAGCCCAGGAATGACATGAGTTGTAAGCTGATGCAAAGAAGACTGACATGCGGTTCACTATGGGGGGATATGTGACGTATAAATCCGACCCATCTAAGTTATTTCTAAGAGAGCTAAGTCCCTGATGCATTGTTTCTTTTGACATGGTTTAGTGGAGAAGGTTAAGTTTTCCCTTACCCCTCAGGATAATGTGATGTGGGATGAATTCCATGTGTCCAATTTAGAGCACTATGTGAGGTACCCAGACCATGTGCGGAGCAATGAACCAAGTGAGCCCCAAGGGAGGCTGAAATGACCTGAGTCACCTGTGAGGTTTATAGATCCAAGGTGAAAGAACTCATAGAAAAGATTATGTGATGATAAAGGTTCATTGGAAGCGCCATGGATAGGGAAAAGCCACATAGGGGCCAATGATGGACATGTAAAAAAAGTCTTATCCTGAATTGTTTGTTTGCTTAATGGAATTTTGAGGACAAAATTCCTATAAGAGGGGAAGGACGTTACAACCCCAATTTTTGGGTGCATTTGGTGAGAAATGTAATTTCCCATATTAAAGATATTTAAACAAATAATGATATAATTTGTTTTTAATAAATGAATTTCGTTTACAATAGCCTTGATGATTGTTTTGTGGGATTTATTGGCTATTGGGCCCAATAACAAAGAAAAGACAAAAGAAACTCCATTATTTGATTAAATAAGAAAATGGATGAAAGAAAAATGTAGAAACCTCTAGAAGGCAAAGGAATGTTATCAAAAGTTGGATTTCATGCCTCTTGGATTCCTTGGGTCCCAAGGAGTCCAAAGTGCAAAGATAATGCAACGAGAAAAGAAAAGACCAATTAAGTATTTCTTTATTAAGAAAGAAATTGAGAACAATGATAAAATGTGGGAAATAAGTGAAAAGAGGTATAATTGAGTTATCCTTGGTGGATTTTCGTATCCAAAGGATTCCTAATGTTAAATGCAATGCCAATGATGAAAATAAAAAGAAAGATAAAGAGAAATCCTCAAAAATAAATATTTTAATAAGAAATAAATAAGATAATGAGAAATAATGAATATAGATGCATCTAGAAGGATAATAAGTATCCTTAAAAAGGAATTTCAAAATATTAGAGTTTCTTGGGGTCCAAGGAGCCCCAATGGATAAAAAGAAAGAGAAAAGGAAAATAATAACAAAATACACAGATAATGTAATACAACATTAATGGCTTTTTGATAATATCAAAAAGTGATGTTATTTGCTTTAAGAAATTAGATTTTCTTGGCCAATAGATTAAAAAGCAAGGCTAGAGGTAATAAAAGAGATAATTTTCTTATTTCTAATTTTCCATGGAATAAAGAATATTAAAGGGATAATGAAGACAGAGAAGATTGCTTATTAAATAAGGAAAATTGTTTCCTATTAGGAAAGGGACTTGTTTCCTCTTGAATGAACGTCTTGGGGCGCGGATACCCTCCCCTATATAAGGGGTAGAGCCCAGTGTCGAGTTCAAAGGAGTTCCCCGTATACCTCTCTTCTTCTTCCTCTTATTTGTAAGAAAACCCTAAGGAGGAGGAATAGCACGTCTATGAGCAATGAGGAACCAGTAGACGAGTACAAGGGAAGCACAATGCTCACACGACACCTCAGGGCAACACAACCATCTTTCTCAAGCCATGTTTCTTGCGCGGCGGCCGTAGGAGAGCAGTAGGTCGTCCGCGTGTTGCACAGTTAGGGAGCTTGAACTGGCCATCTTGGCCACAACCCAGCGGCATCCTCACGTGCGCAGAGGAACATCAGAGGCAGAGGAAACCACCCTGGAGGTAGACGGGGTCGGGGATGAGGAGCCGGAGCCACACCAACTACAGTTGCGGCGACAGCTAGGTCACGCAAGGACGAAGATGACCGGAAGTGGCGTTGGATGGAAATACCCCTCCAGGTATTGCTGAACCAAGGAACCGTGTGAGGGTATAAGAGTAAATCCATTATGTTTCCCAAAGTGGCGTGTTGAATGGGTATGCTGACGTGTCAGCATGCCATTGGCTCAAGTAAGTTTTCATTCCAAAAATCATATTTAAATATCGGTAGCTCGGATGGACACGAATAAAATATGAAAATTGCTTAGAAAATGAGAGGAATTCATCAAAAATGGTTTTAGAGGCTAACTCCTCTTGATATTCGAAAATTAATGGAAGTTATCAACTTTAATGAATTAAAGATTAAGAAACCCTATTTTGAGATGATTAATGTAATTAGTAGAGTTTAATGGATGATTAAAGTTGATATTAGCTTGTTAATCATGAAAAGATACATTAAGATGAAAAGGATGAACTTTGCACATAATTGGTTTAATTTAGAAGTTCATGTGCATAAATATACTTTAATGGGCCTTGAAACCTTAATATTAGTAAATGTGACTCTTAATGGCTTTAATTGCTCAATTTCATGATTAATTGTTGAGATATGATAATAAAAGTTCCTAATTGTGGATAAATACCCTTAATGTAGTAATTAGGGATTTCTAATGGATAAAGGTAGATTTAATAACAAATAGAGTTCATATGTGAATTAGACCATAATGAACTATGAATTGATGATAAATGAGCATAATAATCTTGGCATGGATTAAAAGGGTAAAAATGGTAGCTTTAATGTAAAAGACGCTTAATGGGCTTAATTGATGGATAATGATGCCTTTAATTCGAAAATAAGGTTATATGTTGTTAAAAGGTAACCTTGATATCTTTTGAGAAGAATGGATGAGATAATTAGGGTTTGTGAGTAATTGTATTAAATTAGGGTTTAAAATAGTAAAAGATGAAGGGAAACCCTAATTACAATGGAAACCCTAAAAGTGGACTAGAAACCCTAGGAAGTGAGGTAGATTTAATAGATCTTAATGGCATGATTAATAATAGGAAATTGTATGTGTATTTCAAGATCTCATAATGTGCTTGCTTGCCTATTTGGATTTCTTGATTGGATTATTCTATCTCAAATCAGCCTGACATGTATGTGGTTATGCTTATGGTTAAGCACTTTAGTTTCACGGCGATTCCCGAACATTTTTATCAGTTGCCTGAAAATAACTGCTTGGATGACTTTTATTTCATGCAACTATAAAGAGACTATGATTATCACTAGAAATATATATATATATATATATATATATATATATATATATATATATAACGGGCTTAGATCCAGATCCTCCTCTGTGGCTTTACAAAGGCTAAAAAAAGGGTAACCTAGAGCAAGGTCTAGGTTATCAAGAGTTAGGGATTGGGCTACCTACATGTAGTGCCATGCAACTCTTTAGCACACCATGAGTTAAGGAGTGGGCTACCTACGGGTAGTGCCATGTGACTCAACCCTAGAAATTGATTCACCTGTTAGGTAGGATCATGAGGGATTTAATGGGGATCTACCATAAGGAAGGTAGCGTCCAGGTCCACTACAGGGACAACACAGAGGATAGGGTATGTATGGATCATGCAGTTATATTTAAAATGTAAAGTTATTTGTTAAACCGTAATTGACTGCAATATGTTGTTATGGTTAATTGCACAATTTTTGTTTCCCCCATATACCAGATTTATGTTGACCGATGATTTGTTTGTCGGCGTTTTAGGTTCCAATGAAAAGAACAAACAGTAAAGTGGCATATGTGGAATTAAATATGAATTAAAGTTCAAAGGAGGATCAGTTAGAATATACTCCAGATTTGGATAGAAATATTTATCTGAGTTTTTGAAAAAGGTATGCAAAGTTTGATTTTATTATAGCCTTTCGGTTTAGTTAGTAGAATTTGATAATTGTTATTGATTATTTGTTGAACCTTTGATTGTGTTAATGGGGATAATGACTCTGAACTCTTGGTCTCCCTTAATTGGGGGTTACTGGGAGGCGGGGTCATTACACAACATTTGATCAACGTTATCTACTTTTGGTTGAGCGATATCATCCTCCCCAATGTGCAATATGATCCTTATGCCCTAATCTTCAAGGGTACCACAATTCAACTCTATGTTGTAAAACCTCCATGCTTAGATCTAGTGCTTCCTCAATGAAAGCACTATTCCCGAGGGTGTTGTTCCTGAGCCTACAACCCATCATCAGAGTGTCTACTTGGAGGTTAATGAGATGAGACCAACCCTCCTCCTCCACCATCACGCCATACTAGGAGGCACATTGTTGATGTTGAAGGTCCTGAGGGGACTTAAAGTTTCTAGAGATCTAGAAACAACTGGACCACATTAAACTTTCCCAGTAGAGTATGGAGCATGAGAAGCAATACCAGGGTCATCAGCTGAACCACCTTTACCTCATGCAGCATTCCCAGGAGCTTTGTCATGTCAAGAGTGTCCATTTTGATCCCACTTGTCATTACTATGAGAAGTATGTGACCAATCACACCTAACCTGACCATGTGCCAATATTGGGGATGATACTATTATAAGAGTGGTTCTTCCTCTTATTGTACTCCACACCCCAATGACCTTCTTCCTTCCATCTTGGACTTGAGATTTTCTTGAGACTAGCAAAATTTTAAGTTTTCGATGGAGGAGGGTGGAATGTTTGATTTCCACCACCTATCTTCCTTTTTTAGCATATTTATCATTTTTGTTAATTGCATTAGTTAGTTGCTTTGGCTTCTTTTCTTTGTATGTGAAATGACCCTTACCTAGTCAGACAATATTTATATGCTTACAGTCATTGTATCCTCTTAATTGAAGTGAATCCCTTGTAATTTTATCATAACATCATTTTGTTAAAAAGCACCTGTCATCTAAGACTCAAGTTAGCATTATCCTCAGAAAAGTTGTTGAGCATGAAAAGGATAGATAGGGACCAAAAAACAATGTTTCTTTATTAGAACTATGGAATTAACTTATCGAGTTTTGACTTTTTGCTTTTTTTAGAATGGTCTGAACTAATGTTATAACACTCCCAAGGCACTAAAGTTTTGAAAAATGAGAAAAACACAAGATCAGTCTCTTTCTACCTCTTTCATCATCTTCTTATCTCTCCATTTGCCTATAAGAAAAAGAAATCAAAAGCCCAAAAAATGTGCCAAACTCCATGTTCGGGGTGGCACACCCCATTTCCCCCCCTCTTTTGCTTCACCCATACCCATCATATATTTAATAGGGGTGTACCACCAAGAAAAGATGTCAAAGTGCACACCAAAATATGTGGTTAATGTAAATGCAAGCAAATAAATAAAAGAACTCAAGTTGAATAGTGGAGAGACCTCTCCCTTCCACACCTCCTTTCACTCTGCTTCATGCCTAGGGGAATCTACATAATCGCATCAAAACATATAAGAATATGCAAGAATACTAATAACTGAAGGGATATAACATCTAATTCCTTGCATGCCTTCAAAATAGAAGAAAGCTGTGAAGAAAAATTTGAGTGAAGAATGTTAGAAAATTGTGTTTTAATGGTTCCATGAAATGAGGGTGCTTGGCTTTGAAAAGGTAGTGTGAACAATGTAGTGTTATGCTGGTGAGGCGAATAAGGTGTTAGTATAACTTGGTGGGTGTCTATGATTCTGTGTTGCCCGGGACTATCAACAAATAAGTTTGGGGTATTTTTATGAATGAATATTCATCACCCTTTATCACATTTTTTGGGTCATTTATTTAGGCTTTCCATCTCTTTTCCATCATTTGTAGGACTTAATTGCAATTTCCTTGATTTTTCTTCCTTCATTGAATTTTAATTATTTTTGTCTTATTTTGTATGTTGTTCATGCACTTTGTCATTCTTCAACAAAGCCCAAGACTGTTTCATTCTATAAAGAATGCCTAAAGAATAAAAAGGGTGTTTGTAGCCGATTCAAAGCCCAAAAAAGGCCAAAATGAGGGACTTTCAATCCCAAGCTCCAATCTCCAAATCAGTCGATTCAACCGTACCAAAAGCTATTTCCAGAACTCTATTCGAGTGAACCACTTCCTTCAGTCTCTTCACTCTTAGATATTCAACACCTTGGGAAAACTCTACACTTTAAACACATTGGCTGGACCAAGGGATACATTTGAAGCCTATCGAGCGACTCATGTCAGCTAGTCACTCAACCCGCATACAAGACCCAATCAAAGTATCGAAACACGAATGTCGTTAAAGCAGTCAAAGTGTGACTAGGAAACTTTGAGATGAAGCATTGAGTAATGCTAGTTGAGCGACTCAAGTCTTTGAGTTGACTGACTCAGACCCCAAGATAGGCGGTCACAGTCATCACTAAGCCTTATTTGTAGGGTATTCCCCCTCTTTTCTCCCTATAAAATAAGGGGGAACTTCAAAGACAAAAGCATCCAATTTTTCATACTCTAGCCCTTGTCCACTTTTATTATGTATGAGTAGTCCCCCTTGTCAGGACATGGGGAGTAGCCCTATGATCTACATATCTTATCGTAGCAAGCTATAAACCCCCTTTAAAGATATAAAACATGTGTTTTATCTACTTAATGATATGGAATGTGATCTGAATAGTCATGCTCCATGATATTTGTGATCCATGATGATATAACCTAGGATTTGTGGACCAGATCATCAGACAAGGCTCATGTGTTCTTGGAAGAGACCCATTTAGAGAATATGTTGGATGATTGAAAAAGGACACTCTGAACACCAATGGCCACATGTTTGAGGAAAATTTAATCTATGGGATTTGGTTCTAAAGAGGAAAAATCCCCATGGCCTAATATGAAAACATCCTAAAAGGTGAATTTTAAAAGTGGCTAATTTACCTATGGAGTTTTTGGTTTATAGGGTGCCACAGAAGAAGAGAGGATCAGAAGGTTTGAGAAGGGTTTGAATGCCGACATGACTACTCCTGTGTCTGCTCTAGAAAATCGGGAGAGGTTCGCTACCTTCGTTGAGTCAGTCTGAAGGATAGAAAGATCCGTAGCGGAGAAGAGGCAAACCCATAAGAGATATCCACAATTCCAGGGTTCTTCATCTAGGGACTTTAAGAAGCCTAGATCCTCTACACCTAACTCTCCACCACCTAGATCAAGTTCTCAGACTCAGTGGTCTCCAAGTAGAGGTAGAGGACGAGGACAACCACCTCAAGCGACTCAGAGTTTTGCATCAATGTCGGTTACTGGACCACCAAGACTACAACAACTGGAGAGAAGTTGCTACAATTGTTGTAAGGTGGGGCATTTGATGAAGGACTGCCGATCTAAGCCTGTCAGTGTGACACAACCTCTGAGACAAGGTCAACAGGGATCATAGAGAAGGCAATCTCAAGAAGCAGCTCAAGGATGTGGGCAAGCATCTCAAGCTGGATCATCTGCACCAACTCAACCTCAGACGACAACAAGGTTCTATGCTATGAACCCACCAGATGCAGTGGTCGGTCCACGGGTAGTGGCAGGTCATATGGAACTTTTATATTCTTATATGTTTAAATCCTATGTAGTATCTATTCTGATTGACCTGGGTGCTACGCACTCCTTTATCACTCGAAGAGTGATTCGCAATTGCAATATAACAGTTAGTCATAGGGCAGATAGCTTGTTGTTAGAGACTCCGTTGAGTGGGTCTGCTATTTTGCAGGAGGTATGCTCTCCCTGTATCCTCTTCTTTTCTGATCATCGCATTCAAGTGGACCTTATACCACTTGATATGCAAGGATTTGATATAATCCTCGGGATGGATACCTTAGAAAGGTATCGAGTTATCTTGGATTGTGAGTCCAAGTTGGCTGTGTTTGCTGATGAAAGCAACACATGGATATTTCAAGGAGAAAGAAAGATTCTGCCCACCTGTCTTGTGTCAGCTATAGTTGCTGATAAGCTGATGAGGCAAGGATGTTATGTATTCTTAGCCCATGTGGTAAATGTTACCAAAGAGAGCCCCAACCCTACTGAAGTTCCAATAGTCAGGGAATTCGAGGATGTGTTTCCTGAAGAACTTCCCGGTATACCACCATCGCGGGAAATTGATTTTGAGATCAATTTGGTCCCAGAGACAAAACCCATAGCCCATACACCATATAGGATGGCGCCTACCGAGATGGCTGAACTCAAGAAACAGCTTCAAGAGTTACTTGAGAAAGGTTTCATCCGACCGAGTACCTCACCTTGGGGTGCTCCGGTTTTGTTTGTTAATAAGAAAGATGGGTCAATGCGATTGTACATTGATTACAGACAACTCAATAAAGTAACAATAAAGAATAAGTACCCTCTGCCGAGGATTGATGATCTTTTTGACCAGTTGCGTGGTGCAACAATCTTTTCAAAGATAGACTTAAGATCTGGATATTATCAACTCCACATTAAGGATAGTGACATATCTTAGTCTGCCTTTAGGACAAGATATGGTCACTATGAGTTCACGGTTACGTCATTTGGACTAACCAATGCACCAGCTGCATTAATGGAACTCATGAATAGAGTCTTTCAACCTTTCCTTGATCAATATGTTGTTGTCTTCATAGATGAAATTCTGATTTATAGTAAGGATGCTCAGCAGCATGAGCAGCATCTTCGCCAAGCTTTAACCTTGCTAAGAGGACATAAGCTATACGCTAAGTTTAGGAAGTGTGAGTTTTGGTTATCAGAAGTATCTTTTCTTGGTCATGTGGTTTCTGCCTCGGGTATTCGTGTTGACCCTAAAAAGGTAGAATATGTTCTACAGTGGGAAAAATCGAAGACACCAAAGGAGATTCGAAGTTTCTTGGGGTTAGTTGGCTACTACCGAAGGTTCATTAAGAACTTCAACTCTATAGCCTTACCCTTGACCAAGTTAACCTGGAAAGATGTTCCTTTTGCCTGGAGTGATAAGTGTCAATAGTCCTTTCAGCTATTGAAGGAGAGGTTGACAAGTCCACCTGTGCTTGTGCTACCCGAACAAGGAAAAGGATATATAGTTTTCTTTGATGCCTCCAAGAATGGACTCGGATGTGTGTTGATGTAGGATAAACAAGTGATTTCTTTTGCTTACCGACAACTTAAGAAACACGAGGAGAATTATCCAACACACGATCTGGAGTTAGCGGCCATGGTTCATGCCTTGAAGATCTGGAGACATTATCTCTACGCAGAAACCTTCCAGATTTTCACAGACCATAAGAATCTTAAGTATATCTTCTCTCAGCATGAGCTTAACATGAGGCAACGTCGCTGGATGGAGTTAATAAAGGACTACGACTGTACAATTGATTACCATCCAGGGAAGGCCAATGTGGTTGCAGATGCTTTGAGTAGGAAATCAGCAACATCAACCATGGATAGAGCACAACTAAGTTCCTTAGTATGCTCTAGAAGAGATATGCTTATCTCTTTAAGGCAAGACAATGTGCAGTTAAAGGTGTCATTGTTAGCCGGTTTGTTAGCTGAGATGCATATCAAACCTACCCTAAGAGAGCAGATAAAGGAGGAACAACGAGTTGATGCTGTAGTTCAGCAGATCAGATCTGAGTATGGTGATGAGAAGCGAGATGGTTTCCATGATTCAGATGATCAAGTGGCATGCTATCATAGTAGGATGATAGTACCTGATGTGGATAACTTAAGGAAGTTAGTCCTAGAGGAAGCTCATTCTTCAATGTATGCTATGCATCCATGGAGCACCAAGATGTATCGAAACTTGAAAGATATGTATTGGTGACCTGGGATGAAGAAGGATGTAGCTGAGTTTGTTCTGAGATGTCCTGTGTGTCAGCAAGTTAAGGCTGAACACTAGAAGCCTGCAGGAACAATGCAACCATTACCCATACCACAGTGGAAGTGGGACCATGTGACCATGGACTTTGTTGTTGGCCTACCCAGGACAAACAAAGGACATGATTCCATTTGGGTAATTGTTGATAGGTTGACAAAGACAGCGCATTTCTTACCTATCAAAACAACTTATTCTGCTGAAAGGTTATCACAGTTGTATGTTCAAGAGATAGTGTGTTTGCACGGAGTACCTGTCACTATAGTTTCTGATAGAGGTCCCCAGTTTACAAGTCGTTTTTGGGAGCAGTTACACAGAGCTTTAGGCACCAAGTTAAGGTTTAGTACAACCTTTCATCCACAGACTGATGGACAGTCAGAAAGGACTATACAGACCTTGGAAGACTTGTTGAGAGCATGTGTTCTCCAGTTTACTAGAAGTTGGGATCTACATATAAGATTGATAGAGTTTGCCTATAACAATAGCTATCAACATAGTATTGATATGGCACCTTATGAAGCCTTGTATGGTAGACGTTGTAGATCACCCTTATGTTGGTATGAGACTGGTGAGCATCAGTTGTTAGGTCCTGATCTTGTGCAGCAGACTACAGAGAAGATCAAAGTTATACAACAACAGCTTAAGACTGCACAGGATAGGCAGAAGTCTTATGTTGATAGACGTTGTAAACCCTTAGAGTTCCAGGTTGGAGACAGAGTGTACCTTAAGGTCTCACCTTGGAAAGGAGTCCTTCGTTTTGGAAGGAAGGGGAAGTTAGCTCCTAGATTTATGGGGCCTTATCCAATCATTGAACGAGTTGGAAAGGTAGACTATAGATTAGAGTTACCTCCAGAGTTGCAGAAGTTACACCCTGTGTTCCACATTTCTATGCTGAGGAAATGTCACCCAGACACCGAGTCAGTTCTACAACCTATGGAAGTAGAATTGAATGAAGATATAACTTATGAGGAAGGACCAGTGTCAATCCTTGATAATAGAATTAAAAAGCTAAAGAAGAAAGACATGAGCCTTGTGAAAGTCCTCTGGAATCATCGTGGTGTCGAAGAAGCCACTTGGGAACTAGAGGATAAGATGAGAAGGAAATACCCTGCTCTTTTCTCCTAAAATGTTTTATCGATTTCGGGGACGAAATCCTTGTAAGGGGTGGATAATTTGTAACATCCCTGACCTGGGTTATAACCTAACCCTAGAAGTTTTGCCTAAATATGTAATTATATACTTGTGATTACTTCCTTGGCATGTAATTAAGTTCCTCAGGAACATATACTTTCAATTTTGCTCCTTTATAAACAAAGTTGTAGTATTGTTTTGTAATGCAGGGACCTATGTGCAAATTACCCAGTTAAGGGGATTAGCTAGAAAAATTCACAAGTTAAGATGTTCCTTTGATGATGAGTCATCATATAAGTAAATATGATGAGGTATGATGGATTTCCCAAGCTTGGGCATCAAGATGCAGCTTGTGGAATGATCCTTATGCTTAAAAACCCTAATTTTGGGGTAAAGTGCAAATTACCCAAAATATGGGGTGCAATTTGTAAAATATACCTCTAGAACATCTTGTATGACTCTTGACATCATTTATAGTAAAAATGATGAGAGGGACACATGAATGAGTAATCAGATAAGAAAAATGATCTTTGTGGTAAAAATTCACTAAGAATGAGTAAGGAGACCTTTCATGTATGTACTCTAGTTGAAAGTTGTCTTTCTTTACCCTTAGATCTTGAGTTTTGATGAGCTTTGCTTAAGTTTGGATGGCTTGGACGTGCCATAGAAACAAGGAGGGATTTATATGAGAAATCCATGTTTTAGAGGTCCTTATGGTGGAAATTAGCCTAAGCTATATAAGCTAAAACCCTTGCAAACCAAGTGAACGGATCCTTTATCCTCTTCACTTCTCATCTCTCTCAAACAGGCTAAGTAAAAGCTCTGGAGCTCAGGAGAACGACCAACTAGTGCTAAGGTGAGGAGGAACCATCTTCTAGCTCGAATTCATGGAGGAATTCTTCTTAAAAGGTTGGTTCTATGGTTAACTCACTTAGGTTCTTTGTTCTAGCCGATCATCCCCATCTTTTCCTTGGAGAATCACCTTTGGCCAAGTTATGGAGCTCAAGACACCATTAGAGGCTTGAAGCTTGGAAGCTTGGAGCTCTAGGAACAACGTTTAAGGCGGGTTTTATAACTCTAAACTCTTTGCTTTTTATGCATATCTTTGTTCTTGCTATTTAAGCTTTAGTTCTTCTTCTACCTCCCTTCTTCCTTGCACTTTTGCAAGAAAAATGGTGGAGTAACTGACCTGAACAGAGGTTGAAGATGATGGGCGTGAATTCCTAGGTAGCTTTATCAACCGACCTTGGACCCTTTTGGTCCAAACGGTTGCAAACCGTTTAAGGTCAAACGGTCTCAAACTGTTTCAAACGATTTTGCAAGACCGTTTGGATCAAAACGGTCTCAAGACCGTTTGTTAGGGTTGACCAAGGGACGATCGTTTGAGGGTCTGTTGGTAACATATTTAATTTCATTCCTACAAAGAATCATAATCTAATTCCAAACCAATTGAGAGTTGAAGGCACTTCAACACCCTAACCCTAATCGGACTGAAATTGCTGATTTCAAGTATAGATCTTGTTGAGTTTTGGGTTGAAGGACCCAAACGGTCTCAAGACCGTTTGGGGTTTCATCCAAACGGTCTCAAGACCATTTGGGGTTTCATCCAAATGGTCTCAAGACCGTTTAGTGACAACCCAAGACCGTTTGGAGGTCTCGGGTTGAGGTAATTTTATGGTTTGAGGGTCCAATTATAATAGATTGATGAATTGATAAAAATGTTGATTTTAGACCTAATTAGGGTTTAACCCTTATCCAACCGACTTGGTTTTTGGCCAAACCTTGGGAAAACGGTCTCAGGACCTTTTGGATGATGTTCAAACGATCTCAAGACCGTTTGAGCCAAGTTTGGGCCCAATTAGAGGTCAATTGATAGGTTCAACCTTGATTTGATTCACATTGTTGAACATTGATGATTATTAGATTGAAATCCTAATTGAGATAGACTTAACCCTAATTGGTTTTCAATTGAGGGTCAATTTGGTGTACAATTGATTGAGGCTCATCCTAATTGATTCAATTTTGTGAGTGGTTAACATGGATTTAGCCAATTGGGGGCTTCAACATACATAACCATAATCGATTGTAACTTTTGAACCATGTTTGAGGTCCAGACAGTTTGAGCCCATTTGGACCAAACGGTCTCAAGACCGTTTGGACCAATCGATCTCAAGTCGTTTTGATCAAACGATTTCAAACCGCATAAGCACCAAACGGTTTGGAAGTCAACCTTCCCAAACGGTCAACACACCCAAACGGTCTCAAGACCGTTTGAGGTAAAACGGTCTCAAGACCGTTTGGTGGTTGAAGGTTGAAACCGTTTGAAGGTTTTCAAGGTTGTTTGTACTTGATCAATTGAAGGTGAAATTGGTTCAATGATGATCTGATCTAAACCCTAATGGTAACCTAGGACATTAAAGGACTAAGTGACTAATGAATTTACCCATGATGGTGATCAATGGTGTAATTTACCAAAATACCCTTGAGGGGTTCAATTGAGTAATACCTTGTTCTAATCAAACCCTAATCACATGATAGTAATGTTTTGTCTTATGCTAGTCAATGAGGACTTGACCCAACCTAATCTAGAGTGGTGTAATCACCATCTACTAGTAAGAGGAGAGGGAAAGTACCATTTATGGTTGAAATTCAAGTTGAGTACCTTCAATATATATGAATGTGCATGATTAGGGTATGATCCATTTATGTGAGATCATGGAAACCCTAATTATGATAATTGATGAATCTTAATCTTATCTGAGGGTTTTAATGATGATGTTTCTCATACATGATGATGTTATGAGTTCAATTCACCATGAGGTGAATAGTGAACCCTAATTCTAGGGCGATGACATGTAATGTGAATAGTAAACCCTAATTGATGAAAATCAGGGAACCTAACTCTTGTAAGAGTAGGAAGGTATAACTTCTTTGAAATGAATTGTTTACTGTTATCAGTTGAATTGACCATGCAAGTTCTTATGGGAAGATAATCATAACCAGGTAAGGATGATGATACCACATTCATTGAAAGCATGTTATTAGCTTTATGAATAGTGAAATACCATGTTGCCTAGTAAGTGGCATCTAATGAGATTATTAGGCTGTGAGAGCCATGAGTATCATCAAGGTCATGCTTAACAGATGACTTGTGATGAGATGATTGAGAAATGATAATTTATGTGAGTTAGACTTGTTACGTTTAAGTATTCTACTTTCATAGCTGCTATGCTAATGATTAATGATTGAGAACATGTATGATGTTAAAAGAATACTGAAATGTACCTAACTAATCAAGTATAATCATACCATGTAGAGCCCTGATCATAGATCCATCATTGTCAGAAAAGCAAAATGATGGTGAAACAGGTTTTCCTAAGGGAACTCCTGGATCACATACTTTTGAGTATGTGGGGGAATATGGATGTGTAAATCCTTACATCCTAGTGTAGGAATTGATGTAGATGTATCTTAATCCATCAACCCTTCACTATAGGTTTATGCTGTAACACTCGAGGAAATCCTTATACCGCATCGATCAGAGATAAACAAGAAATCTCTCGATGACGAAGAGAGTACAGAATGCGACTGTAACTCTAAAAATAGCGAAGTACCAGATTACCCTGGTGAGCTATATTAGCAGAGATGCAAGATGTCCTGCAAGTTATCCTCACTCTGACTGAGGAAGATGAGGTCATAAGAATCCGACTCTTTTGATGACCTAAGTATGATACCGATGTGACTTAACAGTGATCGGTTGGAGTTTGAGCGGTATACCTCATCTCCGCAGGGCATAATGATGTTTGTAAAACATAATCAGCCGTGCAGTATAACTACTTAGGTTAAACTATGAGATACTTGAATGATGTTACACTACATAGTAGATGTGTTGTTCACATTCCTTAATTGTTGTTGTTCTGCTTAATACCAATCTATTATTGTTTACCTTAAAAGTTGTTATTGCCTGTTGTTCTTTGATTTGCTATATAAAGCTTCTAGTGGAGAGTTATAACTCTCACTGGGACAATTATTTAAAATTGTCTCACCCCGTAGACTTCAACTTTTTAGATGGTCGTCGAAGACGGAGAAACCAGCCTACAGGTGACCAAAACCAGCAACAGCAGCACCAGGAGCAGTAGTGAATCTCAGGTGGAGATACTGATTGCTGAGTCATGTTGTTAAATAGTCCTATGCCATCTCTGTACTCTCAGGTCCTAGGAGTTATTGGTCTGAGATTTTGGTTTGTCTCTTGAGATTTTGTATCATGATGTGTATAATTACTCAAGAAGTAATTATCAGAGATGTAAACAGTTATTCCCTTTTTATGGAAGAAGTTTTATGGTTTCAAGCTCTTATCTCAAAAAGTTTTAATTTCCCGTGATTTTTGTCTTCCGCTGTTAATCGAATGCTCCCTCTAAGTTTAAAATCGTGTTTATATCGTGGTTTGGAGATCGGAGCCCACAATGCCAATCATATGCAACCATTCCAGGCATTGGGATTTAAC
Source organism: Alisma plantago-aquatica (assembly GCA_963693085.1). Classification (NCBI taxonomy): domain Eukaryota; kingdom Viridiplantae; phylum Streptophyta; class Magnoliopsida; order Alismatales; family Alismataceae; genus Alisma; species Alisma plantago-aquatica. Next base: position 1,958,402,548 of record OY856409.1, on the reverse strand, counting down.
CAATCATGTGTTATTATAGGCTTCATGCCTCTTCCAGGTATTGGTCTGTAACCAAACCTGATTACACCGCCAGGAAGTGGACTCTAAACACTCCTGATTACAGGCTTCAACCCTCTTCCAGGTATTGGTCCATAACCAAACTTGATTACATCGCCAAGTAGTGGACTCTAACCACTCCTGATTACAGGCTTCACGCCTCTGTCAGGTATTGGTCTGTAACCAAACCTGATTACACCACCAGGTAGTGGACTCTAACCACTCCTGATTATAGGCTTCACGCCTCTTCTAGGTATTGGTCCGTAACCAAACCTGATTACACCACCAGGCAGTGGACTCTAACCACTCCTGATTATAGGCTTCACGCCTCTGCCGGGTATTGGTCCGTAACCAAACCTGATTACACCGCCAGGCAGTGGACTCTGACCACTCCTGATTACAGGCTTCACGCCTCTACCAGGTATTGGTCTGTAACCAAATCTGATTACACCGCCAGGCAGTGGACTCTAACCACTCCTGATTACAGGCTTCACGCCTCTGCCAGGTATTGGTCCGTAACCACACTTGATTACACCGCCAGGCAGTGGACTCTAACCACTCCTGATTATAGGCTTCACGCCTCTGCCAGGTATTGGTCTGTAACCAAACCTAATTACACTGCCAAGTAGTGGACTCTAACCACTCCTGATTACAGGCTGCACGCCTCTTCCAGGTATTGGTCTATAACCAAACCTGATTACACATTCGTTATGGGATATCAATCCCTTAAATTCATCATTGGTTATCACATCCTTTTACTAGGCATTATACCCTGGGGCAAGCCATCATATCAATTCACATTCTTTACATACTACAAGTGTTCCAGTTATCTCCTTTAAGCATATTCAAAACACTATGTCCCTTATTTGACTATAAGCATAAAGCATGTATGATCAAGATTTCATTATTATTATAACCATTTATTATTATTATGAAGTTACTGGTTTCCATTCCCCTTAGTTTATTTTGCACATTACCATTCCTTACCTTAGACTTTTATAAGCATCTTGTCACCTCTCATTAGGCAACAATTACTCACATGGCTCACCAGGCCCATTAATCATCTTGTCACCTTTCACTAGGCAACAACTATTCACATGGCTCACAAGGCCCATTAAACATCTTGTCACCTCTCACTAGGCATCAACTATTAGGGTTAGGGTTTCCCTTTATAGTCGAATAAGGTTTCAAGTTCATATTATCAATCCAAACCCTAATTCATTGCTCCACACATCTAAGAGCATACATTAATATCATAAGTATTCAATCATACTTATTTATTCTCATCATTTATCATTAAATGAATCATCAACACAAGGTATGAGTTCCTCTCTCATCCTTATCAGGGTATGATTACATCATACTTTATTAACTTGTCTTAACCCTTTCTCAAGGTATGATAGCCTACACTTATCAAAGTGCATTCCATCTCAATGTAACAATTGACATGACACACATCATGTTTACTCATCCAAGTATATTGGATTTAAGGTGCATCAAGGTGTAACAACCTTAAAGTGTTGGACGTGATATTTACCATGCCTTGGTGTATCACTTCCCTCATTACTTTTAACTTACTTAAGTTCCTCAACTTATCTTGTATTAGGGTATTCCCCATACTAATACTTTATGCACTAGCCCATCACATTAATTCTGTAGTGTATTGATCATGAGTCATACATTTGAATTGTCCAACCATCATCAATTGATATGGACTCATCTCAGGTTGAGGCATTGTTGATATAGGATTAACCATTATAAACCACTTTAGGTGTTTCACCTATCAAGGTATCAGTCATACCATTACTTGGTGTTACACTCATTACTCCTAAGAGTGTCTAACTCTCACCTTTACAAGGTGTCTTGGGTTGGAGGTGTATGAACACTCACCAAATGGGGTTAGGATTTGTACTTGTCTCCATATCAGGCATGAGCTATCTTCTTCACCTCATATCGGGCACAAGGTGTATGTATGTGTTGCCCATGATACTTATGAGGTTTCAAACCATCACCATGTCGGGCTAGAAGTACATTCAATCACCCTATCGGGCTAGTCACAATCTAGGGTTAGCCATGACGGATTAGGGTTACCATATCATCTAGGGTTGTGTATCGTGCAACCCTATCATGCAACCATGTCGTGCAACTATGTCATGCAACCATGACGTGTAATAGCACTTGTTATACTTCACTTATATCGGGTTACCCAAATTAGGGTTTCAAGTCAACTTTTAAGTATTCATTCAACCTTGTATTGTGTATGGAGTCTATACTTCACTCCCTATCGTGCAAGAGGTGTATACTACACCCCTGTATCATGTAATAATGTATTCATTCATATCCATATCATTCAAGTGAAGTATGTGCATCATCATATCGGGTTAAAGGTACTTTCTTGTGTGCTTGCACCCAATATCACTTTTATAAAGTGATACCACCATCTTCAAACTCTAGACCTTAGTTATAACTGTTATAATTCATGTAAAAAGGTCTAAGAAACGACTAGAACTCATAATCTCATCAACTATTTCAACAAATTTTGGAATTAAAAGTATTTCACTAATTATAGCAATTTAGGTGAAGAATAATAACATGGTTGAGTTCAAGTTATATAAACCGCCTTAAGAATGACTTCAATGCTCCAAGATCCAAAGATCCACGTTCCTAAGGTTGAAGATGGACTTCACAACTCCTCTATATGCAAATAATCACGATGGATAAGCAATTGGTGAAGAAGAAAAGAAAGGAAGATCAAAACCCTAAATTCATGCTTCAATCCAAGGTTGAAGATGATCTTATCCTCACCTTAGGGTTAAGTATGAGCTCCTTCTTGCTCCTTAACACCTTTTCACGATACACTAGTGTACTTTCACTATATGCCACCCCTCCTGCACGATATGGAACTCACTTGGAAGACATGACACTCACTTGGAGTCAAAACTTCACTCTATGGCCGATATCACCCTATATTGCCAATATCACCTACTTGGGCGATATGCTCTTGCCATGGGCGATATCCCAAGGCCCATGCATGATACCACAGCATCCCTTAACGATATGGGAGCTCTATGCACGATACCTTAGGGTAGGAGGGTCGTAAGGGTCGCAAAATTGCACCAAGGGGTGAAACGAGGGGTATATATACTTGTTGTTCATGAAGGAAGGTAAAAATGAGGTGTCAACTTTTTGAGCTAGTAGGTGCCACGTGTCATGCATGGGTGACATGTGTACATGCATGCATCAACATTTATTTTGTCTTTCAAAATGGTTGAGGATCATCTTGAGATGCAAATTCGTCCATTACTTATCCATTTGGATAAGTTATCTAGGTTTAATCACTATTTTAAGTCAAGCCGATACACTTTTTCTAAGGAAACTTGTTGGCCGTCACACCTCACCTCCTTGAGGTTCTTTGCACGATATGGACTTTGCCAAGAGTTAACAAAACGATATGGGACACCTCCTTGGGCTCCTTGGCCGATAGGCACTCATATATAAGCTTTTCAACTTCATACAACTCAAGTTAAGCTTTCAAATTCAACCCTTTTCTTAGTTATTTCTTCACCAAGATTACCATCATTCATAATGGAATCAAACATGGTGTATCCTCCTTTATCTCTCCTCTACATTATTCTAGGAGGGAGTAGGAATACTGTAGAGGTGGTAATTTTCATATTAACCCCACGTTTTGGGTAAATTACAACTTGTACCAAAATTGGTGCACAATGCACCAACATTATTTAAACAAGTTCAAACTTGGAATTTAGGCTTTCCACAAGCCACCACTTTGCATAATTTTATCTATTATGATGCTAAAACATATAAGGCACGTTCAAAATGTGACATATTGCAATATAACCCCTCAACTAGGGTAAATTGCACTTTGGTCCAAAATAAAGGAAAATTACTCAAACAACATTCAATCGGGACCAAACTTGAAACATAAGTGTTTCACATGATAACAAAGCACCTTAGAGGATTATATTAAAGTTCTAAGTAACTTTATTAGATAAAAAAAATAGGGTTACCTCATAACCCAGGTCAGGGTCGTTACAAGTTATAAACCCATAACAAGGATTTCATCCCCAAAATCTTAGATAAAAGGAGACAGATATTATTCATTCGTTATATCATCAAGTCTCCACATAACATCTCATTGTTATGGAGACACCATAGAACTTTGATCAATACAAAGTTCGTTTACACAAAAATCCCATGGAATCAAACACATAGGATACATGCTTCACTATCTTTTCATTATCGACTGTGTAGTTAATTCTGGGTCAGGTAACACTTTTCTCACTCAGATAGAGGTTGTTTTTTAATCTCATTTGATAAAATTTTATTGTAATATTTTAACAATTATTTCTTCAAGTAGATCATTCTCATCAATGTTATGTTTATGCAAAGCATAAATCCCTAACATATGATGTCCATACTACATTAGGTAACTGGACTGATTCCACAGTTAACCATTCCATGTAACTATCATAAGATAGTCTGATGTTTCTCAGATACCAGAATTCCTTACCTTGGTATCTAACACATGTGTTAATAACACATCACTTCCTCATTTTTGTTTATAAGTTGACTTATGAGTAAATCAAATTCTTTCATATATCGATTAGAATGTGGTAGAAATATCCATGCCACATCTCCTTCTTCTTTAGACTCTTGAGATTGTTTCAGAATGACTACTTGATCAGAGTAATAAAAAAGATAACAATCTAAATATGTCATACTTACCTTGCCTTCAATAAATGAATACATGGCCAGGGTATTCAGGAACTGAAATTAGGTAGTATGTATTTGTTTTATATTATGTTTCATACTTTTAACATCTCTTTAAATTTTACTACTTAGTATCTCAAATTTTCTCTGGGTGTTTCTTTTACGTCTCTTCCTCATGTCCTCATAGGACTAATTAAAGGAAGCTCAACATTAACTACCTTCTTATAATTATCATATAAAATCTAGATAAGACATATCAGAATGAGAAAGCTCTATCTGACTGTCATCCCTCGCAGTCATCCACCACATCTGGTTGACTCAAACATAGAGTCTAGCTATTTCATGTTGTTTCTTTTGCCTTTATACACTATTAGGTTGTAACTTTCATAAGCCCTGTCGAGTCTAACTCGGTTGTTGGGTCATTTACTCCCTTATTTTTGAATAAAAGGGTTTAGTATGCTTAACATGTCCATGTCTTATCCTCATACCATAGTCTTATCGGTCTCATTATCGATGTAGCAGCTAAGTCAGGAGTTCTTACAGGTGAAAAGTTAGGACTTTTGTATTTACATAGTGGCTCTTGCCCTGGAACACTAGGCATTTATTACATTGGTGGCACCAAAAACTTTGGCTTTTTAGAACAATTATGCAAATGTCTCTAAAATTATAGAGACCTTACCTTAATTCTCAGCTTATTGCCTCTTCTTGGGCATTACCATCACAGATGTACTATCTGTCTAAACTTATGGCAGAGTCTACTTTCTCGCCATATGTTAATCTTTCCCACATTTTCCACTGTTCCAACATGACTATGTCATTTAGGAATCCTTTTAAAGCCCAAAATTTCTATATTAAGGACTGGTAACCTAGGTTGTAATGCTAGTATCTAGTCTATTATATTCATCATTGTTGTCCTAACTTGCCTCACAAGAGCATAAAAATTAGGATTCTCTATCCTAATTGGGTCAAGATGGGAATTCTTAGGCACTCATTCTTCTCTTGCCTAGTACCTTGCACCCTCTCCTGGTGCAACAACATTGCTCTCAGCAATGTGTTCCTCGTATTCTCTAGTCATTTATAAACTTTACCCTTTCTTCTACATAAGCAGAAGTCACTAAAGGGTATACTGGAGGACACTAACACAAACTCAACACCGTAGTCCTATGTCTCTGTAGACTCAGCGAACCTTAAGCTCTGATACCAAACTTGTAACGACAGTCACCAAACCGACAAACAAATTGTTACTAATTAAGCGTAATTTAAACATAAACAGAGGATTAACAAAAATCACTAAAAATTAAAACCATTTTGCAAAGAGATCCATTTCTAGGTAAACTCTTTAAGGCAGAACAAAAACTATATATACATCATTGTTCACATTATACATACACTATACCATCTCTTCTTGAGGATAACTTATAACAGTTGCTCTATCAAAACACATACTGGAGCAATAGAAAACCTCGAGACATAGAAGCCAAAATCTCATATTGATCATCAAACCAGTATGAACCAACTCCAAGCACTTGAGAGTACAGAGACGACACATAAGACTTTTATCTACAAGACATGACAGGCAGTACACTCAACCTGAGCTATCACTACTGTTGTTGTTCTTTTTCTGCAGAAAGGTCTTCACCTCCTCATGCACATCCACCTAAAAATATGGATCCCATGGGGTGAGACAATTGTAATTGTCCCAGCGAGAGATATACTCTCCGCCAAAAATGTTATTATCATAGGTAAATAGTATTAAACAGAGCAGAGGATAAGCAGTTTAAAACATTCTCATATTTTAAAGCTTTGAGCTGTCTATGATAGAGTAGTATGTCATCTATTCTCTTTATAAGGAATATGGAGAACACTTATATCATTTACCCATCATACTATCTCAAGCTTATCCTGTGATGCTCATTATCATGGTATATCATCCATGAATCATTCTCATTTCTATTTGTTGGCCTCAGCCAATCTGCTAACCAGATATTGAATTCTACCAATCATGTGAGTATAAATCATCATATCATGTCCAAGCATTGGACTATGCCAATCATATGCAACCATTCCAGGCATTTTGATTTAACAAATCATGTGTTATTATAGGCTTCATGCCTCTGCCAGGTATTGGTCTGTAACCAATCCTGATTACACCACCAGGCAGTAGACTCTAACCACTCCTGATTACAGGCTTCACGCCTCTGCCAGGTATTGGTCCGTAACCAAACCTGATTACATCGCCAGGCAGTGGACTCTAACCACTTCTGATTACAGGTTTCATGCCTCTTCCAGGTATTGGTCCATAACCAAACCTAATTACACCGCCAGACAGTGGACTCTAACCACTCCTGATTACAGGCTTCACGCCTCTGCCAGGTATTCATTTGTAACCAAACCTGATTACACCGCCAGGAAGTGGACTCTAACCACTCCTGATTACAGGCGTCACGCCTCTGCTAGGTATTGGTCCGTAACCAAATCTGATTACACCGCCAGGCAGTGGACTCTAACCACTCCTGATTATAGGCTTCACTGCTCTACCAGGTATTGATCTGTAACCAAACCTGATTACACCGCCAGGAAGTGGACTCTAACCACTCCTGATTACAGGCTTCACGCCTCTTCCAGGTATTGGTCCATAACCAAACCTGATTACACCGCCAGGCAGTGGACTCTAACCACTCCTGATTACAAGCTTCACGCCTCTGCCAGGTATTGGTCTGTAACCAAACCTGATTAGACCGCTAGGCAGTGGACTCTAACTGTAAGGACCCTGACCTGTGTTTAGGGCTTACCCTATTTGTTTTGCTTAACCTTGATGGTTTGAGGCTTGCTAATCACCTTTGAGTGGTGATTAGGGTTTGGTTGTGCTTTGTTGAGGGTTGAGGGTGCTACTTGCAATTAACCCAAGTCTAGGGTTTTGGGAGCAAGTTTGTCACCTTGAGGGGTGTTCTTTTCTCTCTTTACTTCCTCTAGGGTTGAGAGGAAGGCTTGGGCTTGTTGTTTGAGTTTTTGGACCTTTGTTGAGCTTGTTTGGTCCTTAGAGTCCCTTGTTTGGGCTTGCTTGGGCCCTGTGTCGGCCTAGAGTGGGCTTGTGTCGCCCATGGTGCTTGGTCCAACCTTGGTCATGTTTGGAGAACACATGGTGCTCATTTTGGACAAGTGTCTTATGGCTTGCAAGAGAGGTGGCTTGAGTTGGTGGACATGTGTCCCTTGGGTGGACGACACCTAGCAAGGGTTCACCTTGGTTTCTCCTCCTTCCTCATCTATATAGGTTGTCCACCTTAGCTTGAGGTCCCTTTAGTTCCTCTTCTCCTTGTGCACGACACACCCTCTCTTCCCCTTGCTTGGTGGCCGACACACCCTTGAAGAAGGGGCTAAGGTGGCCGACAAACCCTTGTGTGAGCAGCTTGGAGGCCGATACACCCTTGGAGTTGAAGGAGTGGAGGTCGACACACCCCTCTTGGAGGAGCTTTGGTGGTCGACAACCCTTGGAGCTCAAGTGCATCTTCTTCCTTGGAGCTTAAGGCGGGTTGCATGACTCTAAACCCTAACTACTCTCCTCTCTTTGCATATATGTTTGCTTTAATCTTGCCCTTGCACGTTTGGAGTTGTTCTTTAGCTATCTTGCATGTTGGCCGATCCTTGTATTCTAGGGTTTAGGAGAGCAACACTCCTTTCTCCCCTTGGTCTAGATGAGTGAGCTTGAGCTCTAATGCCATGAGCAACACCCCTCTTTCCTACCCGATTGAGGTGAGCACATGACTTAGTGACTTGAGCAAGACTCTCCTCTCACCTTGGGCAAGATGGTGAGCTCGTTTAGATGGCTTGAACCTTAGTTGAGATGTGTGGGGAGGTGCTGCCCGATAGCCCTTGCCCTAGTTCTCTCTTGCACGGTTTGAGTGAGTCAAGTTTTCCTTCTGCTCGCCCAGTGAAGTTTAGTGCTCACTCGCCCGACACACTCTGTTTTGCTCACTGAGTAACCCTGCTCGCCCTGCTTTTACCCTGCACGCCCCTGTGTCGCCCGGCAGCTTTGGCTCATTTGATAATCTTGCTCGCCCGACACTAGCTGTGTCGCCCAGTGTTGTTGCTCACTCGGACTCGCCCTGCTCGCTTATGTCTTGGCTCACCCGGCACGCGTGTCGCTCAATACCTAGCTCTGCTCGCTCGGCCCCAACCGTGTCGCCCGAGACTACCTTGCTCACCCGGTTCTAGTTGGCTCACCCGATACTAGTGCACGCCCGACATCCTCTACGCGTGTCGCCCGACAGGGCTGCTCGCCTATGCTTTACCCTGCTCGCTCGCTTGCCTTGCATGGTTCAGTACCGGCTCATTGCTTTGCTCGTTTGCTAACCTGCCCGCTCAGTGTGTCTGCTCGCCCGACACATGAGCTTCTCACCCGCTAGGGATTAGATAGGAATGGGTCTGCCCGGGGTGACTTCTAGTGAGGGTTGTTGACATTTTTGGTGAGGGAACGGCATGTTATGATGCTCTTATAACGATTCATTGCTTAATAATGAGAATTATGTTCTTGTGGCTAAAGTACATGCGTATTAATGTCACTACTCTATCTCTTTAATGACAATGTGATCTTGAGCATGTATTAGGGTTACTTGATAGTGTGCTTACACGTGTGACCTTGAGATGAGGCATGAATGTGATTATTGTTGTCATGATGAGCTGACAATGCACTTAACCCTAATTGTCACCCTATGGTAGTAATTGTAGTCTCTTGATTATTCACCTGGTTATTGAATTATGCTAACCATGCAGGTAATGCTTAGCCCAATGAAAGGCTAAGAGAATTGGGTAAATGAACACTGTGATGACAGGTGTATGATGTTACATGATGATGATGAAAGCCTTGAGAGGCTAAGGTACTATGTGATGATGGATTGAGATCCCATGGTTGTGTGATGATCCTTGAGATGGATCTGGATGGTTGGGAAGAGGCCAAATGATAACATGTGATGTGAGATCCTTGTGATGGATCAGTGTGATGTAAATTGTAGAAAATGTATAATGTTGAGTTATGTTGTTTACCTTTCTATTATATCTTGCATGTTATACAACTTGGTTGAATCTTGCAATCCATCTAAAAGATACTAAGTAATCACAGTGTAATTTATAATGTAGCTTTCCATGGCCATAGATTCATCACCAGTCAGGATAGGGTGATGACAAAATGGGTTCTCCTGCGGGTTAACCTGGAGCGCATATTTTTGAATATGTGAGGTTTCTCCTAGCCTAAAATAGAGAGGTGAAATGAGTGCAGCTGCTGTTGCAGACTCGGATGTGTGAAGAGCATGGTGAACATGGCCCATGGCTCCTGATATGTGATATGTTGAGCATGAATGCGTTCATGGCTCCGAGCACGGTGTTTAGACATGTGGATCAGTTTCTAGTGTCGTGACCTGTACCGATGCAGACTAGGCAGAGGGTAGCCTGTGGAGCTGACCCTGTGGCTTATGACCACTTCAAGCACGAGACTGCGGTCCTGCTTTGTGTTCTCATGTACTGACCATGAGGCGGAGAAGGTCTTGGATTCCGGCTCTTCCATTGACCTTGTATGGCACCGGCTATGGGCTTCGCAGTCGAAGGTTGGATTTGAACGACACGGTTCATTTCCTCAGGGCATAATAAAACATAATACAACCGTTTAGTATGTATTGATAAGACAAATACGAAACATTGGTTGAGGCCTTGTTTGTGTAGTTAACTTTAATTATATTGTAGTTGTTTCTTACTCTTTTGTGGTGAGTCTCATATAATCTATATTGTCAATCATGTTCCATTGGGAAATATAGTGGTTATATGCCCTTTTGATACAGCTGGTAAGTCTGAGGATGGCTTGTTACTTATAACTGTTCTTGTTATATTCTTTATCAATAATCTGTTAAGATAAGCTTTATCTTATCCGAGGTTTTGTAGTTTTGGTGCGGAGTTATGCCTCCCGCTGGGACAATGTTCAATTGTCTCACTCCGCTAGTTTTCACCCTTTTTAGGTGGTCGAGCTTATCGTGGTGGTGGTTGCGGAGTTGCGGCCGAGCAGCGAGAAGATCTGTAGAAGGCAAGCTTTGGAGATGCTACTGTTTTGATGTTTTGGTGTAGAGTCTAGAGTCATCCCTGTACTCTCAGGTCCTTGGCGGTGTTTTGACGTTTTTTTACAATGCACGACCGATGTCGTTTGTATATCCTGTTGTTGACCAGATATGGGCCTTTATATGTATGAACAGGTGGTGAACTCATGGTTATGACAGGACTGCTGTTGCTCTAAGCTGTGGACATGTATCCAAGCTTGTATGGATATATATGTAACATGTTTTCTTGCAGGATATGGACTGGAATGTAATATGTTTCTCAGTTTATCAGTTTTCCGCAATCCGTTTTAATTAACCCGTGTTTTTGATTAACTGTGGTTATGGTGATTTCCGCACATTTTTGCGTAACACCTCGTTATCTGTGTGATAATGGGATGTGTTTCCACAAGTTTGGTATCAAAGCTTTAGGTTCGCTGAGTCTACAGGGATCTAGGACTAGGTTGTGTTTGTTCTTATGTGTTTTCCAGATTTTCTCATAGAAATCTTCTGCCCTCAGCGGAAGAAAAGCCAAGATGTCTGGAAACCATGAAGAACTCGCTGCTGAACACAGCGATGCTGCATCTGTTGATGGAGCAGTAGGACAGGCGCATGAAGATCGGGTGCCTGATGTCCCCCAACCTGACCCAACCATTCTTGAACATCCTGCCTACCAACAGCTTATGGGGTAGATGATGGCTACGATGAATCTCATGGTTGAGCGATTACCAGTGCCTCCTTCGTGAGCACAGGTTCCCCATGGAGAAGCATCGGGTATTGGGAAGACCTTTGAGTGGCTTCGCCGAGTCAGAGCTTCAGAGTATGTTGGAACGGCTGATCCAGCAGATGTAGATCTGTGGCTGACAAGTCTTGAGAAGGCCTTCTGGATCCTCGACATCCCCGAAGCAGACAAAGTAAAGCATGTTGTCTACCTTCTGAAAGGTAGTGTTGGTCACTGGTGGACCATCGAGGAAGAGAAGCGGCCTGGTGAGGTGATCTGTTGGGAAGTGTTTCGACGCGAGTTCGTCGCCAGATACTTTCCCAAGATGTATCTGGATGAGAAGATCCGTCAGTTCGAGAGTTTGCGACAAGGAACGATGAACATCACCGAGTATGAAGCTAAGTTTATGGATATGTTGAGGTTTTGTCCTCACATGGCGACGACAGACGAGGAACGGATCAGACGTTTCGAGAAGGGTCTGAGTGCTGAGCTGACGACACCGGTCTCTGCATTGGAGAATTGAGAACGGTTCGCTACGTTCGTGGAATCTGTTCGGAGGATCGAACGTTCTGTTAGGGAGAAGAGAGAGTCTATGGCTAAGAAAAGACCTTCTCAGTTTCAGAGTCAGAGGTTTGGTGGCTTCAAGAAGCCCAAGTTTTTGGCACCGGCAGTGATGAGAGGTTCTGGTAGACCGTCTCAGTGGTCTATGAGTAGAGGAAGAGGTTATGTTTCTTCACCTTCTAAGGCACCAAGTTTGGCTTCTGTGGCGGTGATAGGGCCATCCAGGCCTCGAGATGATGTTAGGACATGTTATGCTTGTGGTCAGACAGGGCATATCAGGTCAAGTTGTCCCTACAGTGATGTTGAAGTGACGCAGCAGCCGAGACAGAACCTTCAGGGGTCAGAGAGACCTTAGCCCAGCAGTGGCAGAGGACGGGGATGCGGTCAAGCGTCTTAGGCTGGATCGTCTGCTCAGGGAAGCAGAGGTCGTGGACAGCAAGCAACGGCTCGATTCTACGCTATGAATCAGCTGGAGGCGGTAGTCAACCCGTGAGTAGTGACAGGTCAGATGGAGTTATTTCATTCTGATATGTCTTCTTCTTGCTTTATATCTGTTCTGGTTGACCCGGGTGCTACACACTCTTTTATCGCCTATAGTATGCTTGAGAACTGTCATTTATCTGTTAGTTGTAAGAAGGATAGCTTGTTGTTAGAAACCCCTCTTGATGGTTCCTCTTTTCTTCGAGAAGAGTGTCCATCTTGTGTCTTGTCTTTCTCGGGACACCGCATTCAAGTGGATCTCATACCACTTTCTATGCATGGGTTCGATGTTATCCTTGGGATGGATACCTTAGAGAGGTATAAGGTTGTCTTGGACTGTGGTTCCAAGCAGGCAATGTTTGATGTTGCTGGAGAGAAGTGGATCTTCCAGGGAGATAGGAAGATTCTTCCGACATGTCTGGTATCAGCTATGGTGGCATATAAGTTGTTACGACAGGGATGTGAGGCGTTCCTAGCCCACGTGGTAGATACCGAAGTGGATGCCAAGGCAAAAGGTCTTAGCCTTGAGGAGGTGTCAGTTGTTCGTGAGTTTGCAGACGTGTTCCCTGAGGAGTTTCCTGGTGTTCCCCCACCCCGAGAGATTGATTTCGAGATCAATCTAGTACTAGGAACGCAGCCAGTTGCACAGACACCGTACAGAATGGCTCCAACAGAGATGGTAGAGTTGAAGAAGCAGTTACAGGAGTTGCTAGATAAAGGTTTTATCCGACCCAGTACGTCGCCTTGGGGTGCGCCTGTGTTGTTCGTCAAGAAGAAGGACGATTCGATGCGGTTGTGTATAGACTACCGTCAGTTGAACAAGGCCACGATCAAGAACAAGTACCTGTTGACGAGGATAGATGATCTGTTCGATCAGTTGCGTGGTGCTACAGTGTTCTCGAAGATCGATCTACGGTCCGGATATCATCAGCTGAGGAGAAAAGTGGATGACATACCGAATTCAGCTTTCAGGACAAGGTATGGTCATTATGAGTTTGTGGTTATGCCGTTTGGGTTAACTAATGCACCTGCAGCTTTCATGGATCTGATGAACAGAGTGTTCCATCCGTTCTTAGATCAGTTTGTTGTAGTCTTTATAGATGACATCTTGATCTATAGTCGGGATAGGCTTGAGCACGAGCAACATCTTCGTCGAGCGTTGACTCTTCTTCGTCAACATCAGTTGTATGCCAAGTTCAGTAAGTGTGAGTTCTGGCTGGATGAAGTGACCTTCTTGGGCCATGTGATATCCGCTGAAGGAGTCAAGGTAGATCCGAAGAAGGTGGAATCTGTTGCAAATTGGGAACAGCCAAAGACGCTGACAGAAGTTTGTAGTTTCCTTGGTCTAGCAGGATACTACCGGAGGTTTATCAAGGACTTCAGTGTGATCACGTTACCGATGACGAAGTTGACCAGGAAGGATGTACCTTTTGTGTGGGATGATCGATGTCAGCAAGCTTTCCAGAGTCTGAAGGAGAAGCTGACTAGTGCTCCAGTGTTGATCTTGCCAAAGCCTGGGAAAGGCTATGTTGTTTTCTGTGATGCTTCCAAGAAAGGTTTAGGTTGCGTGATGATGCAGGAAGATCATGTGGTTTCCTTTGCCTCACAACAGCTCAAGAAGCATGAGGAGAACTATCTAACTCATGATTTGGAGCTGGCAGTAGTAGTTCATGCGTTAAAGATTTGGAGACACTATTTGTATGCGGAAGTGTGTCAGATCTTTACAGATCATAAGAACCTGAAGTATATCTTTACGCAACACGAGTTGAATATGCGACAGCGGCGATGGATGGAGTTGATCAACGACTATGACTACACTATTGAGTATCATCCTGGTAAGGCGAACGTGGTAGCAGATGGGCTTAGTCAAAAGTCTTCTCTTTCTTCAAAGAAGGCACAGTTAAGTTCCCTGGTTTGCCATAGGAGGGATATGCTTGTTTCTCTACGACAGATGAATGTGCAGATGGAAGTTTCTTCATTATCTGGTCTTTTCACACAGATACAAGTCAAGCCTACGTTGAGGCAGCAGATCAAGGATGCACAGCAGACAGATGAGGTGGTACAGTTGATCAGATCAGAGTTCGGCAGCGAAAAGCATGATGGGTTTCATGAGTCTCAGGATGGGCTAGTATGCTATCGTGACAGGATGGTGGTTCCAGATGTTGATGATCTGAGGAAGTTGGTGCTTGAGGAAGCACACACGTCGATGTATGCGATGCATCCAGGTGTCACCAAGATGTATCATAGTCTGAAGGACTTGTATTGGTGGCCCAGTTTGAAGAAAGATGTGGCTGAGTTCGTGGCAAGATGTGCGGTTTGTCAGCAAGTGAAGGCTGAGCATCAGAAGCCGACATGTACGTTACAACCTTTTCCGATACCACAGTGGAAATGGGATCATATAACCATGGATTTCATAGTTGGTCTGCCCAAGACAACTAGGAATCATGATTCCATTTGGGTGATAGTGGACAGATTGACGAAGTCTACCCATTTCCTTCCTGTGAAGACGACGTACACAGCGGAGAAGCTCGCTAGAGTGTATGTGGATGAGATAGTTCGTTTGCATGGTGTGCCAGCAACAATAGTTTCTGACAGAGGTCCTCAGTTTACCAGTCGTTTTTGGGAGCAGTTGCACAAAGCGTTAGGAACGCAGTTGAGGTTCAGTACAACCTTTCATCCACAGACAGATGGACAGTCTGAAAGGACTATTCAGATTGTGGAGGATCTCCTTTGAGCTTGTGTTTTGCAGTTCCTAGGCAGCTGGGATGTTCATCTGAGTTTGATAGAGTTTGCTTATAACAACAGCTATCAGTGAAGCATCGATATGGCTCCTTATGAAGCTCTATATGGAAGAAAGTGCAGATCTCCTTTGTGTTGGTATGAGTCTGGTGAGTATCAGCTTTTGGGTCCTGAGTTAGTGCAGCAGACGACAGATAAGATCAAGGTAATACAACAACAGTTGAAAGTGGCACAGGACAAGAAGAAGTCTTATGCGGACAATCGTCGATGACCGTTGGAGTTCCAGGTAGGAGACAAAGTATATCTTAAAGTCTCGCCGTGGAAAGGTGTGCTAAGGTTTGGACGGAAGGGTAAGTTGGCACCAAGGTATATGGGGCCTTACCCAGTCATAGCACGTGTTGGCAAGGTAGCTTACGAGATAGAGTTACCTCCTGAGTTGCACAGGTTACATCCAGTGTTCCATGTCAGTATGTTAAAGAAAAGTCATCCAGATTCAGGTACAGTGATACAGCCAGTTGAGGTTGAGCTTGATGCAGATGTGACCTACGAGGAAGGCCCTGTGGCGATTCTTGACAGAAGGATCAAAAAGCTGAAGAGGAAGGACCTGGTTCTTGTGATGGTCCTTTGGCAGCGTCGTGGCGTTGAGGAAGCCACGTGGAAGCTTGAGGAAGAGATGAGGAGGAAGTATCCCTCACTTTTCTCTTCGGATTTCGGGGATGAAATCCCTTAAAGGGGGTTAGATTGTAAGGACCCTGACCTGCATTTAGGGCTTACCCTATTTGTTTTGCTTAACCTTGATGGTTTGAGGCTTGCTAATCACCTTTGAGTGGTGATTAGGGTTTGGTTGTGCTTTGTTGAGGGTTGAGGGTGCTACTTGCAATTAACCCAAGTCTAGGGTTTTGGGAGCAAGTTTGTCACCTTAAGAGGTGTTCTTCTCTCTCTTTACTTCCTCTAGGGTTGAGAGGAAGGCTTGGGCTTGTTGTTTGAGTTCTTTGGACCTTTGTTGTGCTTGTTTGGGCCTTGGAGTCCCTTGTTTGGGCTTGCTTGGGCCCTGTGTCGGCCTAGAGTGGGCTTGTGTCTCCCATGGTGCTTGGTCCAACCTTGGTCATGTTTGGAGAACACATGGTGCTCATTTTGGACAAGTGTCTTATGGCTTGCAAGAGAGGTGGCTTGAATTGGTGGACATGTGTCCCTTGGGTGGACGACACCTAGCAAGGGTTCACCTTGGTTTCTCATCCTTCCTCATCTATATAGGTTGTCCCTTCCTTAGCTTGAGGTCCCTTTAGTTCCTCTTCTCCTTGTGCACGACACACCCTCTCTTCCCCTTGCTTGGTGGCCGACACACCCTTGAAGAAGGAGCTAAGGTGGCCGACACACCCTTGTGTGAGCAGCTTGGAGGCCGATACACCCTTGGAGTTGAAGGAGTGGAGGTCGACACACCCCTCTTGGAGGAGCTTTGGTGGTCGAAAACCCTTGGAGCTCAAGTGCATCTTCTTCCTTGGAGCTTAAGGTGGGTTGCATGAATCTAAACCCCAACTACTCTCCTCTATTTGCATATATGTTTGCTTTAATCTTGCCCTTGCACATTTGGAGTTGTTCTTTAGCTATCTTGCATGTTGGTCTATCCTTGGGTTCTAGGATTTAGGAGAGCAACACTCCTTTCTCCCCTTGGTCTAGATGAGTGAGCTTGAGCTCTAATGCCATGAGAAACACCCCTCTTTCCTACCCGATTGAGTGAGCACATGACTTAGTGACTTGAGCAAGACTCTCCTCTCACCTTGGGCAAGATGGTGAGCTCATTTAGATGGCTTGAACCTTAGTTGAGATGTGTGGGGAGGTGATGCCTGATAGCCCTTGCCCTAGTTCTGTCTTGCACGGTTTGAGTGAGTCAAGTTTTCCTTCTGCTCGCCCAGTGAAGTTCAGTGCTCACTCACCCGACACACTCTGTTTTGCTCGCTCAGTAACCCTGCTCACCCTGCTTTTACCCTGCACGCCCCTGTGTCGCCCGGCAGCTTTGGCTTGTTTGATAATCTTGCTCGCCCGACACTAGCTGTGTCACCCAGTGTTGTTTCTCGCTCGGACTCGCCCTGCTCGCTTATGTCTTGGCTCACCCGACACGCGTGTCGCTCAATACCTAGCTCTGCTTGCTCGGCCCCAGCCGTGTCGCCCGAGACTACCTTGCTCACCCGATTCTAGTTGGCTCGCCCGATACTAGTGCACGCCCAACATCCTCTGCGCGTGTCGCCCGACAGGGCTGCTCGCCTATGCTTTACCCTGCTCGTTCGCTTGCCTTGCACGGTTCAGTACCGGCTCATTGCTTTGCTCATTTGCTAACCTGCCCGCTCAGTGTGTCTGCTCGCCCGACACATGAGCTGCTCGCCCGCTGGGGATTAGATAGGAATGGGTCTGCCCGGGGTGACTTCTAGTGAGGGTTGTTGACATCTTTGGTGAGGGCACGTCCTGTTATGATGCTCTTATAATGATTCATTGCTTAATAATGAGAATTATGTTCTTGTGGCTAAAGTACATGTGTATTAATGTCACTACTCTATCTCTTTAATGACAATGTGATCTTGAGCATGTATTAGGGTTACTTGATAGTGTGCTTACACGTGTGACCTTGAGATGAGGCATGAATATGATTATTTTTGTCATGATGAGCTGACAATGCACTTAACCCTAATTGTCACCCTATGGTAGTAATTGTAGTCTCTTGATTATTCACCTGGTTATTGAATTATGCTAACCATGCAGGTAATGCTTAGCCCAATGAAAGGCTATGAGAATTGGGTAAATGAACACTGTGATGACAGGTGTATGATGTTCCATGATGATGATGAAAGCCTTGAGAGGCTAAGGTACTATGTGATGAGGGATTGAGATCCCATGGTTGTGTGATGATCCTTGAGATGGATTGGATGGTTGGCAAGAGGCCAAGTGATAACATGTGATGTGAGATCCTTGTGATGGATCAGTGTGATGTAAATTGTAGAAAATGTATAATGTTGAGTTATGTTGTTTACCTTTCTATTATATCTTGCATGTTATACAACTTGGTTGAATCTTGCAATCCATCTAAAAGATACTAAGTAATCACAGTGTAATTTATAATGTAGCTTGCCCTGGCCATAGATTCATCACCAGTCAGGATAGGGTGATGAGGAAACGGGTTCTCCTACGGGTTAACCCGGAGCGCATATTTTTGAATATGCGAGGTTTCTCCTAGCCTAAAATAGAGAGGTGAAATGAGTGCAGCTGCGGTTGCAGACTCGGATGTGTGACGAGCATGGTGAACATGGCCCACAGCTCTAGATATGTGATATGTTGAGCATGAATGCGTTCATGGCTCCGAGCACGGTGTTTAGACATGTGGCTCAGTTTCTAGTGTCGTGACATGTACCGAGGCAGACTAGGTAGAAGGTAGCCTGTGGAGCTGACCCTGTGGCTTATGACCACTTCAAGCACGAGACTGCGGTCCTGCTTTGTGTTCTCGTGTACTGACCATGAGGCGGAGAAGGTCTTGGATTCCGACTCTTCCATTGACCTTGTATGGCACCGACTATGGGCTTCGCAGCCGAAGGTTGGATTTGAACGATACGGTTCATTTCCTCAGGGCATAATAAAACGTAATACAGCCGTTTAGTATGTATTGATAAGACAAATATGAAACATTGGTTGAGGCCTTGTTTGTGTAGTTAACTTTAATTATATTGTAGTTGTTTCTTACTCTTTTGTGGTGAGTCTCATATAATCTATCTTGTCAATCATGTTCCATTGGGAAATATAGTGGTTATATGCCCTTTTGATATAGCTGGTAAGTCTGAGGATGGCTTGTTACTTATAACTGTTCTTGTTATATTCTTTATCAATAATTTGCTGAGATAAGCTTTATCTTATCTGAGGTTTTGTAGTTTTGGTGTGGAGTTATGCCTCCCGCTGGGTCAATGTTCAATTGTATCACTCCGCTAGTTTTCACCCTTTTTAGGTGGTCGAGCTTGTCGTGGTGGTGGTCGCAGAGTTGCGGCCGAGCAGCGAGAAGATCTGTAGAAGGCAAGCTTTGGAGATGCTGTTGTTTTGATGTTTTGGTGTAGAGTCTAGAGTCATCCCTGTACTCTCATATCCTTGGCGGTGTTTTGACGTTGTTTTACAATGCACGACTGATGTTGTTTGTATATCCTGCTGTTGACCAGATATGGGCCTTTATATGTATGAACAGGTGGTGAACTCATGGTTATGACAGGACAGCTGTTGCTCTAAGCTGTGGACATGTATCCAGGCTTGTATGGATATATATGTAACATGTTTTCTTGCAGGATATGGACTGGAATGTAATATGTTTCTCAGTTTATCAGTTTTCCGCAATCGGTTTTAATTAACCCGTGTTTTTGATTAACTGTGGTTATGGTGATTTCTGCACATTTTCGCGTAACACTTCGTTATCTGTGTGATAATGGGATGTGTTGCCACACTAACCACTCCTGAATATAGGCTTCACGCCTCTGCCAGGTATTGGTCCGTAACCAAACCTGATTACACCGCCAAGAAGTGGACTCTAACCACTCCTGATTGCAGGCTTCACGCCTCTTCCAGGTATTGGTCTGTAACCAAACCTGATTGCACATTCGTTATGGGATATCAATCCCTTAAATTCATCATTGGTTATCACATCCTTTTACTAGGCATTATACCCTGCGGCAAGCCATCATATCAGTTCACATTCTTTACATACTATAAGTGTTCCTCTTATCTCCTTTAAGAATATTCAAAACATTATAGCCCTTATTTGACTATAAGCATAAAGCATGTATGATCAAGATTTCATTATTATTTTAACCATTTATTATTATTATGAAGTTACTGGTTTCCATTCCCCTTAGTTTATTTTTCACATTACCATTCCTTACCTTAGACTTTTATAAGCATCTTGTCACCTCTCATTAGGCAACAATTACTCACATGTCTCACCAGGCCCATTAATCATCTTGTCACCTTTCACTAGGCAACAACTATTCACATGGCTCACAAGGCCCATTAAACATCTTGTCACCTCTCACTAGGCAACAACTATTAGGGTTAGGGTTTCTCTTTATAGTCGAATAGGGTTTCAAGTTCATATTATCAATCCAAACCCTAATTCATTACTCCACACATCTAGGAGCATACATTAATATCATAAGTATTCAATCATACTTATTTATTCTCATCATTTATCATTAAATGAATCATCAACACAAGGTATGAATTCCTCTCTCATCCTTATCAGGGTATGATTACATCATACTTTATTAACTTGGCTTAACCCTTTCACAAGGTATGATAGCCTACACTTATCAAAGTGCATTCCATCTCAATGTAACAATTGACATGACACACATCATGTTTACTCATCCAAGTATATTGGATTTAAGGTGCATCAAGGTGTAACAACCATAAAGTGTTGGATGTGATATTTACCATGCCTTGGTGTATCACTTCCCTTATTACTTTTAACATACTTAAGTTCCTCAACTTATCTTATACTAGGGTATTCCCCATCCTAATACTTTATGCACTAGCCCATCACATTTATTTTGTAGTGTATTGATCATGAGTCATGCATTTGAATTGTCCAACCATCATCAATTGATATGGACTCATCTCAGGTTGAGGCATTGTTGATATAGGATTAACCATTATCAACCACTTTAGGTGTTTCACCTATCAAGGTATCAGTCATACCATTACTTGGTGTTACACTCATTACTCCTAAGAGTGTCTAACTCTCACCTTTACAAGGTGTCTTGGGTTGGAGGTGTATGAACACTCACCATATCGGGTTAGGATTTGTACTTGTCTCCATATTAGGCATGAGGTATCTTCTTGACCTCATATCGGGCACAAGGTGTATGTATGTGTCGCCCATGATACTTATGAGGTTTCAAACCATCACCATGTCAGGCTAGAAGTACATTCAATCACCCTATCGGGCTAGTCACCATCTAGGGTTAGCCATGACGGATTAGGGTTACCATATCGTCTAGGGTTGTGTATCATGCAACCCTATCGTGCAACCATGTCGTGCAACTATGTCATGCAACCATGTCGTGTAATAGCACTTGTTATACTTCACTTATATCGGGTTACCCAAATTAGGGTTTCATGTCAACTTTTAAGTATTCATTCAACCTTGTATTGTGTATGGCGTATATACTTGACTCCCTATCGTCAAGGGGTGTATACTACACCCCCATATCATGCAAGAATGTATTCATTCATATCCATATCGTTCAAGTGAAGTAGGTGTATCATCATATCGGGTTTAAGGTACTTTCTTGTGTGCTTGCACCCGATATCACTTTTATAAAGTGATACCACCATCTTCAAACTCTAGACCTTAGTTCTAACTGTTATAGTTCATGTCAAAAGGTCTAAGAAACTACTAGAAATCATAATATCGTCAACTATTTCAGCAAATTTCAGAATTAAAAGTATTTCACTAATTATAGCAATTTAGGTGAAGAATAATAACATGGTTGAGTTCAAGTTATATAACCCGCCTTAAGAATGACTTCAAAGCTCCAAGATCCAAAGCTCCACGTTCCTAAGGTTGAAGATGGACTTCACAACTCCTCTATATGCAAAGAATCACCATGGATAAGCAATTGGTGAAGAAGAAAAGAAAGGAAGATCAAAACCCTAAATTCATGCTTCAATCGAAGGTTGAAGATGATCTTATCCTCACCTTAGGGTTAAGTATGAGCTCCTTCTTGCTCCTTAACACCTTTTCACGATACACTAGTGTCCTTGCACGATATGCCACCCCTCTTGCATGATATGGCACTCACTTGGACGATATGACACTCACTTGGAGTCAAAACTTCACTCTATGGCCGATATCACCCTATATGGCCAATATCACCTACTTGGGCGATATGCTCTTGCCATGGGCGATATCCCAAGGCCCATGCATGATACCACAACATCCCTTCACGGTATGGGAGCTCTATGCACGATACCTTAGGGTAGGAGGGTGGTAAGGGTCGCAAACTTGCACCAAGGGGTGAAATTAGGGGTATATATACTTGTTGTTCATGAAGGAAGGTAAAAATGAGGTGTCAACTTTTTGAGCTAGTAGGTGACACGTGTACATGCATGCATCAACATTTATTTTGTCTTTCAAAATGGTTTAGGATCATATTGAGATGCAAATTCGTCCATTACTTATCCATTTGGATACGTTATCTAGGTTTAATCACTATTTTAAGTAAATCCGGTACACGTTTTCTAAGGAAACTTGTTGGCCGTCAAACTTGGAATTTAGGTTTTCCACAAGCCGCCACTTAGCATCATTTTCTCTATTATGATGCTAAAACATATAAGGCACGTTCAACATGTGACATATTGCAATATAACCCCTCAACTTGGGTAAATTGCACTTTGGTCCAAAACAAAGGAAAATTACTCAAACAACATTCAATCGGGACCAAACTTGAAACATAAGTGTTTCACATGATAACAAAGCACCTTAGAGGATTATATTAAAGTTCTAAGCAACTTTATTAGCCAAAACAAACAGGGTTACCTCATAACCCAGGTTAGGGTCGTTACACCAACAATTTATAAAATTTGTACTAATCATAAGAGGTTGATTCCTTATGCTCTTTGCTCTCTTCACTTTACATTTTGTTGTTAACATAGTTTCAATTCTTGTGATTTACTTTTATTCCTTTCAATTCAGCACATTTAATTTCAGCAATTTACTTCTATTTCGATTAATCATTC
The DNA here is from genome assembly GCA_963693085.1 of Alisma plantago-aquatica. Classification (NCBI taxonomy): domain Eukaryota; kingdom Viridiplantae; phylum Streptophyta; class Magnoliopsida; order Alismatales; family Alismataceae; genus Alisma; species Alisma plantago-aquatica. The sequence continues at coordinate 1,958,379,445 of OY856409.1, read as the reverse complement.
TCTCAAACATTACTTTAAATATTGTTCATTGCAATTTAATTTGATTAAACACTTGACACACCATCCCTGAGGATTGATATCTTCTATACTACATTAATTCGCTTGTTTACAAGTGGATCAGGTAGATATCAATGGTTAAACTCTAGAGATAATTTTCTTTGGTGAATTTTGTGTGTTTACGATGACACATCAATAATTTGCAATAATTTTTAGATGAGAAGAAGAAAAAAAAGAATAATGTGTCTTATCCAAATCCCAATAGATTAATCTCATAAACAACTATACATATAGAAAAGAGGGGTTGTGAGGTATTCCTTACTGCTGAGCAGATCCAGTGACATGCTCCTTACAAGGTGGCATGTGTCACTTGTAGTGTTGCACACATGTGGATTTATGACATTCTCCTAATGAAACACTAGCACTTGTGTATCTGCATCATCCATGTGGAAGAAGGGAACTCCATGACATAATGCTAGAATTTTTGGGCAACAACCTGGTGACAATGTGTTAGTTTTTCTTTCTTTCTCCTGGTGGTACTGAAGGCTAGTGTTTTCAAGTGGATAACACATCTTTATAAACTATTGTTGTGATACCCCTTATATTAGGAGAGACAAAATATGGGGTTTTTTATAAAACTTGAGAAAATAGTGAACCACATGTTGCATTTTCATCGAAGCCTTGGAGGCCACTAGTTGATCGACTAGATGGTATAGTAATCGAGTTGGAAATTTATGGAAGGCCTTTCTTTAAGGGTTAAACTACTTGATTAATTACTAAATAGTTAGTTGACTACTTGCTTTAGTTAACCATCTATGGGATAAATTAGCCATGACATTTCATTTCTAGTTAACAATCAAATAAGTCGATCTCCTAGTATCAAGGAAATGAATAGGGCCTCTAATCGATTGTCTAGGGTTACAAAATGACTGTGTATTATTCTAAAGCATTATTTGAACATTATAGTAACTGACCCAGTTTTAAATTGTATCAATTGGAGTCTTTCCAGTCATGTCCATGATTCTTCTTCCCCTTTCATTCTATATGTGTGACCCTATAGGTTTTGTATTACATTGGTAGTGATGTATGTAACTATTTAATGGCTTCACAAAAAGTGAATGGCATCTAGAAACACATCATTGACACCCAAATAATTATATAAGATGAGGAAAAATGTCAAGTTGTAAATGATCAATGTTACCATGGTTGTGTAATCCTATTGTTTCTAATATCTATATCCAAAGTGAGGCCTAGAATTTTCATTCATTTAGTATCATTGTTTATTTCTTTATCCAAAGTATGTTATTGAGATATAGTGAGCTTCATAAACAATATGATTCACATTAGCATGGCTATGGATTTCATAGTCTCAATCATCACATGGTCAATGTATTCTTGAAATATCACAAAACTTTTCCATTTAAATCACTCACAATAATCCGCATGTGTCATAGTTCACAAATTCACTACTTTTATGAAAACCCTTATTCAAGATGACATTGAGCAAAGTTAAAGTACATCTTCTGCCATGTGATAATCGTGACTTCAAGTTTAAGTATCACAATCACCATTGTCACCTTGAGATACTTTTTGACTGTTATTCCATTGCATCCAAGTCTCATTTTATAGTTTGGGTTTGTCTAGTGTGCTTGTTTTATAATAATTAGAGGTTTGTCTGACTTGATATGCATTATCATTACTAATGAGACATAGTCATCTGCCACCACAAATATTAGTCTTAACACATTATTGTAGTCCACATTTTCACAATAATGCCTTACCAATGGCTAAACAATAATGAATATTCTTAGCATTTACATGAACTCATGTTCATGACCTCAACCTAAAATCATATATGATTGAGTCAGATATTCTTAGGACATCATGATGCTTAATCATTATTTTATATTGAAACAACATAATAAATGAATTTCATTTATAACAATCAAATCAATTATAAGGTGTTACACTACAATCAACATATGATGGGCTCTGAGGGCATACACACTGACATATATTTCAGTGATGTGATTGTCATTTGGTTGGCACAAGCGAAGATATTAGGGCAAAGAAAAGAATGTTAATTTGGAAAACAGAAATAGAGTACAACTAGTTTGATTTCGTTTAGCATATATAGTGTTGATCCAAATGTTAATCTCTATGCATAAATGTTTGCACAATGTTGTCTTTACTGGAGTTGGTTCTACAATTAGATATAGATGCATTTATTGGTACTTTCAGTATATACGAACGAATACTTTATATTTCAGGATGTTATTTAATGCCTTTTATACATGTTTCTTTTTTATGAGATGCTTTTTACTCAATGGGACTGTCAAGTTGCAAAGGCTTGGTTTATAGTTTGTTAGGCTCTCATCAAGTTAAATTAATTAAATTGTAGCAGAGTAAGCACCAAATGCATTAGTGTAATTCCGAGTCTGACGTGAGGATGAAATTATATAATGCTGACTTGTCCCTCAAATATTTCTTAGCTTGTTGTACCATGCTTATGTTGTGATGCATGACATAGTCGGTGTTTTCCTGTATGGCGAATGTGTATCTTTGTGATCAGAATGACGTGTTATTATTTGTGGTCTTACAAAAGAAATTCTCGCAGATTTCTATATGTATGTTAGTGCTCTTTAGATTAGCAACACCTGGATTACATTAATAAGCATAACCGCGGAGCTGAAGCCTCAATTGTACATCAACAACGATATCTCAGATACAACCAAAATGTTAAATAAAATTCTTCATCACGCATCAAACAGGAATCAAATAGCTAAAACACGTGGCGGACTCCATTTGAACTCAACCACTCGATACTTGAGAGGATAAGGAGTTCAGAGCTAATCTGATTCAAATAATTTGCTAATTGGGATATTTATTGAGTAATACCTGGAGCTATAAAGGGCTGCTGCTTTGGAATCATGCATATGATTTTAAAGTATATTAATTAGTTCCTACTATTCTGTACATAGAACCTAATTTTATAGTGACAGATAAAAATTAGCCTGCTACCGGCCGGAGCGGATTAAAAGTAAAACAAAGAAGGTTTCCTCGTTGACGTGCTACCTCATGAAAATAATAATTACAGAAAAACAATAAATTTGCTTAACATTTTGTCATCCCATGAATCATCAGAACCGATCAGCTGGAAGGAAATCCGATTCGAAACGTCAGTAACCGCAAATCCTCGTTGGCATCCCCGCCTTCAACCGGCGGCATGTTGAGGTCAAACCTCTCGATTGATCCTTTGCCGTCACGGCCTGTGGCCTTGTGCTCCACCGGGTTGGGGTTAGCCGTCACCCTGTGGCGGCGCATATGGCCGCCAAGGGCCTGGCCGATGCTGAACTCGAGCCCGCAGACGGAGCACTCGTGCATCCTGGCTTTGGTCGCCGGCGAGCCCGCGTCGTCATATGGGTGATGGTAATTCAAGGGAGTCGCGCGTTGCCTCTTGTGGCTTGCCCGGTGACCGCCGAGGGCCTGAAAGGAGGGGAACTGGCGGTTGCACGTCTTGCACTCGAACATCCTTGGATTCCCACGATCTGAGGCTGCCGTTGGCTCATCTTCTTCCCCGACGTGGGCTCTGGATAGAAGCATCAGAACGCTAGCTAAGCTTGTCTCCGGCTCCTCACTCCTCTCTTCTCCGTCCCTTTCCCTTAATCGCTTCATCTCGGTAATTCAGTGAAAAGGTGGTGCCTCTCCAGGAATTGGTAGTACACCGGTATATATAGTGGTTAATAACAGAGAAATAGACTACTAATATATGCACGGGCGTTACGGAAGCCACGTAGGTAAGTGTGACCCAACTGCCCACGGCACTGAACAGGGAAAAGAAAGGAAGTGCTACAAATTGAACTGGGAGAAGCACAGATGGATAGGGGTGAAGTGAGAAAGCCACCCTTCGGAATAGAGAAAGACGGATCATTCTCAAAAATCACCTTCAGTGTGGTGGTATCTTTAGCTCGAGCCGTAGGTTTCGTGTGTAGTTGCGACCGTTGGATTTTAAATTGTGGACGGTTCCACCTTCTTTAGTCTACAACTGGAATGGGAAAAGAGCGACACCGAGAAAGAGATGTCAGTGGAGTAGAGAAGTCAGTAACATACGGGGATATGGCGTCAGTCCAGTCACCAACCTTTTCACTGAGGTCGCTGACAAATCTCCTAAACCCTTTGCATCTTCACACTTATTTCCAATCTGTTGTTCTCATGCATGTACGTTTTTTAAATTACGTTGCTTCGAAGTTTGAAAGACTTTCATGTTTAGCATCTTCAGTTGGATGTTGATAGCATGAATTTTGTAGCCGTTTGCCTGATTTATATGAAGGACAAAGCTGTGACATTTTCTGGGACAAAATTTCGCAGGACGGTTTTTATTATACAAACAACAAAATCGCATCGAACCAAAAAGAGCACTCCAGTCAAACGGCGTTCGTGCATCCAGGCTAAGAAAGCGTCACATAATATAATGGCATGTTAATTTTCAAATAAAAAAAAATGGGAAAGACATGCACCGGTGCTCTGTCGCCACGCTTTTTGACCTTTAACATACAAGATACCATTTAAAGTAGCATTCGAGACAAAGTGGACTGTTTTTGAAAAGTATTTTCTCATAGTACTATTATGATAATTTATATTGTGTAAGTATGTCAAATTGATTCTCCCCGAAATATAATTCATGGAGTGTACAACATGTTTCATGTCTTGCAAAGCCGTGTTATAAGTCCGACTAGCGATGTTAATGACATTCACATATAACCTACAACTTCAGGTACTGACGTCATGCACAATGACCTTGTTGCAGTAACTAAGCATGCGCAGCTGCTGTACATGTAAGCTTGCTTTGCTAAGATATTTATCATGGACAAGGAAGTCCTTACATTTACTAGAGATTGATGTTGCATGTTGAGGTGAAGACATCCAATGTAAATTTCTCAGACCTTCAATTGTAGATAGTGACTCTTGCTTGCTGTATCTGACCTAAAGCAACCCAGCGAGACTCAAGAGAGCATGTTCAGTCTACAACTGCTGCTATCTTACGTGGACTGTGGTGTGAAAGAGGGCACGTGAACTAGGCTCGGTGCTGTTGGTCACCCGCTCATAGATGAGAGTCCACCGAGTACAGCGAATAAGTGCAGGATTAGGTGACGAAGCAGGTGACTCCTAAGCACTATGTCGTAAAGTTTTTATTATATATATGACCGAATACCACCGTACTGACTTCCAGCACTAGCTAGCCGAACTGACCGTAGCTACCATTATAACGTGTGTGAAGAGGGTCGTTTTCCTCACCAGAAAGCTTCCTTGGAGGTACTTTGTGGTCGTTTAAATGGGTAGGAAAAATCGAAATTCTAGGAATTTCGATGATGCTTCTCGCGTAGATAAGGCCGTATAAGATCCATTTGTCTTATTTTCTTCCAATTCTGTCCAGTCTCACCACCGCCAAGTACCGATCCATTTGTCTTCTTTTCTTCCAATTCTGTCCAGTCTCACCACCGCCAAGTACCGTAAGGTAGATCTACTTGCTTCTTTCACGACATACTGCACTTTGTGTTTTGTTTCCATTCTTTCAGTGGCCGGTCATAAATAAATATTATCATCATCCTCGTCATCATCTAAGCTTCAATTCCAACCACGTTGGATCCGAATTCTCTATTTCGAGAAAACTGTTTCAGACTTGTTATATTTAATCGAGCCGTTAGAACTTCATATTAATTGTTTTAGGGATGGGTTTTTGGGCTGAGAGTGTAACATCCCAAAAATTTAAGTCTAAAAATTTACATCTCTAATAATGCGAAGTCACTGAGTTTTTTTTAATGATGTAAAACCCTGGATTAGTCCGACATGTGACGATCCAATCTTGTAGCACCAAAATTTAATTAGGTTCCTAACTCAGTCGTAACTATGCAATAAGAGATATACGGGTTTAAATAGCAATTTACACCATATATGTTCATAATATGCTCGAGCACTTGTATATGAATATGTAATGACATATTAAATATTTACCTAAATTTTGATGATGTACCTCCCCTCGAATAGTCATTTATATATTAATCACCCTACAAACCTAATGTTGTGATTCACATAATTAGGTAGTTCAAACCTAAAATCTAATTGGAATTTTGGATTGTACATGATCAATTCAGCTAAATTGTATAATTTGGTTACATTTAGATAACTCTAACTTGGCCAACTGATTCTACGAAGAAAAGTGTGCATAAACCATATCAATTGATCTCGATACCTAATTACACGGTCAATTAAACATCGTTTGCCTAAGTTGCATCAAGGCCAACATGTTGCGTGCTCTTCATCATTACGGGTTCTGTTAGAACAACTAGATGGCGATCAGACAATACAGACATTGTCCCCTATATCCGCACATTTTGTATCTCGACGGGCTGTGACCAACAACAACCCCTAAGATATCTTCCCCTCTATGCTCCACGTTTCCCAATTTCTCACCATGATCGTGTTCAGTGGTTCGTTCTGAGTTCGTAGAGCCCTCAATAGATGCCTAACTCTTCTCCTGGCAGGAACGCCGATCTCAACTTTGGTAACCAATCAATATGGCAAGTCCTACACACCACCACACTACATGTCACCACCTTCTAGAGACCCAGAAAGATTCCCTCAACTTCTAAAAAGCCTCCTCCATAGTCGATCGAAGCCAAGGCATACTGAGCAATCACCCTGACGCTGGTCTTCTTCACCGACGCCGGTGAGCTCGAGCGGCAAGCCCGAGACACCCTAGTTCAATTATGCCTCAAGTAAGTTTCCCGACACTCAGTAAATTGCTTTTAGTATGCTTATACCCCTCACAATTTATCCTTGTGTTGTACCCATGAAACCTTCTTCCGGTCAGATGACCTTGATCATCAGCCAACTTTCTTGGCCATGTGCAGGGAACAAAAATATATCCCTTACCCTCATAAGGCTACGAGGAAGATGTCCCCATGGTTATTTTGGTTGCATCGTTACTGTAATACCTTTTTCCACTTTCGATCTTCATCGAGGATCTAGTGGTGTTTTTACATAACAGATTGTTGTGTTTCTTTTTTTTGTGAACTTGTAAGTTGATCAGACTCTGTGATATATACTTGTATTGTCATGTTTCATCACTTTGTCCTCCTCCCCCCTTCTGGTCATGGAGGAAAGATGGAGTTGGTGCTATACATCACCTCAGAGCCACCACAATGACTCCTTGACACTAACAGAGCATGGTGAATGCATTGGTGGTCTCCTCCACCACCCTTGATTGAGGTTTTATGTGTTTTGATCAGAGTTTGAAAGTTTATGTGAGAAACTCCTTCTATAGTGAGTAAAGAAGACAATGCAAACATTGTTCTTCATGATTTCTCCTGATTTTAATGTATTTTACTCCCCGTAATAATATGATGTTCATTCCCATATACTCGGATTATATAACAGTGAATGTCTAAGTCAGGGATTTGACTACTGAACCCTGTCATGCGGCTTGACTCAGGCGCAAAATGTCAAGGTAATATAGTATTTTCTTGTGATTTTCCCACAGACTTTGGAACAATATTATTTGGTTTTTTCTTCCTCACCTCTAGAGAGTTGACATGGACCACCTGGAACTCCCGGCATTCTAGAAGAACATACATGAAGGAGTTGTCCCTCTATGTTGGTGTACTATCAACAACTTGCTCTCATGTAATTGTTCTCCCTTTCTATCGTTCTCTTTATCATGTAGGACTTTCTTAGGTTCTCTCAGTTACCACAACCAGAGAAGAAAATAATTTTTAGAGGCAATTGAGTTGTGTTTCTAAGAATCCCTGTTAATCTTCTATTTATAGGAGGATTAGGGTCACGGTTCCAAACCTATGTGGCAGTGGAAGGGACCACGATTTCATGAATTTTTGCAACCTGCAAGTGGTGAAACAATCAGTTCACATCTGAATCAATTGGTTGGCATGTCAATCGATCTCTTCAACACTTTAATTGGTCATTTATCATGTTTCCCAATCATAATTATATTGGAAATTATAATCCAATTAATGCACAACATGACATGGGCACTAATCCATAATGCAATCGAATTGATCCATGAATCGAATGTCTCATCTCATGAACTTGTCATTTGATGACCTTGAGCCGATCAGTTTACTCAGTGAACCAGTCAGTTCATGCCCTGGTTCATAAAAAAAATCAACCAATGTAATTTTCAATCAACCTGACACACAACCTAGTTAGTTCAACACTTGAACCAGTCAATTCAAAGTTCATTCGGTCAATTGTTAATGAATTTGAATACCTAAACACTTTAGTAATCAAATTACACATGATTCATGAAAAAATTCCTATTCTAAGTGTATCCTAAGTGCATGACCCTATAGGTCCCAAGTTACATTGGCAGTGAATGTCCATAACTAGTTTATGACATCACAAGCAAATAACGCTATCTAGAAACACATCATTACTACCCAAATAAATGGAAAGTTGGAGAAAAACTTCAACCTACAATTTGTAATTGGTTTTATAGTGTATGTATAGTTCTTTTGTCATTGATATCCAGATTGAACTCGAGGTATGGAAAATTCATCCTCTTCAACATTCAATCTTTGTTCCTTGAATTAGAGCAGACTTCCTGAGATATATGTAAGCCTAATATCACATATTGACTCACATGTTTATGGCCATGCATTTCTCAGTCTTTCTAATCAAGTGGCTAGGATATCATACTCATGTAAGAGGGACAACCCATCTACATCACTCACAATCATCCCCATGTGTCACAGTGCATCTGATCACCACCTTTATGGCAACCTGTATTCAAGATCACAGTGGATGATGTCAAAGTAAACTGAACGACATGTGATGAGTGTAGTGATTTCAGGTCTAAGAATCAAAATCATCACCAACATTACAAGAGACGATTTTGACTACTAATTATGGTTTCCATGTATCACTCTTAAGGTGGGTCTCACTATTATCTAACAAGTGTCTATGTGTTTGGTTTGATATCATAGATCATGACTAATGAGATTTTTTCATCAACCAACACACACTCTAATCTTATATGTTATTGTTGTCTATCAGCCTTCCACAATAACATCCAACTAGGGACATAACAAGAATGTTTATAGTCTTGGTATCTGTATGATATCATTGTTTAGGTCATCAACTCGAAGACATACATCATTGAGTAATATCATTTTTTAATCATTTATTAAGTTACGTCATTATCTCATAACTGAATAAAACATAATAAATTGGAAGCTTGCCTTTATTATTCATCAAATTATTTACAAGATATTCCATGACAATCATCATATGATTGGTTCTCTAGGTATACATACCAACATACGGTCACTTGCACTTATAACCAATCACCCATGAATTTAATTTTAAGTGATCTCATATGACCATCATGCTTCTGCTAGGAAAGTGATTTTGTCAAAGGGTCAACAAAATTGTTCTCAGTTGGTATCACATGCCTAATATCACATATTGACTCACATGTTTATGGCCATGCATTTCTCAGTCTTTCTAATCAAGTGGCTAGGATATCATACTCATGTAAGAGGGACAACCCTTCTACATCACTCACAATCATCCCCATGTGTCACAGTGCATCTGATCACCACCTTTATGGCAACATGTATTCAAGATCACAGTGGATGATGTCAAAGTAAACTGAACGACATGTGATGAGTGTAGTGATTTCAGGTCTAAGAACCAAAATCATCACCAACATTACAAGAGACGATTTTGACTACTAATTATGGTTTCCATGTATCACTCTTAAGGTGGGTCTCACTATTATCTAACAAGTTTCTATGTGTTTGGTTTGATATCATAGATCATGACTAATGAGATTTTTTCATCAACCAACACACACTCTAATCTTATATGTTATTGTTGTCTATCATCCTTCCACAATAACATCCAACTAGGAACATGACAAGAATGTTTATAGTCTTGGTATATGTATGATATCATTGTTTAGGTCATCAACTCGAAGACATACATCATTGAGTAATATCATTTTGTAATCATTTATTAAGTTACGTCATTATCTCATAACTGAATAAAACATAATAAATTGGAAGCTTGCCTTTATTATTCATCAAATTATTTGCAAGTTATGCCATGACAATCATCATATGATTGGTTCTCTAGGTATACATACCAACATACGGTCACTTGCACTTAGAACCAATCACCCATGAATTTAATTTTAAGTGATCTCATATGACCATCATGCTTCTGCTAGGAAAGTGATTTTGTCAAAGGGTCAACAACATTGTTCTCAGTTGGTACTATGCAAATCTTCACATCTCCTCTGTAATGCTTGGGCCCACTGCCCAAGTCTCTAGTAGAGTTTCAGGAATGACGACTGGCCCCATAGACCACCACTAGCCTTAACTGCACGCTTTTTGTCCACTCACGCGCAAGCTAGGAGCAACTTCCCGACTGGTCACCCATCCTAGTACTACTCCAAGATGAGCACGCTTAACTATGGAGTTCTTTAGAGATGGGATCCCGGAAAAGGAGGTGCACCTTGGTGATATGGGTAGTCCAATCATTCCTTTTAAGATCATATTATCCTAGGCCTCAAACCTGGGATGTTACAATCTCCCCCACTTAGACTCTTGACGTCCTCGTCAAGGCTCAACTATATGGCCTCATAATCTGACCCCATTTCAGTGCAGACCACAATGGCCCATGGACACCCAACTCCCATCCACGGCTACCAGCGCAAGGGCGGCTCCATCTCGTCTCTACGGATAGCCCTTTCCAACTTGCCTGGACCGCACGGCTCAAGACTGGCATGCCACATGCCCATGTGGGCCCCACCTACTGGAGGGGTTATGGCTCTGATACCATTTGTAATGCCTGGGCCCACTGCCCAAGGCTCTAGCAAGGTTTCATGTTATAACATCAATTTATTGAAAATGTAATGAAAGATGTAATTCTCTTTTAATGAGTAAATGAAATCTTTTTCTTTGATTTGCAATGGATTTCGTATGAAATGGCCTTGATTGATTTATGGTGGGCTTTGTTGACCATTGAGCCCAATTGAAAAGAAAAGAGAACTAAAAAGGAAAAGAAATTGATTAATAAAAGGGAAATATGAGTAATTGACAATTAAAAGAAGATAAAGCCAAATGGATATTCCTTGATATGGGAATTCGTGCCTTTGGTTTCTTGAGGTCCAAGGGACCCAAAATAACAAGATAATCATAAAGCAAAAAGGAATAGAAATTAATTTTGTATTAATTAAGAGATAACTTGCATATAAAGAAAAGTATCTCATACTTTCGATTTTGAGTCCCAAATTTGGTACACACAAGGATTATGTCTTTATAGACTTTCCTATAAAATTTGGGATCATTTGGATGTACAGTTTAAGAGATACGGATTTTTGAAAATCCCTAAAAGGAATGGAAAATCTCTAAATATCACAAAGTTATTCTGACTCAGTGTTTTTCCGTGTGAACTGCTGATCGTAGGATTGAGATCCGATGATCAGGCAACCATCTCCTACCTTGAGACAGATCAGGAAAGTCTGAATATGGAGCACAATATTTCCAAAGCTGATCTCTCGCGATTGAGTGCGCAAGCAAGATTGGAAACCAGCCAGCTGGATTCGTGAGATCCTTGCTGCCATCCCTACCCTGGATTTCGCATATCTTGGGGGCATCTAGAAGAACCCACAAATCAGTAGGACTCTCTCCGGCCGCCTACCCTGGCTATAGGCTATAAAAGAGGATGTAACTACTCGGTGAGATTGAAAATCCATCCGCGAGATCCTACTGGACCTGCAAACTAAGTTCTAGCCCTCAATTCTTCCCTTTTGACCCCCCCTTGCACCGCAGACACCCCCTGGTTACTGTCGGAGATCTCTTTTGTCGACCCAGCAACTCCGGCCATGTCGGGTGCAATTAGGAGCACCGACGAGTTCGCACGGAGGCGGCGAAGGTCGTAGAATCTTAGTCATTTTCTTTGGGAAGCTGGAACTCAAAGTCAACATCGTAGTTGACCACGGCCTGACTCTGCATCGCGAGCAAGAGCGGGATCGCGAGCTTGAAGAAGAGGCTGATGAAAAGTCACCTATGCCCCTGAGTGGAATGCAGTGAGGTAAAGGGTGCGATTCTCTTTTAAATTTTCTTTAGTCATTGCCGCTTGCTGACGTGTCAATTCCTTATCGGCCAATCAAATTTTATTTTGTAAAAATCATAAAAACTGCTAGGATGCTCGGATGAAGATAAATTATACATGAAAATTTATCAGGAGGACGGGAGGAATCCAATAAAAATGTAATTGGAACCTGACGTTGCTTGAAATTTGAAAAGTACACCAAGTTATCACCTTTGATGTATTAAATTGTGGTAAAACCCTAAGTTTGATAAGGAACTCAGTTTTAATGTCTCTTTTGGGTTAATTTGGTTTGGAACCCTAATTCTGAGAAATATTAACCTATTGAGAATAAAAGGGAGAGTTAATTTTGAAAAGGGTAGTTCCATGTTTATTTTAGGGTTTTATGCACATGATTATGTTTAGAAACCCTAATTTGGGGAAATATGGGTTTTAATGGGTTAAATCTGAAAATATAATTATAGAACTGAGTTTTCATGATTCTAAGCTATTTCGAGCAATAAAATTCCTAATTTGTGGATAAATACCCTAAATGTAGTAATTAGGGTTTTCTCACGAATAAAAGGTAGAATTAATGACAAATCGAGTTCATATGTGATTTGGACCTTAATGACCTATGAATTGATGATAAATGCGTATAATGATCTTGTCATGGATTAAAAGGTTAAAAATGGTAGTTTGAATATAAAAGAGGCATAATGGGCTTAATTAATGTTTAAGTGTGCCTTTAATCCGAAGTTAGGGTTTGTAAGTGATTGTATAGAAATAGGGTTTAAAATAGTAAATGAAGTAAAACCCTAATTGCAAAGTAAACCCTAAAAAGGGTTAAGTAAACTTAAGGCACGATTAAGTCTATTAGATTTGTATACCATATTCATGATAGAGAATATTGGATGTCTTTTCAAGACCAACCTGTGCATACTTTCTTGAATTCTTGATTGGTTATTTCTGCATTCAATCTGCTCAATAGGTATGTGGTTACGCTTATGACTACCCGAATTAGTTTTCCGGGATTTTGTCGATGTTTCCATCGTGACTTGAATTAAACTATTGGATGTATTTATTTCATGCAAAGTATAATGTGAATATGACTATCACATAAGAGATATGCCTACTAGCTCAGATCCTAGTCCCCTCTGTGGCTTAATGGGTTGACCTAGTAAATGGCTACCCATAGGGTAGGCCCATCAGGTCATTGGATGACTTAGTAAATGGATACTAATGGGGTAGGTCCATCAAGTCACATCGAGTTAGAGATTGGACTACCCATGGGTAGTGCCATGCGACTCAACCCTAGATATTGATCTACATGTTAAGTAGGATCATGCAGGGTTTAATAAGAATCTACCTAGAGAGAGGTAGTATATCAGTCCGCTGCAGGGACATCACAAAGATAGGGGATAGGAAAGGATTGAGTAGTATGGTTTAAATCGTAATTTTGGATGTTAAATGATATTTGGTTGATTACATTGTTAACATAGTTGCACAATTATTGTTTCCCCCACAAACTAGCTTCTCGCTGACCGACATTTTGTTTGTTGGCGTTATAGGTACAAATGAAAAGAACAAACAGTAAAGCGGTATATGTGGAATTAAATGAGAAATAACGTGCACAAGAGGATTAGTTAGATCCGTATCTTCATGGATAGAAGATTAGAAATCCCAGATTTTAAAAGGTAAACAAAGTTTTTTTTATACCAGTTTTCAGTTAGTTGGTAAAGTTTATTAATTGTTATTGATTATTTGTCGAACCTTTGATCCTGTTAATTGAATAACGGCTCTGATCTTTGGGTCTCCCACAATTGGGGGTTTCCGGGAGACGGGTTCGTTACAATTAGTATCAGAGCCATAACCCCTCCAGTAGGTGGGGCCCACATGGGCATGTGGCATGCCACTCTTGAGCCGTGCGGTCCAGGCAAGTTGGAAAGGGCTATCCGTAGAGACGAGATGGAGCCGCCCTTGCGCTGGTAGCCGTGGACGGGAGCTGGGTGTCTATGGGCCATTGTGGTCTGCACTGAAATGGGGTCAGATTATGAGGCCATATAGTTGAGCCTTGACGAGGATGTCAAGAGTCTAAGTGGGGGAGATTGTAACATCCCAGGTTTGAGGCCTAGGATAATATGATCTTAAAAGGATTGATTGGACTACCCATATCACCAAGGTGCACCTCCTTTTTCGGGAGCCCATCTCTAAAGAACTCCATAGTTAAGCGTGCTCATCTTGGAGTACTACTAGGATGGGTGACTAGTCGGGAAGTTGCTCCTAGCTTGCGCGTGAGTGGACAAAAAGCGTGCAGTTAAGGCTAGTGGTGATCTGTGGGGCCAGTCGTCATTCCTGAAACTCTACTAGAGACTTGGGCAGTGGGCCCAGGCATTACAATTGGTATCAGAGCATAGGTTCCCCATCTAATCATTAATAATTATTAAATTTTACAAATTCCATAGGACCGAGGGAGTTATTAGATGATTATCTGAAAGATCGAGGTGTCTAGAAAAGGATCAAGACCGAGGGCTAGCAATATTTTCCTCCGCACCGCTAGTCGGAATACGAGGACTCCCGGACCCGTGTGACTGCCTGGCCAAATTCTTAGGGTATGAATCGAAATAAGATACCTTTAGGACTCTCTTATCTTGTTCATCCCTTCTCAACTCAATTCTGTTAAGGACCTTACGGATTAGGGCTTCCTCTCTTCTCCTCACCCTCTTGAGGTATGGGTAAAGTTGATAAGGATTAAGGAATCCTCCACCAAATTAATAAAAAGCATGTAAATGAGATGTCATGGACATAAGCTTAATAGAGTAACCGTAAAGGAATAGATGCATGCTTAGGTCGTATGACACAAGTTGTCTTTTCCCTCAGGAGAGGTCTGAGGATAGACCTCCTTGGCATGAGGATGTGAAGAGAGAGTTAGTCTTGGAGGTAGAGACCTCCATTAAAAGTATAGACCTAGCACATCCTCTGAGGATGATGTTAACCCTAACCCTAAGTGGAGGTTAGAGAGAGATGACATGATGAGTTGGATGTCATAGTTGACCGAGTTGGACATGCCTTTGGGATGCCATAGGAGGGTAGATGACCTAGTACCTTTGGCGACCCAACCCTGGAGAGGGTTGTGCATGCTAGAGTGAAGGATAGCTCCTTCATGGATGAGGTTAGAGGAGAGCCTATAGTTACCCTATGGGCTTAGGCAAGAAGGGTATAGCTTGATGAAACCCTGGTTAAGAAATCATGATGGATGGGTTATGAAATAAGCATAAAGGGCTATGAGTTATCTTAAGAAAACACAAGTTTGAGCATAGGCTTCACCCATGTGGAGGTATGCTTATGAGCTTAATCCTTCATGGAGATAGGACCTCTAGTAGTAAGGTTGGATGTGGAGTTAGCTCTAGAGAGAAAAAGCATGACTCAAGCCAGAAGGTTGGAAGCTTAGATTCCGAGACATAAGGAACAATGGGTATTCAAGGATGATGTGACTTAAGTGGATGATAGTAGTTGCCTTATGTTTGAGCCCTGAAGGCTGATGATTTCTTGGTTGCCTTTAGAGGAACCAAACCTTAGAGGGAGGATGATGCTTCTGGTACCTATGGTATAAATGATTACCTACCAGATGAGATAAAGAGTGCGTTAGACCCTGAGGAGGCTTAAGTAACCAGTTGTGAGGCTTTATACCTAGTTGGTTGTCTTGGAAGAGGACTCAACTCTAAAAGTGTTACTCGTGTAGAAGAATCATGGAAGTACGTGACATTTCTTGGACATGCTTGATTTGTAGTTGAGCATGCAGTTGGATACCCAAAGGTGAACATAGGGTTCCTAGGCCTAAGAGGGGAAGCAGTGTACCCGATGCTCATAATGAGATTTGAGTCTCTATAGTTTCGAGCAGGGTACTCCTAATGTGTAGAGGTAAAGGAAACCCCTTAAGATAAGGGTATGTTCGATGAACCCCTCACCACTAAGTTGGTCTAAGGTTGAGGAAGAGAACAAGCGTGACCTAGCATGGTTTAGTAGGTACGCTTGTGCCTTAATAGTTTCTAGTTTAAGCATGCTCGTGTGGATGTAAACCTGAGGCATAAGGATGTTTGTGACCTTTGTTATCAAGGTGAAGTTTTCCTCCCATCCTGGGAGAGGGACCTTTATTAGGAAGTTTACCAGTTTTGTTGGTTTAAGTAACCTAAAGAGGTCTCATAGGATCTTGAGAAGCTAAGTGAAAAGTACGTGGTATGAGAATGAACCTGTAGACCCATATATAGCCATCTCTAATGTGCATGTGGATATGTTACCATGGAGGTAACCGGTATGGGGCCTGACCAAGTTAGGCAAGTTTCCATGACCCCTATGAAGGGATAAAAGTCAGTCGTGAATGCAGAGAGAGATGATGAAGGCTTGGGTAAGGTTCTAAGTTGGATATGTACTATAATGGAATCCTAAGTCTATCCTAGGGTCAGGTAGGGATAAGACCGATGGAAGAAGGAGTTGCCTAATTCCCTAGTTGCACATGACCATAGGGTTGGGAGGTAACAACTATCATTGTCTGAGGACCATGGTTTAGGAGATTGATCACCTTCATGAACTCATGGGGCCCAAAGGGCAGATGAGTAGGGCACTCTCTGGATGCATAAGGGAAGTGGGATGACCCCAAAAATGCGGGCACCCTATAGACCTAGAGGAGATGATAGAGGATTGTGTAGCGACCCAAGTAGGTACGAAATGTGGAGACATGAGTTGCACGTTTCAACTTAGATTTGAAGGTGTACTGGCAAGGTGGGTTGTACCATCTCTACTCTTGGAATGGGAAGAACTCTGTATTTGGACGGCCGCCAAATGCTTATTTCTTTTTGTTATGGGAGTGAGAGATAGGACAACATGCATGCCACACACCAAGGACAACAATGATGTGAGTTGGAACATTGCTATAAGGAATGAGGACAGAGATGATAACGTGCCTTGGTGGGTGAATGACGCACATATGGTTTGGAACAAAAAAAAGGGTAATTTGGTCATGAGTTATGGGTTATGCAAAGTTGAGTTTGATCATCAAGGAGATGAGCTCAAAGTATTCTCAATGAAGATAGACTTGGAATTCGAGTTTGAGATGATAAGTGAAATACATGGAAGAGTATGTCTTCAACTTTACCTAACACTTAAGAATAAGAAGTGGTAATAAATGCTCTGGTTGAGATATAGCTGCCTAGTTAGATGGAGGCTAGAAGTTGAGGTTGTATATGCTAACCTTAAGAGGAGGAAAAGAGATAAGTTTGGTTAACACCCAGATGTAACAATATCGATTGATCAAGTTAAAGGTTGTTTGGTTAGCCAGCCTAGTCCATGATATAATGAAAGGATGGTTGTAGAACCTCAGATGCACTCCTCTGAAAAGGAAGGTGATGAAACCCTGTTTAGAGTGGTGTAGGGTTTCTGAGGAATCAAGCTTGAGGAATCATGACACACTGGAGATCATGATTTTAAGATCACCATATACCAAGGTATTACAAAGATAGTAAGAGATAGTAGCACTTTGGATGCTTAAGATGAAGATGCATGTGGCTTGTTTCCATGCATGATAGAGGTGAAGGATGAACACCAGTAACCCAGTGTATCGATATAGAGGATAAAAGAGTCCCTGAGACGAAATGGGAGTTCATCACTATGGATGATCTGGAAAATCTCCCCTTAACCAAGGAAGATCAATATAGGTTATGGTATATCACCTTACCTAGATGACAGGAAAAAGAAGAGTACTTTCAAGGGACATATCTGGTTGAACTACTTATTATAAAGAGAGAAATGGTTCAACTACACCATGATGCGAGATCAAAAGTTCTTGAGCATGATTAGAAGGTTTACTTCCATGCGGTGTAAGTAGGTATATGAAGAACTCGTTGTTAGTATAGTTATCACCCCTAACTAATGGCTAGTATGATCCAGACTAAAGGGTCTGATGAGAGCATGTTCAGGGTGATACAGAGAAACAATTCTGAAGATGAGATGTTAACCACCATAGCCTTTATTTGGATGTAAGAAGTTCTAGAAGGAGGTTGTGTCGGTCACCACTTCATTATGATGATGTTAGTGAAGGAGGCCTCGTGAAGGTCAGAAAAGAACCATAGTGTGTGCAGATGAAGTCGCTTGATCGTGCAATGGCTGAGAGAAAGCCCAAGAGTGACATGAGTCACGAGCAGATGCAAAGCAGACTGACATGCAGTTCACTATGGGAGTATATAATGTGAAAATCCGACCCCTCTGAGCTACAACTGAGAATGTTGAGTCCCCAATATATGGGTCCATTTGAGATGGATTGGTGGAGAAGGTTGTGTTTAGCCTTACCCCTCAGGATAACATGATGTATAATGTGTTACATGAATCCGATCTAGAGAACTATGTGAGGTACCCAAGCCATGTGTTGAGCCCTGAACCTATTTCTGCTTTTGAAAGGCTGAAATGTCCTGAGTCACCTATGAGGGTACGATATACCAAGGTAAGAAAGAACTCAGATGGAAGGATATGATATGATGAAGGTTCTTGGAAAGCACCATGGACAGGGTGAAGCCACATGGTAGTCCTGATGGACATAAGAAAGGATTATCCTGTTTGTTTGCTTGCTTGAATTTTGAGGACAAAATTCTTATAAGGAGGGGAGGATGTTATAACATCAATTTCTTGAATATGTAATGAAAGATGTAATTCTCTTTTAATGAGTAAATGAAATATTTTTCTTTGATTTGCAATGGATTTCGTATGAAATGGCCTTGATTGATTGATGGTGGGCTTTGTTGGCCATTGAGCCCAATTGAAAAGAAAAGAGAACTAAAAAGGAAAAGAAATTGATTAATAAAAGGGAAATATGAGTAATTGACAATTAAAAGAAGATAAAGCCAAATGGATGTTCCTTGATATTGGAATTCGTGCCTTTGGTTTTCTTGAGGTCCAAGGGACCCAAAATAACAAGATAATCATAAAGGAAAAAGGAATAGAAATTAATTTTGTATTAATTAAGAGATAACTTGCATATAAAGAAAAGTATCTCATACTGTCGATTTTGAGTCCTAAATTTGGTACAAACGAGGATTATGTCTTTATAGACTTTCCTTTAAAATTTGAGATCATTTGGATATACATTTTAAGAGATACGTATTTTTGAAAATCCCTAAAAGGAATGGAAAATCTCTAAATATCACAAAGTTATTCTGACTCAGTGTTTTTCCGTGTGAACTGCTGATCGTAGGATTGAGATCCGATGATCAGGCAACCATCTCCTACCTTGAGACAGATCAGGAAAGTCTGAATATGGAGCACGATATTTCTAAAGCTGATCTCTCGCGATTGAGTGCGCAAGCAAGATTGGAAACCAGCCAGCTGGATTCGTGAGATCCTTGCGGCCATCCCTACCCTGGATTTTGCCTATCTTGGGGGCATCTAGAAGAACCCCCAAATCAATAGGACTCTCTCCGGCCACCTACCCTGGCTATAGGCTATAAAAGAGGATGTAACTCCTCGGTGAGATTGCAAATCCATCCGCGAGATCCTACTGGACCTGCAAACTAAGTTCTAGCCCTCAATTCTTCCCTTTCGAACCCCCCTTGCACCGCAGACACCCCCTGGTTACCGCCGGAGATCTCTTTTGTCGACCCAGCAACTCCGGACATGTCAGGTGCAATTAGGAGCACCGAAGAGTTCACACGGAGGCGGCGAAGGTCGTAGAATCTTAGTCGTTTTCTTTGGGAAGCTGGAACTCAAAGTCAACATCGTAGTTGACCACGGCCTGACTCTGCATCGCGAGTAAGAGCGGCATCGCGAGCTTGAAGAAGAGGCTGATGAAAAGTCACCTATGCCCCTGAGTGGAACGCAGTGAGGTAAAGGGTGTGATTGTCTTTTAAATTTTCTTTAGTCATTGCCGCTTGTTGACGTGTCAATTTCTTATCGGTCAATCAAATTTTATTTTGTAAAAATCATAAAAACTGCTAGGATGCTCGGATGAAGATAAATTATACATGAAAATTTATCAAGAGGACGGGAGGAATCCAATAAAAATGTAATTGGAACCTGATGTTGCTTGCAATTTAAAAAGTACACCAAGTTATCACCTTTGATGTATTAAATTGTGGTAAAACCCTAAGTTTGATAAGGAACTCAGTTTTAATGTCTCTTTTGGGTTAATTTGGTTTGGAACACTAATTTTGAGAAATATTAACCTATTGAGAATAAAAGGGAGAGTTAATTTTGAAAAGGGTAGTTCCATGTTTATTTTAGGGTTTTATGCACATGATTATGTTTAGAAACCCTAATTTGGGGAAATATGGGTTTTAATGGGTTAAATCTGAAAATATAATTATAGAACTGAGTTTTCATGATTCTAAGCTATTTCGAGCAATAAAATTCCTAATTTGTGGATAAATACCCTAAATGTAGTAATTAGGGTTTTCTCACGAATAAAAGGTGGAATTAATGACAAATCGAGTTCATATGTGATTTGGACCTTAATGACCTATGAATTGATGATAAATGCGTATAATGATCTTGTCATGGATTAAAAGGATAAAAATGGTAGTTTGAATATAAAAGAGGCATAATGGGCTTAATTAATGTTTAAGTGTGCCTTTAATCCGAAGTTAGGGTTTGTAAGTGATTGTATAGAAATAGGGTTTAAAATAGTAAATGAAGTAAAACCCTAATTGCAAAGTAAACCCTAAAAAGGGTTAAGTAAACTTAAGGCACGATTAAGTCTATTAGATTTGTATACCATATCCATGATAGAGAATATTGGATGTCTTTTCAGGACTAACCTGTGCATACTTGCTTGAATTCTTGATTGGTTATTTCTACATTCAATCTGCTCAATAGGTATGTGGTTACACTTATGACTACCTGAATTAGTTTTCCAGGATTTTTTCGATGTTTCCATCGTGACTTGAATTAAACTGTTGGATGTATTTAATTCATGCAAAGTATAATGTGAATATGACTATCACATAAGAGATATGCCTACTAGCTCAGATCCTAGTCCCCTCTGTGGCTTAATAGGTTGACCTAGTAAATGGCTACCCATAGGGTAGGCCCATCAGGTCATTGGATGACTTAGTAAATGGCTACCAATGGGGTAGGTCCATCAAGTCACATCGAGTTAGAGATTGGACTACCCATGGGTAGTGCCATGCGACTCAACCCTAGATATTGATCTACATGTTAAGTAGGATCATGCATGGTTTAATAAGAATCTACCTAGAGAGAGGTAGTATATCAGTCCGCTGCAGGGACAGCACAGAGATAGGGGATAGGAAAGGATTGAGTAGTATGGTTTAAATCGTAATTTTGGATGTTAAATGATATTTGGTTGATTACATTGTTAACATAGTTTCACAATTATTGTTTCCCCCACATACCAGCTTCTCGCTGACCGACGTTTTGTTTGTCGGCGGTTTAGGTACAAATGAAAAGAACAAACAGTAAAGCGACATATGTGGAATTAAATGAGAAATAACGTGCACATGAGGATTAGTTAGATTAGTATCTTCATGGATAGAAGATTAGAAATCCCATATTTTAAAAGGTAAACAAAGTTTTTTTATACCAGTTTTCAGTTAGTTGGTAAAGTTTATTAATTGTTATTGATTATTTGTCGAACCTTTGATCCTGTTAATTGAATAACGGCTCTGATCTTTGGGTCTCCCACAATTGGGGGTTACCGGGAGATGGGGTAGTTACATCCTCGTTGTATGATCTCTTGTATGAGATGAAAACACCTTTGAATATGCTTGGAAATCTGATGCAATTTGGATTCCTTAGTTTGTGCACTAGCTCTATTGTTATCAAAATATAGCATAATTGTGACACTGATGCTTGGAACCACCCCAAGTTTTGAAACAAACTTCTTTATCCAGACAACCTCCTTTGATGCATTCGATGCAACAATATACTCAACCTCTGTTGTAGAATCTGCAATTGTCTCTTAATTGGAACTCTTCCTTCTCACATATTGATTGTTGAGGCAAAACACAAATCCTTATTGTGATCAATAATCATCTTTGTTAGTTTGTAAGTTTGCATCAATGTAACACTTTACCACCAACTTTTCCTCTCCATCATAGACAAGGAACTCATCCTTATTTCTTCTCAAGTACTTAAAGATGTTCTTTACGACTGTCTAGTAAGAATCATCTGGATCTAAATGATATTCTCTTGTCATGCTCAAGGCATATGAGACATCTAAATGAGTACATAACATTACATACATGATGGATCCAATTTTAGATGCATATGGAGTCCTACTCATGTGGTCCATTTCTTCACAAGAACTAGAACATTGAGCTCTAGAGATGGTAGCTCCATGAGACATCGACATGTTTCCTCTCTTTGAGTCCTCCATGTTGAACATTTTCAACACTTTGCCAATGTATGTGCTCTGACTTAGTTCAAGAAGCCATCTATATCTATCTCTATAGATATTGACTCCAAAGATGTAGGATCCTTCACCTAAGTCCTTCATTGAGAATGTATTTTCAAGATAAGTCTTTACCATCTACTAAATTGGGATGTCATTCCCCATCAATAGCATGTCATCTATATACAATATGAGGAATACAATCATGCTCTTACTAGCCTTCTTGTACACACAAGTCTCATCTTCATTTTGACTAAAGACAAACTCTTTGATTGTTTCATCAAATCAAAGATTCCATCTTTGAGATGTTTGGTTCAATCCATAAATTGACCTTTGTAGCTTATAAAACCCTCAGGTTGTGTCATGTACACATCCTCAAGAATATTCCAATTAAGGAATGTAGTTTTAGCATCCATCTATCAAATATCATAGTCACAATTAGTTATAATGACAAGCATGACCCTGATGGATTTAGCCATGGAAACTAGAGAGAATGTTTCATCATAGTCAACACCTTGAACTTGTCTAACCCATTTGCAACCAATTTGTCCTTCTAGATTTGTACTTTACCATCTATGTTCAATTCTTCTTGAAGACCCATTTGCACCCTATGGGTTTTACCCCTTCAGGTGGATCCACCAAGGTCCATACCTTGTTGGTTTATGTGGATTCCATCTTAGATCTTATGGCCTCAAGCCATTTCTCAGACTTTGTTCCCTTAGTATCTTCTATATAGGTTGTTGGATCATCATCTATGACTAACTCACTACCTTCTTGAGACACCAGAAACCAAATCTTTCATGTTCAAGGTGTGCCCTACTAGATCTACGAGGTTCCGATGTTACATGAGGAATTTGAGATTCTACAACAACTTGTGATTCTCCCTGTTCCTCTTGTACCACTATTGGTTCAATATTTTCTTGTTGGTCTGAACTTCTTTGAGTTCCATTTTCCTCCCACTGAATCATTTGAAAAATTCCTTTTCCATGAATGCAACATCTCTGGCAACAAACACTTTGTTGTCAGATAGGGAATAGAAGTAATATCTTTGATTTTCTTAGGATATCCAAAAAAATAATATTAATCATATTTGGGTCCAAGATTTTTGGGGAACTACTTTCTCACATAAGCTTCACAACCCCAAATCTTCATAAAAGACACCTTGGGACGCTTCCTGTACCATATCTCATGTGGTGTCTTTTTAACCAATTTAGATGGTACACAATCTAGTGTAAACATGGCAATTTCAAGAGCAAAACACCATAAGATACTAAGATGTTACGCTAAACACATCATTAATCACACCATATCTAGTAATGTGTGATTTCTTCTTTTTGATACACCATTATGCTAAGGTGTTCTAGGTGGAGTCCATTGTGATACAATACCATGGTCACACGGAAGGTCCTAAAACTCTTAGCTTAAATATTCTCCACCTCGATCAACATGAAGTTCCTTAATACTTTTATCAAGTTGGTTTTTTAGCTCATTCATGAAATCTTTGAACTTTTCTAGGGTTTCTAACTTATGTTTCATCAGGTAAACATAACCATACAATCTCTGAAGGTAATGAAGTACTAATACCCACCTCTAGTAGTTGTTCTAAAAGGGAAACATACATCAGTATGTAGGAGTCATAATAGATCACTAGATCTCTCATTGTTACCAGTAAAAGGATTGGTCATCTTGCCCAACAAACAAGAGTCACTTGCCGATATTGATTTGAAATCAAAAGAGTCTAGATAACCATCTTTGTGGAGTCTAGATATGTTATTCTCATTTTTGTTCCCTAGACAACAATGCCAAAGATATTTTTTATTTGAGTTGTTGAGTTTTAGTCTTTTGGTATTTATGTTATATATATATCTGTAGATCTATAAAATAAACA
This sequence comes from Alisma plantago-aquatica, assembly GCA_963693085.1. Classification (NCBI taxonomy): domain Eukaryota; kingdom Viridiplantae; phylum Streptophyta; class Magnoliopsida; order Alismatales; family Alismataceae; genus Alisma; species Alisma plantago-aquatica. The sequence goes on along the minus strand of OY856409.1, from coordinate 1,958,355,056 downwards.
TGATAAGACATTGGGGAACTTCCATAAAAGATCCCATCTTTAGAAATAGAACATTGACCATTCTTAATATGTAACACACACCCATCCTTTTCCATATGATATATAGAAATGATGTTTCTATTTATGGTAGGTACATCAATTCATTAACTCTATTACAATCCTTGTGGGCTAAGATAAATTATAGGTTCAAACTGTAATGGCAACAACTCTTGCACCATTTGCAACTCGTTGTTTGACACCTCCCTTTCTTAAAGGCCTATTTTTTTAGATCCTATATATTTGAGAATATGTGAGATCCACATCCGGTATCTAGTACCCAAGATGAAGAATTACGTAACTTTATCTCTATAACATATATACCTAAAGTGGATATCTCTAGCCCCATCTTCTTCTTTCTAAATGCCTTCATGTACAAAGAACATATTCCTCTTATACTTTTCTTTCTCCTTATTTGGAGTACTGAAGATCTAGATTTATGCTTAGCCTCAAAACTCTTCATGGCCTAGCTTTCATCCTTGGATTTCACTCTGTCGATCATCATCATCATAGATTTGTCCTTCTTCATTCTTTCTTCAACATTAATCAACATGCCAAGCAAATCTGACAATGGTCTGGCCATTATAATTGAGTGGTAACACTCAATAAAATGGCTATATCATTCAGGCAATGATTGTAGAATCATATCCATGTCCAAGTATTAGCTTAAGAGAATCCTTGTTCTTCTACATGTTTCACATGTCCAATCATATTGAGTAGGGCTGGAAATCAGGTCTGGGTTGAGCGGGTTCTGATTTGGGTCATTTTCGATCAGGCCTAAAACAGTGGACCTGAACTTGACCCGAAATTAATTTCAGGTTCACCTTAGCTGTCCCAAACCTAGAAATTGGATTTGCGGGTCTAACCCGAAAAACCCAAAACACTTGAAATTCATATTTTAAAAGCCTAGACTCAAAAACCCAAAATTTGACCTGAAATTGCTGCAAAAATACAGAGATGGAATTGCTGGAAACTATGTTCTGTTAGCCACCATTTGGTAAATAAATATGATATATAATAGCACTGACGTGCAAGATTGTATGACCTATCAAAATGGACATCATATACTTATAAAAGTATATGTACAAAGCATGCACTTACGTTCTTGAATCTCATATACTTATAAAACAAAAGCATGTGTGCAAAACATGTACTTACATTCTTGAATCTCATACACTCGCAAAAGCATATGTGATGTCTCTATATTATATTCTCTAACACAAGTATAGCAAATATCCCAAGTGTGTGTCTCTAACACAAGCATTGCCTTTCATACAACCACAGCCTTAAAAAAGCAAGATATATAAACATGCAACAAGTCCTTAAAACTATCGTTTACAATCCCTATCACAAGTCATGGCATGCCCAATTTTTCAAAGCATAATGAATAGCATCAGTTCTTCAAGCACATAACAAACGTTCAAACTGAAGTACATAACAAAAATCCAAAACTAATAAGATTAAATTCTTCAACCACACAACAAAAATCAATGAAGATCTTCATATCTTTGAATATCAACTATCAAAAATGCTCAAAAGATACTCCAAGTCGATGTTCATGTCTTCAACTATCAACCTACATTAGAAACCATATTTATGTAACAATGCTATTATTTCAATTAACATGTTTCAAAGAATAAATTATATCCAAATAGGCAAATATATTTGAAACTGAGGCAAAGTTTGATTTTGTTGAACTCTATACTATCTATTCCTCATCATGATTTTACAAAACATCATCTAAGCTAAATTCATCAACACCTGCATTGCAAAAATAGAACACACATAGAGGGCGCCCAGACCCAACAAGTTAGCATATAGCAAAAGTTAATAGAATCATAATGTAAACATAGGTTGTCCCATATACCTTTGTCATTGATCCAATAATGAGTGCAAATAATGGCTTCTACTACATTAAGTTTTAGAGAACTTTAATTCTTATCAAGAACACGTCCACCAGTGTTGAATGTGGACTCAAAAGCAACAATAGAGATAGGGATATCTAGAACATCTCTATCCGTGCTAGCAAGCTCAGGATAACGAAACTTATTAGTATTCCAATAGTTCAGAATGTGAAGTTTTGTCTTTCTATCATATTTAGGCTCATCCAAATATGCATAAAGTTGTGACTTTTTTTGAGATGGGAGAGACAAATTGCATTCAAAGTCATCAAAGTCCTATATGTAAAACAAATATAATAACATGACAATTATGATTAAAAATTTATAAAGCATTCCAGACTCAAAAATTATAGTAACCTAGATCAAATCAAAGGAATTAGGAAACACATCCACTGCATTTTCTTTGAAGGATCTTAGATTATGATTTCTTGATTCCTCTAGTTGGTCAGATTTAAAAAGAGCATCTGATTTTTGTTTCACAACTTTCATTTGTTTAGCATTCTTCCCAACTATCTTGTTGTAGAAATACTCCACAAATTGCAATTTATATCTTGGATCCAAAACCATGACAATAGCAAGAATATGGCTATAATCATTCTAATACTTCTTAAATTTTTCCAACATACCAGTAGCCATTTTATTCATGAACTCATATGTGCCCTCTTTGGCTAGGATCAAAGTTAAATGAACAATGAAAACTTGAGGGAGATAAAAATTTGCAGTTGCATAGTCAGAACCAAAAAATGCACAAGTAATATCATAGAAAATTATTAAGAACTTGCATAACTTCTCCAACCAAATCCACTCATCTTGAGATGGAGAAGAAGTGAAGTGACTATCAGTTAATATAAGGTTCATAAAAGCCTTTTGGTAGTATAATGCACTATCAAGCATATGATATGATGAATTCCATCTTTTATGGACATCTTGAGTTACTCCCCTAGTTTTCTCAAGAGACTTAATTTTAACACAATCTAAAAATTTCATCTTTATAGCTTGTGAACCTCTAAAATATTTCATAGATTCTCATATTTTCCCAAATGGATCATCAAGACACCTCAAACCATCCATCACTATCAAGTTCAAAATGTGAGCACAACAATGAATGTGGAAAAAATCTCCATCACACAACAAGGAATTAGTCAACTTAGATGATCTTTCAAGTTATCAATGAAGACTTTGTTGGCAAATGCATTATCTAATGTGCATGATTGTAATTTATGTTCAATCTTCCAATTAGCCAACATAGAAAAATCTTCTCAGCAATTGCAGATCCACTATGTGGTGGAGAAAAGAAAGAGAAAGCTAACACGTGTTTATATGCATCACCCAAGAATCATCAATATAGTGAGAAGTCAAACAAATATAGCCATCAGTGGTGATAAATATCCAAAAATAAGATGTCAAGCTAATCCTCCCAATTTGAGATTTCAATTCAGATTTCAATTTTACTTGTTCCTAATGGTATCTTGATAAAACATCACTTTTTAGTGTATTTCTTGTGATCATCTTAGCATCCTCAGAAAGATAAGAAAATAGCTTTCTAATAGCTTCATATTCTATAAAGTGAAAAGGAAACTCATGTTTGATAACAACAACTATACGTAGCTCACGAAATGTTGATTGATCAATCTTAGTGGATTTTGTAGTCAAAGACCCAAATCCTTGTGACTTTGCTAACAACATTTTCCCTACATCTTGATTTCCAACAGACCAACAAACTAGCATATGCCTTTTGAAATCAGAAGTCCCATGCCTACTATTAGATATAATTTTTGTGCTACATTGGAGGCACCTTGCTCTTTGATGCATGGGTTTTGAGTCACTTTTATAGGCTTATTTTATATCTGTTTTATGCATGTATTTGTCATTTTCTTGATTATATTTGCATAATTCACTATAGTTGGCCCTTAAACTCTTTTTGCATCAAATTATACTTCTTTTATAATATTTATATGATTTTATATAATCCCCGGACTTATACACATGTTTCGGCACTTTTTCAGGCACTTTTGCATTGTCCGGAGTCGATACTATCGACCCCCAGGTCGATAGTATCGACATTTCATCAAAAAGCAACCCCAAAACGAGATATTGGAAGGAATAACCTGTCCCATGGTCGATACCATCGACCTTGGAGCGTCGGGATCTGGCGATTTTCAGCACTAAAATGGAGCGTTTTAATCCGACGGTTGAGCTTTTTCGGAGCCGTAAAGTGGTCCTACGACCTAAGAAGAGCACGGAGGGCCCGAGGGGGGGAGGACATTGTGTTGCACAACATCCAAGAAGGAGAGAGAGATAGGAGACGAGAGACGAAGGCCGTCAACCGAGCGATCCGGGCACCTCCGACGGGCGATTTTGCTGCCGGAAGACTGCAAAATGCACATTTCTCGAGGAGGATCTCCAGGAACACCTTTGTATCAGGGGTTACACGAGTTTTCTCCATGTTTCCCATGTTTTTCTTCTCTACTCCTCTGTCTTTCATTGAGATGACCATGCGGGGCTAATCCCCTTTGTCTTTAGGACTGGGAGTAGCCCGGGGATTCATTGTATGACAATTTTACAATAGTAATTCATATTTTATCTCTTAAATCTGTGGTATAGTTTCGTTTTCTCCATATACTGTTATGCTTGATCACCATAATAATAACCTAATGCCCTTAATCACTTTGAAAGAAGAATTAATGGCTGAAAAGAGACGAAATCTACATTAATAGATAAATCCCTTGACCAAGGTGGTGTAAAATTAATGGTGGATACTGAGAGATCGTTCATAATGCACCGAGTTTAGGGTATAGGTTACTACGACGGTAGAACCGACCTAGACCTAGGTAGTGAATTGCACCACGACAGTGGGCAATTCTGGTTTCAGGCCACTACCCGGAAAGAGAGATAAAATTGAGTAGCTATATAGAATTTAATACAATGAAAACCCGCGGTGAAACCACACTCCTAAAGATACCCTTTTGAATTGATTAAATTAACATTTAATCGATCGTTTGTTTCGTTTTTGTTTTTATTTTCTTTTAATTTTAACAACAACCCTCAATTTGTTATTCGGCTTAGCTGATCGCAAATAGTTAGTAGGAGTCTCCAACAATTCCGAGTATCCCTGTGTTCGACTCGGGCCTCACAAAGGCCTGTACTACTCGACGCGTTCACTTGCGTTTTAGCACGTAGTAAAATACACGTCAAGTTTTTTGGCACCGTTGCCGGGGATACGACGAATTATTGGCACTTTGAGTGCTACTAGCGGCCACTCTAGGCCAAATTTTATTTATTTATTTTTGGAAACACCTTCAAATATTTTCTTTCTATTGTTCGTTAATTTTGATACTCGTCAAAGCACTGTACTGAACTTAAACTTTCCTATTTCAGGTACGTTGCATGGTACAGACACGTAGTACGGACTACGCGAATCGCACACCCGAGGTTCCGTTTTCGGGACCAGAGGACGAGGATTACTACGAGCAAGATCACCAAAGTGACATAGATTCTGAATCTGAGCAAGAGCAAGCAGAAGAAATGGCTGAACCACAGACAATATGGGAGAAGATCAAAGCGTCTTCTTCATCAGCTTCAAAGGGGCCTATCAAGAAACAGGCGGTCAACATACCAACATATAAGATCGATCCAGCATTGATCAACTTGGTAAAATCAAATGCATTTCATGGATTGAAGAATGAGGACACAGTGGCACACATCAATCAGTTCATTGAAAACTGCGATATGGTGAAGATAGACAGGTGCCCACAGGATGTTCTGTACCTCAAGTTGTTCCCAAGCTCCTTGGTAGGAGTTGCGAGAGAGTGGCTACATAACCTCGACGATGAGTTTGTTGAATCATGGGATCATATGGTGGAGGTTTTCTTCGAGAGGTTTTTCCCTCGTGAGAAGACCAATGACATGATTAGGAAGATTCACAATTTCACCCAACAGGCTGGTGAGACATATTCTGAGACCTGGGAGAGATTTCAGGTCATGCTGAGGAGGTGCCCGCATCATGGGATGGATAAGGAGACACAGGTAAAGATCTTCTATTTTGCTCTCTCTGAGCACGATAGGAGCAACCTTGATTCAGCTGGGTCAGGATTCTTTCTGAATAATACGGACACCATATGTTGGGAGATATTAAAGAACATGGCTAGGAAACAGTCATGGGGTGAAAGAGGCACTGTGGAGCAGGTCAGAGTTGCAGGTGAATCCAAAGTAATTAAGGAGCTGAACGAAAAGTTAGATCTGGTAGCCAAGAAGCTGCTAGCTAAGGAAGATTCATCTGAGGATGAGGAAGCCCAAGTAAAGTACATGCAACAACAGGGCTACAGAAACAATGACTATGCGTGGAGGAAGGAAAAAAAGTTCTCCTGGAAGGATCCTAACAATTTTCTGCAGGATCCGGAGGTGAAGCCACAACCTAGAGCTGAAGATAAGAATACCGAATTACTGAGTCAAATGGTGCAGCAGAATCAAGAGATGATGGCTATGTTTGGTAAACAATTGCAATCTCAAGGTGATATTCTAACCAAATTTGGGCAGACGCTACAAATCCATGGAGCACAGATGCGGGCATTAGAAACCACCGTGTCTCAGATTTCAAGTGAAGTGGCGGCCATCAAGCACGCCAACCAGCAGAAACCGGCCGAGAGTGCAAATGTGGCCCAAGCACACCATCAAGTGAAGTACATGTCTGTGGTAAGCAATGAGGAGGAATCTCAGGAGTCAGAAGCAGAAGATCAAAGCAAAATGAAGTTTGATACGGAAGCAACACCGGCGATACCGTATCCTCGTACTTATTATGGACTGCCAGGCGGAAACACTCTCTTCAGAAAATCTCGCCACGAGCACATGATAGTTGCGCCTACGCTTAGGCGAGAAGAGAAAAGTAAGACTATCCGTCAAGGTGATGATGCATCTATTGCAGGGGAGGAGTCACAGCACATGATTAATGTTGATGATGTTCTGATAAAGCCCACGCCAGAGGGAGTAATTGAAGCAAGCTTAGGGGAGTTGGCCCCGAAAAGCTCATATGTGCCTCCTCACAAGCGTGTCAATGCGGCAGATGTGTCAAGTCGGGACAATCCGAAGCCGAAGAAGGAGCACCGGCACTATAGGAAATTCTTGGAAATATTCCACAAGCTGCATATCAACATTCCGCTGGTAGAAATGATTGAAAAGGTTCCCTCCTATGGGAGGTTCATTAAAGATATAATCAACAAAAAGAGGCGGATCAAAGATACTGATGTATGCAAGATGAATGAAATGGTGAGCTCAATCATTCTTGGGAGCTTACCAGAGAAGAAGAAAGACCCGGGGAGTTTTTATATCCCATGTTCAATAGGTGACCAACATTTTCCACAAGCACAATGTGATTCGGGTGGCAGCATTAATCTTATGCCTCTGTCCACATTTCAAAAGCTTGGGTTGAAGGAGATAAAGAAATCGGCGACAACGATTGAGTTGGTGGATGGGTCCATTGTAAGGCCATATGGAGTGTGCGAGGATGTACTCATCAAGGTAGACAAGTTCATCTTCCCGGTAGATTTTGTTGTCATGGACATGCCACAGCTCTAAAGTTTCGAGATGCTATTGGGAAGGTCGTTCCAAGCTACGGCTGATGTCATCGTTGCCATTGGGAGAGGTACATTGACCTTGGGGATTGGACATGATCGAGTTCAATTCAAATTGCCACATGACTCATTGGAGACATCTCTTGACAACCCAGGTTAAAGGTATCTTTATGTCAAGCCTAGGACATTAAACAAGGGCGCTTGTTGGGAGGCAACCCAACTTTAAGTTCAATTTTATGTTTGGTTATGTTCTTTTATGTTTATGTACTTAGTTTTTGCTTAGGTTTTGATAATTTTTGTAAAAATGGTACCCTAACTCGTGTTTTGAAGTGTGCAGAATGTAAAGTTTGATACTATCGACACCCATGTCGATAGTATCGAGTTTGGATCAGTAAACACTGAAGAAAAGTCGATACCATCGACCCTAGGGTCGATAGTATCGAGATTCCTGAAGATTTACAGACTAATTGGTGCCAGTAAAGTCGATAGCATCGACCCTAGGGTCGATACTATCGACACTTTTGAGTTCCCAGGCTTTTAGATGCGTCGATTCAACAAAATCTCTGAGTCTGGGTCGATACCATCGACCTTGGTCGATGGTATCGACACCTGTAGGACAGCTACATAAAACAGGCCGTAAAAGGTATCGAAACGAGATTTTTTCGAACCGTTTTTTGCAGAGGAAAGATGGATGAAGCAAGTCACGTCTTAGAACCACTAAGACACAAAAATGGGCCACGAAAAGGAGGGAGATAGCAAGAATCTCTTGGTATACTTGAGCATCTAACCATCCTTCTTCGCCACACTTCAAAGCGAACGATACCGTTGTTCCACCTCTTAAGTGAGAATGTTGACTATGAGGCCATAGTCATATTCAAGCTTGGGGGGGTGTTGGAACAACCCTCTATCTTAGTTTTTACTTACTTATTCATGTTGATTTTATTTTTGAATTATTAGTTGTTTTTATTTCTAGGTTTACCACTTTTGTAGGATCCACATCTATCTAGTGTAATCTGTGGAGTAAGAAATGCATGGTTTCAATTGGGAGTTTTACTCTTGGGTTGTGGGCACATGAAAATATGAGCATATTGAAAACTTTTTGAGCTTATTCTTGTGAGTAATTGAGTGGCATAATTGAGGAAGTGCTTGGGTGAGTCAGCTTCAGGACACGGGGACATGAATGCCCATCTTTATTGTCTAAGGAAAAGTGATTGACAAGGATGTTTGAGCCCAAACCGACCAAACGCTAACCTGACCTTAGACTAAAGTTTAAGAGAGAAATCCTTCAGTTACCCTGTACATAGGTCTTTAGAGAGGGACATATGATATTTTCAAAAGGTTCTGTCAATTAGTCTTGTGATCTGATCCACCGCAATTTCATTCACACTCCACCATAAGAAATGGGAGCACATTATTGTCTTTCACTTTTTGATTGCATCTCATGTAGATAGGTCTTGCATTATATCTATTTTCACATTTTTTTTGCATGAAAATGAAAAAAAAGGATAGAGTAGTTATACATGCACATTATCCTTAGGTGCATGTCATAGTAGTTGCATAACTGTCATTATGTAGTTGCATTTACACCTTTTGAGCATATTGTACACCATGTATCTTATGTTACTCTGAAAACATTAAAGGTGATGAACTTGTTCCATACCCTCCAAATAGAATGCTTCAGATGCACAATTATGTAACAAGAAGTGAGCCCGACATATAATTCATTGTCATCTATGAAAATAAGGGCTTGAAAAAAAATTGAAAAAAAATTGAAAAAAAAGAGAAGAAAAAAAAGAAAAAAAAATTGAGAAGTAAGTAGGAATGAGAGGGAGAAAGGAACATGTTCTCACTTACATACTAAGAAGAATAAGCACATGGTGTAGTTTTCTTAGATATTCCATCTCACCTTGAGACGGAATGATAGTGCATGCATCATTCCACCAAAAATGTAACATTAGGACATTTTCACTTGCATTTTGCATCATGATAGGTCATTAATTTTTGTATTGCATGATTGACTATTATGTGCTTCCATCTCTTCCACAACCACCTATCCCATACACCCATTGCTCTAATCGGTAGGCCACCCATGATATTCTCCTCATTCATTAATATCAGGAGATCTGCTTCCATTTAGATGGTAGTTAGGAAATGAGCAACGTAGATAGGAGATCACAAGATGCATCAAGTATGGACCAAATGAGTTTATCATATTAACTGCTTTAATTGATAGTGTTTCATTGATTGGGGGACGTACATCTTTTACATAAGTCTTTGGTCGCCTGGATGGCAGTTAGTGTTCAGTGGTCAATGAGGGCTGGTTTGTGGAAAGAAAGTGGGGATGATGTAGATTCATTTCATGTATTTATGTCCTGTTGCTGACTTATCTCAACCAAATCCAAAGTTTTGTTGCTCGAGGACGAGCAAGGTTTAAGCTTAGGGGAGTTTGATGCATGGGTTTTGAGTTACTTTTATAGGCTTATTTTATATCTATTTTATGCATGTATTTGTCATTTTCTTGATTATATTTGCATAATTCACTATAGTTGGCCCTTAAACTCTTTTTGCATCAAATTATACTTCTTTTATAATATTTATATGCTTTTATATAATCCCCGGACTTATACACATGTTTCGGCACTTTTTCAGGCACTTTTGCATTGTCCGGAGTCGATACTATCGACCCCCAGGTCGATAGTATCGACATTTCATCAAAAAGCAACCCCAAAACGTGATCTTGGAAGGAATAACCTGTCCCATGGTTGATACCATCGACCTTGGGGTCGATACTATCGACAGCGTCGGGATCTGGCGATTTTCAGCACTAAAACGGAGCGTTTTAATCCGACGGTTGAGCTTTTTCGGAGCCGTAAAGTGGTCCTATGACCTAAGAAGAGCACGGAAGGCCCGAGGGGGGGGAGGACATTGTGTTGCACAACATAAAAGAAGGAGAGAGAGAGATAGGAGACGAGAGACGAAGGCCGTCAACCGAGCGATCCGGGCACCTCCGACGGGCGATTTTGCTGCCGGAAGACTGCAAAACGCACGTTTCTCGAGGAGGATCTCCAGGAACACCTTTGTATCAGGGGTTACATGAGTTTTATCCATGTTTCCCATGTTTTTCTTCTCTACTCGTCTGTCTTTCATTGAGATGACCATGCGGGGCTAATCCCCTTTGTCTTTAGGACCGGGAGTAGCCCGGGGATTCATTGTATGACAATTTTATAATAGTAATTCATATTTTATCTCTTAAATCTGTGGTATAGTTTCATTTTCTCCATATATTGTTATGCTTGATCACCATAATAATAACCTAATGCCCTTAATCACTTTGAAAGAAGAATTAACGGCTGAAAAGAGACGAAATCTACATTAATCGATAAATCCCTTGACCAAGGTGGTGTAAAATTAATGGTGGATACTGAGAGATCGTTCATAATACACCGAGTTTAGGGTATAGGTTACTACGACGGTAGAACCGACCTAGACCTAGGTAGTGAATTGCACCACGACAGTGGGCAATTCTGTTTTCAGGCCACTACCCGGAAAGAGAGATAAAATTGAGTAGCTATATAGAATTTAATACAATGAAAACCCGCGGTGAAACCGCACTCCTAAAGATACCCTTTTGAATTGATTAAATTAACATTTAATCGATCGTTTGTTTCATTTTTGTTTTTATTTTATTTTAATTTTAACAACAACCCTCAATTTGTTATTCGGCTTAGCTGATTGTAAATAGTTAGTAGGAGTCTCCAACAATTCTGAGTATCCCTGTGTTCGACTCAGGCCTCACAAAGGCCTGTACTACTCGACGCGTTCACTTGCGTTTTAGCGCGTAGTAAAATACACGTCACTCTTTGATCACCAGTTTCAGGGTCATGAGAAGTTGGTACAAATTGAGACCAAACACGAGAGTTACATTGACATCCACGCTTCTTTTTCAAAACCACACCCTCATTCTCAGATTGATTGTCAATGTTTATTGGGTTTTCACATTCATTTAAATATTGAGTATGTGAATCTTCATTATCAAGTGTGACAATATTATGTGTTTTCCTCCTTCCTACCATGTTCATATCTAGAAAACAATTTTAAAACATGTGTAAGATTGAGTCTCATACAACTGTTGTTTGACTAAGAAATTTTTGTTCTAAATTCATACTGGTATTCTATGATAAAAAATTTAAAGGGAAGAGAGAAATCTTACAGTTCATGGAGAACTGGAGATAAAGAATTTTGGGGCTTTCTATTTTGTAGAGATGTTTAACAATAGCTAGCAGCCTAGAGCCTCAACAATTAGGAGGATGTGACGATAGACACAAAGACAAAAATGACTCCTTTGCTGCAATATATTCAAGAAGAAGACCAAACAAGCATTGAAAGTTGAAGAGAAAGAAGGGGAACATATTACAGATTTGATGTCTAGGATGGAATGGAAAGAACAAATATGTCTATAAGCTAAACTTAAATGAGATGAAGAATTAAAGGTGACCTATGACCTGCATTTCAGAGTACACAATGTCCAAGGATCCAAATTCTTCTCGAAATCAGATAGGAGCTTGATCTAGCATTTGCTAATCAAGCCGGTTAGAAGACTGTTATTCGTTGGATATAGATTTGCAAAGCTTGTAGGACAAGTAGTGAAGTCCAGCGGCAGAGCAACATGCAACAACACCATGAAACTATAACATGTAGAAAAATAGTGGCAAAGAGACCACCAGCACCAGTAGGTCAACCACATTGTCATTCAAGATCTTTTTGGAGCAGTCAAGTGCCGATCAGATGAGTGGCTGCATAGACCTAACTTCTGGCGATGGTGATCGGCGGCTACATGGACCTTGCTTCTGGCAACGACGATCGGCAACTACGCCTACAAATCGTAGCAGCTGGGGACTCGTGAGGGTGGGGGGGGGGAACCAGGCAACAACACTAAGGTGGCAGCTCTGTTTGTGCACGATGTGATACAACAGTGAATCAATAGACTAGGTACTGTGCGAATGGGATTGCACAATAGGTTTAGACTAGTGTTTTACTTTCGGTTCTAGCCTATGGGTTGGTTTCCTTCTTTTTTCCTATAGTTCAAGTCTAGTTTTCTTTGGTCTGTGGCTGCGCAAGACAACTGGTGTTTAGTGTTGATATTATATTAGAAACAATATCAAGTTTTTTGGGTCTGAAATGTTAAACCCGGACCTGACCCATAATTAATTTTGGGTTTTTTAGGTTCGGGTCTTTTTGGGTCGGGTCGAAAATGAATAAAATTCATGAACTGGACCTGCTTTAGTCGGGTCAGGTCGAGCCGGTCGGGTCAGATTTTGCTAGCCCTAATATTGAGCACATGGGTCTCTAGTGAGTCTCCCTCTATCATCTTACACTAAACGAGTGGCTATGAGACATTGTACACTTCTTTCTTTGTATCATTATGATTCATATCCTTAAGTTGTGTTGCCATCTCAAGTATTTCCACATTTTCACACTACTCATGCAACTCATAATTCATGCAGCTTATAGAATAAGGTGTTTTATGTTTAATGCATTGATGCCATGCTTCCAGTAAGCATTGACCTAGCCCTTGGTGCATCAGGAGCAGGTATTTCTAGAACTAGTGTTTCTAGGACATAGATATTATGCTCATCATTGAGAACCCTTCTCAAAGTCCAAAACCAATCGTGAAAATTTGTCTAGTTATGTTTGTCCTTCCTTACACGGATCGCAACAACGATTTGATTGTCATTTGATTCTATAAGAGAAAATTACATTTTTTCAAAACACTTTTGATTTGATTCGATTTGAATAAAGTTTGATGAAATTTAGTTATGCTTTTAACTAATTATCTCTCCTATGATTTTATTCAAATTGATAGCCCTCACTACCAATTTATAAGATTGCAACATACAATCTTCTAGTGAGCCAAGATCCAAAACAATTCCATTATTTCCCGATCAATACTAGTATCCATAATCAATCATTAAGGTAGGCAACATTTGCCAATTATATTATGCAATTATTGGATAGGTGATATGCACAACTCTTTATCATAGTAATATGCATGCTTCTAGGTGCTTCGTCTAATTAAACACACCAAGTTAAGCCTAACCCAAAAGCCAACATGATAGTAATGCACCCCACTTGACAGACCCAAATAACTACCATTACACTTCCATGAGATGGACAACACACCACGACTGGCATGCCCACGCATAGTAGATCAAGCTTTTCATGTGTGTTGCTAATAAAAAGCATCTTAGACTTAATATTTTATTTGAGGGAGTTTGTATTTATAAATACATATACATATCCAATCACCACATGATTTATACGTATCATATACATGTTGTATCCCACAAATGTAAAAATGAAATAAAACATAAGTGATGGTTATGGCTATACTAATGTAATTCATTGGATCCACAAGGAATTACCACCACCTAAGGTCTACATCTCATGTAGAAGCATGTTGTTGATGAAGATTTGTGCTTGCTAATTTGGGTTGATCGATTCAACTATTGAACTGATCGGCTCACCTCCTAGCCAGTTGGTTGATCATTCCCTTGGTCACCTAGTCTCTGTCCACCATCTTCTAGATCCTCTAGTTGATCAGTTGGGCCTCCAGCCAATTGGTAAGACCTCCATGGCCCTCAAGCCGGTTGGCTCATCTTCTAAAATGGTGGCTCATCTTCTTCAATGTAACAAGAAACTAATCAATCTTAATATTACATGCTAATTGAGAAACCTCAAGTTACATTTGAGGGAAGCAAAGTTAGGAGAGAATAATACTTTTACAATTGTAAGTTAAGGTAAAGGTTTGACATGCAAATTTATTTAAAATAGGAATAAACAAACACAACCATTTATTGGCCATAACCACATCCACCATCAAAACCATCTTTTAGGGAAATGTTTTTAAATTGCATATTTATATATTTGTATATATTAATTTATGATTGTATTTGGTAATTAATCAGATATGCACATTGATCTATTTATATATTTTCATCGTATGTAATAAATAAATCAAAAATCTAATCATATCAATTATCCCAAAACATAGTAAATAGACATGGCTCTAATTCCACTATAGGAAAATATGCCATCAAAGAATGTAGTGGAAATAAAAAATTAACTGTAATATTCCCCTTATAATAGTTGGTTGCATCAACAACTGCATAATGGTAAGGATGGTTTTAAATATATACCTAGTCCTGAAGCATGCTTATCGATAATCTCCTCATTATAATATGTGCCTTCCTTCAAGTGTCACTCGAACAATGTCTGCAACAACTCTTGTTTGATCACCATGGGTGGTAGCTTGATGTTGTCTTCTTAGCAGGAACATGTCCTCGACTATAGAGTAGTCCACACAGACCACCTCAAACTCCTGTTATTCTAGAAGATAGGCAAGGAGTTGTCCCTCCGCATTGGTGTACTAGCACCAACTTGCTCTCCCACAATTGTTCTCCATTGCTATCCCTCCCTTTATCGGGTAGGACTAACTCAGGTTCTCTCAGTTACTACCACCATGGAAGACAATAATTGTCAAAGGCAATTCAGTTGTGTCTCTAGGAAGCCACCAGTACCCCTTTATTTATAGGAGGGTTAGGGTCACGACTCCCAGTTTGTTTGGGAGTATAAGTGCCCAAGATTTTTCTAATTTTTGCAACCTGTAAGCGACGAAATGATTGGTTCATAGATGATCTAATTGGTTGACACGTGAGTCGATCAGTTCAACACTTAAACCAATCATGTCATGATGTTTCCTAATCAAAATTGTATTAGAAATTATAATCCAATTAATGCACATCATGACGTCAGCACCAATCCTTGTTGCAACTAGATTGATCCATGAACCATGTGTCTTATCTCATGAATCACTTGTTTAACGACATTGATCTGATTGGTTCACTCAGTAAACCAGTCAATTTATACCCTCTTTCATCCCAAATTCAGCCAATGTAATTTTTCAATCAACCTGACAATCCAACAAGTCAGTTCAATGCCTGAACATGTCAGTTCAGAGTCCCGTCAGTCAATTTTTGTTTAAGTTGAATACCTAAACACTTTATTAATCAAGTTTCACATCATTCATGAACAAAACCATATTTTATTGTATTCTAAGTGTATGACCCTATAGGTTCCAAGTTACGTTGGCAGTGAATGTCCATAACTAGTTTATGACATCACAAACAAAGAGAAGCATCTAGAAACACATCATTAATACCCAAGTAAAGGGAAAGTTGGAGAACAAATTCAACCTAAAATTTGTGATTTTTATTACAATGTATTATAGCTCTTTTTTCATTGATATCTATATTGAACTAGAGGCATGGAAAAGTCATCCTCTTCACATTCAATCTCTTTTCCTTAAACTGGAGCATACTATCTATAATATATGTAAGCTCAATATCACATATTGACTCACATGTGCATGACCATGCATTTCTCATCCTTGCTAATGAAGTGTCCAAGATACATACTCCTATAGGAAGGAACAATCACATCTACATCACTAAGAGTCATCCCCATGTGTCATAGTTCAGCTGATAATCACCTTTATAGAAACCTTTATTCAAGGTCATGGTGGATGATGTCAAAAAAAATTGAACGACATGTTATTAGTGTAGTGATTTTAAGTCTAAGGACCACCATCATCACCAATACTATAAGAGATGACTCTAACAACCAATTATGGTTTCCATGTATCACTCTTATGGTGGGTCTGTCTAATACATTGTTCTCTAACAAGTATCTATGTGTAACATACTGAATCTCAGGGTCTTTCCTGCAATTTACCCACTTTTGAGCTTTTCTTGGCCTTCTAGTCCATTTGGGCCTTTTTCATAAATTTCCCTTGTTTTATATTCTTTTTGGACCCCTTGTGCAATTTGAGCACAATTCAATTTTTAAAATCACCTTTTTCCCTCATTTATGATAATGGAGGGGTGTTTGCACAAATAACCCAATTAAGGAGATAAGTGAGGGTTAATAATGTAATTTGGTCATTAAGGATGGAGATAAGTAGATAATAATAATTTGGAGCTTTTTGGATAAATATATTAATAATAATAAGCATTTGAATTAATTATGAGTATATTACTCCTTTTACTTTCTCTCTCCTCCAATTTGATGATAAATGTGTGAAAACATATTTAAAGGTTGATATTTTGCTCTTAATACTCATATATATCTATCACTTCTAATTTGACTCACTAATTGCATTAATATAGTCATTTCATAATAGTTCACACCTTTTAATGTGTTAAAATACACTTTAATGAGCAATATATTTATTAAGGTCCAAATAATGAGTGAAACGAGAAAGTAATTGCATCGAATGATGCTACACATTAATATGAGCATGTGGTTAAAATTTGGTGTCATTTGGACTTCATTTGACCCTTCAATTTCATTTTATAAGCTTTTAATAAAGAGTGACTTTAACATTTAATAGATTTCATTTAAATGATTCTGTAACGCTATGATTTGGCTTCAATGCATCTGTCACACGCCCCTTGGGTCTGCGCGCCATCTGATGGCCTAAATTTGATCATTTGATCTCCGCCTTGATCGGATGACGCGAAACTTATCTTCAACCCCCGTCGCTTCGCGAGCCACTGAGCAGTCCTGAATGTCGAGCTCTCGCGTGACCGTTCTCCCTCTGCGATTGATCTTTTCACCTGATTTCTAGCCCTTTGGTTTCGTCCTGACGAGCCATTTCCAATGAGCCAAATATTTCCCTCTCTCATTCACCAGAGGCGAAATGCCCATTTATGCCCTTCTCCTCTTCTCCGCCATCAGTTCACTGAGGGGTCTCGACCTCTTCTCCCGACTGTATAAGGGGCCTTAGAGCACCCTCACTCTAACCTTGTTTCTCCTCTTCCTCCAATTTCTCCTAGTTTTCCCCCGAAGATCCCGACCTACTCGGTCTTCTTCCCCGGAAACGGCGACCTGCTGCTTGCACCTCCGACCACCTCGGGTCAATTGGGCGCTAGGTAACCAACTCCGGCACCCGCTCTTCCCCTATCTACTCTCAGTTTACCTCGCGACGCCCCCTATCGCCGTACCCTATAACTCGTCGAAGAAGCTCCACCGCCACCATTTGTTTTTGAGCTTTTGAGCTCCTCCGACCTCACCGCAACCTGCTTTGACCTCGCCTTGAGTCCGTGAGCACTTTCCGAGCCTTAGCTAAGATCCTTCTTTTGGTTTTGTTGTTTCAGCTCGCCGATGTCTCTCCCCTGTTTCCGGCCAGGTTGGGCCGCGTTCTTCTGCTCCAGAGCACGCAAGTGCGTGGTCAGGAGATCCTTGTGTTTGTGAGGAACTAGGGAACTCGTTCCCATCCTGCGTTCTCTGTGATGCGCCCTGATGGCGATTCGAGGCAAAGGAATCAAGACCTGCGAGCTTGCTCGCACCATGCCTGGGTTGGAAGATGCCTGGTCAGGCAATGACCAAGGCACCCATGCCTTGGTCATGGGGCCATTGTTTTCGGGCTTGGGCATTTTGGTCTTTTCCCCCTTGGTTTCCTCTTGCTATCACAAGCAACTGAATTGTGCAAATGACAAGCGTGCCCCTGCGGCTGTGATATATTTGTTTAACCCACAAGGGTATTTTAGTCATTTCAACTTTTTACGACGCGTTACATTTTGATTTAAATAACTGTCACTCTATAGTTTCTTGCATTCTGATTGGTCCATTTTACTTAATTCATAGTAAATTGATCCATGGTCAGAAAAATGCAAATAAATAGTCAATGGAAAGGATTTTTCGAGTCGAATCCAATTTTGTGGGTTTTGAAGCCTGATTCTAAATGATTCTTCGAAGTTTTCTTAAGATACTATTTTGATGATTTAAATGTTCTAAAATACCTAATTAATTCATTTTAACTCCAATTTGTAAAATAAAATATGTTTTCTTATTTAGGAGGATATGACCAATCTGATGGATTAGGTTTTGAACCTTAAATCGTGATTTGTAGGTAAGTTTCAAAAATTAGGGTTTTTCATATACTTTATGCCTTAATACATTCTAATACGTATGTAATGGTTAAAACTAGGGAAATATGGAAATGGTGATACAATCAGATTGGTGAATGTGATGGTAATTAATTAAAACAGGTATGTGCACCCTATTTTGTATGTGGATCCTATTTATATATGTGAATCTTATCAAAGATGAATGTGAATGTAATTGTGCAAACTACCTATCCTTCAGTTGGGTCTTTTCCAACCCCACAATCATTATTGTGCTAGCCTTGTTATCCTTCTAATTGCATTTATTGGCTCTTTACTTATTTTATGCTTCTACTGCCATTGTGGCTCATTCATTTGAATTATGTGAATCTTTCTACTACATATGTTGCCTCATTTACTTGGAAATGCTAAATCTTACTATTGCCAATGTTGGCCCATCCTTTTGAAATATTTGGAAACATTGTATAATGTTGTTGCTTTGTTGGCTCCTTTATTTCTTGGAGTTCTTGGATATTTTTGTTGCCTATGATGGCCTATTTATTTATTTCTTGGGTTTTAATCCCATGCTATGTTGTTATCTTGATATACTTTTTACTCTACTGCCAAGTGAATGTTTATGCATGATATAGTTATTGGCCAATTGACAATGTAGTGTACATGAGTACAAACCACCCACAGGGCACTGGGGTTTTAGTCCCCCTGCCATTTTATATATTAGGCACTGGGGTTTAAGTCCCCCTGCCACTTTTTAGCCACTGGGGTTTTAGTCCCCCTGCCATTGGCGAGGTCCGGTAGGTGCCTCACCCTACATTGAGATGATTTTGAGTCATAATTTATATTCATGCAAATGTGATATTTGTTGCTATTGAAATGTGGCAGTTTTCTAAAATCTTATTTACTCACTCTCCTTGAAATTCCTTAGTGGAATCTTTTGTTATGAAATGCTTAACTTTATGATTGCCTTTATCCTTTTATTGACACATACCTTTATCTTTCTCTTGCTGGATGACCCCAACCATCCAGGCTAGGATCAAAGTGCGCAAGGAAGCTTGGTGAACCTAAGGCTAAGGATAGGACAAGAAGAACAAGATCATATAGATTGCATGATCATAGTTTCTTTTATGTTTTAAGTTTTTTTGTTTGGAGACAATCTTGGCTTAGTCTAAGTCTTCCTCTACCTAGATCCTATGCTTGTATAAAGATGTACCCCATTTTGGAAATAATTGTAATGTACCCTTTATACATTTTGAATAAAGTCAAGATTTAAATTTCCGCTGCTACACAATTGATGATTTCAGTTGCCATGGTTTATAATAGAGACTTGGTCTTTACAGCATGGTATCAGAGCATCAAGGTGGTCAGATTCTTGACTAATTCAAAAATTGTCTCCCTAGAGTATATAGTTTCCCTTAGTTAGTTTTTCACCTTAGAGTTGACCTTTAATGAAAGTTTGATTTAGTATCATTATAATAATTAATTAAAAATAAAATATGTCAACTTTTTGGTGAAATGTTTATTGAGAAGCTACTAGAGCAATAAGTTCAAGTGATGGTGTCTAGAAAGGGTCAGAGCTTGGGGGCTGGAAATATTTTCCTCCGCCCCACTAGCTTGGTAACGAGGACTCTTGAGCTCATATGACGTGGCCTGGCCTGATCTGATACAGACAGCTCGAAATAGTATATCTTTGGGCGTGTTGCCTAATTGTTGAATACCTTAGGAAAACCATAAGTGATGATTTGATCTCTTACACAAACATCATCCTTAAATATCTGATATTCCTATGTTTAGGGTTTAGTGTACCCTAGGTTACACCCTGAAGCTTGGTTAGTAAATCCTTTTAGTGTTGAGTTTTATAGACCCTTTTACCCTTATCTTAGTTGACCCTTTTAAGGGGTGGAGTTAGGGTAATGGTGTTAGTACCCTATTTGGTTTTGCAAATATGATTTCGGGGACGAAATCCCTCTTTAGGGGGATGGAATCCCAACTAAAAGCAAAATCAAATACCTTTGAAGTTAGAAACCCTATCCATGTGGACATATGTACATAATAACTTATGAGAACAAGAAATTTACCAAACACATTATACTTGTAATTCAATTTGTTTGTTTATACACACATGAATATGTAGAAAGTCATATAGGAGTAATTCATACGCTTGAACCTTAATATAGGCTTAATTCACATAATAATGGGTTACTCATTACTAATGGTGAATATACATAATGTTGACTATGCCAACCTAATGGTAAAATGTTTATGGATAATGCACCCTAAGGATGGTTTAATATGTAATGATCATGTTGACCCAAACCCTAATAGGTAATCATCTAGCCTTGACAACATATACATATATGTATACCCTTAATGCCTTTCATGACACATTAGTGGCATTAGGTATCATCATCACATAATATACCTTAATGCATATAAATGGATTATAGTCACTAAGTTATCAATATATATAAGGTATATCACCTTGACCTCTAATGAACACCTCATCATAACTTGATATATGAATTAATTCATTAATATTTAATGTGTTACATCATATTCACTAAAATGCATATAATGACTAAAACATGATAATGAACAATTGGATTCACATAAATATTCATAAATTCCTAATGTGTATTAAAATATGTATAATTTATAATACAAAGTGTAATGGAAGAAAATGATTAATGATGCCATTAATATGAGTATGAAAGATGGTATGAAAATGTGCAATATGAACATTATTTGGAATTATTATAGGCTTAATAACTTGTTGGATAATATTAACTTTTCCTACAAAATAATTTGTGATAATTCTAAATGATAGTTTTAAGAGGATAATGGAAAATGAATTCATGTTATTAAGGGTTTTGACCCAATGCATTAATTAATGTTGAAATGGTTTAGTAAACCCTAATTGTGCTTAAAACCCTTGATGAGGGAAATACACATGATATAATATTGCGATGTAATTGTTTGGGAATAAAATGTGGCACAAATGATAGTATAATAAATTTGATACCTCTTCATGATGTAGATTATATTAATAAGGAAAAAATTTTAATTATATTGGATAAAAGGCTATAGGTTTTGTGGAAACCTTGGTAACACCTGACTTATGTAGATTTTGTGTTGTACCCTAGATTATGGGTTATAACCTAGTGTTTAAGGTTGGGATGTTGCACACCCACTGATGCATGGGTTTTGAGTCACTTTTATAGGCTTATTTTATATCTGTTTTATGCATGTATTTGTCATTTTCTTGATTATATTTGCATAATTCACTATAGTTGGCCCTTAAACTCTTTGTGCATCAAATTATACTTCTTTTATCATATTTATATGATTTTATATAATCCCCGGACTTATACACATGTTTCGACACTTTTTCAGGCACTTTTGCATTGTCCGGAGTCGATACTATCGACCCCCAGGTCGATAGTATGGACATTTCATCAAAAAGCAACCCCAAAACACGATCTTGGAAGGAATAAACTGTTCCATGGTCGATACCATCGACCTTGGGGTCGATACCATCGACATCGTCGGGATCTGGCGATTTTCAGCACTAAAACGGAGCGTTTTAATCCGACGGTTGAGCTTTTTCGGAGCCGTAAAGTGGTCCTATGACCTAAGAAGAGCACGGACGGCCCGAGGGGGAGAGGACATTGTGTTGCACAACATCCAAGAAGGAGAGAGGGAGATAGGAGACGAGAGACGAAGGCCGTCAACTGAGCGATCCGGGCACCTCCGACGGCCGATTTTGCTGCCGGAAGACTGCAAAACGCACGTTTCTCGAGGAGGATCTCTAGGAACACCTTTGTATCAGGGGTTACACGAGTTTGCTCTATGTTTCCCATGTTTTTCTTCTCTACTCCTCTGTCTTTCATTGAGATGACCATGCGGGGCTAATTCCCTCCATCTTTAGGACCGGGAGTAGCCTGGGAATGCATTGTATGACAATTTTATATTGATAACTCATATTTTCTCTCTCAAATCCGTGGTATAGTTTCATTTTCTCCATATATATTGTTATGCTTAATCACCATAATAATAGCTTAATGCCCTTAATCACTTCGACAGAAGGATTAACGGTTGAAAAGAGATGAAACCTACATTAATCAATAAAACCCTTGACAAAGGAGTTGTAAAATTAATGGTGGGAACTGAGAGATCGTTTATAATGCGCTTGGTTTAGGGGAATGATTACTACGACGGTGGAATCAACCTAAACCTAAGTAGTGAGTTACACCACGACAGTGGGTAATTCTGTTTTCAAGCCACTACCCGGATAGAGAGAGAAGAGTGAGGAATTATATAAAACCTAATACAATGTTGACCCGCGGAGAAACCGCAATCCTAAAGATATCCTTTTAAATTGATTAAATTAACCTTTAATCAATTGTTTTCTTTGTTTCATTTTATTTTCTTTTAATTTCGACAACAAACCTTACTTTGTTTTTCTGGCCTAGCTGATTGCGATTAGTTAGTAGAAGTCTCCAATAATTCACGTATCCCTGAGTTCGACTCGGGCCTCACAAAGGCCTATATTACTCGACGCGTATACTTGCGTTTAAGCACGTAGTAAAATACACGTCAAGTTTTTGGCGCCGTTGCCGGGGATACGGCGAATTGTTGGCACTTCGAGTGCTATAAGCAGCCACTCTAGGCCACAAAGTTCTTTTTAATTTTCATTCAAATTCAAATATTTTTACACTGCACTATAATTGTTATACTCGTCTAAGCATAGTACTGAACTCGAATTTTCTTATTTCAGGTATTGTGTATGGTGCATACACGTAGTACAGACTATGACAATCGCACACCCGAGGTTCCGTTTCCGGGACCTGAGGACGAGGAGCATTCTGAGCACGAGTACCAAGAAGAGATAGATTCTGAATTTGAACAGGAAGAGATGGCCGAGCCACAAACTATATGGGAGAAGATCAAGGCTTCTTCCTCATCAGCTTCCAAGGGGCCTATAAAGAAGCAGGCAATTAACAAACCGACATATAAGATTGATCCAGCGCTGATAAATCTGGTGAAATCGAATGCTTTTCATGGGCTGAAGAATGAGGATCCCGTCGCGCACATCAGCCATTTTGTTGAGAACTGTGACATGGTAAAAATCGATAGGTTTCCACAGGAGGCACTGTATCTCAAGCTTTTCCCGAGTTCATTGGCGGGAGCCGCGCGAGAATGGTTATATAATTTGGATGATGAGTTTGTGGAGTCCTGGAACCATATGGTGGAGGTTTTCTTTGAGAGGTTCTTCCCTCCTGAGAAGACTAACGACATGATCCGGAAGATTCACAACTTTACCCAACAGGCTGGTGAGACATATTCTGAGACCTGGGAGAGATTTCAGGTTATGCTGAGGAGGTGCCCACATCATGGGTTGGATAAAGAGACGCAGGTGAAAATCTTTTATTTTGCTCTCTCCGAGCACGATAGGAGTAATCTGGATTCAGCTGGGTCAGGATTCTTTCTGAACAATACGGACACCAGATGTTGGGAGATATTAAAGAACATGGCTAGGAAACAATCATGGGGTGACAGAGGTGCCGTGGAACAGGTCAAGGCTGTTGGCGAATCCAGAATAGTTAGGGAGATGAACGATAAGTTAGATCTTCTGGCCAAGAAGCTGCTAGCTAAGGAAGATTCATCTGAGGATGAGGAAGCCCAAGGAAAGTACATGCAACAACAGGGCTACAGAAACAATGACTATGCGTGGAGGAAGGACAAAAAGTTCTCCTGGAAGGATCCTAACAATTTTCTGCAGGATCTGGAGGCGAAGCCACAGCCTAGAGCTGAAGATAAGAACACCGAATTACTGAGTCAAATGGTGCAGCAGAACCAGGAGATGATGGCCATGTTTGGTAAGCAATTGCAATCTCAAGGTGATATTCTAACCAAGTTTGGACAGACGCTGCAAAGCCATGGAGCACAAATGCGGGCATTAGAAACCACCGTGGCACATATTTCTAGTGAAGTGGCAGCCATCAAGCACGCCAATCAACAGAAACTGGCCGAGAATGCAAACGTGGCCCAATCACACCATCATGACAAGTATATGTCTGTGGTAAGCAATGAGGAGGAATCTCAGGTGCAAGAAGCTAAAGAAGAAAGAAAAATGACTTTTAATACGCATGCGTCACCGACGATACCGTATCCACGCACTTACTATGGACTGCCGGGCGGAAACCCGTTCTTCAGAAAATCACAGCGAGTTATGAATATTGCATCTCCATCTAGGAAGGAAGAACAATTGAAGGATGTTTGTGCACGTGTGGAAACATCTAATGCGAGAGAGAAACCACAACAAGATATTGCTGTTGATGATGTCTCGCTCAAGCCCACGTTAGAGGGAGTGATTGAAGCAAGCTTAGGGGAGTTGGCCCCGAAAAGATCATATGTGCCATCTCACAGGCGTGTGAGTGCAGCAGTTGTGTCAAGTCCAGGAAATCCAGGGCCAAAGAAAGAGCATCGTCATTTTAGGAAATTCTTGGAAATATTCCGAAAACTCCACATCAATATTCCATTAGTGGAGATGATCGAGAAGGTTCCCGCCTATGGGAGGTTCATCAAAGAAATCATCAATAAGAAGAGGCGGATAAAAGACGATGATATTTGTCGGATGAATGAGACGGTGAGTTCTATGATTCACGGGAGTTTGCCAAAGAAGAGAAAAGACCCAGGAGGTTTCTACATTCCATGCTCAATAGGTGACCAACATTTTCCACAAGCACAGTGTGATTCGGGTGCCAGCATTAATCTTATGCCTTTGTCTACATTTCAAAAGCTTGGGTTGAAGGAGATAAAGAAATCGTCCGCGACAATTGAATTGGCGGATGGGTCCATTGTAAGGCCATATGGAGTGTGCGAGGATGTACTCATCAAGGTAGACAGGTTCATCTTCCCGGTAGATTTTGTTGTCATGGACATGCCACAGCTCCAAAGTTGCGAGATGCTATTGGGAAGGCCGTTCCAAGCTACGGCTGATGTCATCGTTGCCATTGGGAGAGGTACATTGACCTTGGGGATTGGACATGATCAAGTTCAATTCAAATTGCCACATGACTCATTGGATACATCTCTTGACAACCCAGGTTAAAGGTATCTTTATGTCAAGCCTAGGACATTAAACAAGGGCACTTGTTGGGAGGCAACCCAACTTTAGGTTCATTTTGATGTTTGATTATGTTCTTTTATATTTATGTACTTAGTTTTTGCTTAGGTTTTGATAATTTTTGTAAAAATGGTACCCTAACTCGTGTTTGGAAGTGTGCAGAATGTTAAGGTCGATACTATCGACACCCATGTCGATAATATCGAGTTTGGAGAAGTAAACGCTGAAGAAAAGTCGATACCATCGACCCTAGGGTCGATAGTATCGAGATTCCTGAAGATTTACAGAAAAATTGGTGCCAGTAAAGTCGATACCATCGACCCTAGGGTCGATAGTATCGACACTTTTGAGTTCCCAGGCTTTTAGATGCGTCGATTCAACAAAATCGCTGAGTTCGGGTCGATACCATCGACCTTGGTCGATGGTATCGACACCTGCAGGACAGCTACATAAAACAGGCCGTAAAAGGTATCGAAACGAGATTTTTTCGAACCGTTTTTTGCAGAGGAAAGATGGATGAAGCAAGTCACGTCTTAGAACCACTAAGACACAAAAATGGGCCACAAAAAGGAGGGAGATAGCAAGCATCACTTGGTCTACTTGAGCATCTGACCATCCTTGTTCACCACACTTCAAAGCGAGTGGTACCGTTGTTCCACCTCTTAAGTGAGAATGTTGACTATGAGGCCATAGTCATATTCAAGCTTAGGGGGGGTGTCGGAACAACCCTCTATCTTAGTTTTTACTTACTTATTCATGTTGATTTTACTTTTGAGATATTAGTTTTTTTTATTTTTAGGTTTACCGCTTTTGTAGGATCCACATCTATCTAGTGTAATTTGTGGAACAATAAATGCATGGTTTCAATTGCAAGTTTTACTCTTGGGTTGTGTGCACATGAAAATATGAGTATATTGAAAACTTTTTGAGCTTATTCTTGTGAGTAATTGAGTTGCATAACTGAGGAAGTGCTTGGGTGAGTCAGCTTCAGGACACGGGGACATGAATGACCATCTTTATTGTCTAAGGAAAAGTGATTGACAAGGATGTTTGAGCCCAAACCGACCAAACGCTAACGTGACCTTAGACTAAAGTTTAAGAGAGAAATCCTTCAGTTACCCTGTACACAGGTCTTTTGAGAGGGACATATGATATTTTTGAAAGGTTCTGTCAATTAGTCTTGTGATCTGATCCACCGCAATTTCATCCACACTCCACCATAAGAAATGGGAGCACATTATTGTCTTTCACTTTTTGATTGCATCTCATGTAGATAGGTCTTGCATTATATCTATTTTCACATTTTTTTTGCATGAAAATGAAAAAAAAAGGATAGAGTAGTTATACATGCACATTATCCTTAGGTACATGTCATAGTAGTTGCATAACTGTCATTATGTAGTTGTATTTACATCTTTTGAGCATATTGTACACCATGTATCTTATGTTACTATGAAAACATTAAAGGTGATGAACTTGTTCCATACCCTCCAAATAGAATGCTTCAGATGCACAAGTATGTAACAAGAAGTGAGCCCGACATATAATTCATTGTCATCTATGAAAATAAGGGCTTGAAAAAAATTTTTGAAAAAATAATTGAAAAAAAAAGAGAAGAAAAAAAAAGAGAAAAAAAAAGAATTGAGAAGTAGGAATGAGAGGGAGAAAGGAACATGTTCTCACTTACATATTAAGAAGAATAAGCACATGGTGTAGTTTTCTTAGATATTCCATCTCACCTTGAGACGGAATGATAGTGCATGCATCATTCCACCAAAAATGTAACATTAGGACATTTTCACTTGCATTTTGCATCATGATAGGTCATTAATTTTTGTATTGCATGATTGACTATTATGTTCTTCCATCTCTTCCACAACCACCTATCCCATCCACCCGTTGTTCTAATTGGTAGGCCACCCATGATATTCTCCTCATTCAATAATATCAGGAGATATTCTTCCATTTAAATGGTAGTTAGGAAATGAGCAACGTAGATAGGAGATCACAAGATGCATCAAGTATGGACCAAATGAGTTTATCATATTAACTACTTTAATTGATAGTGTTTCATTGATTGGGGGACGGACATCTTTTACATAGGTCTTTGGTCGCCTGGATGGCAGTTAGTGTTCAGTGGTCAATGAGGGCCGGTTTGTGGAAAGAAAGTGGGGAAGATGTAGATTCATTTCATGTATTTATGTCCTGTTGCTGACTTATCTCAACCAAATCCAAAGTTTTGTTGCTCGAGGACGAGCAAGGTTTAAGCTTAGGGGAGTTTGATGCATGGGTTTTGAGTCACTTTTATAGGCTTATTTTATATCTGTTTTATGCATGTATTTGTCATTTTCTTGATTATATTTGCATAATTCACTATATTTGGCCCTTAAACTCTTTTTGCATCAAATTATACTTCTTTTATCATATTTATATGATTTTATATAATCCCCGGACTTATACACATGTTTCGACACTTTTTCAGGCACTTTTGCATTGTCCGGAGTCGATACTATCGACCCCCAGGTCGATAGTATCGACATTTCATCAAAAAGCAACCCCAAAATGCAATCTTGGAAGGAATAACCTGTTCCATGGTCGATACCATCGACCTTGGGGTCGATACCATCGACAGCGTCGGGATCTGGCGATTTTCAGCACTAAAACGGAGCGTTTTAATCCGACGGTTGAGCTTTTTCGGAGCCGTAAAGTGGTCCTATGACCTAAGAAGAGCACGGACGGCCCAAGGGGGAGAGGACATTGTGTTGCACAACATCCAAGAAGGAGAGAGGGAGATAGGAGACGAGAGACGAAGGCCGTCAACCGAGCGATCCGGGCACCTCCGACGGGCGATTTTGCTGCCGGAAGACTGCAAAACGCACGTTTCTCGAGGAGGATCTCTAGGAACACCTTTGTATCAGGGGTTACACGAGTTTGCTCTATGTTTCCCATGTTTTTCTTCTCTACTCCTCTGTCTTTCATTGAGATGACCATGCGGGGCTAATTCCCTCCATCTTTAGGACCGGGAGTAGCCTGGGAATGCATTGTATGACAATTTTATATTGATAACTCATATTTTCTCTCTCAAATCCATGGTATAGTTTCATTTTCTCCATATATATTGTTATGATTAATCACCATAATAATAGCTTAATGCCCTTAATCACTTCGACAGAAGGATTAACGGTTGAAAAGAGATGAAACCTACATTAATCAATAAAACCCTTGACAAAGGAGTTGTAAAATTAATGGTGGGAACTGAGAGATCATTTATAATGCGCTTGGTTTAGGGGAATGATTACTACGACGGTGGAATCAACCTAAACCTAAGTAGTGAGTTACACCACGACAGTGGGTAATTCTGTTTTCAGGCCACTACCCGGATAGAGAGAGAAGAGTGAGGAATTATATAAAACCTAATACAATGTTGACCCGCGGCGAAACTGCAATCCTAAAGATATCCTTTTAAATTGATTAAATTAACCTTTAATCAATTGTTTTCTTTGTTTCATTTTATTTTCTTTTAATTTCGACAACAAACCTTACTTTGTTTTTCTGGCCTAGCTGATTGCGATTAGTTAGTAGAAGTCTCCAATAATTCACGTATCCCTGAGTTCGACTCGGGCCTCACAAAGGCCTATATTACTCGACGCGTATACTTGCGTTTAAGCGCGTAGTAAAATACACGTCACTCACCCTCTCTTTCCTCTTGTTGTGATTTCGGGGACGAAATCCTCTTTAAGGGGTGGTGTGCTGTAACATACTAAATCTCAGGGTCTTTCCTGCAATTTACCCACTTTTGAGCTTTTCTTGGCCTTCTAGTCCATTTGGACCTTTTTCATAAATTCCCCTTGTTTTATATTTTTTTTGGACCCCTTGTGCAATTTGAGCACAATTCAATGTTTAAAATCACCTTTTTCCCTCATTTATGATAATGGAGGGGTGTTTGCACAAATAACCCAATTAAGGAGATAAGTGAGGGATAATAATGTAATTTGGTCATTAAGGATGGAGATAAGTAGATAATATTAATTTTGAGCTTTTTGGATAAATATATTAATAATAATAAGCATTTGAATTAATTATGAGTATATTACTCCTTTTACTTTCTCTCTCCTCCAATTTGATGATAAATGTGTGAAAACATATTTAAAGGTTGATATTTTGCTCTTAATACTCATATATATCTATCACCTCGAATTTGACTCACTAATTGCATTAATATAGTCATTTCATAATAGTTCACACCTTTTAATGTGTTAAAATACACTTTAATGAGAAATATATTTATTAAGGGCCAAATAATGAGTAAAACGAGAAAGTAATTGCATAGCATGATGCTACCCATTAATATGAGCATGTGGCTAAAATTTGGTGTCATTTGGACTTCATTTGACCCTTCAATTTCATTTATACGCTTTTAATAAAGAGTAACTTTAACATTTAATCGATTTCATTTAAATGATTCTGTAATGCTATGATTTGTCTTCAATGCATCTGTCACGTGCCCCTTGGGTCTGCATGCCATCCAACGGCCTAAATTTGATCATCTGATCTCTGCCTTGATCGGACGACGCAAAACTTATCTTCAACCTCCGTCGCTTCGCGAGCCACTGAGCAGTCCTGACTGTCGAGCTCTCGCGTGACCGTTCTCCCTCTGTGATTGATCTTTTCACCTTATTTCTAGCCCTTTGGCTTCGTCCTGACGAGCCGTTTCCAACGAGCCAAATATTTCCGTCTCTTATTCACTAGAGGTGAAACGCCCATTTGTGCCCTTCTCCCCTTCTCCGCCATCAGTTCACTGAGGGGTCTCGACCTCTTCTCCCGGCTGTATAAGGGGCCTTAGAGCACCCTCACTCTAACCTTGTTTCTCCTCTTCCTCCAATTTCTCCTAGTTTTCCCCCGAAGATCCCGACCTACTCGGTCTTCTTCCCTGACAACGGCGACCTGCTGCTTGCACCTCCGACCACCTCAGGTCAATTGGACGCTAGGTAACCAATTCCGGCACCCGCTCTTCCCCTCTCTACTCTCAGTTTACCTCGCGACGCCCCCTATCGCCGTACCATGTAACTCGCCAAAGAAGCTCTGCCGCCACCATTTGTTTTTGAGCTTCTGAGCTCCTCCGACCTCACCGCAACCCACTTTGACCTCACCTCGAGTCCGCGAGCACTTTCCGAGCATTAGCTGAGATCTTTCTTTTGGTTTTGTTGTTTCAGCTCGCCGATGTCTCTCCCCTGTTTCTGGCCAGGTTGGGATGCATTCTTCTGCTCCAGAGCACGCGAGTGCGTGGGCAGGAAATCCTTGTGTTCGTGAGGAACTAGGGAACTCGTTCCCATCCTGCGTTCTCTGTGATGCGCCCTGATGGCGATTCGAGGCAAAGGAACCAAGCCCTGCGAGCTTGCTCACACCATGCCTGGGCTGGAAGACGCCTGGTCAGGCAATGACCAAGGCACCCATGCCCCGGTCATGGGGCCATTGTTTTCGGGCTTGAGCATTTTGGTCTTTCCCCCCTGGTTTCCTCTTGCTATCGCAAGCAACTGAATTGTGCAAATGACAAGAGTGCCCCTGCGGCTGTGATAGATTTGTTTAACCCACAAGGGTATTTTAGTCATTTCACCTTTTTACGACGATTTACATTTTGATTTAAATAACTGTCACTCTATAGTTTCTTGCATTCTGATTGGTCGGTTTTACTTAATTCATAGTAAATCGATCCATGGTCAGAAAAATGGAAATAAATAGTCAATGGAAATGATTTTTGGAGTAGAATCCAATTTGTGGTTTTTGAAGCCTGATTCTAAATGATTCTTCGAAGTTTTCTTAAGATACTCTTTTGATGATTTAAATGTTCTAAAATACCTAATTAATTCATTTTAACTCCAATTTGTAAAATAAAATATGTTTTCTTATTCAGGAGGATATGACCAATCTGATGGATTAGGTTTTGAACCTTAAATCGTGATTTGTAGGTAAGTTCCAAAAATTAGGGTTTTTCATATACTTTATGCCTTAATACATTCTAATATGTATGTAATGGTTATAACTAGGGAAATATGGAAATGGTGATACAATCAGATTGGTGAATGTGATGGTAATTGATTAAAATAGGTATGTGCACCCTATTTTGTATGTGGATCCTATTTATATATGTGAATCCTATCAAAGATGAATGTGAATGTAATTATGCAAACTACCTATCCTTCAGTTGGGTCTGTTCCAACCCCACAATCATTATTGTGCTAGCCTTGTTATCCTTCTAATTGCATTTATTGGCTCTTTACTTATTTTATGCTTCTACTGCCATTGTGGCTCATTCATTTGAATTATGTGAATCTTGCTACTACATATGTTGCCTCATTTACTTGGAAATGCTAAATCTTGCTATTGCCAATGTTGGCCCATCCTTTTGAAATATTTGGAAACATTGTATTATGTTGTTTCTTTGTTGGCTCCTTTATTTCTTGGAGTTCTTGGATATTGTTGTTGCCTATGATGGCCTATTTATTTATTTCTTGGGTTTTATTCCCAATGCTATGTTGTTATCTTGATATACTTTTCACTCTACTTCCAAGTGAATGTTTATGCATGATATAGTTATTGGCCAATTGACAATGTAGTGTACATGAGTACAAACTACCCACAGGGCACTAGGGTTTTAGTCCCCCTATCAGGCACTGGGGTTTTAGTCCCCCTGCCATTTTATATATTAGGCACTGGGGTTTTTGTCCCCCTGCCACTTTTTAGGCACTGGGGTTTTAGTCCCCCTGACATTGGTGAGGTCCGGTAGGTGCCTCACCCTACATTGAGATGATTTTGAGTCATAATTTATATTCATGCAAATGTGATATTTGTTGCTATTGAAATGTGGCAGTTTTCTAAAATCTTATTTACTCACTCTCCTTGAAATTCCTTAGTGGAATATTTTGTTATGAAATGCTTAACTTTATGATTGCATTTATCCTTTTATTGACACATACCTTTATCTTTCTCTTGCCGAATGACCCCAACCATCCAGGCTAGGATCAGAGTGCGCAAGGAAGCTTGGTGAACCTAAGGCTAAGGATAGGACAAGAAGAATAAGAGCATATAGATTGCATGATCATAGTTGCTTTTATGTTTTAAGTTGTTTTGTTTGGAGACAATCTTGGCTTAGTCTAAGTCTTCCTCTACCTAGATCCAATTCTTGTATAAAGATGTACCCCATTTGGGAAATAATTGTAATGTACGCTTTATAAATTTTGAATAAAGTCAAGATTTAAATTTCTGCTGCTACACAATTGATGATTTCAGTTGCCATGGTTTATAGTAGAGACTTGGTCTTTACACTATGTGTTTGGTTTGATACACATATCATGACTGGTGAGATTTTTTCATCAACCAAGACACTCTATTCTTATGTGTTATTGTTGTCTATCAACCTTCCACAATAACATTTGAATTGGGACATAACAAAAATGTATATACTATCGACATTTGTATGATCTCATTGTTTAGGTCATCAACCCGAAGACATAAATCATTGAATTACTATCATTCTTTAGACATTTATTATGTTACATCATTATCTCATAACTAAATAAAATAGAGTAAATTGGAACTTTTCCTTTATTATTAATCTAATCACTTACAACTTATGTCATTACAATCATCATAGGATGGCTCTACATGCATACATACCAACATGTATATGTTGGACATGACACTAGAGTTGATTAAGATTCAAGCTACAGTTAGTGTACCTCCTTAGTCTTAGGTGAGTGTTCATGCACACTGAGTATTAACACACGGTTCATGGTTTTCAATTATTCATCTACTTATTCATTATGTCTCATTTAAAGTAAAAATGCATTATTACTTAGTACATGCTTATGGAAAATTATGCTCATGTCAAGAATTTAGGTTTTCTACTATTTTATGTTATGTTTTCAAATTGAACATTACGTATTTTGTTTAATTAATTAAGGAAATCATGTTATGTTAATGTAGTCCTCTCAATGATGTTTAAGTGAGCCTTAATCATCCTTGTGAACTATGTTGGAGCATTATGTAAGCCTTAACTGGCCTCATGTGAGCCTTAACCAACCATATGAGTGATGTGTTGCATTTATGAGAGTTACTATATTAATTCAAGATAAAATACACATTTTCATGTGATCATGTCAATTAACATAAGTTTCTAAGTTATCATGTTAATCATGTTAAGTAATTATGTTCCTAGTTATTTTCATGTCATTTCAAGTATAAGTTATTTTCATGTATAACTACTCAGTGCCACTCACACAAGGTTTTACATTCCTGGGGATGACATGTCTGTAGGTGAAGTGGAGGAGAGGATCAGAACATTAGGATAAGGACATGGATGATCTAATAAAAGATAGGAGTTCCTTGGTGGGGTGCCATTATCCACCTAATTTAGTTGCATGTTTTAAGATATAGCTGTCTATGGTTAGGTTTCTGAATGCTTTCATAAATTGTATTAAGTTTCTTTTTCACGCAAACTATTGAGAATGAGAAGTGAAATGTGTTCCTGTTATGGTTAGCTAACTACATGATGTTTAAGAAATGTGAAACCCCCATTAATATTATGAGTCAGTAATTGATTCTTCAACTCTTATGAATATGTTTAAAAGGTGGGTGTTACAAGTTAGTATCAAAGAAAAAGGATAATTTTCCACTAAGCACTCTCACGACTCTCAATTAGTTTACTGTCCCTTGAAGTTACTAGGTTGAGATCTACTTATGCTGCTAATATTGAGGAAATTATGTCATATGATTAGGATGAATATCCCTATTATTTGAGGAGTCTTCAAAGGTAAGAAAACTTGATTACAATTTTTTTGTTTTGAGGATTATGTATATGTAGTCATGAGTATTGAAATAGATGTATGTCTAGTTTTGATCTTGTGTATTAACCTTTGCATATGACATGCCCTTTCATCTCTCAATGGTTTGGCCAACTAATTGAGAAGTGTAGAGGGCACCATGAGTAGAAAGACTTATTGTTTGTCTCTTTTATTCTTACTGGTGCATGTGGTATGAGACATTGCATTATTAGGTTGGTGGAGAGTATCATAATAAAGCCTCACGTCGTTAGGTATGTGCCTGATCACCACATATCTGGGGATGTAACAAAGATGATTAATATGAAAGATATAAGTTAGTAAGTCACCTATACCTAATATGATTGATTAGTAAAAACTATTATTTAATCCTAAGTTAGATG
Source organism: Alisma plantago-aquatica (assembly GCA_963693085.1). NCBI lineage: Eukaryota > Viridiplantae > Streptophyta > Magnoliopsida > Alismatales > Alismataceae > Alisma > Alisma plantago-aquatica. The sequence continues at coordinate 1,958,320,245 of OY856409.1, read as the reverse complement.
TTAAATACATTTATGATTAATTTATGAGGATCAAGAAAGTTAACAAGAGTAATTTTAAGAAAGTAAAGTTGATTAAGTGATTCCACAACCTAAATGAGCACTTTGGTGCAATGATCTCTTTGAGGCAGTGAGAACTTTGGTGCTAGGTATGTGGATAATTCACCTTAATTGACTCATCAATTATGACTAATAAGATTATGCTTATGATAAATGTATATCATCATCTTTTGTAAAACCACTGACCTAGTTTAATGCCTAATCATGCTTTATTATCTTAAATAGGTGCTTAAATTCCTAATTAAACTTTTACTTATGCTTGGATATAATTTAATTAAGCTATGTATCAAGTTTGGTCCAACTTGGACACTGTTTGAGCAAGTTATGCAATTTTGTGCACATTTTGAACTTGTACGCAATTTACCCACGTATGATATTTTTTTCTTGTAATTTTTCACGTATTTTGTGTGCCTCACATGTTTTTCTGTCATTTTTGAGTTAGTTGTGACATTGGCCACCTAGTTGCACCTTGGTTTTGTGCATGATATTTACCTAGGATTTTCTCTCTCATAGATGGGCTACTTTGAGTGCATAAACAAGGGGTTTCTTGTGAAGTGGGGCCCAATATCTATTTTGGGAGACAACTTTCGATGGGATACCTGACTCCCCACTACCATAGAGATTATGGGTTGCATATGCGATGCATGCCCTTGACCTTGAACACTTGGCATGTTTTGCTAGACATCTTGTCTCTTTCTTCTCTCTCCCTTTTAGCTTTTATACTTCCCTCCTTGCTTGCAAAATGATTTTTTACACTCCTTGCACGCCCTGTCTTATTCCCCTGTTGCTCGAGCTCGTCCCTCTCTCTTAAGGAAGGAAAAGAACTAATGATATGAGGAGTTTGGGGTGATTTTCTTGCAAATGATCATGGGATCTGGATTTAGTCTTCTTTCAAGAATTCAAAGCTTCCTTAGTTCTTCTTGACTCAATAAAGTAATTTGTTCTATCTTAGCTTCATTTCATTGCTGATCCTACCCTCCTTTCTCTTCTTCTTGGCCATATCCCTGGTCCCCATGGTTGAGTTTGTGCTAGAAACACAAAAGACACTCTTCTTCTTGCTTCTTTGATCTAGGGTTTCTCGTTCTTGGAGAGAGAACTAGTTTGGACGAATGGAGAATCTCAAAGCTAAGATTTTCTTATTTCTTCCTATAGTTTCTTTCTGTTTGGAGCTACAAATTCGTTGTAGAGGCAAGTTATTTAACTTGCTCGACGTGTATTGCTTACCTTTAAACTTGCCATGCTAAATCTTACTCTAAAACCTAGTAATGAGTAGCAAATTAGAATCCTTAGCTAAGTTTTGTATATATATGATGATTTTTGAGTAGGTAACTCTATGGTTGCTCTTCTTAATCTCGTGGACATTCTCTATATTGTAAAATGAGCTTTATACCTTGCTTTTCCTCAAATTGATGGATTTGTTGTGGTTAGAAATTGATGGATTTGTTGTGGTTAGAAATTGATGGTTGTCCTTGACCTAATTGAGCTAATTTCTTCCTTGCCTCATGATCCGATGAATGGTCTTTTGCATAGAACTACGGTGTGTGTTGTTACTATTTTGACAAAATTATTAGATGCCTAAGAATATGTTGGTCAAAATATTCATATTTCTTCTTGGTTTATGGCTCCCTTAATCATAATAATCTATGGTGTTTGAATTGTTGATTCTAGCTATGATTTAGTTGGTGCCTTGAAGATGTTTTTCTACTTATTGGGTGCCTGATGAGTTGACTTATAGGTAGGGATGATTTTGGAACTTTAGTTACTATTTTGATGACCTTAGTAATCTCAAGAAATGATGGTTATATTGTATTTATCACTAAATGATCGATGGTTATCTTAAGCCTCATGAACGTTGGTTTTCCTAGGGTTTTGAGTAGATTTTTCTCTCCTTGTGTTTCAATCTGATAGTTTTTTTTAATTCTATTTGTTTGACCAATTTGTGCCAATCAATGTTTTGGATCTACTTCTTCTTTGGGTTTTCTTATCTTTGAGAAATGATGGTCATGATGCTCTCCCAAGTGGATCAAGTCGATTGTCTTACTTCTCTCTCAAATGATGGTTTTTCTCTAATGCTTTGAGCTAATTTTCTCTTATTTCCGTAACTCGATGGTTGGAGTTCTTATGCCAGATAAAGGTTACTTAGTTGTTGTTTTGGATCTTCTATTGTTCTTAGAAACTATGGATTTGTTTTCTCTCGCAACTGATGCTTTTGATTCTCTCGCAATGGCTAATTCGATGGTCTCACTTGATTGACAATCAATGACTATCCTAATTTCCGGTTTGCTGATTTCTCCAAGTGTTAGAACAATGATACTCTTTGGGTTCTCAACTTATGGTCATCCTAAGAGGTCATGGACTAATTTTCTCTTACGTATTAGATCGACGGTTTCACTTAGTTTCTCAATCGACAGTTTTCTTGTCTAAGACAAATGATGGTTTCACTAATATCTAATTTGATGGGTTTCCTCGTTCACTAAACTGATGGTGAGTATAGGGTTCACAACTGATGGTGAAACACATTTTTTCTAAATTCAGAACTAGATGGTTTTCCTATATCAATGTCACAATGTTTTACATGTTTTTCATCTGATGGTTATGTTTTATGCAACATTGGTTCAATGGTGGTGATTCATATACACAACACAATGGTTTACTTTCCTTGAATCCGATGGTATGATGTGTGGCCTATGATTCAATAGGTTTTTTTTATTGCACCTGATTTAGGGTATTTGATGAGTTAGGATTAATGTTTTTGATCCCATGAGTGGGTAGTCTTACCTTTTTTCTTCAAATGAACATAAATCTAAGATTGTTGTAAAGTGTTGATTCGCAATGTTGAGCCAACTTGCATTGTTAACTCTCATCCTAGTACAACTAAATGATGGTGGATAATTATACCTAGTTCCATTGCATATTGTTATAATAAAGGAATGCCCTTATTTCTGAGATTTGTTGGAGATAATAAGAATTAGGGATTACATACAATTTTTTTTTGGAAACCCTAAATTGGTTAAGTTGTTGAACCTTAATTCTAATTCAAGAACACAAAGGTGTTCTTAACTTTCTTGTGTATTTAGTGTAATGAAGGAGTATTTTGTCTCTCTACACTGTTGTAACTCTATTTTGTTGTTATGTACAGTGTTAAGTAGAACATTATATGTTATATGTATGTGATGGTAGTTGAGCCTTGATGAAGCATGGAAAGGTAATGATATTCTTGCAGGATATTATGTGATTGGGTTTAATGACCCGACAAGTGTTTTGTGCCTTGTTTGAGGTGAAATCCTCTAGAGATGTGATTGAGGGATTGATATCCCATAGTTCTATGATATTTGTGATGTCCTTGTGAATGGAAGTTATACAAGTATCATGTGATGATGTGACAAGTTCATACTTTATGTGTTTTATATCATCTAGAGTTTCTATATAGTTATGCTTGCTAGAAATGAATTAGGCTTTGTATGTCCACTTGTCTGATTCAGCCTTAATTCACTCAATCCACTTAACTAATCAAAGTGAAAACTTAATCATGTAGTTTCCCTATTCCATCTATCCATCTTCAATGTCAGTATTAGCTGGATGGTGAAATGGGTTCTCCCACAATGGAAGCTCGGAGTCATATACTATCGAGTATACACATTCATAGGATTGGCTATGGTCCATACCCTGGCAGTAGTGTGGTTGTGGGCCATAGGTCAGTGATGTGACTCAGTATATTTGTATCATGTTTCACAAGATTGGCTGCGGGCCATACCCTAGCAGTAGTATGACTTCGGGTCGTGACATGTACCAAGACGGGCTAGGAGTTTTAAGATTGACTATATGTCATTGTTTGTAGTTTATTGATATGTCACTATGGTGTACTCGTGTACTAACCATGAGGTGTTGGAGAGGCTGTGGATTCCGGTTCATCCATTGACCTTGTATGGCACTAATTTTGACTTCGCATTGGTCAGTTGGATTTGGGTGGTTCGACTCAAATCCTCAAGGAATTAATAAATTATGAAATTAGCTGTGTACAATATCTAACTAGGATTATACACAACACTTCACATTGGATTATAACCCATGTTTGCTCCTTTCATATAATATATAATGTAAAATGCTCTAAAAGAATGTAGATATGTTTATGTTGTTAAATCTACTTGTGAAGTAGGTATGCTTACATGTTATATTGTTAGATATGCTTATAATGTTAGAGATACTTATGTTGTTAGCAATGCTATCCCATTAGACATGCCTTACACTATTAGACATGCTTATACTACTAGCCATGCTTATAATGTTAACCATGCCCTATACTATTAGTTATGCTTATGATATTAGAATTTCTTATCATGTTAGTCATGCCTATGTTGTTGGATATACTCATACTACTAATCATACTCATGCTGATAACTATGCTTAGGTTGTTAGCTCTACTCATGATGTAAATATGCTTATCCAATTGGACATATTAGATAGTAAAGATATGGTATGCTATTAGAGATGCCTATTTTGTTATATATGGTATACGATTAGACATGCTCATATTGTTAGTTTTGTCTATTACTTTTAGACACCACCCTCCCGGACGTTCGGCCTCCGTCACGGGCGTGGGAGAGGGGGAGAGAATGCCTCTATTTATACCCTATATTGTTAGACATGTTCTTGGTATTCAAATATTCCCATGTTGTTATCGATATTTATTATGATAACTAGGTCCATGATGATGGTTATGCTCATTGTAATATATACATCTAGTAATAGAGAATAATGCTAGCTTCTAATACTTTGATTAGAATTGCTCTTAATAAAGCCCTTATGATTGTTAATTCCATTATGTTACTTAATCTTTCTATAATCTACTTAATCTACATAATCCACTTAATAACATAACATGTTGTAATCAATAAGCATTTTTGTTAGTTATATATCTTGATGGGACATGGGTCTCACCTATGGGTCACCAAAATCTTTTTAGGTGCTCATCAATAGTAGTAGTGAACCCGTGGCAGCGAGGAGGAGCACATGTGATGGATCATATATGGGTATTTGTCTAGATGTCTAGGATGTCCTAGAGTCATCCCTGTACTCTCAGGTCTGGGTGAGAATGTTTTAAATATAGTGTTTTATCGACTTGAGTTTTTTTAGTATCTTGATGTTATACATGTGCATGCTATGTCTTGTGTATATGTTGTGGCTGAGGACAGATAAACTTTGTAAGAGATTTTCATATGATTTATAAAATAACATGAGATGTTTTCAAGTAAGTTTGTGCAAAATAATACGTTTTATTCACCCCACTTTTTAGTGGTGTTTTATTTGTGGTTGACCTTGTTTAAGTTTTGAGTAATCTCTCTTTGTGTGACTGGTTATCACATTTGGTGGTATCAGAGCTTTAGGTTCATTGAGACTATAGTGGACACTAGGACTTAGGACTAGGATGATAACTAAGTAATGAAAATGACATGAACATAATGCGTACTTCCTAAATTTAGTATGTGGATGCCCTGGCCAGGTATTCATATATTGAAGGAAGGACAAGTGCAGAACTCTTTGATTGTTATCTTTTTTATTAGCCTAATCAATTAGTCAGTTGGAAAAAATTCAAATATCATAATGATTAAGAAAGCATGGTGAATATATCTTAATCCTACCTAAGGAAATGTTAGAATCATATTATAACTCATTAAAATATAGAAAGTTTGATCATTAGAGAAAGAGATATGACGCTACAAAGATTAAATATGAATGGAAATAAGCTAAGAAGGAGTTCCTAAAAATATGATTCTAGAAAATATAAAGTAAAAGAAAGATGAATTTGTGTTAATGTAAAAACCTAAGGTGTAAAATTCATGTCAGAATATGAGAACTAAAATGATAATCGTGATATGAGATAATAAAAGTGGATAAACATGGATGAACAAAGAGGAACCTAAGTTACTCTTAGACCCAACCCTATGTGTAAAAAGATGTTAATGTAAAATTATCATGATATATAAAACAAATTAAAGGGAATGATCCCTGTTGAACATATAAGAATGAGGAATTTGATGAACTAACCCCTAAAAGAGTGAATAATAAACATGATAAATGAGAAGATACACATGAGAATAATAAATGACTAACATGAAAGAGTAATGAGGTATGATAATCATGATAATTCCTATGAAGATGGCAAGGAATCCAAGTGAAAAAGTGAATAGAACATAAAAAGTTGTAACTTGTTTGCTAATGGTAGGACCAGAAACACCTTTGTTAGAAACCCTTGGGATGGTATCCTTGTGTTGTGAGAGGCATGCCCTTCCTATTGTGCTCTTCATTTCTTGGGATGTTGTATTCACGTGAATCTGATGCCACTTGATGTGTGAGGAATCAATGTAATCCTAGGATGGATATCTTGGTGTAACATCTAGTTATTCTGGACAATAGTTATAGGATTGTGAAGTTTGTCATAAGGACCCCTTTTGTTTTCTAGGAAGTTAGGAAGCTTTTTCCAACATGTTGGGTTCTTGTTGTGATGGTAGAGAAGCCGATAAGATAAAGATGTGAGGTTTTCTTGACACATGCAACAGATACCAAGGTTATGAGTTGTAGTATCTAGGGTGTATCAGTGGTACATGAGTCAAAGACGTTCATATGAGCTCATAATGTTTCTTTCCACAAGAGAGTCAGATCTTGAGGTGGTCAAATGACTTTTCTATAAGAAGAAGAATGATTCTATGATAATATAGCTAACAACAGTAGGATAAGGTGTATAGATAACTAACATCATGACGTGGGACATAAGAACAAAGTGGCACAGTGGAAGTGTGGTTATATTGAGGAGGAAGCTTATAGATTTAATGGATATGATGTGAAATCACCATGGATGCAATAACCATGGGGTATTTATATGATGAGATGCATGGGAGGTAATCATCCTTGTTTGCTTTAGATTTCATGGGAAAAATCCCTGTTAGGGGTTTATGGTTATAAGACCCCTGACTTGGCTTGATGGATAATCATATTTTATATATAAAGTAGGTTCTTATATGCATGATTAAACTTTGTCTTATGCTTTGATATAATTTAATTAAGCTATGTTTCAAGTTTGGTCTAATTTGGACACTGTTAGAGCAAGTTTGCAATTTTGTGCACATTTTAGACTTTTACGCAATTTACCCACATCTGATGTTTTTCTTGTAATTTGTCACGTGTTTGTTGTGCCTCACATATTTTTATATCATTCTGGAGTTTTTTGTAACATGGGGCACCTAGTTGCACCTTGGTTTTGTGCATGACATCTACTTAGGATTTTCCCTCTCATGGATGGGCTACTTTGAGTGCATAAACAAGGGGTTTCTTGTGAAGTGGGGCTCGATACCTATTTTGGGATCCATCATTTTGTGGGATACCTGACCCCCTACTACCATGGAGCTTCTAGGTTGCATGGGATGCATGTCCTTGACCTTGGGCACTTGGCATGTTTTACTAGACACATTGCCTATTTCTTCTCTCTTCCTTTTAGCTTTTATACTTCCCTCCTTGCTTGCAAAATGATTTCTTACACTCCTTGCACGCCCTATCTTCTTCCCCTGCTGCTAGATCTCGTCCCTCTCTCTTAAGGAAGGAAAAGAAGCTCAATATAGGAGGATCTTGGGATGATCTTCTTGCAAATGATCATGGGATTCGAATTTAGTCTTGTTTCAAGAATTCAAAGCTTCATTAGTTGTTCTTAACTCAAGCAAGTAAGTTGTTATATCATAGCTTCATTTCATTGCTGATCTTACCCCCCTTTCTCTACTTCTTGTCTGGATCCCTGCTCCCCATGGTTGAGTTTGTGCTAGAAACATGAAAGACACTCTTTTTCTTGCTCCTTTGATCTAGGGTTTCTCATTCTTGGTGAAGAAACTAGTTTGGACGAATGGAGAAGCTCAAAGATAGGATTTTCTTCCTTCTTCCTTGAATTTCTTTCTATTTGGAACTGTAACTTCATTCCAGAGGCAAGTTATATAACTCGCTCCACGTGTATTGCTTTCCTTTCAACTTGCCATGCTAAATCTTGCTCTAAAACCTAGTAATGAGTAGCAAATTAGAATACTTAGCTAAGTTGGGTATATATATGATGATTTTTAAGTAGGTAACTCTCTGGTTGCTCTCCTAAATATTGTGGACGTTCTCTGTGTTGGAAAATGAGCTTTATGCCTTGCTTGTCCATGAACTGATGGAGTTGTTGTGGTGGAAATTGATGGTTGTCCTTGACCTAATTGAGCTGATTTCAACCTTGCCACATGATATGATGATTGGTCTTTTGTGTAAAACTATGGTGTGTGTTGCTAATGTTTTGATTACCTTATTAGATGCTTAAGAATGCATGGTCATAATATTCATAGCTCTTCTTGGTTGATGGTTCCCTTAATCATAATAATTTATGGTGTTTGAATGGTTGAAACTAGCTATGATTTAGTTGGTGCGTTGAAAATGTTTTTCTACTTGTTAGGGACCCGATGGGTTGTCTTATACGAAGGAACGTTGTTGGTACTTTAGTTACTATTTTATGACCTTGGTGATCTCAATAAGTGATGGTTATATTGTATTTATCTCTGAATGATCGATGGTTATCTTATGCCTCATGACCGTCGCTTTTCCTAGGGTTTTGTGTAGATTTTTCTATGCTTATGTTTCAATCTGGTAGTTGGTTTTGATTCTATTTGGTTCAACCATTTTGTGACGATCAATGGTTTGGATTTAATTCTGCTTTGGATTTCCTTATGTTTGAGAAATGATGGTCATGATTCTATCCCAAGTGGTTCAAGTTGATGGTATTGTTTCTCTCTCAAATGATGGTTTTTCTCTAAATTATTTGAGCTAATTTTCTCTTATTTCTATAACATGATGATTGGAATTCTTATGCAAACCGATGAAGGTTACTTATTTTCTATTTTGGATCTTCTATTGTTATTAGAAATGATGGTTTTGTTTTCTCTCGCAAATGATGGTTTTGATGATCTCACAATGGCTAATTCGATGGTCTCACTAGATTCACAATCAATTGATATCCTAATTGTTGATTTGTTGATTTCTCCAAGTGTTAGAATGATGGTACTCTTTAGGTTCAAAACTTATGGTCATCTTAAGAGTTCATAGACTATTTTACCTTAAGAATTAGATCAATTGTTTCACTTAGTTTCTAAGTCAACGGTTTGCTTGTCTAAGACAAACAATGGTTTCACTAATATCTAATTTGATGGGTTTCCTTGCTCACTAAACTGATGGTGAGTATAGGGTTCACAACCAATGGTGAAACATGGTTTTTCTAAAGTAATAACTAGATGGTTTTCTTATATAATTGTCTCAAGGTTCTGTATGTTTTGCATATGATGGTTATGTTTTATGTAATAGTGATTCAATGGTGGTGATTCATATACATGACACAATGGTTTTAATTGCCTTGAATCCGATGATATGATATGTGGTCTATGATTCAATAGGTTTTGCTTATTGCACATAATTATTGGAATGCGATGGGTTAGGATTAATGGTTTAAACCTAAGATTGTTCTAAAGTGTTGATTCACAATGTTAAGCCAACTTGTGTTGTTAACTCTCATCCTAGTGCAACTAAATGATGGTGGATAGTTATACCTAGTTCGCTTGCATATTGTTATAATAAAGTCATGCCCTTATTTCTAAAATTTGTTGGAGGTATTAAGAATTAGGGTTTACATGCAATTGCTATTTTGTAAGCCCTAAATTGGTTAAGTTGTTGAACCTTAATGCTAATTCAAGAACACAAAGATGTTGCTTAGTTTCCTTGTACATTTAATGTAATGAAGGAGTACTTTCTCTCCCTACACTATTGTAACTCTATTTTACTGTTATGTGCAATGTTAAGTTGAACATTATATGTTATATGTATGTGATGGTAGTTGAGTCTTGATGAGGCATGTAAAGGTAATGTTGTTTTGCAGGATATTATGCCATTGAGTCTAATGACCCGACAAGTGCTTTATGCCTAGTTTGATGTGAAGTCCCCTAGAGATGTGATTGAGGGATAGATATCCCATAGTGACATGATATTGGTGATTTCCTTGTGAATGGCAGTGATATAAGTATCATTTGAGAATGTGACACGTTCATACTCTATATTGTTTATATCTTCTATAGTTGCTATATAGTTATGCTTGCTAGAAATGAATTAGGTTTTGTATGTCCACTTTTTGATTCAGCCTTAATTCACTCGAATCTACTTAACTAATGAAAGTGAAACCTTAATCATGTATTTGCCCTATGCCATAGATCCATCTTTTGTGTCACTATTTGTCGGATGGTGAAACGAATTCTCCCTCAGTGGATGCTCAAAATTGTATACAATTGAGTATACACATTCATAGAATTGGCCACGGGCCATATCCTGGCATGAGTGCAGTTGTAGGCCGTAGCTCAGTGATGTGACTCAATATATGCTTGTGATGTTTCACGGGATTTCCTCCGTGCCATACCCTGGCAGGAGTACAACTTTAGGTCATAGCTCTATTTCAATAGCGTCGTGACATGAACCAAGGCGGGCTTGAAGTTTTCATCTTAACTATATGTCATTGTTTGCAGTTGAATGATATGTCACTGTGGTGTACTCATGTACTAACCACAAGGTGTTGGAGAGGTCGTGGATTTTGGGTCTTCCATTGACATTGTATGGCATTGATTTCGACTTCACAGTGGTTAGTTGGATTTGGGTGGTACGACTGAAGTCCTTAGGGAATTAATAAAATATATAATCAGCCGTGTAGAATATATGATTAGGATTATACACAATGCTTCACATTGGATGATAACCCATGTTTGCTCCTTTCATATAATAGATAATGCTTCACATTGGATGATAATCTGTGTTTTCTCCTTTCATATAATAGATATTGTAAAATTCTCTAATAAAATTTAGATATGTTTATGTTGTTAAATCTATTTATTAAGTAGGTATGCTTACATGTTATATTGTTAGAGATGCTAATGCTATTAGTAGTTCTATTCCATTAGACATGCCTTACACTATTAGACATGTTTATACTGCTAACCATGCTTATACTATCAATCATGCCTATATTGTTAATTATGCTTGTGATATTAGAATTGCTTATGATGTTAGTCATGCCTATGTAGCTGAATATGCTCATACTGCTACTCATACTCATGGTGATAACTATACTTAGGATGTTATCTCTACTCATGATGTAAATATGCTTATCCTATTAGACATATTAGATTGTAAAGGTATGTTATCCTATTAGAGATTCCTATGATGTTAGCTATGGTGTACAATTAGACATGCTCATATTGTTAGTTTTGTTTATTATTGTAGACATACTATATTGTTAGACATGTTCCTACTATTCAAATATGCTCATGTTGTTATTGATATTTATGATTCTAATTAGGTTCATGATGATGGTTATGCTTACAGTAGTATCTACATCTAGTAATCAAGAATAATGCTAGCTTCTAATACTCTGATTCAAATTGCTCTTAATAAAACCCTCATGATTGATAGTTCCATTCTTCTACTTAATCTTTCTATATGCTTAATCTACTAAACCTTCTTAATAACATAACATGTTGTAATCAATAAGCATTGTTGTGAGTTGTATATCTTTCTGGGACATAGGTCTCACCCGCAATCACCACCATCTTTTTATGTACGCGTCAGTAGTAGTAGCGGACCCATGGCAGAGAGGAGGAGATGATGTGATCGATCATATATGGGTAGTTGTCTAGATGTCTAGTATGTTCTAGAGTCATCCTTGTAGTCTCAGGTTCAGGCGGGAACATATTAAATATAGTGTTTTATCGACTCAAGATTTATTAGTATTCTGATGTTGTACATATGCATGTTATCTCTTGTGTATATGTTGTGGCTGAGGACACAAAACCTTTGTAAGAGATTTGGGCATGATTTATAAAATAATCTGAGATGTTTTCGAGTAAGTTCGTGCAAATTTAATTGGTTTTAATTAACCCTCTTTTCAATGATGAGTTTTATTAGCAATTGACTGTGTTTATGTTTTGAGCAATCTAACTTTATGTGACGAGTTGTCAAACTTTTTATCATGGTATATGATGAAGGCTTGATTTAATTTTCAGTCCAATAAGTAACCCAGATAGTCATTACATTTGTTGGTCATGTTAAATATAATGCATCAGTTATCCTGTGAATCCCATATCATGAACATATTAGGGTATACTAATGAAATGTTATGGCATGAACTGTGTCAGTGTATATATATGGGAAATCCTAAGGTGGGTTGTACTATGTTAGTACATGTAAATTTCAGGGAAGAAATTTTTGTAAGGTGGGGAGAATTATAACATACCAAGAATTTTTGCCTAAAAGTTTACATGCCCAATAATCCTAATCAATAAGTTTTCTTATGATGTTAAACCCCTGGAATAAGTCCTACATGTAATGATCCAATCTTGTAGCACCAAAATTTGATTATGCACATAACTCAACCATAATTATGCAATTAGGGATATAAGGGGGTTAAATAGAAATTTACACCTTATATGTTCATAATATGCTCCAGTACGTTGTATATGAGTATGTAATGATATATTAAAGCTTTACCTAAATTTTTATGAGGTACCTCCCCTCAAAAAGTTATTTATGTATTAGTCACCCTCCATACCTAATGTTGTGAATCACATAATTAGCCAGTTCAAATCTAAAATATAATTGGACTTTTGGATTTCCTCATGATCAATTTAGCTAAATTTTATAATTTGGTTGCATTTAGATAACTCTAAATAGGTCAACTGATTCTATGAAGAAAAGTGTACATAAACCATATTAATTGACCTTGATACCTAATTATACGGTCAATTAACTAGTATTTGCCTAACTTGTATCAAGACCTTTGTGTTACACACTCTTCACCATCATACGTTCTTTTAGAATAGATGGATGGAGATTGGATGATGGATACGTCATCTCCTATCTCTGCGCGTTCTACACATTGAGGGGATGTGACCAGCAACACACCCCAAAGATATTTTCCCCACTATGCTCGATGTATCCCTATTTCTCGCCATGATCATGTTCAATGGTTTGTTTTGAGTCCTTAGAGCCCTTAGTGGATGCCTAATTCTTCTCCAGATAGAAACTCCCAAATTGACATTGATAACCAGTCGGCACAAGAAGTCCTACACACCACCACACTACATGTCATTGCCTACTAGAGACCTAGAAAGCTTCCATCAGCTTATGAAAATCCTCCTCTATAGTCGATCATACTTAAGACATCCTGATAAATCACCCTGACAACGTTCTTCTTTACTACTACTAGTGAGCTCGAGCCGGAAGCCCAAGCCACTCGTAAATTCATTTATGCCTCAACTGACACTCCTTAAATTCTTTCTAGTATGCATATACGTCTCATGATTCATCCTTGTGTTGTACCCATGAAACCTTTTTTCGGTCAGTAGAGCTTGATCACTGACCAACGTTCTTATCCATGTGCAGGGTATAGAAATGCATCCCTTACCCTGATAAGGCTACAAGGAAAATGTGCCCATGTTTATCTTGGTCGTGTCACGATTGTAATTCCTTTTTCCACTTTTGAGCTTCTTCCCCTATTCTGTGCAATCACCATGTCCATGTTGGGGATCCAATGGTCATTTTACATCACAGATTGTTGTGTTTCTTTTTTTGTGAACTCATGATTCGATTGGACTCTATGATATATGCTTGTATTTCCATGTATCATCTATTTGTCCTCCTACATCCTTTTGGTCATGGAATAAAGATGGAGTTGGCACTCTCCATCACCTCAGATCCACCACAATAAATCCTTGGGACTGACAGAGCATGGTGAATGCATTGGTGGTCTCCTTATCCACCCTTGTTTCAGGTTTTATGTGTTTTGATTGTAGTTTGAAAGTTCAAGCAAGAAAATCCTCATATAGTGAGAGAATAAAACAATGTATACATTGCTCTTCCTGATTTCACATGATTTTTATGTCATGACCCGTAATAGTATGATGCTCATTCACATATACTCATGATAATACAACAACGAATGTGTAATTCATGGATCGGACTACTATACCATGTCACGTGACTTGACACTAGCACAAAATGTCAAGGTAATATAGTATTCTCTTGTGATTTTCACTAAAATTTAGGAACGATATTATTTGGTTTTTTCTTCTTCTTGATTGGTCAAAACTTTGGAAGTTGATAGATTTTGCATATGATGTTTAAAAATGTCATATAAATACTCTTTGGAAAGGTCATGACATAAGATACCTCTCACTTGTATAATCAAATCCCAATTCCAAACAAAGATTTGAAAGTTTATTTAAAACCCTAAAAGGATAAGTTTGATCATGCACTTATATATTGGATAGGACATTAGGGTTGATCAAAAGTCAAGGTATAGTTAGTGTACCTCCATAGTCTCATGTGAGTGGTCATGCACACTGAATGTAAGTTTAGGGTTCAAGGTTTTATATTATTTGTCTACTTATGCATAATGTCTCATTTAAAGTAAAAGTACATTAGTACTTGGTGCATGCTTATGAAAAATTATGCCCGTGTTAGGAATTAAGGTTTTCTACTATTTTGAAGTTATATATTCAAATTGAACATTATGTAATACTATCATTTTTATGAATTACAAAATCAAGATAATCTTTTTTAATGGATTTAGGAAATCTTGCTATGTTAGTATAGTCCTATGAATCATGTTTAAGTGAGCCTTAACCGGCCTTATGAGCTCTTTGGGAGCATTATGTGAGCCTTAACCAAACTTATGAGAACTGTGTTGCATTCAAGAGACTGACTATATTAAATCAAGATAAAATACATATTTTCATATGAGCATGTCAATTTACATAAGTTTCCCAGTAATCGTGTTAATCATGTTAATTAATTATGTTCCAAGTTATTTTCATGTCATTTCAAGTATAAGTTATTTTCATGTATAACTACTCAGTGTGACTCACACAAAGTTTTATGTTTCTTTGCATGGCTGGGGATGAGAAGAAGAGGATCAAAACATTGAGATAAGGACATAGAGGATCTAGCAAAAGACTAGGAGTGCCTTGGTGGGGTTGCATGTTCTAAGATGTAGTTGTCTATGCTTAGGTTTGTCAATGATGATATAAGTTGTATTAAGTTTCCTTTTCATGTACGGTATTGAGAATGAAAAATGAAATGTATTCGTGTGATGGTTAACTTACAATTGTTTCTTATGCATGATATTAAAAAATGTGACACCCCCATCAATATTATGAGTTAGGAATTGATGCTTCTGCTCCTATGAATATGTTTAAAAGGTGGGGTGTTATAGAAAGTGTGGTGAGGAATTACTAGAACATGATTTGGAATAGTAACTTGTGAATCCAACCATGATGAGTTTTTCTAAATAAAAAATATCAATTTGTAAAGTTTGTTTATATCAATGAGAACTAATAATAAATAGCTTTTTACTAACAGATGGTATCCCAATCCATGCATGTAACGACCCCACCCCCCGACAACCCCCAATTAAGAAAGGACAAGAAGTTAGAGCCGTTATCCCAAACAATATCATATGGTTTTGCAAATAAAAAAAATAATGAATTCTACCACAACTAAGCTTAAAGTAGGATATGAAATTTTTTCTTTTCACATACCTTTTCAAAATTGGGATTTCAAGATTTTACCTAAGGCAAGAACTATCTAACTATATTTCTCCAAACATTATATAGCCTTGTTCTTTTCCAATGTGACCTTTTATTTATTATTCACTTTCCATTAATCTTGTAGATGTAACAACAAATTAAACTAAAATGCTGATAAACAAAATGTTGGCAAGTATAACAAGTTATACTAGTATGTGGGGGAAATAAAAAGTTTGCATCTAGTTGTAACAACGTATTGCAACAAAATTATTGTTTAATAGATCAAATTTTACATCTTAAACATAACTACTCATTCCTGATCTATCCAAGCCTCTGTGTTGTCCCTACTTTTGACAAGAATAATACCTCTCCCATATGGTCGATCCTCAATATCCCTTTTTGGTCCTACCTAAAATCTAGACCAAGACATAGAGTTGTATAGTCATATGATCATACCCAAAGGTAGACCAAACCTCGACTCATGACAAATTGTTCATCCTACCCCAATGTAGACCATTACCTAGATCATCAAATTTTGAAATATACACAAAGCTATAGAGGAGGATTATGATCTGAGCCAGTCAAATACATATATATGGTGATGGCCATAGTCACTTTATAGTTGCAAGAATAAAAGTTCATCCAAGAAGTTAATTTCAAGAAACCGGTGAAACCTCATAAACTATCATGAAACTAAGATGAATAATCTTAGTCATAGCCACATACCTGATTTGGTAGTCTCAAAACTAAGCAAGATAGATAATCCAATAAAGAAGTTCAATCAACTAAGCCAAGCAATAAATCAAGCAACTTGATACTAAAAATTATTTATGACACCTAGTTGTTATAATCATATCCAAACATCTTTTATTGATTTGGGATTTCATTCTAGGGTTTGCAAGCCTTATTAGGGTTGCCATAGGATTTCTTGGTTTTACTTTCCAATTTTACCCTCTTTAGGTCAAAAAAACCTAAAAACACTTTTCTACTCATAAAAAATCTAATTACTCAAATTATCCAAATTATAAGAGTCTTTATCCACAAATTAGTTCATGAACATAATTTTCATGTCTGTTTGATTGTTTTCCATATTTAAATGCATTTAACTTCATTTTTATCAGAATTAGGGTTTCTAAGTCCATTAATGGACTTTTATAATCATGGAACCCTAATTAAGAAAATGATGGAATATATCATCCAATTATATCTAATCCATCCTTTTTATGTCAAAAGGCTAAAATTTTCTCATAATAGTCAAGGAACATAATTAGACCCATTGTTCTTCAAAAGATAGGTTTTCAAATTAATTAAACCATTAAAGATACAATATTTATGCACTTTTCAAGTGATAAACATATTTCATCATTGAATTCATTTTTAAAGGATTCTAAATAATTTTCTCATCAAAAAGCATTATCTACTTTTATTTTTGAGCCAAAGGATTGAATTTTTGATCAATTAAGAAAGTGAAAACCGTTTCAAAATTTTCTAAGTAGAGAGATGAGTTAATTACCTTTTTTAGAAAATCCATTTTTCATTTGATCACCGTGGGTCAGTGATTGACTCTGATCATATGACAACAATCACATGCACCCACTCAAGATGGTCTAAGACATGGGAAATACCCCAGTCGTCGTTCTTCTCCACGAGTCAGTGGTTGACCCCAATCCAAGGGCTCTTGCTATCCCCTTTCTTAGTCTTCAACTCCAAGAACAGTGATGCCATGGAAGAAGGCTCGTTGGAGAAAGTACAATAAAGGGGATAAGAGGGACTCAGGGGCTAGGAAGCGACCAGTTAGAATCGTGGGATCTCGGTGACTTGGTTGGGGGGGTCTATTTATAGGTTTAGGGTATGGGATTTAGGGTTTTCAACCATCACCACCAATTGGGTTCTTATGAGGTTTGGGTGTTTTCTCTAGAAGCCTCTAGACCTCTCAAAACAAAGGCTAGGATTTTTTAGGATTTTCTCCTGAATCCAAGAAATCAATTATCTTGCTTTCACACGCATTAGGTTGCGAGAAATAAGAGATTGAAAATCTCATTCCCACTGATCCTTTCCAAATCTGGTTCTAGCTAGAGGATGCATGTATGCTATTGGATCTCAGATCCAATTTCTTCCATTGCACGCGCCATATATAATCCTTTTATAAATAGAAAATATATGTGACATTTAATGCATTTATGCCATTTTCCTTTCACTTTAGGGATTTTCAAAAATCCATATCTCTTAAACTATACATACTTTTAATCCCTAATTTTAAGGAAATGTGTTTAATGACTTAATCCTTTTATGGCCACAAATTGAGATGAAAACTTAAAAGAAATAAATACTTTTCTTCATGTGTAAGTTATCCACTCATTATGCATATATTGTTCATTAAAACACATATTTTATCTTTCTTTTCTTTTTGTTTTCTTTATTTTGATTCATTTTCTTATTAAAGACATTGTGGAACCGAACATCAAACAAAGTGGGAACCCATGCCACCATTCTAGATAATTCTGCACAATTCTCATATATGCACATAATTATCCATTATTTATTTTCTTTTTTCTTAAAGATAGTAACGACATAAACCACAAATTCTATCCTTTCAAGAGAAAATTGCACAAAGAATACAATTTCATTCAAGTCTCTTTTACTCAGATAATTGCATTTCAATTATTTAAATACAACAAACATTAAAGGTTGTAACATCCTTCCCCTCTGATAGGAATTTTTCCTCAATATTCAACTAATTAAACAAGCAATTCACGGTAAGACTTTTCCATGTTCTTCTTCAACTCCTATGTGGCTTCATCCTCTCTCTAGTGCTTCCAAATAACCTTTACCATCTTTATTATTTTACTCTTGGTCTCCATCACCTTGGTATCCGGTACCCTCGTAGATGACTCAGGGTATGTCAACCTCCCTTGGAGTTCAATTGGTTCAATGCTCATCACATGGCTCAGGTCCTTCACATAGAGCTTTAGATTGGGCACATGAAACACATCATGCATCATACTATACTGAGGGGGTAAGTCTAAATGATAATCAACTTCACCAATCCATTCTAAAATCTCAAATGAACCCACATATCAAGGGCTAAACTTTCCTCTATTCTTAGCTATAGCTCGTAGGGGTCAGATTTTAAAAACACATGTTCACTGACAATGAAGTGTAAGTCAGTTTGCTTCACATCAACATACGCTTTTGTCGATCCTGGGCTCTCTTTAGCCTTTGCTTGATCAAAGTGAGTTTATCAACATACAATTGTAGTTCCTATGACTTCAATATGGTCCTCTCACCAACATAATCCCAGTGAAGTGGTGACTGAAACAACCTTCCATAAAGAGCTCTATATGGAGGCAACTCGATATTGGCATGGTAGCTGTTATTGTAAGTAAACTCAGCTAAGGGAAGGTATTGCTCCCATGATCCACCCCCATCGAGCACACATGCTCTCAACAGATCCTCTAATGTGTGGATTGTTCTTTCTAAATATCCATCAGTATGGGGGTGATGACCTATGCTAAACATTAGTATAGTGTCGAGTTCTTCTTGCACTTGCTTCCACAACTTGGAAGTGATCTTTGGGTCACGATAAAAAATAATCGAACTCAGAACACCATGCAGTCATAACTTTGGGTCACAGTTAGAAATAATTGAACTCGGAACACCATGAAGTCGTACTATCTCTCTGATATAAAGTTCATCTATATCTATCACTTTGGAAGTGGTCTTTAAGGCAAGGGAATTTGCGGACGTGATAAGGCAATCTACCACAACCCATATTACATCATGACCTTTCTTAGTCTTGGGGAGACCCACCACAAAGTTCATGGTGATATTTTCCCATTTCCACTAAAGAATTTCAATCAAGTGTAGCAATCTACCGGGTCGCTGGTACTCATCCTTCACCATCTGGAACGTGAGAAAACAATACATATATGCCACTATGTCTCTCTTCATCCCAGGCCACCGGAAGTACCGCTGTAAGTCTTTAAACATTTTTGTAGTACCAAGGAGTACTGTATAATTAGAACCATGAGATTCTTGTAAGATATGATTTGTTATAGGAAAATCTTCAGGAACCCAGATACTACTCTTGTAGAGGATTTCACCATCTACTCCAATTGAGAGGTGTGTCTAAGGTTTCTCTAACAAATCTTTCATCTTGTCAAGCTCTTGGCTGGCTAACTAGGCAGCTACCAACTCTATCAACATGCTTGGTCTTATCAGGATGTTAGCCACATGGATCTGATCATCTAATGGTTGTGGAGTCCACCTAGAAAACTCTTCCAACCCTGACCACTCGGTAAACAAGACAGTTGCACACCTGCGATTTTTTTGACTAAGAGCATCTGCGACAATATTTGCCTTCCCAAGGGGTAGGCAATGGTGAAATAAAGTCCTTCATATATTCCATCCATCACCTTAGTCTCAGATTTAGATCATTCTAAGTCGGGAGGTACTTCAAGTTCTTATGATCGGTGAGAATTTCAAAAGTGGCTCCATAAAGATAGTGTTGCCAAATCTCCAAGGCATATATAATCACAGCCAGTTCTAGATCATGTGTTAGATAGTTCACTTTATTGGTATTGAGCTATCTGGAGGCATAAGAAACAACATTGTTGTTTTGTTCTATCATGCATCCAAGCCCCATCTTTGATGTGTCAGTGAAGATGATAAAACCTTCATTGCCTAATGGTAGAGTCAACACTGGAGTTGTGGTCAACTTTTCCTTCAATTCTTAGAATAAGGATTCACACAAGTCCGACCACACAAACTTCTTGTCCTTCTAGGTAAGCTTGGTAAGTGGCACCCTAGTCTTTGAGAAATCTTTAATGAAGCCCTGATAATATCTGGCCAATTCTAGGAAGCTGCAAATATCAGAAGGGTTCTTTGTGTTGGCCAATCTCACATGACCGACACTTTAGAAGGATCTACTGAGATGGTCCTCCGGATATGAAGTGTCTAAGGAAGATGACATGATCTATCCAAAATATAAACTTTGAGAATTTCCCATAGAACGTTTTCTTTCTCAAAATATCAAGGACTCTACCCAGGAGGTTAGGGTGTTGTTCTAATTCATTGGAGTAAACCAATATGTCATGTATAAACACTATGAAAAACGAGTCTATGAAAGGTTATAACACATTGTTCATGAAATTCATAAACATACTCGGGGCATTAGACAACCCAAAAGGCATAAACACAAACTCATAGTGCCATAACAGGTTTGGAAAGTGGTTTTTGATATTTCCTCACTCTTGACTCACAACTAGTGAAACTCGAACCTCAGGTCAATCTATGAAAAGACTCAAGCTGACTTGAGCTGGTCAAACAAGTCACCTATATGTGGTAAAGTATACTTGTTCTTAATGGGTTAGCCTGGTTGATCATCTTATAGTATATCCACATTTAGAGCAATCCATCCTTATTCTTCACAAAGAGGACCGGTGCTCCCCATGGAAATGTGCTAGATCAGATAAAGCCTTTGTCTATAAATTCCTGCAATTGCTTTTTCAACTCAAGCAACTCAGCGAGGACCATCCAATAAGTTACCTTTGAAATAGGGTTTGTCCTGAGAGCTATCTCTATCGAAAAATCTACCTCTCTCTTAGGAGGAATCCCAGGAAAATCATCTGAGAACACATCTTCATAGTCCCTGACTACCTCTATTTCCTCTAGGGGTCGCACCTTAGGCTTCAGCTTAGTAACTACCGCTAGGAATGTCTGACAACCCTTGGCTATCATCAATTTTTCCTTTAAGGATGACACATACAGGCTGGTGGTAGTATCCTTCCTACATCTAATGGTGAATGGTGGATGACTTGGTCTCTCTATTCTTATTTTCTTTTCCCTACAATCAATCTTTACCCTATAAGAATAGAGCCAATCCATACTAATGATCACATCAAAGTCATTCATGTCAAGGAGGATTAAATCTATAGGAATCTCATCATCCAAATACTTAATGGGTATAACTGGGGTTTTCAAATGAGACGTAAAGAGATGATCACTCAGGGTTGTGACATCCAAAACATATCATAAATCCTTGATGTCCAAACAAAACATAGTTCCAAGATTTCTCAAAATGAAAGTATTAGTAGAACTAGAATCAAAAAGAGCTTTTACGTTGTGTCCCATGATTTCAAGCATACCTACATTTTTTTCTTAAAATATCAGACTACTGCATGCTTAGCTTAAAATAAGAAAGAAAAATCTATAAGGGTTATTACCCTCTATCAAATGATTGGCATTGGCTTGAGCCTCTTCATTGTCAATGTCAAAAATTTGGGCCTACCTTTGTTCTCCTGTGAGCGGGACTGTAGCTACTACACCTACTTCCACGGTGGTGGTGCTTCCACTAGCTAGGCTTCTATAGGGATAGTACCTCCTGGGTCAGGTAGGGTACAATTGGCTTGAAGGTTCCCTTCTTTTTGACATTGATAGCATACCCTCTTCTTGTAGTGACAATCACCTAAATGCCATCTTCCACAGGTGCAACACCTAGGACGAATGCTCTCATTGTGGGGTTTTACTTTTCCTCCATGTTTTCCCTTGGCATGTTTTCATCCTTGTCCTTTATTGTAATCATTCCATGGGCCAGATGTGCCTTTAGTGACCCCAAGTATCCCTTTAATGGGTAGGCATGACGATCTTCTCCATGTCTAGGGCAATGTTGTACGTGTCGGTGAAGTTCGTTGGTTTGCTCTCCATCACATGAGGCTTGATGGAAGGATGTAGATGCTCCACAAAATGGTCCACATGTCTTTCCTCAGTCAACATGTATTTGAACTTCTCGAGGAGACATAAATTGCGGGCAAAGTATATGACAAATAAGTTGCCTTGGACCAGGTTGGTGAACTACCTTTCTTTCTATTTCTTGGCAAAGATTGGGATAAATTTGGCTGTGAAGACGGATCTAAAGTCAGTCCAGGCCATCAGGTCTTCATTCAAGTCTCGGCCCATGATGTGGTTCTCCCACCAGATCTTAGCTGCTCCTTCTAGGAGGTGAGAATTAAATTGAACCTTCTAGTTTGGATGCACTTCCAACATACGGAAACCATTCTCTTCTACTAGAAGCTAGACATTGGCTTTGTCAACTACCTCGGTCTTGTCTTCTCCCCAGAACATCTCTGTCACGGAACCATATTTACCGCAATCCCAATCCCACTGACTAGAAAGTGCTAAAAATTTGAAGCACCCATCCCTGAGTGGCCCGATAGGATCTCACACACTGGCATATACAATAAAAAATAATAACTCAAAAATAAGATATTTAAAGAACAAACTAACCCAATATAGGAGATATAGCCGATTTATCCTTGTCATCAGATTATATGGAGTGCAGAAGCGATCTAGTCAATGTTCCATTTATTTTACCTAAAATCAAGAAAATTGAGACACAATCATGCAATTGCATGGTACGCTATCAAAATCAAGTAAAACAGTTTATATCAAAAGAGTATACTTGGAAGGACTTATAGTGAAAAGTATAACAAGCAATTTTCAAAACCCAAAGTTATTCGACAAGTTGTGTATTTCAAACAATTCTATTTTTATTATGAGTTTCCATTATGATGTAATCGAGAAGCAAGCTTATATATTTTGTGTGACTACATTGCCCCAACAAGATGGGGGAGGTCACTAGGCTCCTTCTCTCCATATGAGGTAGGAGGTTGATCGACATGTACAAGATTCAATATCATTCCACAGGTACAAGTTCCACCCTCTAAATGAGGAGGTCACTTGTACTCAATATCCACACTCTCAATGTCAATATATGGGTAGTCATAATGGGTATTATCATTTATGTTTTCTAGTTTGTCTCAAAATATAGTATAAGAAATACAAAATCGTAATCAATAGGGAACAATAGCTCAACCTAGTACATAGCCAAGTATACAATCAAGAGATACATAAAAAGTATCTTCAATACAACCAAAGAGGTGGTATAAAGGCATACCTTTCACCAAGGATTTCGATTATAGATCTCAACAAGTAGTAGGACAACCCTTTGAGTTAGATCCTAAATCATCAAGAATGGATCAAGGGTTAAGATCATGATGTTTAGAATATCATGTTTCATGATTCAAGATTAGAGTTACTCATTATTTCTATTTTACCTTGGGGTTAGGTCATTCACTTATGATCAACAGTATCAACATGTTCAACATTATTCAAGTGTCAATTATGCTTCAAGTGTGAATGACCCACCTAGGTATTCTAGGTACTTGTGTTAACCCTAATTATCATGGTCAATATGCAAGTTATTAGATCATCCTCATGATAGATTTAAGGTAAGAATACCTTAAATTGAAAAAATGATGGCCGTTTGATGTGTAAAGGACGACCAAGATTTGTCCACATGGGTGAGGTGGCTCCCTTCCTTGGAGGTCCATTTCAGAGGCTAAAATGGTCTGTTCGATCATTGGTTTAGTTGGGTTCTTTGAATCCTAATTGAACTGGATCAATCCTCTGCACCAGCGGTTCATGGACTCCTTTCCCCCATTTTCATAGGTCTCACATGAGCCCAGAATCTTGGAGGAGGACCTCACCGACATGGAGGAACTTCAGGAGTAGGAGGGGAAGGTGGACGCCACTACGTGGCCATTCGTACCCGCCTCAACCTCGCAAGGGTGATGGAGGTGTTAATTGGAGGTGAGAATCTACGGAGGTGGGACGCCCACAACGGCATGTGTAGAGTGCTGGTTTAAAAACTAGGGGAACATAGGAGAATTAGAGGTGATTGAGACCGATATCAAGCTCAAACTCATGGGGTTATAATGAAGGATGGTAGCCACTGTTGTTGGGGGTTTCTTATACGGTTAGAACTAGGGTTTGAGTTGGGTAGGACCTGGGTTGAGGGCTAGGCCGACCAAGTGAGAGATGGAGGCGACAATCTTGTTTTGGCGACTGAAGACAGAAATAAATGGGGTTAAATTTGGGTTTGATGAGTTCAAAAATGTGAGAGGATCATTTTGGATCGCTCAGAACTTTGAATAGTGGTCAAGAGCGTGAGTTTACTCGATTGGGTTGCATTAACAACTCCCCACAATCAGTAGGAGGTTGATGATGAATGAGTGGTTGTCGAATAAGGCTAGAATCCAAGACAGGTAGATCTAAGGGCCATAAATCGCCCTGACCCTTAACCCCCGGGTCGCTGACGTGGCATAGAAAAAAAGGGCAAATAAAATGCAAATAAGTGGGTTTTCAATACATTATCTTCAAGAATTCATAGAAAATCATAGGAATGTCCAATTGTGATAAAATTTGGAACATAGGTTCAAAATAATTTGGAGAATATCTATAAAAAATTTATAACCAAAAGATAAATTTTGATTGATCAATTTTCTTCTTTGGACAAAGTGATAATTGATTATAATTTGTGGTGTTATAATGTATATAAATTCACATTGATCTCCATATTTTAAATTTGAAACTCAAGATTGATTTTGAAGCCAAGAAAAATAATTTGGGACCATGAGTGAGTATATTGAGTGTAAAAGGGAAATACTTTTATTATTCTGCTAAAATCCACGTTGTAACATTCTCTATGTTCAGTTTCACAAAGTCCAAAATGGTGGCTCCAAGTCATGGATGAACAAATAGTGGCTCAACATCTTCACCTCTGGCTATGTCCTTGAGGGCCAAGGCACTAATGGCCACATTCATCTTATTCTATTGTTCCATCTAGAGGGCATCAAGAGTATAACTAACACTTATCCTACAACGAGTCCAAAACTTGTTGCGGGGTCAACCTTGGGCTTGTCTACTAACATTCACTCCCTCTTTTGGTCATTCTCTTTGTTCAAGTCATTAAAGGGAACAAGTTTTGGGCCCGCACCATCATTAGAGGATTCATTAGGTCTCTTCCTTTTCCTAGAGGATTCTTCCTCCAAAGCCTTCCTACTTTTCTCTAAAGACCTTCTCTTCCTACGAGAGAGCTTTCTCCTAAGGGGTGTCAATGGTGATGGTGGCGGTCTTGGTATGAGCCACACTGCTACAAATAATCATGTAATTAAACTCATTCAAAGTTTTATATCATTAAATTTATGTCCATGATATCTTTCTTACATGATTTTTATTATTTGGTGGAGGATTCCCTATTCCTTGACACTCTTAACCCCAAAACCTAGGAGGAGGTGGAGAGTGGGAAAACCTTAAACACTTATAGTTTTTCCAATGAATGAGGGAAAATAACGTATGCAAGTAAATAAGAAATCCTATAGGCGTCTTATTTTGAGTCAAATCCTCATATTTTAGCCAGGCGGTCACACAAATTCTAGGAGTCCTAGGAAACTGACTAGGGGGGCAGAGGAAAATCTTACCAGCCCCTAGATCGTGATCATTTTCTAGACACCCCCGTCTTTGGAAAATTCTGTAATCACTCCCTTAGGGCTCTAAAGAATTGTAAAATTGAATAATTATTAGAGATTATATGGAAAATCAGGATCTGATACCAAATGTAACGACCCCACACCTCAACAACCCCTAATTAAGGAAGGTGAAAAAGATGGAGTTGTTATCCCAAACATGATCATACGATTTTGCAAATAATAAAAAATAATTAATAAATTATACCACAACTAAGCTTAGTGCAGGATATACAAATTTTTCTTTTCATATACCTTTCCAAAAAAGGGATTTCAAGATTTTACCCAAGGCGAGAACTACGTAACTATATTCCTCTAAACATTATATAGCCTTGTTCTTTTTCAATGTCACCTTTTATTGATTATTTACTTTCCATTAATTTTGTAGATGTAACGATAGATTAACCTAAAACACCAAAAACAAAATGTCAGTTAGTATAACAAGTTATACAGGTATGTGCGGGAAAAAATTTCATATATTTGTAACAACATATTGTAACAAAATTATTGTTTAATATATCAAATTTTGCATCTTAAACATAACTACTCAATCCTAATTTATCCAAGCCTCTATACTGTCCATGTAGTGGACATCGATACTACCTCTCCAATATGGTAGATCCTCAATAGACCTTTTTGGTCCAACCCCAAAGATAGACCAATACCTAGAGTTGTATAGTCATATGATCCTACCCAATGGTAGATCATACCTCGATTCATGATAATCATTGGATCCTACCCCAAGGTAGACCAATACTTAGATCATCAATTTCTCACATATACACAAGGCTATAGAGGAGGATTAGGATCTGACCTAGTTATGCACATATATATGGTGATATCCAGAGTCACTTTACAGTTGTAAGAATTGAAGTTCATCCAGGCAGGTAATTTCAAGCAACCAGTGGAACCTCGAAAAATGCCATGAAACTAAGATGTGTAATCTTAGTTGTAGCCAAATAACTGATTTGGTAGTCGCAAAACCAATCAAGATAGATAATGCAATTAAGAAGTCCAATCAACCAAGACAGGAAATAAATCAAGCAACTTGATCCTAAAAAGTATTTTATAACACAAAATTGTTATAATCACATCCAAACATCTTTTATTGACTTGGTATTACATTCCAGGGAGTCTAAGCCTTATTAGTATTTCTTGGTTTTACTTTCCAATTTTACCCTTATTAGCTCAACAAACCCTAAAAGAACTTCACTACTAATTACTCAAAATATCCAAATTAAGAGTTTTTATCCACAAATTAGTTCAATAACATCATTTTCATGCCTTCTTGATTGATTTCCATAGATAAATCCATTAATCCTCATAATCTTTATAATTGGGGTTTCTAAGTCCATTAATGCACTTTTATAATCACGGAACACAAGTTAAGAAAATGATGAACAAATATCATCCAATCAGATATAATCCATCCGTTTTATGTCAAAAGTCTAAACTTTGCTCAAAATAATCAGGGAACATCATTAGATCCATTAATCTTCATAACTTAGGTTGTCAAATTAATTAATACCATTAAATATAGAATATTTACACACTTTTTCGATATACAATCAGATTTAGGCCTTGAATTCATATTTAATGGATTATACATATTTTTCTCATGAAAAAACACTATCTACTTTTATTTTTCAGCCAAAGTATCAAATTTTCATCAATTAAGCAAGTTAACAACTTCATCTGGATTTTCTAAGCAGACAGATGAGTTAATTGACTTTTTTGGAAAATTCCTTGCTCGTTTGATTGATGTGGTTAGAGATTGACTCTGATCATATGGTGATAGTCACACACACCCACTCAAGCTGGTCCGAGACGTGAGAAATACCCCAGCCATCGATCTTCTCCACAAGTCAACATTTGACCCTAATCCAAGGGCTCCTTCTAGTCCAGTATCTTTGTCTTCAACAACAAGAACGTGGTGTATCCAAAACTGAATGATTGTCAAAGAAAATCCAATTGAGAGGATGAGAGGGAATATGGGGCTAGGAAATGACTTATTAGAATCGAGGGATCTCACAAGTTGATTGAGAGATCTATTTATAGGTTTAGGGGATGACATTTAGGGTTTCTGACCCTCACCACCAATTGAGTTCTCATGAGGTTTGGGCATTTTCTCTAGAATACTCTAAACCTCACAAAACCTATGCTAGGATTGTTCAGGATCCTCTCCTGAATCCAACCAAGAAAATATATTGTTTGCACAAGTGTTAGGTTGCAAGAAATCTGAGATTGAAAATCTCATTCTCGTTGATCCTTTCATAATCCGGTTTGAGCTAGACGACACACATGCATCGTTGGATCTCAGATCCAATGGCAGCCATTGTGCATGCTAAATATAGATCATTTTATAAATAAAAAATATATGTGACAATTAATGCAATTATTCCATTATCCTTTCACTTTAGGGATTTTCAAAAATCCATATCTCTTAAATTGTACATCCTTTTAATCCCAAATTTTAAGGTAATGTTTTTAATGACTTAATCATTTTTTGCACACAAATTTATATCAAACTAAAAAAAAGTTCTTTTCTTCATGTGCAAGTTATCCACTCATTATGCATATATTGTGCATTAAAACACATATTTTCTCTTTCTTTTCTTTTCTATACTCTTACTTTTTATTCCTTTTCTGATTAAAGACATTGTAGAACCAAACATCAAACAAAGTGGCCTCCCATGCCACCCTTCTAGATATTTCTACACAATTCTCATATGCGCACACAATTATCCATTATTTCTTTTCTTTTTTCTTAAAGATAGGAACAACATAAACCACAAATTGTATCCTTTCAAGTGAACACTGCACAAATCATACAATTTCATTCAAGTCTCTTTTACTCAAATAATTACATTTCATTTATTTAAATACAACCAAAATTCAAGGTTATAACAGTGCGCCTAGGCTAGCCATTATTTGTCTATGAACTAGTAACTATGATAAGGTAATACAAATGCAAATGGAAAGATCAACTCACAAGTTGTAATAGAGAAACATCAAATTCACTTTGAACACTTCAAAAGGTAACATCTTAATTCATCGAACATAAGCGATGGAGCCATGGTAAGCAAATTTGGCCATCAGATCAAACTAAAGTCCACTTTATTGTCTATTCTAGTCTTTTCTAGATCATTATCATTGCTAAAATGGTATTAAGTGTCTTTAGACCATTACAATTTTGATGATTGTTTGAGTAAAATGACGGTAGCCTCACTTTTATGTGGTTCCATGCTCCTATTTCAAGATAAAGAGATAAGGAAAAATAGAAGAAAGAGAAAAGTGTAGAGAAAAAGTGTTTTGCTAATAATTTCAATCCTAAAATATATTTTGATGAAAGAAAAACTGTTAGATTTCATTTTTAAAGAAAACAATTTGGAGTGTAATAATGAAAATTTCATATATAATAGTGCTCATTTCTTAGTAACATAATGAATGCATATTTTCTGTTGTTCTTCTGATATAGTACTCACTTTTGATGTCATTCTAATTTAAAATACATATTAAAATGAGTATTATATTATATTTTCATTGGTAGTACTGATTTTCTAAAAAACAAACTAACTTAAAAATGAGTATTGCATTTCATTGTTTTGATATAGTACTCATTTTTCTTGTTTACATGCAAAACTTATACTATCCCCAAAACTTGACATGCAATACTCATTTTTGAGTTAATTTATTACTCAGCTAATGAGTAATATCCAACACAATATAATGCAATACCAATTTTAATACATATTTTAAAATATAATAACATAAAAAATGAGTGTTATACCAAAAGAACAACGTGGAATGCTCATGTTTTAGTTAGTATGTTACTCAGAAAAATGAGTACTATCCCTAATTTGCAATACTCATTTTTATATTTTGTATATTTTTTCAAAAGTATACCAACATTGATTTTTGGATTTTATTTTTTTATAAATATTCAAATAATTTTTATTTTGTCAAATATTTTATCACGAATTCAAAGTTAAAAGTAAACTAATTATTGTTGGATGAAATGGGCTCTAGAGGGGGGTGAGTAGAGTTAAAAATACTTGCACAAAATTAGTTAGCCCTTCAAGTTAGAAAAATGTATGGGATTTGCAAATATTGGATTTGTAGTTCAACTAAGCATAAATAGAAAGGATGAGAAAGATTGAACAATTACAATGAACAAGATATGTAGAGTGGTTCCAATCCCCAAACTAGGAGAAAGTTAGTCTGCTACCTAGAGAGGTCAAGCTCTTGGATTTTACAACCCATGTATACATATATTCCATTATAAACATACAAGATGACCTTCCCTTTCTCGGGACTAGGATACCCAACCTTCTCTTTGAGGACAAGGGAGACAATAAGAAACCAAGGTCTTACCTATCAGGAGGAGTGTTACAACCCCAATTTTGGGTTCATTTACTGAGAAATGTAATTTCTCATGTTAAAGATAAATGAACAAATAATGAATGAATGCATGACTTTCGTTTAAAATAGCCTTGTTGATTTATTTGTGGGCTTTATTGGCTATTGGGCCCAATAACAAGGAAAGGATAAAAGAAATTCCACTATTATGTAAATAAGAAAATAGAGAAAAAGGAAAAGTGTGGAAACCTCTAGAAGGCAAATCCAAAGAGGGATTTCGTGCCTCTTGGGTTCCTTGGTTTCCAAGGAGTCCAAGGTGGCATAGAGAATACAATAATAAAAGAAAAGATCAATTAAATTTTTCCTTATCGAGAAATAAATTGAAAATAATGGTAATATGTGGAAAACAAGTGAAAAGAGGTGCAATCAAGTTGTCCTTAGTGGGATTTTGTATCACAATGATTCCTAATGATAAAAGGGATACCAATAAGGAAAATAAAAGAGAAATAATGAGAAATCCTAAAAAAGGGATATTTTTAATAAGAAATCAACCTAATAATGAGAAATAAACAAGATAATGTGAAATAATGCGTATTGATGCATTTAAGGATAATGGGTATTCCTTAAAAAAAGGAATTTCGAATTATTTGAGTTTCTTTGGATCCAAGGAGTTCCAATGAAGAAAGGAGAAAGAGAAAATACCTATAAAAGAAAATAAGAATATAATGTGAGCACATTATTAATGAATCTCATGGTATTATTAAAAGGGAAGTATTTTCTCTTCAGGAAAACATAATTTCATGATTAATGAATTTAAAAGCAAGTCAAAAGAGAATAAGGGAGAATATTTTTGTATTCCTAAAAAAAAATTTCAATGAATATGTTGTTTTAAGAAGATGCTAAAGAGAGAGAAACTTGCTTAATAGTGAAGGAAGCACTTTCCTAGTTGGAAGAGGGCTTGGCTGCTTCGAGGGAAAGCCTACTAGGGCGTGGATACTCACACTTATATATAGGGAAGAGCCCTGGTTTGATCCCAAGAGAGAGAGAGAGAGAGAGAGAGATCTCACACTCTCCTCCTTGTGCAAACCCTAATGGAAAGGAGGGATCTAAACCTAAAGCAATGGAGGTTCAGTTGATGGTCTTGATGGAGGAAGGAAGCCTCCACGACGACCTAGGAAGGATTGGAAGAGCAAACCCGTGCTCCTTTCTTCAAGCACTCTATATGTAGGTCGGCAGGCTGTTGTAAACGCAGCAGCAAGTGTGGCTGTTTCACCCTCGAGCTTGGCCATGATCGTCACGACCTGGGTGCACCTTGAGTGCGCCTAGGTTCTGCGAGGCTGGGGCAGCCATGGGCGGAGACCCTCGAGCCTTAGGGGAGGAGGATGAAGGACCGCAGACGACTGCACGTGAGCGTCAAGTTCCAGATCAACCCTGCTCTGACCAGCTATGCTAGGCATGATATGGGTGGTGCCCCAAGGGCGGCGGAGGGAGACGAAGCTAAGGGAAGAGTTGGCAACAGCCATCAGGGGCCATGAATGAAGGAGGACGTGACCGCGGACTAGGGTTCGTAAGGTTGAGGGTGACCAAGGTAGGTTGGACATTTATGCCCTCCGCGGGATGAAGGCACAATCGACTTATGCGGGGGTAACGTCGTAATTCCTAAATGTTTCCCAAACAAACCAATGTTGCATGGAGATGGCTACGTGACAGCTCCGGATTGGTCCAAGTAAGATTTTATTGCAAAAATCATAATTAAATATTCGTAGCTCGGATGATAAAAGTTTATACATGAAATTTGATTAAGAGAACGAGAGGGACTCAATAAAAATGTTATTAGAACCTAATTTTGCTTCTAATTTCAAAAGTGTCAAAAGTGATCATATAATGCATTAGACTTTGATTAAAACCCGTAATTGTAATTAGAGATCAAATCAAAGGTGCTTAATGGGTTAAATCAAGTATTAGTAACCTGTTGAGAAACAAAGTGAGGTTTGAGTATAATTTTGATAATGTTGGGCTTGTTTTAGGGTTTTAATCCATGAATCCATGATAATGCATGTAGAAACCCTAATCTAGGATCAAGAATGTAATTAACTGGGAAAATTTGAAAATAAGTCCGTTAATCATAAAGAGATACATTAAGATTGAAAAGATGAAATTTGCATATAATTAGTTAATTTAGAGTTTCATATGCATGAATATACTTTAATGGGCCTTGAAACCCTAATGTTGACTAATTCGACTATTAATGGTTAATTATGCCTTTAATCCAGAATTGAGGATTAGATGTGGAAATAATTAGGGTTTAAAATAGTATAAGATGAAGGGAAACCCTAATTATGGAAACCCTAAAAAGTGGACTAGAAACCCTAAGAAGCGAGTTAGATTTAATAGATCTTAATGACATGAGTAATAAAAGGAAATTGTATAATTGTTTTAGGATCTTATTGAATGCTTGCATGATCGTTGTTGTTTGGATTATTCCTGCACCTGAATCTACATGTACATGTATGTGGTTACGCTTATGACTACCCGAATTAGTTTTCTGGGGTTTTGTCGATGTTTCCATCGTGACTTGAATTAAACTGTTGAATGATTTAATTCATGCAAAGTATAATGTGAATATGACTATCACATAAGAGATATTCCTACTAGCTCAGATCCTAGTTCCCTCTGTAGCTAAAAGGGTGACCTAGTAAAAGGCTACCAATGGGGTAGGCCCATAAGGTCATTAGATCACTTAGTAAATGGCTACCAATGGGGTAGGTCCATCAAGTCACATTGAGTTAGAGATTGGACTACCTATGGGTAGTTCCATGTGACTCAACCCTAGATATTGATCTACCTATTAGGTAGGATCATGCAAGGTTTAATAAGGATCTACCTAGAGAGAGGTAGTATCTCAGTCCGCTGTAGGGACAGCATAGAGATAGGGGATAGGAAAGGATTGAGTAGTATGGTTTAAAACATAATCTTGGCTGTTAAATGATAATTGGTTGCTTACTTTGTTACTATAGTTGCACATTTATTGTTTCCCCCACATACTAGCTTCTTGCTGACCGATGTTTTGTTTGTCAGCGTTTTAGGTGCAAATGAAAAGAATAAACAGTAAAGTGGCAGATGTGGAATTAAATGAGAAATAACGTGCACATGAGGATTAGTTAGTTTAGCGTCTTCATGGATAGAAGTTTAGAAATCCCAGTTTTTCCATGGTAAGAAAAGTTTTATTTTATACCAGTTTTCAGTTTAGTTGGTAAAGTTTATTAATTGTTATTGATTATTTTTCGAACCTTTGATCCTGTTAATTGAATAACGGCTCTGACCTTCGCGTCTCCCTTAATTGGGGGTTACCGGGAGGCGGGTCGTTACAATTGGTATCAGAGCATAGGTTCCTCATCTAATGATTAATAATTATTAAATTTTATAAATTCCATAGAACTGAGGGAGTTATTAGATGATTATCTGAAAGACAGAGGTGTCTAGAAAAGGATCACGACTGGGGGCTGGCAAAATTTTCCTCTGCACCGCTAGTCAGAATACGAGGACTCCCAGATCCGTGTGACTGCCTGGCCAAAGTCTTAGGGTATGAATCGAAATAAGATACCTTTAGGACTCTCTCATCTTATTCGTCCTTTCTCAACTCAAATTCTGTTAAGGACCTTAAGGATTAGAGTTTTCTCTCTTTTCTCACCCTCTTGAGGTATGGGTAAGGTTGATAAGGATTAAGGAATCCTCCACCAAATTAATAAAAATCATGTAAATAAGATGTCATGGACATAAGCTTAATAGAGTAAGCGTAAAGGAATAGATACATGCTTAGGCCGTATGACACGAGTTTTCATTGCCCTCAGGAGAGACTTGAGGATAGACCTCCTTGGTGGGAGGATGAGTAGAGAGAGTTAGTCTTGTAGGTAGAGATCTCCATTAAAAGTAGAGACCTAGCACATCCTCTAAGTATGATGTTAACCCTAACCCTAAGTGAAGGTTAGAGAGGAAGATGACATGATGAGTTGGATGTCAGGGTTGACCGAGTGATTGGTTGGACATGCCTTTGGGATGCCATAAGAGGGTGGACGACCTAGTACTTTTGGCGACCCAACCCTGGAGAGGGACGTGCATGCTAGAGAAAAGGATATCTCCTTCATGGATGAGGTTAGAGGATAACCTATAGAAACCCTATGAGCTTAGGCAAGTAGGGTATAGCTTGCACCCAATGTACGTCAGTAGTGTTGACAATATGATGAAACCCTGGAAAAGGAATCATAATGGATGGCTTATGAGATAAGCATAAGGGGTTATGGATAATCTTGAGTAAACATAAGTTCGAGCATGGGCTTCACTCAGGTAGGGGCATGCTTATGAGCTTGATCCTTCATGAAGAAAGGACCTCTTATAGAGAGGTTGGTTGTAGTGTTAGCTCTGGAGAGAGATTCGACCTTAGGAAAGAAGGTTGGAAGCCTAATACCCCGAAACTTAAGGAACAATGGGGAGTTGAGGATGATGCTTTTGGTACCTATGTGCCTATGGTATACATAGTACCTGTTGAGATGAGACAAAGAGTGCCTTAGACCCCGTGGAGGTTTAGGTAACCAGTTGTGAGGCTTTATACCTAGTTCGTTGTCCTAGAAGAGGACTCAACTCTGAAGCGTTGCTCGAGTAGAAGGATCATGGAAGTACATGACATACCTTGGACCTTCTTGATTCATGGTTAAGAGATTGAGAATGCATTCGGACACCCAAAGGTGAACTTAGGGTTCCTAGGCCTAAGAGGGGAAGCAGTGTCTCCGATGCCCATGATGAGATTTGAGTCTGTATAGTTTCAAGCATGGTACCCCTCATGTGTAGAGGTAAGGGAAATCCCTTAAGTTAAGGGTATGTTTGAGGAACCCCTCACGACTAAGTTGATCTGATGTTGAGGAGAGAGAACAAGTATGACCTAGCATGGTTTAATAGGTGAGCTTCTTGTGCCTTAGTAGCTGTTGGGTTAAGCATGCTCATATGGACGTAGACCCTAAACGTAGGGACGGTTGTGACCTTGTTGTCAAGAGTTGTAGTTTCCTCCCATCCTGGTAGAGGGACCCTTTTGTAGGGTGTATACCAGTTTTGTGGGTTTTGAGGTAACCTAAAGAGGTTTCATAGGATCTTGAGAAGCTAAGTGAAAAGTACATGGTATGAGAATGAACCTGTAGACCCATAGATAACATCTCGAAGTGCATGTGGATGTGTTACCATGGAGGTAACTGGTATGGGGCCTGACCAAGGTAGGTAGGTTGCCATGACCCCTATGAAGGGATGAAAGTCAGTCATGAATGCAGAGAGAGATGAGGAAGGATTGGGTGAGGTTCTAAGTTGAACATGTACTATAATGTAATCCTAAGTCTATCCTAGGGTCAGGTAGGGATAAGACCGATGGAAGAAGGAGTTGCCTAATTCCCTTGTTGCACGTGGCCATAGGGTCAGGAGGTAACAACTATCATAGTCCGAGGGCCATGGGTAAGGAGATTGATCACCTTCATGAACTCATGGGACCCAAAGGACAGATGAGTAGGGAACTCTCTGGATACATGAAGGAAAAAGGGATGACCCCAAAACTGCCGCACCCTATAGACCTAGAGAAGATGACTAAGGATTGTGTGTAAACCCAAGTAGGTTCGAGACCAATTTTCCATGGAAGTAACTTTGATATAATGATGGTTGTGATGTGGAGACATGAGTTGCACGTTTCAACTTATATTTGAAGGTGTACAGGAAAGGTGGGCTGTACCATCCCTACTCTTAGAATGGGAAGAACTTTGTATTTGGACAGCCGCCAAATGCTTATTTCTTCTTGTTATGGGAGTGAGAGATAGGACAATATGCATGCCACACACCTAGGACAAAGATGATGTGAGTTGGAACGTTGCTATAAGGAATGAGGACAGAGATGATAATGTACCTTGTTGGAGTGAATGATACATGGATAGATAAAAACGATAAGAGTGTTAAGGAAATCATCTTGTGAGGATATTTTATGATGAGCATTCTCAATGAAGATAGACTTGGAATTCGAGTTTGAG
The DNA here is from genome assembly GCA_963693085.1 of Alisma plantago-aquatica. NCBI lineage: Eukaryota > Viridiplantae > Streptophyta > Magnoliopsida > Alismatales > Alismataceae > Alisma > Alisma plantago-aquatica. The sequence continues at coordinate 1,958,283,786 of OY856409.1, read as the reverse complement.
ATGATAAGTAAAATATATGGTAGAGTATGTCTTCAACTTTACTTAACACTTAAGGATAAGAAGTGGTAATAAATGCTCTGGTTGAGATATAGCTACCTAGTTTAGTTAGAGTCTAGAAGTTGAGGTTGTTAGGCTAACCTTAAGTTGAGAAAAAGAGATAAGATTGGCTAACACCCAGATGTATCAATAGCAGTTAATCAAGTGAATGATTGTTTGGTTAGCCATCCTAGTCCATGATATAATGAAAGGATGGTTGTAGAACCTCATATACTCAACTCTGAAAAGGAAGGTGATAAAACCCTGAATGGAGTGGTGTAGGGTTTCTGAGGAATCAAGCTTGGGGAATCATGACACCCTGGAGATCATGATTTTAAGATCATCATATACCATAGTAGTAAGAGATAGTAGCACTTTGGATGCTTAAGATGAAGATGCATGTGGCTTGTGGCCATGCATGATAGAGGTAAAGGACGAACACCAGTAACCCAGTGTATCGATATAGAGGATGAAAGAGTCCCGGAGAGGGAATGTGAGTTCATCACTATGGATAATGTGGAAAATCTCCCCTTAACCAAGGAAGATCAATGTGGGTTATGGTAGATCACCTTACCTAGATGACAGGAAAAAGAAGAGTACTGTCAAGTGATAGATCAGGTTGAACTACTTATAATAGAGAGAGAAATGGTTCAACTACACCATGATGCGAGTTCAAAATTTTTTGAGCATGATTAGAAGGTTTACTTCCATGCGGTGGAAGTAGGTGCATGAAGAACTCGTTTTTAGTACTGCTTATCACCCCTAACTAATGGTTAGTATGATCTGGACTAGAAGGTCTGATGAGAGCAAGTGTGCTTGTTCAGGGTGATACAAAGAGACAATTACTAAGATGTTATGTTTACCACCATAGCCTTTATCGGGATGTAAGAAGTTCCATAAGGAGGTAGTGTCGGTCACCACTTCATTAAGATGATGTTGGTGAAGGAGGCCTCGTAAAGGTCATAAAAGAACCACAATGTGTGCAGATGAAGTCGCTTGATCATGCAATGGCTGAGAGAGAGCCCAAGGGTGACATGAGTCACGAGATGATGCAAAGCAGACTGACATGCAGTTCACTGTGGGGGAATATAATGTGAAAATCCGACCCCTCTAAGCTACAACTGAGAAAGCTGAGTCCCCAATATATGGGTCCATTTGAAATGGATTGGTGGAAATGGTTGTGTTTAGCCTTACCCCTCAGGATAACATGATGTATAACATGTTGCATAAGTCTGATCTAGAACACCAAGTGAGGTACCCAAGCCATGTGTTGTGCCCTGAACCTATTTAGCTTTTGAGAGGCTGAAATGTCCTGAGTCACCTATGAGGGTACGATATACCAAGGTAAAAAAGAACTCAGATGGAATAATATGAGATAATGAAGGTTCTTGGGAAGCACCATGGAAAGGGTGAAGCCACATGGGAGCCATGATGGACATATGAAAGGCTTATCATGTTTGTTTGCTAGCTTGATGGAATTTTGAGGGAAAAATTCTTATAAGAGGGGAAGGATGTTACAACCCCAATTTTGGGTTCATTTACTGAGAAATGTAATTTCTCATGTTAAAGATAAATGAAAAAATAATGAATGAATGCATGACTTTCATTTAAAATAGCCTTTTTGATTTATTTGTGGGCTTTATTGGCTATTGGACCCAATAACAAGGAAAGGATAAAAGAAATTCCACTATTATCGAGTAAATAAGAAAATAGAGAAAAAGGAAAAGTGTGGAAACCTCTAGAAGGCAAATCCAAAGAGGGATTTCGTGCCTCTTGGGTTCCTTGGTTTCCAAGGAGTCCAAGGTGGCATAGATAATACAATAATAAAAGAAAAGATCAATTAAATTTTTCCTTATCGAGATATAAATTGAAAATAATGGTAATATGTGGAAAAAAAGTGAAAAGAGGTGCAATCGAGTTATCCTTAGTGGGATTTTGTATCCCAATGATTCCTAATGATAAAAGGGATACTAATAAGGAAAATAAAAGAGAAATAATGAGAAATCCTCAAAAAGGGATATTTTTAATAAGAAATCAACCTAATAATGAGAAATAAACAAGATAATGTGAAATAATGTGTATTGATGCATTTAAGGATAATGGGTATTCCTTAAAAAAAGGAATTTCGAATTATTTGAGTTTCTTGGGATCCAAGGAGTTCCAATGAAGAAAGAAGAAAGAGAAAATACCTATAAAAGAAAATAAGAATATAATGTGAGCACATTATTAATGAATCTCATGGTATTATTAATAGGGAAGTATTTTCTCTTCAGGAAATCATAATTTCATGATTAATGAATTTAAAAGAAAGTCAAAAGAGAATAAGGGAGAATATTTTTGTATTCCTAAAAAAAATCCAATGAATATGTTATTTTAAGAAGATATTAAAGAGAGAGAAACTTGCTTAATAGTGAAGGAAGCACTTTCCTAGTTGGAAGAGGGCTTGGCTGCTTTAGGGAAAGCCTACTGGGGCCTGGATACTCACCCTTATATATAGGGAAGAGCCCTGGTTTGATCCCAAGAGAGGGAGAGGGAGAGAGAGAGAGAGATCTCACGCTCTCCTCCTTGTGCAAACCCTAATGGAAAGGAGGGATCTAAACCTGAAGCAATGGAGGTTCAGTTGATGGTCTTGATGGAGGAAGGAAGTCTCCAGGATGACCTAGGAAGGATTGGAAGAGCAAACCCGTGCTCCTTTCTTCAAGCACTCTATCTGTAGGTCGGAAGGCTGTTGTAAACGCATCAGCAAGTGCGACCATTTCTCCCTCGAGCTTGGCCATGATGGTCATGACCTAGGGGCACCTTGAGTGCGCCTAGGTTCTGTGAGGCTGGGGCAGCCATGGGCGGCGACCCTCGAGCCTTAGGGGAGGAGGATGAAGGACCCCGAACGGCTACACGTGAGCGTCAAGTTCCAGATCAACCCCGCTCTGACCAGCTATGCTAGGCATGATATGGGTGGTGCCCCAAGTGCGGCTGAGGGAGACGAAGCCAAGGGAAGAGTTGGCAACAGCCATCGGGGGCCATGAAGGAAGGAGGACGCGGCCGCAACCTGGTGCAGTTGGCCGCGGACTAGGGTTCGTAAGGTTGAGGGTGACCAAGGTAGGTTGGACGTTTATGCCCTCCGCGGGCTGAAGGAACAATCGACTTACGCGGGGATAAAGTCGTAATTCCGAAATGTTTCCCAAACAAACCAATGTTGCATGGAGATGGCTACGTGGCAGCTCCAGATTGGTCCAAGTAAGATTTTATTGCAAAAATCGTAGTTAAATATTCGTAGCTCGGATGATAAAAGTTTATACATGAAATTTGATCAGGAGAACGAGAGGGACTCAATAAATAATGTTATTAGAACCTAATTTTGCTTCTAATTTCAAAAGTGTCAAAAGTGATCATATAATGCATTAGACTTTGATTAAAACCACTAATTGTAATTAGAGATCAAATCAAAGGTGCTTAATGGGTTAAATCAAGTATTAGTAACCTGTTGAGAAATAAAGTGAGGTTTGAGTATAATTTTGATAATGTTGGGCTTGTTTTAGGGTATTAATCCATGAATCCATGATAATGCATGTAGAAACCCTAATCTAGGTTCAAGAATGTAATTAACTGGGAAAATTTGGAAATCAGTTTGTTAATCACAAAGAGATACATTAAGATCGAAAAGATGAACTTTGCATATAATTAGTTAATTTAGAGTTTCATATGCATGAATATACTTTAATGGGCCTTGAAACCCTAATGTTGATTAATTCGACTATTAATGGTTAATTATGCCTTTAATCCAGAATTGAGGATTAGATGTAGAAATAATTAGGGTTTAAAATAGTAAAAGATGAAGGGAAACCCTAATTATGGAAACCCTAAAAAGTGGACTAGAAACCCTAAGAAGCGAGTTAGATTTAATAGATCTTAATGACATGAGTAATAAAAGGAAATTGTATAATTGTTTCAGGATCTTATTGAATGCTTGCATGATCGTTGTTGTTTGGATTATTCCTACACCTGGATCTACATGTACAGGTATGTGGTTACACTTATGACTACCTGAATTAGTTTTTCGGGGTTTTGTCGATGTTTCCATCGTGACTTGAATTAAACTGTTGAATGATTTAATTCATGCAAAGTATAATGTGAATATGACTATCACATAAGAGATATTCCTACTAGCTCAGATCCTAGTCCTCTCTATAGATAAAAGGGTGACCTAGTAAATGGCTACCAATGGGGTAGGCCCATCAGGTTATTAGATCACTTAGTAAATGGCTACCAATGGGGTAGGTCCATCAAGTCACATTGAGTTAGAGATTGGACTACCTATGGGTAGTGCCATGCGACTCAATCCTAGATATTGATCTACCTGTTAGGTAGGATCATGCATGGTTTAATAAGGATCTACCTAGAGAGAGGTAGTATCTCAGTCCGCTGCAGGGACAGCACAGAGATAGGGGATAGGAAAGGATTGAGTAGTATGGTTTAAAATGTAATCTTGGCTGTTAAATGAAAATTGACTGATTACTTTGTTACTATAGTTGCATGTTTATTGTTTCCCCCACATACCAGCTTCTTGCTGACCGACGTTTTGTTTGTCGGTGTTTTAGGTGCAAATGAAAAGAACAAATAGTAAAGTGGCAGATGTGGAATTAAATGAGAAATAACGTGCATAGGAGGATTAGTTAGTTTAGCATCTTCATGGATAGAAGTTTAGAAATCCCAGTTTTTCCATGGTAAGAAAAGTTTTATTTTATACCAGTTTTCAGTTTAGTTGGTAAAGTTTATTAATTGTTATTGATTATTTGTCAAACCTTTAATCCTGTTAATTGAATAACGGCTCTGACCTTCGGGTCTCCCTTAATTGGGGGTTACCGGGAGGCGGGGTCGTTACAAGGAGCTACAGTCTTCTACCTCTACAAGGTCTTACCCACTCTTGCAAGAAGTTGGACACCTTCTCTAAGGATATCCCTTTCTTGCACCGAGTCTTTTGCCTTTAACGATTTACCCACTTCTACTCTTGGATCTTCAGCTTTGGCCTTATCTTTCACCTTGGAGAAGTTTTTGCACCTTCTTCTATAGCTTGAAGAAGATTGCACATTCTCCTTCACTTTGAGAAGCTTTCAACAACTTGATCTTGAAGAAAGGCATTGAGGAAAGGGAAGCTTTGAGATATTTACAAGTCTACACTGAAGTAGCTCTCTCACACAAATCCTATCACACTCATATGGATGTTTTGATTTGCAAATAAGAGAGAGAAAGGGGCTCAAGTGAACTAGATGCACTCAACTATACCTAGGAGCTTGAACAACATGAAGGAGCAACCTTGGAATGAACTCTATGAGGTCTTATTTATAGTTGGGGATGTCCACTAGAGGCTAGGAGCATTATGGAATGTTTTCTATCCATTTGGGGTGTTGTAACGATTATAATTTTGAGTTGTGAAACACTCCAATGGTTAAGATCACTTTTCCATTACTTTTTGTATAGGTCATTCGGTCAAGTTTTAATAAAGATAGCTTGACCGATTGCACTATCTGACAAAGCAAATTTGAAGCATCAGTCGAGTTTATTCTGGATGAAACTCGACCGATCGCTTAGATTTAGTTTTGTCTAGTGTAGGGATCAGTTGAGTTATATGTATAGGAAACTCGACTGAACCTGGACATTCTCAAAATTCATCAAGGGGACCAGTCAAGTTTGTCACCAGAGAAACTCGATTGAAAAACACTTTGTAATGAATTTTGGAAAATGCCACTAGAGTGATTAAACATTCAAAGTAAGGGCTCCTGATTTTTGTCATCTTAGTTACAAGTCATTGCATCAATACAAATGATTACAAAAATCATCCTAAGGGTTTTATGGTGTTCCTTAAAAAAGTGCATTTGCATTTCTTTATTGGAACTTGATCAAGTTAGGGCTTGATTGAATTTATCCTTTTCATGCACCTAATGGATGAAATCAATCTCAAGTAGACATATTTGATTGATATGAATGGAATTGTTGAGTAATTATAAAAATTTGGAATATATATAACTCTCTTGTCAACATTCTCCCCCTTTTTGACAACGATAAAACATTCCTCAACATATTGAAAAGGATATGAAAATGTAAACATTTACCTTGTGAATTGCAAGGGGATACATGAATTAACAATGTTAAATTCTCCCCATCAATTCATGTTTACTTTTACTTGCATGGTTAGTCTTTCCACAAATAATAATAGAACATATATATACTACATGGTACTCTAGCAAGTCACACATGTTTTTTATATTTTAGATACTTCACAAGAAAAGGATCACATATGCAATGATTTCAATAAGGCTAAGCTCATTTCTTCCTTTTGGTACCTAAAGTACATGAGCTCTCATATTATTCTCCCACTTCATCATTACAAAAAGGAAGGGTGGTAGAAGATCTATAAAACACACGTCTTCACAACAAGCACAAACTGCACAATTAACCACTAAAGCAAGCACCAAACTGACCGGCCTAAACCGCACATCCAAAAGCAACGGATTTGAAGTAGTCAGACTTTTAAATAACCCAACTCTTAGGCCCCTGCAATGATGACGGGGTCCGAAGTAGCGTTCGGGGTCGAACCACAGAGACAAGGGTAGTCGTGCTAAGAACGCAGAATCAACACTCTACACTCCGGTAAAAGAAGGGAAAGAACAAAGTTCCCAAGGGAACGACAGACAAAGATCAGTAAACCAAAAGATAACTATCTCCAACCGGAGTTACAAGGAAGATTAAGGTTTTTGGAATTTATTAGTTTTTAGGGGTTTTACGCAATAGAACCGGAGGAGATAACACAATTTCCTTGGTAAGGAACAAAGGAGGAAAACTTCGGCATAACAAGCGGCAACATGAAACATCCCGTACCCCTTCTCTCAAAGAGGGTACCTCCAACTATGCACTGACACCATCTCTCAAGGGTGATGGATTTGGTTTGGAGTGGAAAGATGACTGAAGCAACCCCGATCATGGGTACTCTCGTACTCCATGATCAGACCAAACGCTAGAGTTATAACACCTCTCTCGAGGGAGTTGCATTGGGAAACATGATTCAATAGCTAGTCAAAACATGATCCAAGCATACAAGCTAGAGTTCGGATTCTAAGAAAAGTAATCATCCAACAAAAAGGTACCAAACATAGAGCAACATGCATTAAAACTCCTCTTTTTCCATTGGCATAAGCATTGTATAGAAGGTATAGTTACATTGCGTAAATAAAGAAAGTAAATGAATGAAAAAGGGAATATAGGTATCGCCTCCTTGATTTAGGAGGGAGACACACAGAAGCAGATTCCTAAGGCGTCTCTAACCCGATACCGGGCGAGAGCTCTGCCCGATACACCTGTGTCGGGCGGCATCCCCCGTCGGGCGATAGGCCGTGACAGGAAGACGTATCAATCAAAGCACTCTGCCTGATACAGTCACATTGGGATGCAACCCTCTCGGGTGACACACCGCAGTGGGTGATTTGTATCGGGTTCGATATCATGTTGGGATGGAGACAACTTAGGGTTTCGGGTTCCTCGTATCAGGTGGCCTCTTCGGTCGATATCGGGCTACTACGGCTACCGGGACAGATTCTAAGTGAACCTCTCCCACCCCTCTCGGGTTGGGGAAGTGTTCACCTAGTACCACCCGACACGCCTCGGGGACGCGAAACACTAGCTCCAGGTGCTTTCCAAGGTTAGCTTTCATGAGATTCCGACCTATCCCATCGAGGTCATGTAGCTGCTATTTATAGGTAGCGGTTGGAGGAAACTACATATTTTTGGGCGCCACATATCCTTCCTCGAATCTCTTTACGTGGCTTCAGGGATGAATGACGCCTAGGTATTGCCCGACACACCTTGTCTATCGCTTGTCGGGCTGTGGTGGTATCGGGCGGCTGTGGCGGACTAGGGTTTTTCCGGTGAGTGGCTCGTGTTGCATGATATGTCCATGTCGGGATGACTAGTCATGGCGTGATAATGGCTCTCTGTCGGTTAGTAGCGTGTCACTCGTCAGATTCCACGCCGCACGATACACCAGTGTCGGGTTGTTGTCGTGTCGGGTAGTGAGAAAAGGGTTGATTCTTTGTAAGTGGGTTGGTACGGGCCATTTTGCTGATTTTGAGTGGAAAAGCGAGGAAAGCTATGTAAAAGATGATAAAAATGAGTTAAGAGCATAGTGTGACTCATTTATTCAATAACATGACAAAATGAAGAGGAAAAAGGGCAGTTTTGACAACGAAATATGGGCCATAAATACAACAAAATTGGGTTATCAACTCCCCCAAACTTTAGCATTTTGATTGTCCTCAATCAATTACAAAACTTTGTTTTGCGATACTACTTATTAACCCGGTATAGCTTTCAGACAAGGGGTTTGAGTGAGTATCGAGATGTCTTAAAAAGAATACTACCCGACCACGAACAACATACTTCATTTTTTCCTTCCTTATTTAAGAAAATTTTTCTCTTCAGCTTTGGCGAGACTTGGGTGCATGATTTTGAAGTTGGCTTTCACACCAAACAAATTTTTGGGAACAAAAAGTTGTGTGTTTGGGTAGGCTTAAGGCTTTTTGGGTTTTTCTTATTTCCCATCAGTCCATCTAGGTACGGGTCTGTTAACGGGCAAGTGGTCCCTACAGTCCAAGCCAGTTGGCTTTAGAGCAGTGATTTCACATCCTACGTACCACTGCCCCAGATCTACAATGCCTAAAGATGGGTACCTTTGGAAAACAAGTGTGTATATTATATATATATATATATATATATATATATATATAGAGAGAGAGAGAGAGAGAGAGAGAGAGTCAAGCTAGAATACACTCAAGTGTATCCGTAGCATAATACACTCAAGTAGTTTTTCATGATGCAATATTTTTTTTGAAAATCTAATCCATTGATATTCTTAAACATCTCGTGAACAACTTATACTTAAAATTTGAGAACATTTGGATATGTATAACTCATGTTATGAAGACCGCAAAAATTATGGATTTCAAATTAGTTTCACGCGTCGATTTTGTTTCCCTTGGATGAGTGACGTACACTCATCCAAATGGGCTCAAAATTTGTTTGTAGCCTAGTTATAGTATGACGGTGAAGATCAACAGTTTACATTTTGCAAAAAATAGTCTTGATATGCAAACACACTTGAGTGTATTCGTGCGATCCGTACACTCGAGTGTATTCTAGCCTGACTCTCTCTCTCTCTCTCCCTCTCTCTCTCTCTCTCTATATATATATATATATATTCATTTGGCACAACTCTCATGCTTTTATTCACTCTCATGAGGCTTTTCTCTCTTTTTGGGATTGTGTTGGGTAAGGAGAACAAAAGAAATTTTTGCTGTTTGGGTAGCTTTTTCCTTCCGCATACACATCTCTTAGCTGTTGCGAGATTATTTTTCGAAATTTTTGGCGTGGAAAGTCATAGTCTTTTGTCGTTTGAGATAGCATTTTCAGAAAGACATAATAAAACTTGCACCTCCTTAGACATAGAGAAAACAAGCTGGCAAGAAGTCGTATCAGGTTTTTACTATAAAGTGTCTTTGTACATATGTATAGAGATGAAATAAGCAAAATTTTTGTATCAGGCATGTATATGTTTATGTACACATGTTATGTTATAGGAAAAAGAATAAAAGGTGAAGTTCAGAGGGCTTTTAGTACCTCCCTCACTGATACATAGTACCCCTCCCCAAACTTACTCCACACTCTGTCCCAGAGTTGTGAAGTAGATAAGGTAGGGTAATGTTGACTCAGTGAGGGTTAGCTGGTGAGCGCGCCTTTGCCAGATAGAAGCTCCCACACATATTCGCCATGTTTGCTATGGTAATCGATGTGGTGGAGCTGGTCAGGCGTCTCTTGGTTTGATATCCATTCCAGCACAAAGATGTCAAAGTCGTTGGATAGGGGAATTTGTTGTGGATTGCGGTGGCAGAACTAAAGCTTATGCCATTTGCTCGCTGCTATCTCCAGGAATGGTTGGATCAGCATTGCCACCTCCTCATAGTATTTTCATACTAAGCACTCGAGGGGTGTCAATGATGTCGATGTATGCTGTATCGGATGATCTTTTTTGCTATCCGAGCTATTGTAGAAGATTCCTGCACGTTGGTGAGTGTACATCATCAGGAGCATCCAATGGTTGTAGTGCAGGATAGGCAGGAAGATGGTGTGTGGAACCCTGCACTGTAACTCTACCAAAAAGGATTGTTTCGCTCCTGACTCATCGGCAAGGTAGATGTCATTGAACAACATTCGATGGGCTATGTATGCGTGTTCAAACTTTCATTGTAGTATCTAGATGTAGGCGGCTGCCACTGATATCGCCAATCATCCTCTTTCTTTTACCACATCCCTTAAGTCATCAACTGGGACTATGACACTGCCTACCTCGTAGATGATGTCTGCGGGTGTTGAATCAACTAACTTCTGAAGGATATCATTGACCTGTTCCGATGTTAAAGGTGAGCATGCAGAACGATCGAAGTTAGTAATCAACTGTTCTGAAGTATCAAGAGAAGCGATGCCTTCTTTAGAGAATAATTCTTATAGAATCTCCATCCGCTTCCCTACTCCGTAGACCTCTATACTCATCTCGGCTTCTCCCTTTGTAGGGCTGCTGGGAGTAGAGGATACATTTTCCTGATTGCTATCCAGCAACTTTTCTGGTATGCTTGCTTCTCGGAAATAACACATGTCCTTCATCAGTAACAATGCATAGATGCTTCTGAGCTGGTAGAAGTGTTGGCTCTGGAGTTTTCTTAAGAATCCGAAAATATGTATCATCTCCATGGCTCACAGGACTATAAAGGCGATGTTTCCACTTCCCTCTTCTTCTTAGACTAGGAAGTCCCTTAGTGTGAAGAAATTCCAGACACCGCTGTGGCATTGGATTCCATACTTTATAACGCGGTGGAGACACAGTCAGAGCAGTCTCATATGTCTGTCCTTGGGGTGTATGAAAGTGTTATCTGTGCGCGGGACCTCTTTCTTGCAGTAGCTAGGAAGTTGGACGTCATGATTACATAGGTCAGCAACACACAAGAACCAACTATTTCGATGTTTGTAGGGGGCCAACACTAGGTTTGGGTTGTTCTCTTCAATATGCTCCAACATACATGCCACCTGTGTAGATTCATACAACCCCTCCATCAGTCTTCTCGCCAAGGCCGGGGTGGCATTGTAGATCGTCTATCAGCCTGTCCTAGCACCCATGTTCTCTATCACGGCACCTTGTCGGACCCTGAACAATCTTTTTCCCACGATGATTGGGGAGCGGAATATGTTTCTTAGCGCTCCCCATTGTACCGAGAAGTAGCTGTCACCCTAGATGACTTCTTCTTCGTTAGCCTGCGGCCTTAGGACCTTGTTCAGTAGCTTATGGTCCCTGATCGTTAGGTATCCGATGGCCCTTCTGTTGAAGTCTTCCATTTCGAAAGAAGGTATCTCTGACAGAACAGAAAATGCATCTGCTGTCGAGTTTCTTCCTCTGGGGGGGTGTTTTTTATTGGCAGCATCGATGCCCCCCTTCTCCCTCTGATTCATCAGAAGAATCCTCCCCGATGCTGACTGATTCATTATTGTCTTCGGCCTCATCCAGGGAGGAGGAGGGAGTGAAGTCCTCTATGCCTCGAGAGCTCTCCTCTCCTACTGGAGACCCGTCGGTAGACTTGGGCGTCGTCTCTTTGTCGGGAATTGTAGAAGGCCCGCTTGAAGAGGACGACGTGCCAGAAGAAGAGGGTGCAGATGAGGAGGGTTGAGAGCCTGATCCAGGGGGCGAGCGAGACCTCCTTTATTGCCCTGTGCGTGGGTGGTCGTCTCTCATGTTTAACCTCTCTTCGATCATGTCGAGGTACTAGAGGGCTTGCTTCAACGTCTCGCTCAGCGCCTCTAGTTGGCCGGGCAAGCCAACTAGGGTCAGCAGTTGCCTCTCTTGATCGTTCAGCCTCTGCTGGAAGACAGAAAACTTGTGGATAAGTGAAATAAAAGTAGTTGAGTGGCTGCCTGTTACCTCCCACAAGCGGTCAAGTTCTTGACCCATCATCTGTCCCAGCGACGGAGGGGCTATTTTAGACTTCCCTCCTATCCTTCTGACATCCCTTGCGCGTGAAAATTGACCAAACAATTGTGCAGCTTCACTTGGGGTTGACTCCATTTGTATTATCCACTGGGGCGTCACTTCGGGGCGAGGCGTCAACACTTTCGCGGTTGTCTCTGCCTCGCCTGCTTGTGGTGGTGGAGAAGGGCGTGGTGTGGGTGGATGTTGCTCCACCTCCCTATTTTCGACAACCTCCTCTGCAGATACCACAGGAGACACTGGCGGCGGCGGCGGCATGGGCTGCGCAGCCTCGAGCTCCATCTCAAGGATCTCGGTGAATGCTCCATTGCTGGCGTCTGGCTACACCACTTCTTCCGCCACTGAGGGCGCCACTGACGTCTCGGGAGCTGTTGCGGATGTATCTTCTGTGGCAGCTCCCATCGGGGCTATCATAGTTGTCTCAGCCCCAGTTATCACAGCGACCTCCATGATCATCGGCTCTTCTTCAACTGCGGTAGCTATTGTTGTGGTGGCTGCGGCTGGTATGAGAGAAGCAACGACAGCTATATCAGTGGTTGTCGCCATTTCTTCTAGGGTGGTGGGTGGCTCGGCAGGAGGTGAGGAAGATTTGTCCTGCTGTGTGTTGAGAGGAATTGGTTCTCCTCTTGTAGCCGCCCGTTCCTGTATCCTTCTGGTGGCGGCATAGCTGGCTTCGACGAGGATGGCTTCTAATTCGTCCTTTCTGAAGACCAACTTCTCTACGTCATAGTTGGTGCAAAGTGGGAGGGGCAGGAGCACGTCTGTCCTCGTGAATTTGTAGAAGAGGTGGCTTTTCTCCTTCTTTATTATGTTTTCCCTCACGAGGAACTTCAGATCTATTCTATCATCTCCCCTTGTTCTTGACAGACTGCGCGTCTCTCTGGGGTAGCCTAACCCTACCACTATCAGATTCATGATTCCTCCCATGTTGTAGTCCTTAGTGGCATCCTTGACTGGATGTAGTCAGTTGATTAGGAATCACCCCAGGTTTACCGTGCGCCCCTCCATCATGTGCCACATTAAGTGGAGCTCTTCAGTGTAGAGGTTGTTGGATTCATACTCACTGAAAAGCAGACACGCCATGATTTTGTGCATTACTCTCCAGAAATAGGAGTGCACCGCTGCCACCTTGCTTCCTGGCTTAAATGTTGATTCACCGGTCATCCTGTTCCAGATAGCAACTGGGTTGAACCCATCGGCTTCGCCTATCTTGGTGCCATTATTTAGCCTCACTTTCTCGTCTTCAGAGGAGGAGAACATCTCGTTGAGCAGCTTCTCCGAGATCTTGTGCTCAGAGTTATACAGTCGTCCTTGTAGTCTATCTGCACCACCGAATCTTTTGATTTCTTTTGGCTTGTTTTGTACTCGGCGGAGGGAAGACATGAACTCCTTGGTGAGTTCTGTATAAATGAGGTGAAGATGAAGCATATCTTCTTCAACCCAAACGCTTCTAAGACATTTTCCATCATGTCGAAAATGCCCATTTGTTGGAAGGATTGCTCGTGGCAGAAGCGGCTTGGCCTGTAGACTTTGGCCACTAATTCAATGTATCACTGCCTATGTTCATCGTCTCTTGGCGCGAACTGGCCCGGTTAATGGTCCAGTGGCACTGGTTCGGCCGACGTGGTTGAGACTGTGGCCTCTTCTGTCCTGGCCCATTTTTCTGCCCCAGATGTTTCTGTAGTGTCTGGGTTTGGGCACTTCTGCCTAGCTGTTGAGGCTTATGTAGTGGCCTCAGGGTTGATTCTTCTTCCTTGTTCGTCTACTAGGATGACAGTTTGCTTGGTGCGGGCCATTTTCTATAATTTATCAAAAAAAAGCTAGTAATCGTCAATCTTGCTAAATGATTCACCTTGCCCGATATCGGGCGGCTGAATTGTGTCACCCGATAATGGTTTGGTGATATTGAAAACTGACTTTGACAATAAGTAAAACCTGATAGAGTCCAATCGATATCGGTTATGGCTTAACACTTAGGTCGTCCGACAGAAATTGTTACCTGATATTGGTTGATATATAGACTTGCCCAATACGTGCTAGGATGCAAACATCGCATGATACACGTATCTTCCAGCAAGATCGATATCGTCTGATAAAAGGGCAGCCCGATACGATACGAGTTAAAGCACCTTCATTAACCAATTTGGACGATACGGTGGCCTTACCTGATATGCCTATATCGGGAAGAATGGGGTTGAACCCATACTTCCTTAAGGTTATCATGCAACACCCGATTCGATATCTCGAAAAAGGAGCGTCGTGCGACATAGTCAAAAGATAGAAAACCTGATAGGCAGAACCCGATATGGGGTGATGCCCGACGCAAGTCTGTATCGCGCGATACATAAGAACTAAGGTCTTGTGTCTGATATAGCTAAAGTACAAGGCGTTCTAGGCGATACTAAACTACCGGTTTTGTGCTTGGTAGAATAAAGTCACGCGATACGAAGCGCCTGATACGTGCTGCGTGACACGAGCGGCGTGTCGCGCAACCAACAATATGATAAGGATATCAGGTTATACCTTTAGGTTCCTGCGTGACATGGGAGCAGAAGCAAAGATGTCCGATACGAGAGCTAGAGAGAGAGTTTAATGCCTGACACGGGGGTTGGCGGAAAATTAAATGCCATTACCCGACACAGTAAACCAAAGTTACAATATATAGAAACTGAGGGCGGGGGTAAAATGGGTAAAATAGGGGCACGTGTCATGCCAGGAGACAAATCATTCCCGAGACGACCATTAAAATCAGTCTAATCCATCACGTCAGAAATCGTTTAGGCTTCCTGAGCACGACTTGATCAGGGCGGCAAAGCATATCACGTGGCACGACATGTCATGCGACACGGGCCTAGAAGCTAGAGTCCAACGCTTGATAGAGGTGTGTCGGGTAAACAACATGTTCACGCTCGATACCCTTCTGGGTGACACTTAGCCCGATAGAATGCTACTCGTGCAACCCGTGCTTGCCTGACACACTTGTTCTGTCGCAGACAAGGAAAAAGCAGGATGCCCAATATGGCAAAAGAACTTGTTATCATGGCAAATTGCGTTCTCGATACAGTCTTCAAAATAAGAGATGAAAATCTAGAACTCAAGAAGAAGGAAAAAGAAATTAATGGGTAAAACATCATTGGCTTGAAGTGAAACTTCCAGCCTCAGATTGTATTACTCTTCAATGCTTTTAAAACTAAGTGGTGGCCCATAAAACAAGGGAGTTTGAGGATGGGGTGCATGCCCTGACTCGGGCATTATTACAATCATAATGTTCATAATGTTTTTCAAGCAGGAAAGAAAATATCATCCTATTCTAAAAAAAGTAAAGATTTGGGATGCCTCCCGAAGAGCATTGTAGTTAGCGTCATAAGCTCGATAGCTTCTGATCTTCACTTTGTGCCTTTAGTTGTTTCTACACCCTCACAACTTATCTCTGACCTTCTTACGAATGTTTCATCTTCATAGTACCTTTTTACTCTGTGCCCATTCACTGGAAAAACCGTTGCTGGATCGTCTTTATCATATAGCTCCATCATTCCTGATGGATATATCTTTGCCACAGTGAAGGGTCCAGACCACCCCATTTGCAGCTGTTACGACCCCACCTCCCGATAACCCCCAATTAAGGGAGACCGAGAGGTCGAAGCCACACCCATAACTTCCGGATCAAAGGTTCGACAATTAACCAAGAACAATTATTAAATTTTAACAGTCTAAACGTGAAAACTGTAACAAAATAAAATTTCGCATACCTTTTTGAAAACTTGGATCTCTAAACTTCTATCCACTTATGGATTTTACTCTAACTAATCCTCCTTGTATTTTACTTCATGTATTTCACAATATGACGATTTACTGTTTGTCCTTTTGGCTTGTACCTAAAACGACGACAAACAAAATGTCGGTCAGCTGAAGCTGGTATGTGGGGGAAACAATAATTATGCAAATATGTTAACAATGTAATCATTTAACAACCAAGATTACATTTTAGATATAACTCTGTGATCCAAGAGTATCCTATCCTCTATGTTGTCCCCATTAAACCCCTCATGATCCACCTATAGGTGAACCAATTTCTAGGGTTGAGTCACATGGCACTACTCGTAAGTATCCCACTCCTTAACTCATGGCAGGCTAATGAGTCTCATGGCACTACACATAGGTAACCCAGTTTCTAACTCTCAGTAACCTAGACCTTGCTCTAGGATTACCCCTTTTTTTTCTCCTTTTCAAAGAAATAGAGGTGGACCTAAATCTAGTCAGTTATAAACGCACATTTATAGTGATAATCATAGTCACTTTATAGTTGCATGAAATAAATAAACATCCAACAATTATTTTCAAGCAACCGATTAAAACTTTGGAAATCGCCGTGAAACTAGAGCGATTATTCATAAGCGTAACCACATACCTGATTTGATGAGTCATGCAGATTATTCAACATATACTTCATGTATATACAATCAACCCAATCAAAAGATCCAAGCAAGTAATTCAATCATCACATAATTCCTGAAATGAATATGTACTATAATTATTACACACTTTATCAAGAATCTACTTTATTGACTTAGATTCTCTTTCTAGGGTTTCTAATCCACATTAAGGTTTCATTAATATTCATTAGGGTTTCTTAGATCAATTTCTCAAACTTTATCCCTTTTAGGTTAACAAACCCTAAAATACTCTTTTCCATTTATATGAACCTTAATTGCTCAACTATCCATTTTAATAGTCTTTTATACCCAAATTGACTTAGGATCATCACATCCCTATTTATTCATGGATTTGAACAATTAAACCAATTAAAAGACATATTCACCTAAATTAGGGGTTTCAAGCTCATTAATGCATAATCATGCACGAAACCCTAAATTAAGCCAATTATATAAAAAGATCATCTTTTTAGATCCTATTTCCACTTTTATTATCAACAGGTTAATACCAGCTTGAATTATCCAAATAATGTCATTAAGTCCATCTATCATCAAATCTAAGGGTTTTTCCTTAATTAAAACATTAAAGATGATAACTTTATGTACTTTTCAAATTTCAAGCATATTTATGCACATAAACTCTAAATTAGACTAATCACATGAAAAGTTCTTCCTTTTTGAACATAATGTACCTTTTTACATTTAACAGGTTAACATCAACTCTAATGATCAATTAAACCCTATTAAACACTTTATTCATCTCAAAATAGGGTTCCTAAAGAATTAAAGCATTAAAGATGATTACTTCCATTACTGTTCAGATTGCAATTAGAATCAGGATTTAAACATAATTTCTTTGTATTCCTCTCGTTCTGAGGATCAATTTTCATATAGGACTTGTTTTAATCTGAGTTACCAATCATTAGATATGATTTTTGCAATTAAATTACCTTCTGGTCAATCAGAGATTGCCACGTCGCCAAGTTCCCGTGCATGCGGCTTGCTTTGGAAATATAAAGAAAAGACGTCCATGGCCCTAGTTAAGTTGATCATCCTTTTAGCCCGCAAAGGGAAAAACTATCCAAAGTTCTGGGCTCCTTCTTCCTCCTCTCGATGGCGCGCGCTGCCACCCTAGCAGGGTATTGCGCGGCTCTTTCTCCACATCCCCGACCCCGACGACTCCCAGGGTGTCTTCCTCTACCTCCTTCGTGCCTCCGCGCACAGTGGGATGTCCATAGGTCGTGGGTTGAGCAGCTGTCTCGGGCCCACTTAGCTCTGCAACTCCTGCCGATCTGCAGCCATGTGCCGGCTGATGCGCAAGCTTCAGAGCACGGGGAAGATGGTCGTGCTCCTCGTGGCGTCGTGGTAGCATCTTGGTTCCATCCAACTCCAGCCCACAACTCCCCGTGTCCTAGGGGTTGGGCTACCCTCTTGCTAGGGTTTTGCCAAAGAAGATGAAGAAAGAAAGAAGAAAGAAAGAGAGGAGTGCGTGGGATCCTTCTTCCACTCGACCCTGGGTTGTACCCCTTTATGTAGGGGTGAGAAACGAAGCGCTAGGTTGGCTTGACCTCGACTCAAAGAATCCTTTTACAAATATGAAACCAATACCTTCCATGAGAAGAAACCTTCTCTCTCTTCTTTATCTTTTTAATATTCATTTTTCTTTAAGTATTAGGATTTCGAAAATCATCTTTCTTATTCTTGTGGTTCTTGCTATTGGCACGAAATTATATTCTCTTTTATTAGAAAATACTTCCTTTCTATCCTTATCACAAAATCCATTAATAATGTATCACATTATCCTCTTATTTTGCAATTTTAGTATTTTCTCTTTCCTTCCTCTTTATTGGGACTCCATGGATCCCAAGACACTCCATTATTTCAAAATTACTTTTTAAGGATACATATTATCCTTCTAGATGCATCTAAATGCATTATTTCTCATTATCATGTTTATTTCTCATTATCATGTTTATTTCTCTTTAAATTAACTCTTTTTTAGGTTTTCTCTTTATTTCTCTTTTATTTTACTCATTGGCATTTCTTTTAATATTAGCAACCTCATGGATATGAAAATTCACCGAGAAATCTCATTTATGCCTCTTTCCGTTCATTTTCCACATTTTATCAGTATTTTCAATTTCTTTCTTAATAAAGAAATACTTAATTAATATTTTCTTTTCTTATTGCACTCTTTATGCAACTTTGGACTCCTTGGAACCCAAGGAACCCAAGAGGCACGAAATCCATCCTTGGAGTACATCTCTTTTCCTTCTAGAGGTTTCTACCTCTTCCTTTTCTCAAATATTCAATTATTTAATTACTAATTGAATTTTCTTTGTTATTTCCTTGTTATTGGGCCCAATAGCCAGTAAAGCCCACAACACAGACATCAAGGCTATTGTAAACAAAATCCATGTATTCAAAACAATTTACACCATTCTTTGTTCAATTATCTTTAATATGAGAAATTACATTTCTCACCAGATGAACCCAAAAATTGGGGTTGTAACATCCTTCCCCTCTTATAGGAATTTTGTCCTCAAAATTCTATCAAGCAAACAAACAATTTATGATAAGACTTTTCCATGTCCATCATTGGCCCCTATGTGGCTTTACCATACTCATGGCATCTCCAAAGAACCTTTATCATCACATATTCTTTTCTCTGAGTTCTTTCATCCTGGTGTCTATAAACTACACAGGGGGACTCAGGCCATTTGAGCCCCCCTTGGGGCTCACTAGGTTCATTGCTCAGCACATGGTCGGTGTACCTCACATAGTTCTCTAAATTGGACACATGGAACACATCACACATTACTTTATCCTGAGGGGAAAGGTCAATCTTAATCTTCTCCATCAATCCATCTCAAATGGACCCATGTATCGGGGACCTAGCTTCCTTAGTTGTAGCTCAGAGGGGTCAGATTTTTCATGTCACATATTTCCCACAGTGAACTGCATGTCAGTCTACTTTGCATCCGCTCACGACTCTTGTCGTCTCTAGGCTCCTTTCAGCCATTGCACGATCAAAGCAACTTCATCTACACACTGTGGTCCTTTTCTAACCATCACGTGGTCCTTTCACCAACATCACCTTACTGAAGTGGTGAGCGACACAACCTCTCATACAAAGCTTCTTTAAATCCCGATACTGGCTATGGTGATTATCTTCACATCTTTCATAGGACAAGAACTACCTCTAGCCATCACCCTGAACGAGCACATATACTCTCATCAAACCCTTTAGTCTGGATCATACTAACCATTATTTAGGGGTGATAAACTGTACTAACATCGAGTTCTTCATGTACCTACTTCCACCTTTTGGAAGGGAACCTTTAGGTCAAACTCAAGAACCTTTGGACTCACTTCATGGTTTAGTTGAGCCATCTCTCTCGTGGGTAGTTCAACTAGATCTGTCCCTTGACATAACTCTTTCTTTCTCATGTCATCTACATAAGGCGATCTACCATAACCCATATTGCATCTCGACCTTCCTTGGTCTAGGGGAGACCTATCACAACCTCCATAGTGATGAACTCCCATTCCCTCTCAGGGACTCTTTTGTCCTCTATATCGATACACTGGGTTACTGG
The DNA here is from genome assembly GCA_963693085.1 of Alisma plantago-aquatica. Classification (NCBI taxonomy): domain Eukaryota; kingdom Viridiplantae; phylum Streptophyta; class Magnoliopsida; order Alismatales; family Alismataceae; genus Alisma; species Alisma plantago-aquatica. The sequence goes on along the minus strand of OY856409.1, from coordinate 1,958,263,642 downwards.
GGTTCGTCCTTTACCTCCTGGCTTCAATGGCCATATACCACATGCAACTTTATTTTAAGCATCCAAAGTGCTATTATCACTTATTATCTTCATGGTATGGTGTATGGTGATCTTAAAATCATCATCTCCTGTATGTCATTATTTGTCAAGATCAATACCTCAAAAACCCTAAACCATTCTACTGGGGTTTCATTACCTTCTTTTCCAAAGAAGTGCACCTAAGGTTCTACCACCATCCTTTCATCATATCAAGGACTAGACTGGCTAACCAAACAACCCTTAACTTTTCAAGGTATCTCATTACATCTGTGTGTTATCCAAACACCTCTCCTTTCCAAACTTAGGGTTAGACAAACAACCTCTTCTAGCTTCTAGTTAACAAGTCAGATGTATCTCAACCAGAGCATCCATTACCACTTCACATCCTTAGGTATTAGGTAACATTGAAGACATACACTTCCATGTATTTCACTTATCATCTCGAACTCTAAGCCTATCTTCATTGAAAACACTTTGAGCTCATCTTTTTGGTGATCAAACTCAACCTTGTATGACTCATATCTCTAGATAAAAACATCTTCATAACGTGACTACCTCATTCCTCTTAGTGTTTGTAAACCATCCATGTATCATTCACTTTACCAGGGTATGTTATCTTCTCTGTCCTCATACCTCATAGCAATGTTCCAACTCACATCATCTTTTATCCTTAGTGTATGGCATGCGTACTGTCCTATCTCTCACTCCCATAACAAGAGGAAATAAGCATTTGGCGGCCGTCCCAAATACAAAGTTCTTCCTGTTCCATGAGTAGAGATAATACATCCCACCTTGCCAGTACACCTTCAAACCTAAGTTGAAATGTGCAACTTATGTCCCTATATCACAATCATTTTGATATCAAAGTTACTTCCATGGAAAACTAGTCTTGAACCTACTGAGGTTTACACACATCCCGTGGTCATCTCCTCTAGGTCTATAGGGTGCCGACACTTTTAGGGTCATCCCTCTTCCCTCATGCATCAAGAGAGTGCCCTACTCATCTGCCCTTCGGGTCCCATGAGTTCATGAAGGTGATCAATCTCCTAACCCATGGCCCTTAGACAATGATAGTTGTTACCTCCAGACCCTATGGTCATGTGCAACTTAGGGAATTAGGTAACTCCTACTTCCATCGGTCTTATCCCTACCTGACCCTAGGATAGACTTAGGATTCTCTAATAGTACATGTCCAACTTAGAACCTTACCCAAGCCTTCATCATCTCTCTTTCTACATTCATGGGCTGACTTTTATCCATTCATAGGGATCATGGCAACCTACCTACCCTGGTCAAGCCCCATACCGGTTACCTCCATGGTAATACATCCACATGCACTCAGAGATGGATATCTATGGGTCTACAGGTTCATTCTCATACCACATACTTTTTCACTTAGCTTCTTAAGATCCTACGAGACCTTTTTAGGTTACATTAAACCAACAAAACTGATATACACCCTACCAAAGGGGTCCCCCTCCCAGGATGGGAGGAAAACTATCTCTTGACAACAAGGTCACAAAAGCTCTTAGGTCTAGGGTTTACATCCACATGAGTCTACTTAACCCTAGTAAGCTATTAAGGCACAAGAAGATCACCTACTGAACCATGCTATGGAATACTTGTCCTCTTTCCTCAATGTTGGATCAAGATCATACCTTCCTTTATCATCAACCTAACTGTGAGGGGTTCATCAAACACACCTTAAGCTTAAGGGGCTTCTCTTTTCCTCTATACATGAGGAGTACCATGCTCGAAACTATAGCAACTTAATTCTCATCATGAGCATTAGGTTTACCACTTCCCCTCTTAGGCCTAGGAATCCTAGGTTCACTTTTAGGTATCCAAATGCATACTCTATCTCTTAACCACGAACCAAGCATGCAAAAGGAATGACATGCACTTCCTGTCGTCCCTCTATTCGAGAAACACTCCAGAGTTGAGTCCTCCTCAAGGACAACCAACAAGGTATAAGGCCTCATAACATGTTACTATACCTCTCCAGGTCTAAGGAACTCTTCTTCCTACCTCAGAAGGTAAAAACCTATACCATAGGCACATAGGTACCAGAAGCTTCATCTTTTCTCTCTAGGGTTTGGTCCCTGTAAAGGCAACCAAGATATCATCAACTTCTAGGGATCTATCATGAAGAAACCACTATCATACACTTAGGTCGCATCATCCTCAACTCCCTACATACCTTAGAGTTTAGGATTCCAACCTTCCTACTTGGTTCCGACTCTCTCTTTCTAGAGCTAACCCTACAACCAACCTCACCATTAGAGGTCCTATCTTCGTGAAGGGTCAACCTTAAAAGCATGCCCCTACCTGGATGAAGCCTATGTTCAACTTATGTTTTCTCAAGGTTATCCATAGTTCTTTATGCTTATTTCATAATCCATCCTTCAAACTCTCCCGACCAGGGTTTCAACCTATAGCTCGCACTACTAGTACATCCTGGGTGCCTATTATGCCCATATAAGCTCATGGGGTTTCCATAGGTTCTTCTTTAACCTAATCTATGAAGGAGCTATCATTACTCTAACATGCACGGCCCATCCTAGGGTTGGGTTGCCAGAGGTACTCGGTCATCCAACCTCTCATGGCTCATATGGCATCCCAAGCATGTCCATCCAAACACCTGGTCTACCAAGGCATCTAGCTCTCCCTCTCTAACCTTCACTTAGGGTTAGGGTTAACATCATCCTCAGAGGATGTGCTAGGTCTCTACTTGCAATGGAGATCTCTGTCTCCAAGACTAACTTATCCTCCTGACAAGAAGGTCTAGCCTCATGTGTCTTCTGAGGACATGACAACTTATGTCATACGACCTAAGCATGTATCTATCCTTTAATCTGCGCTTAATCTATTAAGCTTATGTCCATAACATCTTATTTACATGCTTTTCATTAATTTGATGGAGGATTCCTTAGACCTTATTAATCTTACCCATACCTTAAGAGGGTGAGGAAAATAGGGAAAACCCTAATCCTTAAGGTCCTTAACAAAATTCGTGATGAGAAGGGATGAATAAGATGGGAAAGTCCTAAAGGTATCTTATTTCGATTCATACCCTAAGACTTTGGCCAGGCAGTCACACAGATTCGGGAGTCCTCGTATTCCGACTAGCGGTGCGGAGGAAAATATTTCCAGCCCCCGGTCATGATCCTTGTCTAGACACCTCTGTCTTTCAGATAATCCTCTAATAACTCCCTTGGGTTCTATGGAGTTTGTAAAATTTAATAATTATTAATGGTTAGATGAGGAACCTACGCTTTGATACCAAATGTTACTACCCCACCTCCCGATAACCCCCAATTAAGGGAGACTGAGAGGTCGAAGCTGCACCCATAGCTTCCGGATCAAAGGTTCGACAATTAACCAAGAACAATTATTAAATTTTAACAGTCTAAACGGGAAAACTGTAAGAAAATAAACTTTCGCATACCATTTTGAAAACTTGGATCTCTAAACTTCTATCCACTTATGGATTTTACTCTAACTACTCCTCCTTGTATTTTACTCCATGTATTTCACAATATGACGATTTATTGTTTGTCCTTTTGGCTTGTACCTAAAACACCGACAAACAAAATTTCGGTCAACCGAAGCTGGTATGTGGGGGAAACAATAATTATGCAAATACGTTAACAATGTAATCATTCAATTAATCATTTAACAACTAAGATTACATTTTAGATATAACTCTACAATCTAAGAGTACCCTATCCTCTATGTTGTCCCCATTAAACCCCTCATGATCCACCTATAGGTGAACCGATTTCTAGGGTTGAGTCACATGGCACTACTCGTAAGTAGCCCACTCCTTAATTCATGGAAGGATAATGAATCTCATGGTACTACACGTAGGTAGCCCAATTTCTAACTCTCGATAACCTAGACCTTGCTCTAGGATTACCCCTTTTTTTAGCCTTTTCAAAGCAATAGAGGTGGACCTAGATATAGTCAATTATAAACGCACATTTATAGTGATAATCATAGTCACTTTATAGTTGCATGAAATAAATAAACATCCAACAGTTATTTTCAAGCAACCGATTAAAACTTTGGGGATCGCCATGAAACTAGAGCAATTATTCATAAGCGTAACAACATACCTGATTTGATGAGTCATGTAGATTATTCAACATATACTTAATGTATATACAATCAAGCCAATCAATAGATCCAAGCAAGTAATTCAATCATCACATAATTCCTGAAAAGAATATGTACTCTATTTATTACACACTTTATCAAGAATCTACTTTATTGACTTGGATTCTCTTTCTAGGGTTTCTAATCCACATTAAGGTTTCATTAATATTCATTAGGGTTTCTTAGATCAATTTCTCAAACTTTATCCCTTTTAGGTTAACAAACCCTAAAATACTCTTTTCCATTTATATGAACCTTAATTGCTCAACTATCCATTTTAATAGTCTTTTATACCCAAATTGACTTAGGATCATCACATCCCTATTTATTCATGGATTTTAACAATTAAACCAATTAAAAGACATATTCACCTAAATTAGGGTTTTCAAGCTCATTAATGCATAATCATGCACGAAACCCTAAATTAAGCCATTTATATAAAAAGATCATCTTTTTAGATCCTATTTTCACTTTTATTATCAACAGGTTAATACCATCTTGAATTATCCAAATAATGTCATTAAGTCCATCTATCATCAAATCTAAGGGTTTTTCCTTAATTAAAACATTAAAGATGATAACTTTATGTACTTTTCAAATTTCAAGCATATTTATGCACATAAACTCTAAATTAGACTAATCACGTGCAAAGTTCTTCCTTTTTTAACATAATGTACCTTTTTACATTTAATAGGTTAACATCAACTCTAATGATCCATTAAACCCTATTAAACACTTTATTCATCTCAAAATAGGGTTCCTTAAGAATTAAAGCATTAAAGATGATTACTTCCATTACTTTTCGGATTGCAATTAGAATCAGGCTTCAAATATAATTTCTTTGTATTCCTCTCATTATGAGGATCAATTTTCATATAGGACTTGTTTTGATCCGAGTTACCAATCATTAGATATGATTTTTGCAAGTAAATTACCTTCCGACCAATCAGAGATTGCCACGTCGCCAAGTTCCCATGCATGCGGCTTGCTTTGGAAATATAACGAAAAGACGTCTATGCCCCTGCTTAAGTTGATCATCCTTTTAGCTTGCGAAGGGCAAAACCGTCCAAAGTTCTGAGCTCCTACTTCCTCCTTTCGACGGCGCGCGCTGCCGCCCTAGCAGGATCTTGCGCGGCTCTTTCTCCTCATCCCCGACCCCGACAACTCCCAGGGTGTCTTCCTCTACCTCCGTCGTGCCTCCGCGCACAGGGGGATGTCCATAGGTCGCGGGTTGAGCGGCTGTCTCGGGCCCACTTAGTTCCGCAACTCCGGCCGATCTGTAGCATATGCCGGCTGCTGTGCAAGCTTCAAAGCACGGGGAAGATGGTCGTGCTCCTCGTGGCGTCGTGGTAGCATCTTGGTTCCATCCAACTCCAGCCCACAGCTCTCCGTGTCCCAGGGGTTGGGCTACCCTCTTGCTAGGTTTTTACCAAAGAAGATGAAGAAAGAAAGAAGAAAGAAAGAGAGGAGTGCGTGGGATCCTTCTCCCACTTGACCCTGGGCTGTACACCTTTATGTAGGGGTGAGAAGCGAAGCCCTAGGTTGGCTTGACCTCGACTCAAAGAATCCTTTTACAAATATGAAACCAATACCTTCCATGAGAAGAAACCTTCTCTCTCTTCTTTATCTTTTTAATATTCCTTTTTCTTTAAGTATTAGGATTTCAAAAATCATCTTTCTTATTCTTGTGGTTCTTGCTATTGGCACGAAATTATATTCTCTTTTATTAGAAAATACTTCCTTTCTATCCTTATCACAAAATCCATTAATAATGTATCACATTATCCTCTTATTTTGCAATTTTAGTATTTTCTCTTTCCTTCCTCTTTATTGGGACTCCATGGATCCCAAGACACTCCATTATTTCAAAATTACTTTTTAAGGATACTTATTATCCTTCTAGATGCATCTAAATGCATTATTTCTCATTATCATGTTTATTTGTCATTATCATGTTTATTTCTCATTAAATTAACTCTTTTTGAGGTTTTCTCTTTATTTCTCTTTTATTTTCCTCATTGGCATTTCTTTTAATATTAGCAAACTCATGGATATGAAAATTCACCAAGAAATCTTATTTATGCCTCTTTCCATTCATTTTCCACATTTTATCATTATTTTAAATTTCTTTCTTAATAAAGAAATACTTAATTAATCTTTTCTTTTCTTATTGCACTCTTTATGCAACTTTGTACTCCTTGGAACCCAAGTAACCCAAGAGGCACGAAATCCATCCTTGGAGTACATCTCTTTGCCTTCTTGAGGTTTCTACCTCTTCCTGTTCTCAAATATTCAATTATTCAATTACTAATTGAATTTTCTTTGTTATTTCCTTATTATTGGGTCCAATAGCAAATAAAGCCCACAACACAGACATCAAGGCTATTGTAAACAAAATCCATGTATTCAAAACAAATTACACCATTCTTTGTTCAATTATCTTTAATATGAGAAATTACATTTCTCACCAGATGAACCCAAAAATTGGGGTTGTAACAGCAGCTTACCTGGAAAAAGACGAATAAAGGATTCAAATAACAAAACCTTATCACCTTCACTCACATCGTTTTTCTTTAGGTGGGCATCATGCCACACCTTGGTCCTCTACTTGTAGATCCTTGCATTCTCGTATGCATGTATTCTCATCTCTTCGAGTTCCTATAGCTGTAGATATCTCTTTTCTCCTGCCTTCTCCATGTCGATATTTAGGAACTTGATTGCCCAAAGAGCCTTGTGTTCAAGCTCTAAGGGTAGATGACAAGATTTCCCATAAATCAATTTGTAAGGGGTAGTACCAATGGGTGCCTTATATGCAGTTATGTAGGCCCAAAGAGCGTCATCGAGCTTCATTGACCTGTCTTTTCACGTGCGACTGACAGTTTTTTTCCAAAATCTTCTTAATCTGTCTATTCGAAACCTCCACCTACCTAGAAGTTTGAGGGTGATAGGGTGTAGCGACCTTGTGCTTGACCCCATACTTCCACAGAAGTGCTTCAAACTTTTTCTCCCCGAAATGCGATCCACCATCGCTTATCACAGTACGAGGTACTCCAAAGCAAGGAAAGATAGTTTTCTCAAACAACTTGATCACATATTTGGAGTCGCAAGTTTGGGTGGCAAAAACTTCCACCCATTTAGACACGTAGTCCACTGTGACTAAGATGTATTCATATCCTTTTGATGGGGGAAAGGGACCCATGTAGTCTATTCCCTAGACGTCAAAAATCTTAACTTCGACCTAGTTGGCCATAGGCATCTCGTTTGTTCTTCTAATGTTTCCTGTCGATTGGCATTCTTTACAAACTATTACATAATTTGCAGCATCCTTGAACAACGAAGGCCAGTAAAACCCTGATTGCAGCACCTTAGCGGCGGTCCTTTCACTTCCCAGATGTCCTCCATATGGTGAGGCATGGCATTCCTTCAGAATGTTTGGCACTTCTTCCTCAGGAATACACCTTCTATACAGGTTATCCACGCATCTTCTAAAGAGAAGGGGATCATCCCAATAGTAATTCTTTACATCCAAAATGAGTTTCTTCTTTTGGTTGTATGTTATTTCCGGAGGTAACTCCCCACAAGCAAGGTAATTACAAATATCTGCAAACCATGGCAAACTCTCATCTTTGGCTTCTACCATTAGCAAGGCCTCATCTGCATAGTTATCATTGATAGGTGGCTCCTTCTTGTCTTCAACTATAATCCTTGATAAGTGGTCGGAGACTACGTTTTCCGCACCTTTCTTATCAATGATCTCGTGATCAAACTCTTGGAGTAGTAAAGCCCACCTTAACAGCCTGGGCTTAGCGTCCTTTTTCTGCATAAGATATCATATCACCCCAAGGTCGGTGTAGACCTTTACCTTTGTTCCAATCAGATAAGATCTAAACTTGTCGAAGGCGAAAACAATCGCAAGCATTTCCTTCTATGTTGTCATGTAATTTACCCGATCTTCGTCCAGAGTACAAATGGCATAGCAAATGACATGGTGCCTTTTGTCCTTCTTCTGTCCCAAGACTGCTCCTGCGGCATAGTCACTGGCATCACACATTAGCTCGAAAGGTAGCTCCCAATCCGGAGCTTGAAGGATAGGTGGGAAAACAAGTGCATCTTTCAAGGCCTGAAAAGCATTAAGACAATCGTTAGAGAAATCAAATTCAGCATCCTTAACCAGAAGATTTGACAACAGTTTTGAGATCTTCGAGAAGTCTTTTATGAATCTTCGATAATAACCAACATGCCTGAGAAAACTTCACACTCCAGCTACAGACTTAGGTGGAGGTAGTTTAGATATATCTTCAACCTTGCTCACATTTACCTCAATACCTCTCCTCGAGACTTTATGCCCTAGCACTATGCCTTCTTGTACCATCAAGTGGCACTTCTCCCAGTTGAGGACCAAATTATTTTCTTCACAGTGTTGCAAGACCAAAGATAGGTTTTTCAGAAAAGCATCGAAGTCCTTCCCATAGACAGAAAAATCATCCATGAAAACTTCCATGTTGTCTTCCAGAATATTTGAGAACATCAAGATCATGCAACGCTGAAATGTTGTTGGAGCATTGCACAATCCAAACGACATTCTTCAGAAGGCATAAGTACCATAGAGACAAGTGAAGGTGGTTTTCTCCTGATCGTCGGGCAGGATGGGAACTTGGTAAAATCCAAAATAACCATCTAAAAAATATAAATAATCATGATGTGCTAATCTCTATAGAACTTGGTCGATGAAAGGAAGCGGATAATGATCTTTCTTCGTGGATTGATTCAGCTTCTGAAAATCGATGCACATTCTCCATCCGGTGATAGTTTGGACCGCTAATTCATCGCCTTTGTCACCTTTCACAACCATCATGCCTCCTTTCTTTGGCACCACATGGATGGGACTCACCCAGTTGTTGTCACTGATTGGCTAGATAATTCCTGCATCCCTCAGCTTGATCACTTCTTTCTTCACAACCTCTTTTAACATCTGGTTCAACTTTCCCTGGGGTTGGTCCAGGGGTTTAGCAGATTCTTCCAAATTTATGTGGTGCATGCATAACGTAGGGCTAAGTCCTTTGATATCCTCTACCGAATATCCTATAGCCTGCTTATGGAGCCTCAATTCCTCGAGAAGCCTTTCCAATTGTTCCTTCATCAGACATGCATTAATTATGACTGGATTTCTCCCTTCTTGATCTAGAAACTCATACTTTAGACCTTCCGGTAGCTGTTTCAGCTCTAGCTTAGTCTTAGGTTCCTTTTCTTCTTCTGGTGTCTCTTCTAGAGAAGCAAACTTAACTGTCTCTATTACCTCCTCCTCGTCGCTTAGATCTTCATCAAATTGATTTAGATAGCTGAGGATCTCGACAACCTCAGGATCTTCAGAGTCAGAGTCTTGATTGCTCAACACTCTCACAAGAGGGTCTACCATCATGATATCTTATTCTACTTCTTCTTCACAAAACTGGTTGTAGCTATCCAAAAAGTAAGCAGATTCTAGCAGGGACGGTCCTTTCATAGCATCTTTTACCTTGAAATCTAAGTGATCTTTTCCGACCCTCAGAGTGATGATTCCTTCAGCAACATCAATCAACACTCTTCCTGTAGCCATGAAGGGGCGCCCAAAGATGATAGGACAGCTAGGGTCCTTCACAGTGTCAATGAAAATAATGTCACAAGGAATGAAGATTCTTCCTACATGAATCGGAACATCCTCAATCACTCCCACAGGTCTTTTGAAGGTATGGTCTACCAATTTGATCCTCATGTTGGTCCTGACCATATCACTCAAACCCAATCATTGCGTGAGGCTCAAGGGCATAAGGGTGATGCTAGCCTCTAAATCAGCAAGACCTTTCCGCTCTATGTTATCTCCAACAACAAAAGGAATAGTGAAGGATCCTAGATCCTTCTTCTTTTGTAGGTAAATCTACCTTCATGAAGGCAGAAGACATACTCACACGGTGCACTGTCTCAATCCTTCCTCCTATCTTCTTCTTGGTGATTAAATCCTTGAAAAACTAGGCGTAGGTCGGCATTTCCTCAAAAGCATCCAGAAATGGCACTTTGAGGTGAAGCTTTTTCACCGAATCCATAAACCTTTTGTAACACCTATTAAGATGTGCCTTTATGAGTTTGTAAGGGAAAGGCAATCTTGGAGAGTAAGGACTTATTTTTCCAAACAGGTCCTCCACAGACCTTGTTTCTAGCTCCATGACATGAGCTTGTTAGTTCTCTTCCTCTACTGGATTCTATGCCTCAATCCTTGGTTTAGGTTCTTCAGGCCTGGCCGCTTCAGGGCATTCTACTGTCTTTCCCGATCTGAGCACTGCCATTTTAGCAGATTTAGTGTTTGAGGGTATCTTACCCAAATGATTCTTTATTAACTCAGCCATTTGAGCCAACTGCTGGTCTATCTGGTGTTGGTGTGTTTGCATATCCACCATTTGAACCTGGATCGTATTCAAAACCCCTGAGTTGGACAACGCGCTTTGTGCCAGCTGGTTGTTTATAGTATCTTGTCTTTCGACAAATTCGAACAGTTACCCCACCAAATCCAGTTGATTTGAGTTCTTGTCCTGATTCTGCTCCTTAGCTTGACCCTAGCCTTGGCTAGGGTTAGCTGCTTGGCGGTTTTGGTACTTCCCTTGCCCTTGAAAGTTTGCCTTGTTTGATTGGAAATTGGTAGTTCTGGTGAACTGACCTTGTCCGCCTCTTTTCTCGAAACCTTGTGGTTGCTTGGGTGGATTATGCAACTGATGCGAGTTCTCCGCTGCATCCTTGTTGCCATAGCTAAAACCAGGGTGGTCTGGTCTTTTGAAGTTTATAAAAAGACGTTCTCAGCTTCCTCTGCTTTGGATTCACTTTCACTTGACTCGTCGGGTCGGGTGTAAATGCAGTTATCAATACCATGTCCACCTTCTCTGCAGGTGACACATTTCATCACTTTCTCAATCTGTTTCTTTCCTTTCCCTCCTGATTCTTTTAACTATCTGACATCAGTGGCTATCTTTTGGATTTGAGTGGTGATAGCTTCAAGAGATTTGGATTTGACCGAAGACCCTTCATTAGCGGCCTTCTTAGCATATCCTCTATCAGACCTATCGTAGTCGGTACCGGCTTGTAGTTCAGCCATGTTTTCGATGATCTTTTTGGATCTATTGGGCTTCTTCCGTAGAAAGTCTCTTCCTATAGCTGTATTTAGCGGTACCCTTTCTTCAGGGGTCAGACCATTGTAGAAGGTGGTTATCAGGAAACCATTCCTGTAGTTGTGATGAGGGCAGTCTCTCTGATACTCCTGATACCTTTCCCGGGCTTCATGAAGATTCTCATTTGGCCTCTGCATGCATGATGTGATCCTTTGCCTGTTCCTAACAGTTTTCTTCGTAGGGTAAAACTTGTTCACAAAAGCGTCTGCCAGCGCGTTCCATCCGTTCAGAGCTTGATGCGGTAGCCCGAGGTACCAGGATAGGGCCTTGTCCTCTAAAGAGAATATGAAGCCCTTGCAGTAAATGACTTCTTGTGGAACTCCCCGCATTTTGATGGTGTCACAGATATTCTTAAAAGCGTCAAGATGATGGTAAGGGTTATCATTCATTGAATTTCCTCGAAAGCTCTTGTTCTGGATCATAGATATGACAGATGGTTTCAGTTCAAAGTTTGTTGCATTGAATCTTGGGATGACAACAGGACATATTGAGCTATTGGCCTTCGTGGCAGCCAACTTCCTGAGGGTCTTTTCTTCTTCGTTAGAATCTTCACTGTCGCTGTCCCCATGGTTCTACTCTTGATTATGCTGATTTCTTCTGTGTATGTGGCGATGATGATGTCTCTCGTGACGATGATCATCCTCGAATTGTTCTGACTCAGGTTCTTCGTTATTATAACGGTCATTATTCCCTCGTAGAGGTGAGTGTTGTCCAACTCTAGCGTTTCGCTCATCCTCAGAAAGAGGTGGTTCCACGTGAGGTGGCATGACCAGCGGTGCTCAACCAAGCAGAGTTCTTATTCCCTGAGTACCTAAATAGAATGTTTAATCAAGTTAGAAAACTTGTGTTAATGAAACTAACTATTCTATACTCATTTTAGGTTAGAAGACTAAAAGAAACAGTGTTGTCAAGCTTATTACTAAGCTTGAGGAACAGGAGTGCAGTCAGTGGATTCAGGTTCGTTAACAGAACCATTTTTCCTTGTCCCTGGCAACGGCGCCAAAAAGTTGACCGTCCTAAATCACGCATCCAAAAGGAGCAGATTTGAAGTAGTCAAACTTTTAAATAACCTAACTCTTAGGCCCCCACAATGATGACAGGGTCCGAAGTAGCGGTCGGGGTCGAACCACAGGGACAAGGGTGGTCGTGCTAAGAATGCGGAATCAACACTCTACACTCCGGTAAAAGAAGGGTAAGAACAAAGTTCCCAAGGGAACGATAGGTGAAGATCGGTAAAGAAAAAGATAACTATCTCCAACTAGAGTTATAAGGAAGATTAAGGTTTTTGGAATTTATCAGTTTTTAGGGGTTTTACGCAACAGAACCGGAGGAGATAACACAATTTCCTCAGTAAGGAACAAAGGAGGAAAACTTCGGCATAACAAGTGGCATCAGGAAACATCCAGTACCCCTTCTCTCAAAGAGGGTACCTACAACTAAGTACCGACACCATCTCTCAAGGGTGATGGATTTGGGTTGGAGTGGAAAGATGACTGAAGCAACCCCGATCTTGGGTACTCTCGTACTTCCTGATCGGACAAAATGGTAGAGTTACAACACCTCTCTCGAGGGAGTTGCATTGGGAAACATGATCCAAGCATACAAGCTAGAGTTCGGATGCTAAGAAAAGTAATCATCCAACAAAAAGGTACCAAACATAGAGCAACAGGCATTAAAACTCCTCTTTTTCCATTGGCATAAGCATTGTATAGAAGGTTTAGTTACATTGCGTAAATAAAGTAAATGACTGAAAAAAGGAAGATAGGTATCACCTCCTTGATTTAGGAGGGCGACACACAATAGTAGATTCCTAAGGTGTCTCTAACCCGATACCGGACAAGAGCTCTGCCCGATATGCATGTGTCAGGCGGCATCTCCTATCGAGCGATAAGCCGTGACGGGCAGACGTATCGATCAAAGCACTCTGCCTGATACGGTCACATCGGGATGCCACCCTCTTGGGCGACACACCGCAACGGGTGATTCGTATCGGGTTCGATATCGTGTCAGGCTGGAGACAACTTAGGGTATCAGGTTCCTCGTATCGGGTGGTCTCTTCGATCGATATTGGGCTGCTGCGGCTACCGGGATGGATTCTAAGTGAACCTCTCCTGCCCCTCTTGGGCTGGGGAAGTGCTCACCTAGTACCGCCCGACATGCCTCGGGGACGCGACACACTAGCTCGAGGTGTCTGACTCGTCCCATCGAGGTCCTGTAGCTACTATTTATAAGCAGCAGTTGGAGGAAACTGTAGATCTTCAGGCGCCACGTATCCTTCATCGACTCTCTTTATGTGGCTTCGGGGATGGACGACACCTAGGTATCGCCCATCACACCTTGGGTATCACGTGTCGGGTTGCGGTGCTATCAGGCAACTGTGGCGGACATGCATTTTTCTGGTGAGTGGCTCATGTCACACGATATGTCTGTGTCGGGATGACTGGTCATGGCATGATAACGGTTCTCTGTCAGGTAGTAGCGTGTCACTCATCAGATTTTGCACCGTTCGATACGCCAGTGTCGGGTTGCTACCGTGTCGGGCAGTGAGAAAAGGGACGATTCTTTGTAAGCGGGCCAAAACGGGCCATTTTGCTGATTTTGAGTGGAAAAGTGATGAAAACTCTGTAAAAGATGATAAAAATGAGTTAAGAGCATAGTGTGACTCATTTATTCAATAACATGACAAAATGAAGAGGAAAACAATTTAAAAGGGTAGTTTTGACAATGAAATATGGGCCATAAATACCACAAAATTGGGTGTTATCACAAACAGAGACAAAAATAGAGAGAAATAAGCAATCTAGAGTCATAACCAAAATATGGGAGCATATACCATCAAATCATAAGATGTAATTAAGAAAAGAGTTGAGGTACAAAACATTAAGATTACAACACTAGATATGTCCTCTCGATGTGAAAACTACAGGCCATCGAGAAATGGTGATAGAAGAAAATAGCAAACATCAGTTATAGTGCCCAAATGTTCAATGCATAAAAAGTCTACAGAATTATATCTAGATAAGAACACTAAAGACAAAGAACTAAACATCTGGTGCATCTATATCAACAAGGTCATCATCAACATCATCATCCTCGATCTCTGGCTAGTAATCCTCATCATCATTTGAGGGTGTAATAGTGGCAGAAGTAGTGGCCTAACAATCATCACCATCAGAAGATCCATCATCACTAGCATCATCACCATCCTCAGCATCCATTCCACGTCAAATTCTTCCTCATCATCATGGTTAGGCATCTCCTCATCAGCAGGAGGTCCAAAAGCATGAGTATCAGGTCATCTGGCATTCTGGTCAGCTCAAGTCATGCCACATGCATGTAATGCATTTTCTTGCGGAAAGGTGGGAGTGAAAACTTCATCATAACCAGCAAGTAGAGTGGTAAGTAGGGATAAAAGGAAGAGCCAAAAGAGGAAGACCACCAGGGGTAGGGGTAGGTCAACCATTAGAAGCAGCATGGGGTACAATGGAAGCAACATGTGGAGGGTTAGGGTAGAACTGACTATATGCATCAAAAGAATAGTCATCACCCTGATAAGTCAGGTAGGGTGGGTAGGTATGGCTACAAGACAAGTTAATGTGTGACATGATTTGAACGAGATCTTGGTGGATGTGGTCTTGAACCAGAAGGTTGTACACCTATTGATGTATCATATATCCCATGAGGGCTTTATTGGATATAGAAAATGTGACACAGTCAGGTCAGGATGGTGGTGGAGGAGGAGGGGCCTGAGTGCACGTAGATGCACCTGGTGTGGTGGAGGAGTTAGGTAGAAAGCTTTTCTTGAAGGTTGTCTCACTAATGCAATCTCCTTTCCAACTTAGTTTGTAGCCAGAGTCATGGACGAGAGATTTTTTAGAATGTTGAGTAACACACCACAGATTAGGTTTTGATAAGGGAGAGGGGTGTCGGTGGTATTCTTCCCTGAGTCAAAGCAGGTAATATGAAGAAGAATATAATGAGCCCAGTTGACTCTGCTATTGTTCAATAGATAGTACCTGATCACTGCAATATTCTCTACAATCTCCATTTGATTCCTCTTGGGATGGATTTTGCAATTTACTACTAAAGCAATCAAATGCGTCTTAATATTGAGGGAAGAGGAGGGTAGGTGGACTTTTTCTAGTATAGGGCATCAGGCTTCTTCAAGAACTTAAGGGTATCAAGAAGGGTAAGTAGGGGTTCATAGCTCTTATAGAAACCTTTAGGGTCCAATAGGTCATCGAAAGAGGGTTGGAAGCTACCAAAGAGGCGATGACATTAGTACTAGAGAAATAGGTATTCAGTGAATCCTCAGAAATAGTTATCTTGGTACCGTCTATCATCAACATCAGGATGACTTGGGTATTAGGTGGTGGAACATGGGTGTTGTAGTTCCGCGTAAGATTGGCATAAAATTACTGGACAACCTTCATGCCTAACATGGTATTTGCAAAGCACAGACGCTCTACACACAAAGCACAAAGATGATGTGCTTTGAACACCATAGCAACCTCCTTAATCACCTCAGTCATTGCAAAACAAGGTTCACACAAGGCACAAAAATGAAAAGGATTCCTAGGAAGGAGTTCCTTGTACCTATTCACATCTTGAGATGAGATAAAGGAGGTGCCATCAAAGGAGACATGGTGAGGAGAAGAGGAGGAATATGGAGATCCAACTATGGTGGATCGTTTCCTACAGTTTGAGGTCATCTCGATTAGCTTGAGACATAATGACCACCAAACGAGAACGAAAATGCCACAAGAAGATCTCTAAGTCACGTAGGTCTCAGTTGAAAGGGCTGATTGGAGGCTAGGAAGGGTGTAGGAGAGGTTGGGCTAGCCTAGGTTGTAGTATTAGCACTGGGAGGTTGGTCATCGGTCTACTTTCTCTAGTTGAGAGGTAGAAACATCGGTCAATATCCCTTTTTAATTTGCATCCAATCATGTGACTGGTCGAGTTTTGAGTATCAGAAAGTCGACCAATACTGAGATATAGCTCGATCCTCAGTCAGGGATCAATTGAGTTTTATCAAAACAAACTCGACCGATCGTCCAGCCTATCCAAAACATAGAAAATTTAATTCTAAGCCTGTAGAGTGCTATATAAATTTATTTCTTTATCTTTTCATGCATTTTGAACATACTTATGTGCATTCCACTCATCATTGGTTACTATT
This sequence comes from Alisma plantago-aquatica, assembly GCA_963693085.1. NCBI lineage: Eukaryota > Viridiplantae > Streptophyta > Magnoliopsida > Alismatales > Alismataceae > Alisma > Alisma plantago-aquatica. The sequence continues at coordinate 1,958,247,073 of OY856409.1, read as the reverse complement.
TTGTGATACAACATTGGTTTGCAAAAAATAACCAAAAATAAGTGAAACAAGGCACAAAAGCATGTCCATTTTAGCATTGACAAGAAACATGACCAAATAATAGAAAGAAACATATAGGAACGATAACATCTAGCTGGATTACATGTCTATATCATCTAGAGTAGTTATGAGAACTTTTGATCTAATAAAAGTAAATTTCTCTATAGCTATAGGTTTAGTGAAAATGTCAGCAAGCTGATTCTCCATATCCACATGTGTGATATAGATATCCTTTAGCAATGTGGTCACAAATAAAGTGATGATGGACCTCTATATGTTTTGATCTACTATGCAATACATGATTATAAGAGAGATTTATTGCACTACAATTGTCACAATACATTAGAGAAGTATCAAAATGAATGCTAAAGTATTGTAGCATTTGCTTCATCCATAGGAAGTTGGGCACAACAACTCCCAACTACAATGAATTCAGCCTCGGTAGTTGAAACACACATTGTGATTTGTTTCTTAGAGAACTAAGAAACCAAGCATGGTCCTAGGAAGAAGCAAGTACCACTTGTGCACTTTCTATCAATCAAACAACTTGTATAATACGCATCACTATAGATAGTAAGAGTAAAGTCCCTTGACTTGTGATACCATAGTCTAAAATTTTGAGTTTTGTCTAGATACATAAAGACCCTCTTAATTGCTATAAGATGTGATTTTCTTGGACTTGATTGAAAATGAGCACACAAGCCAACACTAAACATTATGTAAGGTCTAGAGGCAGTTAAATAAAGTAAGCTTCCTATCATACCTCTATAGATCTTCTCATCCACTTTCTCACCTTCTTCATCTTTGTCAAGCTTGGCAGTGTTGGACGTGGGGGTGTTCATTGGCTTGGTGTTCTCCATCCCAAAGTATTGAAGTAGTTCACTAGTGTACTTGCCTTGGTTTTTGAAGTACCTTCCTTGGTTTTCTCTATTTGGAAGCCGAGGAAGAAAGTATGCTTCCCCATCATGCTCATCTCGAAATTACTCGTGTAAGGTAACTAAACCCTTATAAAGTTCAAAATCAATTCCTTCAAAGATAATATCAACAATATAAATTTGAATGATCAAAAAGTTGCTATAAGTGTGTTTTAGAAATAGAGTAGAGTCTACTTTGCCCATGATATAGCCATTTGTCTAGCAAAAAGTTCTTTATTTTCTCATACCCCATTCTAGGGGCTTGTTTGAGTCCATAGAGAGCTTTTTGTAACAAGTAAACATGGTTAGATAATTTATTTTGTTCAAATCCAGGAGGTTTAGCCCTATATACTTCCTCTTCTATTGTACCATTCAAAAACACACTTTTAACATCCATTTGATAAAGTACGAGATTCTTGTAACTAGAAAAAGCAAGTAGCATTCTAACATATTCAAATATAGAAACAAGTGCATAAGTTTCATAAAAATCAATATCTTCCTATTGATTGTAACCTTGATCTACTAACCTTGCTTTGTTCCTTACCACTTTCCCACTTTCATCAAGCTTGTTGTGGTAGACCCACTTGGCCATACATGTCCACCACACTCGTATTGGCCCATCCATCACATATATCACAAAGTGAACCTTCTGGTGAGGAGGACATGCCATGCCCTTGAAGGTACGCTCTAGATCCATATCTCACTCATCAGATTTATCCACCATGTTTGGCTCACTCTCTTCTTTGAAGTACAGTGGTTGCATGGTGATGAAGTCCATAAGGGTGAACTCCATCAGCTTGATTGTAGTAGGTACACCATTGGAGTGTGGTCCCACCAAGGTAGTCGAGAGTAGCTGGTGCAACATGGCTAGCTCTTGCTTAGGGGTCAGAAGAGGGGTGCCAACTTGGGCAGTAGGGACTATCCCAGTGTTGGAGGGAGTCACTAGAGTATTACAATTGTCGGGTGTTGTCGGTGGTGGCTCTGGAAGAAAAGTTTTTCATTTTTCCAAAAAAATCTCCCTTCCTAAAAGATTAGGGTTTGATATAAGATAATAGGAGTTGGTAACAAGGACAGCTAAGTCTACTATTGCCTCTGAGCATACTATTTCAGACAGTCAGTATCAGCTCAGGACAGACTGATATCATCTGGGAGTCCCCCTAAACTAAGCTAGTCGCGCGGAGGAAAATAATGCTAGCTACCAGACCCTGATCCATTCTAGACACCCTTGCTTCCAAGTTATGCCCTAGTAGTTTCCCAACAGGCTCTCATACCATGCTATAAAGAGGAGAGGTCACCTCCTTACTAAAATTTAAAGTAAATACAAATCATCCACTTTTTCCAAGAAAAATAGACCATGTGGAACGCATGTATAATATTCCAAGTAAATAAGTATGATTTAGATACATATGTAATGTCAATAGCAGTGGAAAGAAACAAAGTTATTAAATTTCTTTTGAACTCTTGTTCACTACATGATTTTCTCTGAAAAGGAAAATAGCAAAAAGAAATTATAGGATCTAGCAATAAGAAGCCTAGTCATCCTTGATAGTAAAACTTGAATTTCCTACTCCTGAACTTGATCCTCTTGGTCTTGTTCAACACCTTGATCTAACCCTGGGTGGTTGGGGAAGCACCCAGAAAAAGGAAAAGAAAAACAAGGTATGTGTTAGAGAAAATGAACAAGAACAAAAGATAAGAAAACTATAAGGAAATACGGCTAGGATTTCAACATAAGATGAAGATAGTCAAAAGAATGAGGCATAAGTATATAGTTCTTGCCATAATAACAATAGTAAAAAGGTTGCATGCATGATTAATATTGACTACCTAAACTATGTAGGGTTGAGGCTCCTACCTAACCTCAACCAATAGGTGAGGGAGAGTAACACATTCAAATCACCTACAAATCTTCTATATCGGGGAGAGTAACACATTCCCTAGGGCGAATTTACACATGCCCTATCTATGGGTGGTTTTAAAAAAGTACGACTACACTAGTTTTATAGTCTAATAAAATCAACATGCTAAGAAATATGGCAAGTATAAGAATCAAGTAAAAGTAAGCATGGAAGTGGGGTACAAGACCCAAGAAATAAGCTTTAAAACTAATTTTGAGGCAATTATAGCTAAGGAATTGTCGAAAGAGAAATTAGGATTATTTAAAGCCTCATTAGGGAAACTAGGTTTAGGGTTTGCAATTATTCCCAACATAGGTGTAAGGAAAGCACATACCTTTTCTTAAGAGATCTAATTACTTCTTCTTCACTACTTCAATCAATTCCAAAGCTTATTTCCCTATTTTCAATGTTTAAACATGAATTAGGGTTTACTCATGAGTATAGGCAAGGAAACCCTAACTTTTGGACTTTTCAAACACAACCTCGATTTTGACTCTGAAAATATCACCATTGACTTAGTTAGGTTTTTCTGATTAAGAAAACATATAATATTGTATATCTTGGGGTTATGCATATTTAAGTGTATTTTTGATGATTTTTAGTTATTTAATTCATTTTCTAAAAATCACTTTTGACAAAACTTGAAATCATCCTTTAGAACTATTTTTATTAGAAATATGAGATTATTATGAGTTCAGAACATCTTTTATTTTTAATTTTGGACATAAGAATAATTAGTTATGATTTTATGAAATCCAACCAATCAAAAATGCCACGTAGGCAAATAGATTGCAAAAAGAGGAAGGCAGGGCAGTCGGGCCCGTGACTTGGCACAACAGGAGGCAGCCAAGTCAGTGGTCTGCGGCCAAGAGGCATTGGTCGAAGTTGAGAAAACAAGCAACAAAGGACATAAATGTCCCTCGCGTGATCATAGAAAGAAAGAGAGCAATGGGGGTAAACTTGCAAAACCACCATGGGGCATCTTCCCCAGTGAGGGGCAAGCTTGGATTTTGGGAATTTTTGCATTTCTCAATCAAACTCAAAGATCAACCTACCAAAAGAAATCTTGAGAGAATATGAACTCACACATACCTTTGATTTTTATGGAGATGGTGTGTAGAGAGGGGCGCGTGCCGCAAACCTTGGAGCAAAAATCAACCAATGGTGATCAACCACGCGAGCATGAGGGAAATTGAGTGGATAGATGAGTTGCAAGGGAACCTAGCAAGCCTCAGGTAGGGGTATATATAGGTAAGGTTGTGTAGGGAGGCGAGTAGGTAGTTTCCTGAAAACCTTGGAGAACAAGAATTGCGCATTTCCCAATTTCTTGACAAAACTTGATAAATAGGGGGTCAGTCGATGCATATTTGTTTCTAGAATCTTTTGGAAAAGATTTCATGGAATTTGATTTGGAATCGATCGAGAAATCATCCAGTTAAAATCTTACCAAAAAGCTCTTATTTCCCAATCAGTACGAGCTAGAGGATGACACGTGAGCCTTTAGATCATGGATCTAACAGTCGAAATCATATGGTCAAAGGGTCAACACGTGGCAAATAGATTAAATTCCCAATCATACTAGTATATTGTGTATTTGTACATTAATTTCCTTTCTCTCTCTCCTCATTTAAAGGGGGCAAACATGTTCCAAATTAAATGAAAATTGAAACTAATCCTAATTGATATGCGGAATCTGAATATGCAACTAGTTTTGCTTTTGAGAACTTTTAATGTGTTAAATAAATCAAAACTTATTTTCTCTTTCTTCCTTCATTAATATGATAAAATTATCCAAATTTTATGAAACTTCACCCACAAGTCACATTAATTTCCTTGGATATGAATTTGCCATTAATTTTATATTTTGGGATTATTTTTTCATTTATATAATATTTTGAAGGTTCTACACACTTTCTCTCTCCTAATTTCACCATTTAATCAAATATTCTCCAAATTGAGTGAAAATTTACCCAAAGGTATATTTTAATGTGTAGAACACAAATTTGGCATCCATTATCACTTTTGGGGTCATTAATGATTTTATTTTATATTCTTATTTTATCTCCTATTTTCTCTTTCAATAAATGCAATTATAATTACCAATTTTCCAAAAGTTGTAAACCTTATCACCGAAGAAAAATTATACTCAAAGGAAATGAATTTGGGTTTAGAATTGTCTTCTAAGTTCCAATTTTATAATTTTTAGGCAATTTATCCTTATATTGACTCAATGGGAAAATAAATTCATTTATTGTCACATTATCTTTACTTTTTGGATTTTCTTTATTTTTCCCACACAAAAGCCATAGAAACTTCTATATCGATTTTATTTTATCCTTACCTCTCTTAAGTGATCATTTTGCAAATTAAACCCATTAGTAAACTTTCACTAAGATATTTGTTCTTAACTCTTTACAACGTAAAATATTGGGAACAAATGTACACCAACCTTAATAATTTCCACTAATTTAACATCAAGGACATAAAGGAAAGAAAAGCATAGAAAAATGTTGAAGCTAATATTATACATGGATTTCAAATCATTACAAATTCCTTTTTGCTCAACTTCTTCAATTGATGCATATTTACATGACCAAGCCTACGGTGCCACAAATAAATATCATTTGAATTGACAATAAGGCATCTACGAACAATAGGCTTAATACAGTCAAGATTAATAACATAGATATTACCATTTCTAGTTCCCTTATATATCACATTGTATAAGCAAGCATTCAAGTAAGGTAAAAAGAACAATATTTCCATGATCACATAATTGAGTAACACTAACTAAATTATGACATAGTCCATCCACAAGAAGAACATTCTTGATGCATAATGAATCATCTACATCACCCTCACCCTCACCCTATAACTTTACCTATGTTGTTGTCACCAAATGTAATTTATCGTCCTTTCTTCTTTGTGAATTGGTTGAAGTGGCTGGTTTCACATGTCATATGCTTTTAACAACCACTATCAACAATCCATTTTCCTTTTTCCTACAAGAAAGGAAGTTGTTGGTTCCCAATTCAAAACTTGGGATCCAATGTTTTCTTGGGGATCCACTTCATCTTTTGGTTGGTCCCCTTATCCCTACAAGGACAATAAGTATATTAATGGTCATCACTCTAGCAATGCACACAAACCATAGGGTTATTAGAGACATATGACTCTCCATGGAAAATATAAGATTACTTGCTCTTTTTCTCACCCTTTCCCTTGTTCTTTCTCTTTGGATCTCCACTTACATATCCCAAACCACTAGTAACAACTTGTTTGGTAGATTGATCTAGAACTTCATCGAGGGACTTTTTCCCTTGAAGGAATTTTTAAAAGGAAGCTCAAAGTTTTTTATTATCATCACTAAGTGTAATAACAGTAGAAGATAAATATCAAGACCATCTTGTTCATGTAGTAAGTAGACCTCCAAATAGAGGGATTTAGTATGATATGAATCTCTCTCAAGAGTAATGCTATCTACCTCATTATTTGGATATAGAGGATTAGAAGAAAGATCATTAACTTGAGAAAGCAATCTAGCATTTTCAGTTCTAAGAATGATAAGATCATCAAGATAATTCCTATTTTCTTCTTTAATAGAATCATAAGCATGTTTAAGATCATCATTTTCTGTTCTAAGATAGACAATCTCATCAAGTTGGGGTTGGTTTTTCTCATTAATACTATCGATGTTCTTAAGGTAGATACCATTCTCAGCTTAAACTCCATTGTATTGCAGCTCAAGATCAAGAAACTTCCCTTGTAAAGATTCCATATATCAAGATGCTTTTTCTCATTTTAATAAAGGATATCAAGCTTAACATCCAAGTCATCAATGATTTTCCATAACCTCTTCTTCTTATTTGCATTCAGAAAGAGAAGATCTGGAGGGATTAAGAATATCAATGAGAGTTTCTTTAGATAACTCATGCAAACTTTCTTCACTGGCCTCACCAATGTCTTCACTAGTAGAGGTCATGAGTGCAAGTGGCATTCTCCCTCATTGGAGCTGGAATCACTTGAAGATGACTCCTCCCATGCGGCATGGGCTGCATCTTCACTCTTCTTATCCTTCTTTTCCTTCCTTTTGTACTTGCCTTCCTTCTTGTAGTCCTCCTTCTTGTAGCTTCCCTTATGGTAGGACTTATTTTCCTTGGGGTAATCATTCTTGTAATGCCCTTATTGACCACATTCATATCACCTTGGAGTGCAGGAGGAGGAAGTGCTTGCCCTTCGAGTAGTTTGCCTCACTATCACTAAGGTCTTCATGTTCAATTGAGGAGGGAGCAGAGGACCGACAAGCAAGTTGTTGTTGGAGAATCATTTCCTCCACTTGAGCTTTGAAGGTATTGCCTTTGACCTTCATTGATTCCTTCTCTTCTTTCTTTTCATATTCTTATTGCTTGTCAAGTCTTGGCTCAAGAGATTGAAGGTTGCCAATGATGTCTTCGGTGTCTATGCCACCAAGGCTTCTAACTTATACAATTGAAGTCACCTTGGATTTTCATATCTTGAGAAGAGACCTTAGAATCTTGGAGTTGATGGTCCCTCTATCTATGGTGTGGCCCAAAGAATCAAGTCTGTTGATGATGGTGTTGACCCTTATGTACATCTCCACCACTTTCTCCTTCTTTCCTGTCTTGAAGTTTTCAAGGAGACCCTTGAGCATGTAGATCTTGGAATCTTTGAATTGCATTGTTCCTTCATAGGTCATGCACAACTTGTTCCATATCTCATGGCTTGTGTCCCAGGAGGAGATCTGGTTGAACTCAAAGGGAGTCAGGGAAGCATAGATGATGCTTATAGCCTTTTCATTGATCTATGCCTTCTTGAGTGTAGCTTCATCCCAAGTAGCTATATCTCCCCCCGACTCTGTGTATGGAATGATGATGACTTTCCACATGTCATATCTCATCCCTTGAATGTAGAACTACAACTGTCTCTTCTAATAGAGGAAGTTTGTATCATTGAAGATTGGGGGTCTCATGGAGGAACCATCTTCCAAGTTAAGAGACCCAAGAAGGTTGTCTCCCATCTTCTCATCTTGTAGGAGATTTTATCAGAGAAGACTGTGACTTTGATACCAGTTGTTGAATCAAATGGGCTCTAGAGGGGGAGGGGAGCTAAAAATACTTGCAAAAAATTCGTTAGACCTTCAAGTTATTATAAGATATGGGATATGTAAATATTGAATTTGTAGTGCAACTAAGCATACATAGAACAGATGAGAAAGATTGGACAATTACAATGAACAAGCTATGTAGAGTGGTTCCAATCTACAAACTAGGAGAAAGTCAGTCCACTACCTAGATAGGTCAAGCTCTAGGATTTTGCAACCCATGTATAATTATATTCCATTACAAGACATACAAGATGACCTTCCTTTTTCCTGGGACAAGGATACCCAACATTCCCTTTAAGGACAAGGGAGCCAATAACCAACCAAGGTCTTACCTACCCAAAGGAGTTAGAGTCTTCTACCTCTACAAGGTCTTACCCACTCTTGCAAGCAACTAGACACCTTCTCCAAGGAGATCCCATTCTTGCACCGAGTCTTTTAACTTGAAGGATTTACCCACTTCTACTCTTGGATCTTCATCCTTGACCTTATCCTTCATCTTGTAGAAGCTTATGCACCTTATTCTACAGCTTGAAGAAGCTTTCACCAACTTGATCTTGAAGAACGGTGTTGGGGAAAGGGAAACTTTGAGAGATTTACAAGTCTACAATGAAGTAGCTATCTCACACAAATACTATCTCACTCATATGGATGTTTTGATTTGCAAATAGGAGAGAGAAAGGGGATCTACTAGACTTTTTTTGTTAAAGAGTACATGTATTAATGATAAAATACGTTGCTTACAAGCAAAACAACTACAAGAAAATAATACAGAAAGTAAGGTGGGAAAGGGACATGTATGTGGCCCCGCTATCAAGTGGTATGTATGCACTCAACTATAGCCAGGAGCTTGAAGAGCATGAAGGAGAAACCTTGGAATGAACTCCAAGAGGTCATGTTTATAGTTGAGGGTGTCCACTAGATTCTAGGAGCACTAAGGGACGTTTTCTAGGCATTTGGGGTGTTGCAATGGATATAATTTCATGTTTTGCAACACACCAATATTTAGAGTCACTTTTTTGCACTTTCCATACAATGTATTCGGTTGAGTTTTAATAAAGGTAACTCGACCGATTGTACTATATGACAAAGAAAACTTGATGCATCGTTCGAGTTTAGACTAGATGAAATTTGACCGATCGCTTAAATTTAGTTTTTTCTAGTGTAGGGATCGGTCGAGTTCTGTGTATAGAAAACTCATCCAAACCTAAATATTCTCAAAATGCAACAAGGGGATCGATCGAGTTTGTCACAAGAGAAACTCGACCAAAAACACCCCATAATGAATTTTGAAAAATGTCATTAAAGTGATTAAATGTTCAAATTAAGGGCTCTTGGTTTTTTTCCATCTTAGTTATAGGTCATTACATCAATATAAATGATTAAAAAAATCATCCTAAGGGTTTTAGGATATTTTCTAAAAAAAGTGCATTTGCATTGCTTTTGACTTGAACTTGATCAAGCTAGGTATTGATTGAAATGATCCTTTTCATGTACCTAATGCCTAAAATCAATCTGAAGTACACTTATTAGATACATATGAATAGAATAGTTAAGTCTTTATCAAAATATGGACAATGTATAAATCTCAAGTCAACAATTTTCTCTCTACTCTTTTTTTCTAAACATTTTCCTACCTATTTCACTTTGCTGCCACATGACACCTCATCCTAATTCTCAGCAAGTGTTTCTTGATCCCAAGTAATGGATATTTTAAAGAAAATATGAGAGAGTATGTATATCACTATTCATTGTTTAACTAGTCACATGAGCTTACATGTGTTTACATGTGAGCACACACATAATTTGATTAAGTTTTATTTGGAGAACCCTCAGTTTAATGTCTAACATGGAATCATTTTCCAACAATTGAGTTTATTGTTAAAATTTATCATTTATATATGTATAATCCTTCTTCCTATATAAAAACAAACTATGTATATATGATCTCAACATAGTATTCCTAGCAATGAATTGGATCATGTAAGAAATTTACACCTCTTTGTATTTGATGTTTCATTTGTGTTTCTCTACATGGTACAAGATCAAGTGAGCATATTACCTTCTGCAAAAAAAAGATCTTTGTCTTCTTTTTTATGCCAACATCAAGCATGGGTTCCTTGTGTGTTGACTTGTCTTTCTCTGATATCACAATAATTAATTTTACGTAGACAACACATCGACTCTTGTTGGTTTTCCATCTCTCCTAACTGATACACAAATAGTTCCTCATCCTCTCCTTTTAATTTTTTTTTTCAAGGAACTTGTGATGACTTACTTTTCATTTTTATTTAATTGAAATTGATGTCATTTTTTATCTTGTTATTCTTCATGATAGTTTTTTTTTCGGTCATTTTGGCGGTCAATCACTCATGGCTATTTTGATTTTCCTCCTTTCCTCCCTTTCTTGTGCCTCTGCCCTTTCCTTTTTCTCACTCGTGTACCTTATAGTCGTTGTTATTTTTAATTGTTGATTATATCCCTATTTTGACCATTGCACTTGTTTCTTTTATTATTTAAGCATCATTTTCTCTCAGTTAAGTATTATTTTCCTTAAATTTATTTCCTTTTAGCGTTCTTTATTTGCCCAACATATTTGATGGTCATTCACATTCTTCTTTTGTTGGCAAATTAGTGAGCCATCTTTTTCTTTTTGAGGTATGAATCTTGTTTAATACGATTTGCAAATTGCTCAATGTCTATTCTATCTACTTGAGATTATATGGTCCCTAGTCTCATGGATATTCAAAAGCAAGATAGATTTGAGAGTGCTCAAATATCTCTTTCTAAACTCAATCGTACAAAATATATGTCATGGGTTTTCCACTATGGATACGTACATTATAGGAAAATAGAAAATTAGTAAATTAATTGGAAAATTGTCGAACCTTCCTATTAATAACTGGAGTCAAAAGGGACTTGGTATATCATCAAAAGTCAGACACAATCCTTCATTCTTTTATCCTCTGATGTTCATATTCATCATATGATCATGCAAAATAAAAAATTTGTTTAATTGTGGTTGGTCAATCAAGAATGTATATACATAATCTAGATAGCATGTGCATCTAAGAACTCACTAAAATGGTGTATATTATGAGAAAAGGTTGATGTTTGATTACTTATCCAATAATTTCCTTCAAATATAAGAAGAACAAATTGGGCTACTATCTTACTAAAGAATGAGGTTTTGAAATGTACTAAAAGCTCTTATGTAAGATTAAAACCAAAAACACAATTATTCGATATTGGCTTAGTCCAACTAAGAGTTTGAAGGGATCAAGAGCCATGATCTTTGTTTAGATCATTTTCTTTTCTTTCTAAAGGACACCATACTAATAGTACAAAAGAGAAAAGTAAAATCATGGGAATGTTGTTTAACGCCCTCAAATGCATGCCCAACTAATGAACTAAGTTCTAAAGAATCATGCATCAAATTTATAACCCAAAATATTGGGCCGTCACAGATGATATATGGGGCCAAAGCAGTGAGACAGAGTCCAACACAAGGATGTACAAATGTTTTGTCGCCTAATATATGGATCTTACTCAGCTAAACAAAACAGATGGATAGATATATGCATAAAACTAAAACAAGGCAGGGATTATAAAATGAATTAAAATAAGAAAGAAAATTTCATCAAATTCTGCTAGACAATAGAAAGAGTTCCATACTATCCAACCATGAACCAAACTAAGGCAAGGATTATAAAAAGAAGTAAAATAAGAATGCAAATTTCATCAAATCTTACTGAGAAAGAGTTCCATACTATCCAACCATGAACCAGACTATTTTTGCACCTCATACTTGGGTGTGGACATCCGTCCAACATCCTATCTGGAAACTAACATCCCAAACCAACATATACCATGATGTCTACTTCTATTGTGGTCATCTCACTCAGTTTCGTGCAACTTGAATAAAATATCATCAATGATCTAATACCTCTCTCGAGTATTATGGAAAAACACCCCTAAATGACCTAGATGCCTCTAAGGTGTGGAGCGTCTGAGGGAATTAGGAATGGCATATATCTTCCATGAATCTGAAGCCTTGTGATATGGGGCCAAGGTGGATAAAAAAGGGTCAGTTTGGTGGTGTTGGGCCAGACTACTCAAATATTTGATTATGGACAGATCCTCTCTTGGACTTTGTCTCTCCGCATTTTACAAGATGAGTGAATCCAACAATCATAACCAACAGAGAAGGCAAAACAATAACATGCTAGGTCTGAATATTAACAACTTGCTTAGATTCAATGTACATACACATGTCCAAAAAAGGATACATAACTAGGAAGGAGCTCAACTAGCCATATACAAGCATAGTTGGCATCAAAAAATATAAATACATCATTTGTAGATAAAAAAAGGTGAAGGGTGGATGAAAAGAGGAAGAGATTAGCCCATGGAGGATAGATGGACCCCCTCCTTAGCCTCCATATGAGTTGGATCTCATCCTTTTTGTTGTCCTCCTTGCTCCTCTGGACTCTTTGGCCTCCTTCTTCCTTGATTTCATACCAAATAATAGCTTGTGCAGATGGATGAAGATGAACCCATCCTATTCTGAATGATCCATGGTTGGTTTTGTCTAGTGGATGTGTGGATGGAAGATCAAAATTGATGGAAATGAGTGGAAGAGGGTGGTGACCAAAGGAACATGATTTAAACTAATGGGAATGGACACAATTGATAGAAATGGGTGTACATTGATATCCTTACCCATATCAAGTCTTAGGGCTCTAATATGAAGGTAAGTGAACCAAAATGCATAACCCTTAGCATGGAGGCCAAGAAAGGGTATATATAGTGACAATTGATATTTCAGTATGTGGGAGCAAACCCAAACCAATTTGGTGGGACTAGATTCAGTTCATTTCCTTGATTATGGAGTTGTGGTAGTGAAACTACCCTAGTTTGTATGAACCCTAGTCAGTTCTATGGCATTGGTATGTGGACTATTTGATTCAGTTATTGGGTTTTTCAATTTGTGTCATCAGTAGACATCATTAGTTGATGTCTTTCAATGACTTGATTGGTCATACATTATGTTTAATACAAAACCAACTCAATTTGAATGAATCAAGGTCATCTTTCTTCATAGGTTGATGGCTCATTGAGTGGAAATGGAGGTTGATGAAGTGGACAATTAGTGAACACCATTGGTCAATGTTCATCATATGTTGTCAATTGTTTGTCATTCAACAATTATTATCTGACGAAGGAGATCGATGAATATTTGAACAAAACCAACCTGATTTTAGTGCATCCATGTCATTTTTGCTCCATGGGATGTTGATGAATGCACAAATTAATGGATATGGGAGATGGAAGTGTTGTGTTGGGATAAAAGTAAGCATATTTGGATTAACATTGGCCTATTTCATTAGGTCATAATGGTGATTCAATCAAAATCTTTCTAATAAATTGAGGAAGTTGTTGTCACTTGAGTTTGGTGCCTTGAATTCTCAAAACTAGCTAGTTGAGAAGTTGTATAGTCAAAGTGGGGATAAACTATGTATAGGTAAGTAAATAGGGATATTTGGGCATATCAATGCTATTATAGGCACAAAAGTATAGTTAATTAGTTACTAGTGGTACCTAACTTGTGGTGTTATCAACCACCCCAAGCTTAATAATTTTCTTGTCCTCAAGAAAGATTGAATGTAAAGAACAAAGATAATATCTAAATTAAGCCTTTCTATAGATGCTAAAGTTAGGGAAAATAGTTTCAAAAACTTTGAGTATCATGAGATATTTTATTTATGAACCAATGTGCACCATTCAAAACCTACCAATGTATGTTCATGTAACCATCAGACGTGTTTAAGAGAATCCACCATGATCCAACATGATTTGTGGGAGCTCGAACTAAATATGTAAGCTTAAGGCGCAACCATTTAAGAAATTGGTTTGGTGGTGAAGTTGAGTAATAATTCAATTGTCGCATGTTCATGTAACACAATTAGGAAAATTGCTCCTCTACTTATTCATGTCCTAATTCAGAAGAAAAAACAAAAAGACTAATGAATTTTGAGTATCCTGATTTGCATTAGGTTGGTCCATGCCACGAGCAAAGGTCCTTGTAGTCCAACCCAATTGGCCCAAAATTGTGAGACGAACTCCTTGTACTACTCTCAAACCAACCATACTACTGGGATGATCTCATAGGCCACCTAGGGTTTCCTAAACACTAATCAACTTTTGGGGTGAGCTAACAACATGACTAATGCACATGATTTTACTACAAAATTTTGGGCTAATTTAGGCATGCTTTTATTGGAAATTATTCAATATTCCTGTGATTTATTGTTCTCTCCCTTAAAGATCATGAAATGTCTCTTGTGCATCCATTTATCTAATTTCAAACATATGGTTTCAAATTATCATATTTTGCTATTTCCTAACGCATTTTAGCTTTATTGTTGACAAATCATATATGAATTGGAGAAAGTTGATGCCATCAACATGAAGGAATCATAGAGTAGTCTCAGTACCACCAAGACAATAATCAATACAACTGAGATGTCAATTGGAAACCACTGATAGTCTACTCGGTGGCACCTACAAGAAGGTCTAAAAGCCTCAGTAAACTCTCAAGACCATTGATGATCAACCCGATGCAACCAAGGTTGGAAGCTCCTATTTGAAAGAAATAGATAACTTAGAGGAACTCACTTCCATGTCAGTGGCATAGAGATTTTCCTGACTATCTTGATTAAGAAAGACAACATCCAATAGTTCTTGGGAAAAGTTTTATTTTAGAGTCTTTGGCCAAAAATTCAATGGACAAAGACATTGAGGATATTGACCATTTTATGAAAGACAATATATCAAGGAGAAAGAGACAATGATACATGGAGAAAGGCTCATTCTGAAACCTCCAAGGAAGTGCTTGAAATAGGAAACACTATAATTGCAACAACTTTTAGAGGAAATCAACCTTACACCATGTTACAGGGGCTTTCTACATTTTCTATGATGTTTTACTTCTCCAACTGTTCCATTAATATCATGTCACACATTAGGGTCTAAACCTCCTCTTCTTCTGGACCTGAGAGTACCCTTATGTTGACTTTGTACATGTTTATATCATATTTGGTATAGATGCTCTGTGCTTTTGATTTTGATGATGGAAGATTATTATTTCCTTATTTATGATTGGTAATCATGAATATGTGTTAGATATTAATTATTGTGATAGGGGGATTAATAGTTAGAGAAACCATTATCCACAAATCAATAACACACTATAAAAGTGGACTAACCATTATGAGGTAGATTGCCCTGAGAAAGATCACATTTGTTTGACTTTTATATTAACATTGTAAGAGTGGGTTGGTAATTAGGTTAAAAATTTTGCATCACACAACAAGATTAGGTAGTACAAGGTACAAAATATTATCAAAAGAAGTACAAGAATTAATTTTAAATGGATAAAATGTGTTCATAGGTCACATTGGGGTGAAGCAATTATCCGAAAGACTTCACAAATCTGATTTGTATTCCATTTTTATTCTTTGATATTTAATTTTCATTCTTAATTTAATTGCTCAATCACTCTTTTCTTTGACCATGGTAATTTGTTTTAGTAATCAGTAGTTTCTAGTTGGCCTAATTGTTGGGAAGTATGAGAATAGAGTATAGTAGCAGAAACAAAAAGTTTATCTATTTGTATTC
The DNA here is from genome assembly GCA_963693085.1 of Alisma plantago-aquatica. Taxonomy (NCBI): domain Eukaryota; kingdom Viridiplantae; phylum Streptophyta; class Magnoliopsida; order Alismatales; family Alismataceae; genus Alisma; species Alisma plantago-aquatica. The sequence goes on along the minus strand of OY856409.1, from coordinate 1,958,231,420 downwards.
CTATAACAGCAAGATTACATCAACTACTATGCAATAGGAAGCATGGTTTAACAAGTTATACCTGGTCCTAGAGTAAGTCCAGAAACAACAACTCGCTTCAATGCAACTGTCAACGAGTTGCTCTTGGACGGTGGCTATGCAGCTCTTGGGCTTCACCACAAACAACAAACACAAACAACTTCCTCAACGACTCATGTGGTCTCGGCATGGAGTGTAGGCTGACTTTGCTCTCCTAGAAGTAGTCAAAAGACTCCTACTTTTAGATTAGTCCATATGGATCAACTAGAACTCATGTTGTACAACTAGAATAGACAGGAAGGAGTTCTCCCTCCCACTAGCGTACTAGACACCAATGTGCTCTCCTACAACAATGATTCTTAGTTGTTCTCTCCCGTAGCTATCCCTCCCTTGTCTAGTAGGACTTTCTTGGGGATCTCGTGATTACCACAACCAGAGAGGACAACAATTTTCAGAGCAACTGATTCTTAGTTGATATTATTTGTGTTTTCTTGGAAGCCCACAATATGCCTACATATATAGGCGGGGTTAGGGCCATGGTTCCCAGTTTTATGGGATTGTACGGAAGTGGAAGGGACTGGAATATCTTGAATTTTTGCAACATGCTAGCCTCAAAATGGCCGTCTGGTGACCCAAACGGTCGTCTGGTCACATGAGACAATCATTTTGCATTGTCAAACGGTCATTTGGTAGTTTCCCAATCACACAAGAATTTAGCAATTTTTATTCCAATTAATATCACATATTTATTCCTTTCACCACAAGTATTGTGCAATCGAACAAGTTTGGGGAACATCCAAAACCTTTGTTCGGCCAAACCTAGCCATATCACCCATGACAGCCACTCGTCTCACCCACCCATATGGCCATTTGGTGAGTCTGAGTCGAGATGCTCGGTTCAACAGATTGATCTATTTTGTTCACTCCTCAATTTTGACATAACTTAGTCAATTCAAACTCAAATTAGCCTGACAACCCAAACGACCATCTCAACACTTGAGACGTTGGTCTGGTTTCCCAAACTTCCATCTCAACACTTGAGATGGTCATTTGGAAGTTCAGCCAGCCAATATATCGATCTGTTGTGTGAATTGAATACCTAAACACTTTAATAATCAATCTAGTTCATGATTCAAGATAAACTCCTTTTCTAGATGATTTCTTATGTGTGTAACCCTATAGGTCCCATATCAAGTTGGAAGTGAATGTCCATAACTAAATTATGACATCACAAGCAAGGAGCGGTACCGAGTCGCACATGCATGCTATCGAAGTGAATGGAAAGTTGGAGCAATACTTTAACCTATAATCTATATAAGGTGTTGCAATAAATGTATAATTCCTTTGTCATTGATATCCAGGATGAACTCAAGGCATGGACTCGTCATCCTCTCAATGTTCAATCCATATTCCTTGAACTAATAGTAGATTGTGTGAGATAGTGTGACCTCAATATCATATATTGATTCACATGTTCATGTACATGCATTTCTCAGTATCACTTATAAAGTGTCCAGGATATCATACTCTAGTAAGAGGGACATATCTCATATATATCACTCATAGTCTATCTCCATGTGTCAAAGTCACCCAATCATCACCTTTATAACAACCCATGTTTTAGAACTGTGTTTGATGATGTCAAAGAGTACCCAACGACATGTGAATAGTGCAATGATTTCAGGTCTAAGAATCACAATCACCACCTTTACTATGAGGGTTAACTATGACCACCAAAGATGGTTTCCATGTGTCACTCTCAAGGTCGGTATTTTTGATACATTGTTCCCTAACATATATCTGTGTGATTGGTTTGATATCACCATATCATGACTAATGAGATTTTGTCATCAACCAACACACACTCTAGTCATATGTGTTAATAATGTCTATCTACCTTCCATAGTTACAACCCACTAGGGACATAACAAGAATGTACACAATCTTAACACTCATATGATCTCATCCTCCAAGGCTAATACTTGAAGGCATACATCATTGAGTATTTTCATTCCTTAGACATTCATAATGCTTCCTCACTGTCTCATAATGTGAAGCTTGCCTTTATAAGTATTAATCAAATCCTTTATGTTTATGACATGTCAATCATCACATGATTGGCTCTATGGGCATACCTTACCAACAGACTCCCACTTGCACTAAGAGCCAATCACCCATGAATCTCATTCTTAGTGATCCAAATATGTCCATCATGCTTTTGTTGTGCAAGTGCTATATCCAGCGGGTTAGCTACACTTTTCTATTAGTAAGTATATTCCATGTTTCTTATCTCTTCATTTTGAGATGAATTCATGGTAATATGGTATCTGATATTCCTTGCCTAATAAGTATATTCATTGTTGTCATAGTACTTCTACTAAGTCATCAATGGTAGAAACATCTACAAGTTCATCATATAAACTTAGATCCATATAGTATCTCTTTATGTTCATAATACAAGTATACTCGACTTCTATTGTAGAATAGAGTTAATGTCCATTAGTTTTGAACCCTTAAAATTAACAACATTTCACCTTTTAAATAAAATATAATTTTATTGCAACTACTTTTGTCATTCTGGAAGCTAGCATCGATGTAACCCTTTACATCCAACTCTTCTTTTTATAGCTATCCTTATTAACTAGCAATTATCCTTAAGTACTCCATAAGTACTAATGGATGTATTTAATGGCAATTCAATAGCCCTTCTTGGAATTTATCATCATCTTTTCATGTCAAACACATACAAGATTATATGGGATAAGTACACTTATAGAATTCATGATAGATCCATCATATGGCATCTTAATCATGTCATTTCCATACTTCACAAAAATGAAACATAAGATTCATTAGAGATTAATCTAGATTCTCTCTCACTGAATCCGTCCGTGTTGAACTCTTTCAACACATTGTTATTATATGTGCTCAAACTTCCATTTTGAAATATTCAAGAATAGTCTCATAGGTCTTGATCCATATCTCATAAGATGTTTTGCCTTATCCTTCATTATTGAAGGTGTATTTCCATTCCAGATCTCAATATTCACAATATTGAGATGTTATTTCTCGTCATATGTAGAATACTCATATATGCTCCCACTAAATATTTTACATTCACATATTTCATATTTTATCATAATTCAAGTCAAACTCTTTGACTATCTTATCAAACAAAAGATTACATCTCTGAGATGCTTGTTTCAATCCTAGATTGAAGTTTGTAGTTTATAGACTTTATTTGCATTCTTGAATTTATAAAAACCTTTTTGGCTGTGTCACATACACATTCTCTAATATATTCTCTTTAAGAAATTAAGTTTTATCTTTATATTCCAATTCTCTTAGTCTATTTTAACTACAACTACAAGCATGAAAATTGGTAAAAAAATTCTATCATGTTCTACAACTTGAACTAAGTTGAAAAACTTATCAACCAATTTGTCCTTTTATGTTATCCACATAGATCTTTGCCAAAAGATCTAACATGACCTTTTAGGTATTATCCCTCAGGTTGTACTATAAAAGTCATACCTTGTGAGTTTATATGGATCCCATAATGGCCTTAAGCCTTTACTCATATTATTGTATTTGACGTGGAATATTATCGCACTAACAAATTCACTCAGGGTTGAAATCCCTGAGCTTTTACCAAAACTTTGTGCAATAATACCACCAGCAAGCAGACGAGTCTTATCATAATATAGTTGAGGATCGAATCCCAAGAGAACATTTTTAAGAATCATTGTTAGTCTAATCTAGCTTAAGTAAGACTAATATTTAGAACCAAGGGTTGATTTGGGGTTAATTAAACTAATTGCAAGAAAGAAAAGAGTAGAACTAAAGTCGGATCTAGATTAATGATATGGAATCGCTAGGGTGGTCTCGAGTTTCACCTCCACTACACATGCAAACACATCCAAACATCAAACATCCAGGAAAGATATAACTATCCAAATAGAGCATCTGCAAAACCCCCCATACGGGCATTAGGTTTGCGTAAGCATCACCTTAGGTATCAGATATCTCGTCACCATCCGGATCACATACTTACGACTCTAAAGATACAAAATCCAACTAAGGATGTGGTCCTCCCTAAGGGATGTTTAGACCACAGAAGTGTCACCGTAGGCTAGATGGCTCGTCCCCTCACGTATCACTCACTTATGACCTCAAGGAATCCTATCAGAATTTCTCATCAAGGAGTCAACCACACCAATCAACAAGAAAGAAGGTGGTTAATCTACAAGAAAACATCGATGATTAACAAAGAAGACATGACATCCAACTAAGGTTGTGGCCCTCCCTAAGGGATGTTTAGTCCACAGAAGTGTCACCATAGGTTAGATGGCACATCCCCTTACGGATCATACACTTATGACCTCAAGGAATCTCATTCTATTTCTAGTTTGAGAGTCAACCTCATTAAACGACATTCTACCCTACATATAGAAGTTCTCACAACATAGGGAGAAACAATATGAAAGCTTGCAGGTAAACAACTACAAACATTGTCGATTAACAACAAAATGAAAAGTTATATACATTCCCATGGAATGCTTAATAAGAGAACATGATTGCATGGGAAGCAGGGCTAGTCCCCACACTCCAGTGAAAAGGAACTACTCGCTCATGATGCGAGAAATAAGAAGAATAAGAAAGAGAGAGGATTCTACCATGAGCATGATGCAGAAGGTAGTCGTAGCTTGGTGAAGATGATGTGATCTTCTACATCGTGTCAGAGAAGATTTAGGCAAGGAACAAGGGATGCCCAGTCATACCAAGAAGTACTTCTCACTCCTTCCTTCTCTTCTCAGTCTCCTTGAATTGTAGTAGGAGCAGCAAGTGAAATGAAACTGGTGTGGATGATGGATCTGAGCGGACCTGTATACAGGCAGCCTGTCAGCATCCCAGATCCGATGCCCAAATGAGGACCTTGCTGGTCCTATTTATAGGCTCGGGTTTGGTTCTCACGTTTTTGGTGTGAGTCCTTCATTCAGTCTGGTCCAAACGGTTTGGTCACTTTTTTCCCAAACGGTTTAGTACTTTTCTCTCCAAACGGTTTGGAATAAGTGACCATACGGTCTTGCTTTGTACTGACCAAACGGTCAGGTGTATATGACCAAACGGTTTAGTGTAAACGGTTCGCTATCATAGGTTCCAAATGGTCTTCTTTGATCGTTCATATATATCCAACCGGTCTTAGGGTATATGACCATACGATCTTGCTTCTATCGGTTTGCATGCCCCAAGTAGTCTTGTGATTAGGAGAAGCAAACGATCTATACGATCAATTTCTATCAAACGGTCTGGGAATTCTGCCTCCATACAGTCTTGGAGTGTTCGATACCTTTGATTGTCTTGGACTGTCATACTGTCTTGAACTTTCTCGCATCCAAATGGTCTACATCAGTGTCTCCCAAACAGTCTACGAGATATCTCCAATCGGTCTTGCATACCTACCTGCATATGGTTTTTGTTCTACTGGTTTAACGATCTCGCTTCCTCTCTCTCCCACCGGTCTTGAGGATCTCAGCGCTCATGGATTCTTCATTGTCAGAGACTTCAGCAATCCAACCAGTCATGCATGATCAGTTTTGGGTGCTATGTGGTCTCGCCTCCAGCGGTCTTCAGGATGCGGCAGCCAAACAGTCTCTAACCTCCATTCGGTTTTGAGCCCATGCGGTTTCAGAGATCTCTAGATGCAAACGGTCTTTGTCGCTTCCTGTCTAAATGGTCTCGTGACCTCATGGTCGAATGGTCTTGAGACCGTGCACTGGTTAACCAGTCTTGAGACCGCTCAGCTTGGCACGATGGTTGGTGACGTCGAGGTGGGCAGGCGCAGGTGGTGCCTAGGGTTGCAGGACGTGGTAGAAAGAAGAAGGAATGGAAGGCAGAGGTTGCCGCCTATATAGGTGTCGAAGAGGAAGAGGTCGTCGACGGTGGTTGCAGGCATTGGTGATGAGGTCGACGCTGGGGTTCGTGGAGGTAGGGTTCCTGAGGTTGAAGATGACGGAAAAATACGAGAAAGAGGAAGTCAGGTCCTCACGAGGTCTTGAGCAGGGTGTTGTCCATACGGTTTTGAAGATGAGGTTGCCCATACGGTCTTGGAAGACTGATGGATATCAAACGGTCTAGAGGGGTCATTAGGATGAGACCAATAGGGAAAGTTGAGATCAAAATTGTTAGCCCAAAAGAATAAGGATCGTAGATCCATGATCCGACAACAAAGAAAGGTAGATGCCCAAACGGTCATGGAGACATGTTAGATCCAAACAGTTTTGAGGTGAGGTTGTCCATATGGTCTTGAGACCGTATGGATGAAACTATATGGTGAACCATCTGATGGTTGAGATGAAGATTGAATGGTGCTGATTATTGTGGATTAGGGTTGAATGAAGATGGGTGACATCTGATGGTTGAACCTCATAATGACCTACATAAAATCGACATAAACTCAGTTAAAACCTTGATAATTGAATGAATTTAGCAATTTTGCACATTTTGATATTTAGTAAATGAAATTGGGTGTATTGAAATGAATTGAGCCCAAGATGGTGATTGAAATTCATGATGAATATGCATTCATCAAAACACCCCAAACTTAAACGTTGCTCATCCTCGAGTAACACAAAATCTGAAACAGTCGCCAAATGAATACTTTCAACTCGTGTGATTGCCTCATCTTCACATCACAATTGTTTTCTTTCTGCTTAGTATGACTAAGTATATCAACCTCCTGAGACCACTAAACACATCTTACCATATCTTCATTCCTGAGTTTGCTTTCTATTATCACTTCCTCCTCACTTTCTCCAACAACAACATGTCAAAGAGTTTTGTAAGAGTCCAGAGATACCCGTAGAACAACAAGAGTGCACCTAATCTGACACTGGTGTTTTTCAAGATAGTGGAGGCATTCATTTTGCCATTAGGTAGAAAATGGAGTGAATGGTGATATGGAAAGAAGAAATAAATCTCTCCTCTATTTGACTTCAGATTTTTTTTATATAATTTGCAATTTCATTTATTGCATTTTTTGTGCAAATCTATCCTCTATTCGACTCGAGATTGCATTTATTTGTGTGCTCTTTGGCATCTTTTCTTGGTGGTACGCCCCTATTAATTTGTGAGGGGTATGGAAGAAGCAGATATAGAGGGAAGTGGTATGCCACCCCAAACTTAGGGTTTGTCACTATTTTGGTTATTTTTGTTTCTTTTTGATGGATGGAGGGGTACGAAGATGATGGAAGAAGTGTAGAAGAGAGTTCAGATCAAAATGCAACTTGATTTACAATTCAGTGCACCAGGTCATTCTCTTTCTTGTACTCTGCTCAAATAATGACTTGATGAGGATCCGGTGGAGATTCCAAGTTATTGTTCTACTACTCAGTTAGGAAGCATGACATGTTTGATCCCTATCAGTTCGACAGACACTTTCCATTTTTGCATAAAGATCATGATGTTAGGATTCATAAGCTTTACAAGATGATTTCAATCAAAAGGCTTGTTTCAAAAAGTGGTCCTTTTGAGAATTTACTTTGAATAAGGAGGGTGTAATGATTCAAAATTCATAGAGGGCTAGGTAATGACTTTCAATGAAACAAGAAGTGTCAAAATTTCATCAAGTATTTGTTCAAGTTCTTTGAAAAGCTTATTAACTTTTTGAAATTTTTTGAAAATTTTGATAAAAAATGCAACGATGAAATCTTAAGTCTGGAATAGATGGGTGTAGGTGGAAAGTAGAGTACGTACCACCCACCCTCCACCCCAAACTTAGAAATTTGCTCGTCCCGAGCAAACTCTAAATCCAAGATGGAGGGGAAACCTAATGCTGGTTGGACCACGAGATGTGGTTGCGTTCCAGTCAGTGTACGTCCTCCATCTGAAAATCTCAAGGATAAAGATCAATCAAAACTTAAGACAGCATCTCACGATGTGATTTTTATTTAGTGAAAAATTATCTAGAAAAGTTAAAACAAAATTAAGAAAAATGTCTAATTCAACATTAAAACTAAATACGAATTTATTTATCCTGTTTCCTCCCGACAAGCGCCTTTGTTTCATGTCGATGGCTTGATTGAATTCCTTCAACTTTACGGTGGGTATGTTGGATTGGTGAGATTCAACATTGCTTCAGAGCCTGTGTCAGCTATGATTAAATATCTCTTCAATCGTTGACCATTTGCTACAAATTTGCCTGACTTTTCACTCCATAAAGAGAAAGCACCATGTGGATAAATGCTCTTGACATTGTAAGGTCTAGACCAGTGAGAACAGAGTTTTCCTGGGAATAACCTCAGTCATGAATTGAACAAAAGAACTTGGTCTCTAACTTTAATGTCCTTTCTTTTTAGATGACCATCGTGCCAAAGCTTTCTGCATTCTTTATAGATTTGTGCATTCTCATAAGTTGTCATCTGGAGTTCTTCCAGCTCCTAGAGGTGCAGAATCCTGGCTTGGCTAGCTTTCTTCATATCAAAATTCAGTTGTTTTATTGCCCACCATGCTTTGTGTTCGAGTTCAATAGGTAGGTGGCAAGACTTTCCATATATTAATCGAAATTGTGTAGTTCCAAGGGGGGTCTTGAAAGTGGTTCGGTAGGCCCAGAATGCATCATTGATTTTCACTGACCAATCTTTTCGATTGCGACCTAATGTCTTTTCCAAAATAGCCTTGAGTTGACGGTTAGAAACCTCTACCTGTCCACTTGTTTTTGGATGGTAGGACGAGGCCACCTTGTGTGTTACACCATATTTACTCAGCAATGCTTCAAAGCTTCTTTCAAGAAAATGGGATCCTCCGTTGGATATCACAGTGTGTGGGACTCTGAAATGGGGGAAAATAATATCTTTGAACATTTTGATGATAGGTTTGGAATCGCTAGTGACGGTTGGTATGTCTTCTAACCATTTTGAGATGTAATCCACCACCACCAGGATGTTGGAAAATCCATAAAAAGATGGGAATGGACCCATGTAGTCCACATCCCAAACATCAAATATCTCGACTTCTTACCACAACTTGAGTGGCATCTCATCTCTTTTTTGCCAACAGACCTACCCCAATTAGCTTGATTTTCAGCTCCAAGGGTGACAACCCTCCATGCGCTATCATAACTTTGATGCATGAAGTTTCCTCCAGATGAGGAATCTAAAAACCTTTTGATATCATCGTCCACACCCCTATAGAAGATTTCAATAAGCTAATTCTTAGGGATTCCATGATGTGGACACTTGTGTCAAAGATCTTTATATCTTTCCCATGCTTCAGCAAGGGTTTCTCTAGGGGCTTGAGTAAACATTGTTATTCGACCCCTAATTTCATAGGTGAGAGAAGGAGGGTAGAATTTTTCTAGGAAGACATTTTGAAGTTGTTCCCAAGTAGTGATGGGTTCGCTTTGCAAGGAATTGTACCTACTTAAAGCTCTATCATCAAGAGAATACTTGAAGAGACGAAGTCGAATAGCATCATCAGACACACCATTTTCCTTTGTCATGGCACATAGATCTATGCACCTTAGAAGATGTTCTTGACTATCTTATCCTTGTTTATCATAGAATGGGAAATTTTGAAGCAAGGTAATCCAATGTGCTCGTATCTCAAAGTTGGGAGCATTGATGGGAGGAGGTTGAACTGGGTGATGAACATCAATAGCTTTAGGGATTGAGAACTCCCTAAGATCCTTTTGCAGTTCTGCTACTTGCACTGCTGCTTGTGCTGCTAGGATTTCTTCTTGAACCGCAACTCTGGCTTCTTGCATGAATCTTTCTCTCTATGCATTGATGGCTTGAGCCACCCTTCGGGCTATTTCCTCTTCTTGAGCCATTCTTGTTTGGTTTTCTCTATTTTGACGATGAAATTTCTATCTATCTCCAGATCAAACCTGGCAGTGAGTCCAAGACTGTTCAAATGGTGCATACACTAGTCTTTGGTGGTTCCTAAAATTGATGGAGTAGAGTGAAATTCAAGTGGATGATCGATTTTATCAAGAGAAAAAGCAAAGACCTAAATTAGCCTTAGAAGAATTAGATTTGACTAACTGATTCCGTTATCCCTGGAAACGGTGCCAGAATTTGACATGCAATATTATCGCACTAACAAATTCACTCACGGTTGAAATCCCTAAGCTTTTACAAAAACTTTGTGCAATAATACCACATGCAAGTAGACGGGTCTTATCGCAATATAGTTGAGGATCGAATCCCAAGAGACAACATTTTTAAGAATCATCATTAGTCTAATCTAGCTCAAGTAAGACTAATATTTAGAACCAAGGGTTGATTTAGGGTTAATTAAACTAATTGCAAGAAAGAAAAGAGCAGATTTAAAGTCAGATCTAGATTAATGATATTGAATCACTGGGGTGGTCTCGGGTTTCTCCTCCATTACACATGCAAACACATCCAAACATCAAACATCCAGGCAATATATAACTATCCAAATAGAGCTGCTACAAAATCCCCCATACGGGTGTTAGGTTTGCGTAAGCATCACCATAGGTATCAAATATCGTGTCAGCATCCGGATCACATACTTATGGCTCTGAAGATACAAAATCCAACTAAGGCTATGGTCCTCCCTAAGGGATGTTTAGACCACAGAAGCATCACCATAGGATAGATGTCTCATCCCCTCACAGATCACTCACTTACGACCTCAAGGAATCCTATCAGAAGTTCTCGTCAAGGAGTCAACCGTGATAATCGACAAGAAAGCAGATGGTTAATCTACAAGCAAACATCGAACATTAAAAAAGAAGATACGACATCCAACTAAGGATGTGTCCATCCCTAAGGGATGTTTAGGCCACATAAGCATCACTGTAGGTTAGATGGCTCATCCCCTTACGGATCATACACTTACGACCTCAAGGAATCTCATTCTATTTCTAGTTTGAGAGTCATCCTCATTAAACGACATTCTACCCTACATATAGAAGTTCTCACAACATAGGGAAAAACAAGATGAAAGCTTGCAGGTTAACAACTACAAACATTGTCGATTAACAACGAAATGAAAAGTTATATACATTGGCATGGAATGCTTAACAAGAGAACATGCTTGCATGGGCAGCCAGGCTAGTCCCCACACCCCAACGAAAAGGAACTACTCCCTCATGATGCAAGAAACAAGAAGAATAAGAAAGAGAGAGGATTTCTCCATGAGCATGATGTAGAAGGTAGTCGCAACATGCTGAAGATGATGTGATCTTCTATGTCGTGTCGGAGCAGATCTGGATGAGGAATGAGGGATGCCTAGACAGACCGAGAAGTCTTTCTCACTCCTTCCTTCTCTTCTCAATCTCCTTGAATTACAGCAGGAGCAGTAGGTGAAATGACACTGGTGTGGACGATGGATCTGATTGGACCTGTATACAGGCAACCTGTCGACGTCCTGGATCCAATGCCCAAATGAGGAACCTACTGGTCCTATTTATAGGCTCAAGTTTGGTTCTCACGTTTTTGGTGTGAGTCCTTCATTCAGTCTGGTCTAAACGGTTTGGTCACTTTTTGCCCAAACAGTTTAGTACTTTTCTCTCCAAATGGTTTGGAATAAGTGACAATACAGTCTTACTTTGTAATGACCAAATGGTCTGGTGTATATGACCAAATGTTTTAGTATAAATGGTTTGCTATCATAGGCTCCAAATGTTTTGCATTGATTGTTCATATATATCCAATCAGTCTTGGGGTATATGACCATACAATCTTTCTTTTATCGGTTTGCATGCCCCAAGCGGTCTTGTGCTTAGGAAAAGCAAACAATCTGTAAGACCGATTGCTATCGAATGGTTTGGGAAGTCCACCTCCATATGGTATTAGAGTGTTCGATACCTTTGATCAATCTTGGACTATCATATAGTCTTGAACTTTCTCACATCCAAACGGTCTGCATTAGTGGCTCCTAAACGGTCCACGAGATATCTTCAATCAGTCTTTCATACCTGCCTCCATACATTTTCTATTCTATTGGTTTCATGATCACAGTTACTCTCTATCCCACTGGTCCTGAGGATCTCAACACTCGTGGACTCTTCATGGTCAGAGACTTCAACGATCTAACTGGTCTTGCATGATCGGTTTTGGGCGCTCGTGCGGTCTCACCTCCACCGGTCTTCAAGATGCGGCGGCCAAATGGTCTCTGAACTCCATTTGGTTTTGAGCCCATGTGGTTTCAGAGATCTCTGGCTGCAAACGGTCTCTATCTCTTGCCATCTAAATGGTCTTGTGACCTCATGGCCAAACAGTCTTGAGACCATGCACTGGCTAACCGGTCTTGAGACTACTCGACTTGGCATGATGGGTGGCGACGTCGAGGTGGGCAAGCGCTGGTGGTGCTTAGGGTTGCAGGCAGTGGTGGAAAGAAGAAGGAAGGGAAGGCAGAGGTTGCCTCCTATGCAAGTGTCGAAGAGGAAGAGGTCGTCGGAGGTGGTTGCAGGCATTGGTGATGAGGTTGATGTTGGGGTTCGTGGAGGTAGGGTTCCTGAGGTTGAAGATGATGGAAAAATATGGGAAAGAGGAAGTCAGGTCCTAACACGGTCTTGCGCAAGGTGTTGTCTGTACGGTTTTGAAGATGAGGTTGCCCATACAGTCTTAGAAGACCGATAGATATCAAACGGTCTAGAGGGGTCGTTAGGAGGAGACCGATAGGATAGGTGGAGATCAAAATCGTTAGCCCAAAAGAATAAGGATTGTAGATCCATAATCCTACGAAAAAGAAAGGTAGATGCCCAAATGGTCATGGAGACATGTTAGATCCAAACAGTTTTGAGGCGAGGATGCCCATACAGTCTTGAGACTATATGGATGAAACTGTATGGACAAGACCAGGAATGAGTGAGGGTAGATCAAAGGTTGAGAAAGGTGTGTCCCACTTAAAAGGGTTTGATTTGGATGATGGTGATTGGTTGAGATGAAGATTGAATGGTGGTGATTATTGTGGATTAGGGTGGAAAGAAGGTGGGTGACATCTGATGGTTGAACCTCATAATGACCGGCATAAAATCGACATAAACTCAGTTAAAACCTTGATAATTGAACCAATTTAGCAATTTTGCACATTTTGATATTTAGTAAATGAAATTGGGTGTATTGAAATGAATTGAGACCAAGATGGTGATTGAAATTCATGATGAATATGCATTCATCAGTATTTAATAGCTTCTAGTTGATTAGTTGGCTCATCCTATTATGACCAACCCATCTGAGTTGTTGGATTCATAATCCTCCAATCTCAGATGTTTTCTACTAGAACTATTTTATTCTGTGTTACATGACGAACTTGAGATTTCACAACATTTTGTGATTCGGTTAGTTCTCATTATACCTCTTTGTTGATCTACATTTTGAGTTCTACTTTTCTCCAACTGATTCTTTAGGAACTTAGTTATCCTATCAACAAACATTTTGTGATTTGATTGGGATTAATAGTAGCATTCAACAAATATGTTTGTTGATAAACCTTTTCAAGAAACTACTTTCTCAATGTAGGTTTTAATCCTTTAGACATATTGGGACATTCCCAAATCATATGATATATGATGTCTTATAAACCTTTTGTATAGTACATTTTAGTGATAGGCATATATTTGAGGATAAGAACATTAGATTAATTGATAATCATATCATGAATCATCATGGTATAATTCCTTCATTCAGATACATCATCATGTTCATATGGATTTGACATGTGATACACTATCACAGTCCTTTCTTTGAATGTACTTAAGATATCAATCTAAATTATTTGAACATTTTATCTCGTCAAAGTTTCTCAATACTTTTCATCAAAGTCATACTTTATTTATAATTTTCTTAGACATTTCAAGAGATTTGTGTTTCTATTTTATTGAGTACATATCATGCATGAAGTCTAATGGAAATCTTATCCTCCCACTATATCTAGTGAAGGATGTTATTTCATGTTGTGTGTAAGTAAGATTTGCATATTTCCTCAGGTTCAATAACCAAGGGAATCTATATTTACATCAATATGTATTTTAGACATGCATTTCTTATATGTACGTCTAAGGTGACTTTTGCTAATTATAATCTTGAGTTATCAATTATAATCCTTTGGTATTAACATTATAAACACTCATCTCAAAATCTTTCATACAAATACCATTTAGATGATTGGGAATTTCTATGCAAAATCATATCTTTTGAAATAGAAACAACAATTGATTTATCATCCTTTTCATAGAAGATTATTTAAAGTAAATGCTTCTATTTAATGGCAGAATGAAATAGAAGTTCCACTAACTCTATTACATGTCCCTTGGGCTAAGACAAAATTTAAAATAGACCAAAGCTTCTGAAACTCTTTCTCTAGCTTGTCCACCTTTGTCCTTCCATGAAGGCTTTTAATTCTTGTCAGATCATTCACATCAGTATGTCAGATCTCTGTTTGGTATCACATACCAAATTGAAGAAGTAATCAAAATTTTCTTATAACATTTATACCTGAAATGGAAGCCTTGGTTCCTTTCCTTTTCTTTAATTCTTCTAACTAGAGTGGGAAATTTCTTTTCCAATGTCTAGGTTGGTGACAATGGTGACAACCGCCTCTAATTTTCTTCACACCATCTTTTGCTTTGAGATATGAAGATTTAGGCTTTTGGCTAGCTTTAGAACTCTTCTTAGATTTTCCTTTGCCTTTAGACTTCTCCTTTGTCTTGTTGAGCATCATCATAGACTTCGGCTTGTATTTCTTAATTTGTGTCTCAACTTTTCTCAACATGACCAACAACTTTGTCAATGGCTTGTCAAAGTCTTTCATATTGTAGTTCATGAAAAACTGACTATATGACTCTGGTAGAGACTGTAGAATCACCTCAAAGGCCAACTCTTAACCCAAGGGGAATCTCATTCTAGATAGGTTCTCCACATACCCAATCATCTTGAGAACATGAGGATCTATTGGGCCACCTTCTGCCATGTTACATTTGAACAATGCCTTGGAGACATTGTATCTCTCTTGTATTGCCTGATCTTGGAACATGTTATTGAGATGTGTGACCATCTCAATCACATCCATGTTCTCATGCTACCTCTAGAACTCATAGTTCATGGAGCATAGCATCAAACACTTGACATCTATGACGTCTTATGTATGCTTCTTGTAAGCATCCATGTCTACCTTTGATGCATTTTGAGGTGGATCCTCTAGTTATGGCATCTCTAGGACATAGAGATTGCGCTCCTGTCTGAGAACGATTCTCAACGTCCTAAACCAGTCATGAAAATTGTGCCCAGTTATTTTTTTCTTGTCAAGGACCGATCACAGATAAAAGTGATTGTTGTTCATTTTCATTTGATCTGCAAAAGAATTTGCAATTTTTCTAAAATCTCATTTTTTATTTGATTTGATTTGATTAAAATTTGGGCGATAATAATTAAGTTTGTAATTCATTATCATTCCCATTATTTTGTTGAAATTTACACACCTCATGTATCATTTCAAAAAATTGTAGGGAATCAATTATCTAATGAGCCAATATCCAAAATGATTCAATTATTACCTGGCTTACAACACCATCAATATATAACCATTAAGGTAGGCAATCATGCCAATTGCATCATATACAATTCTTTGAGAGATGGTATGCACAACTCCTTGCCATAATCATTTGTATGCCTCTGGGCTTAAACTCTCTGAGAATCACCAGTTAAGCTTGACCAATAGCCAATACATAGGCATACATCATTCTTTGTGCAAATCTACATATCTACAATCAGACTTCCACAAGATAGATGACGCACCAGGATTTTTGCAAATCTACGCTCAGTTGATTAGGCTTTTCATGTGTATTGCTAATGGAATGCATCTTAGACTTAATATTTGGTTTGAGGGATTTTATATATATCATATATATATGTACATATACCATACCCAATCGTAGACTTAAAATTGGTCCATATATATATATACATATATATATATATATCTATATATATATATATATATATATATATATATATATAGAGAGAGAGAGAGAGAGAGAGTCAGGCTAGAATATTCTCGAGTGTATTCAGAGCAGAATACACTCAATTAGTTTTTCATGATGCAATATTTTTTTTCAAAAATCTAATCTGTTGATATTCTTAATCATCTTATGAATAACTCATATACAAAATTTGAGAACATTTGTACAGTTATAGGCCATGTTACAAAGACCGCTGTTATAACCCCAATTTTTGGGTTCAATTGGTGAGAAATGTAATTTCTCATATTAAAGATAATTGAACAAATAATCATATGATTCATTTTGAATAAATGGATTCCATTCACAATAGCCTTTATTGGTTGCTTTGTGGGCTTTATTGGCTATTGGGCCCAATAAAAAGAAATTTCAATTAATTAATGAATAATTGAGAATTTGAGAAAAGAAAATATGTGGAAACCTCTAGAAGGCAAAATAATGTAATCCAAGGATGGATTTCGTGCCTCTTAGGTTCCTTGGATCTGAAGGAGTCCAAAATTGTGAAGATAAAGCAATAAGAAAAGAAAAGATCAATTAGACATTTCTTTATTAAGAAAGAAATTGAAAACAATGATAAAATGTGGAAATAAGATAAAAGAGGTATAATTAAGTTATTCTTGGTGGATTTTCGTATCCAAAGGATTCCTAATGTTAAAAGGAATCCCAATAAGGAAAATAAAAAAAAAAGAGGTAAAGAGAAATCCTCAAAGAGAGATATTTTACTAAGGAAATGAATAAGAAAAAAGAGAAAATGCAAATAAAGGGATAAATAAGAAAATAGATAAGTGAAGGGCTATGGAATATTTCCAAAATGGGATTCTGAGCCATTATGGTTTCTTGGGGATCAAGGAATTCAAAATAACAATTTAATGGCAAAGAAAGAGGAAATACCAAATTAAATTGGGTTAATTTAATAGATAACTTGCATATGAAGGAAATACCCTTTTCCTTTGGAATTTGGGACTCAAGCTTGGTATACGAGTAGATAAGGGCAAGAGAAAGGTTTCCCTAAATTTTGGTTGAAAAAGGATATTTGTATTGAGAGATATGATCTTTGCAACAAAAGGTATTAAAAGCCACATTTATCTTTTTAATCTGGAAATAGTGTTCTTGGCGCCTGGTTGTGGGCCGTTGGATGTAGATCCAATAGTGGATTCTCTTCATGATCTTCTTTTAGAAAGGAACAAGGAAACAAGATTTCGTAATAGGAAATCCTTGATGGTCTCTGCACGGGAGTCTTTGGAAAGAGATCCATTGAAATCGGGAGAGGGAAACACACTTGATGAACCCCAAGATCCTCTCTGATCGACTGGCATTGGGGACTTCCCCAATGGAGCCAGACTCCATGGAACCTGTCCTGCAATCGGCCTATAAAAGGGGGATGATCCTTCCTTCTGTAAGGCTGTAGACTCCTCCAAGGGGCATCAATATCTAGCCAATCGCCCTGTCACCGGGATGGCCCTAGGCCTGTTTATCTTATCCGGTTCCTCCTACCTAACCAATGCTTTGCTCGGATAGAACGGCCGCTCGCAGGCAGCATCCCCGATGATCAGAGGCAAAGGCGGGGTGATGGGCAAGTTCGGCACAGTTCAGCGGAGCCAAGGGAGCTGTCGGCATGGCTTTGAGAGGCCTGAAGAGTGGGGTCAACATTGGGTTGATCAGCCTGAGAGCAGCGCTTGCTGGAGCGAGATCGAACGGAGGAAGGAGATGAGAAAGGGAGAAATCCCAATTTTGCCCTCGCACGGGCATGGTAGACTTCGGGGCCGGGAAGGGCAGGGTCATCTTTTGACCCATCTATGGACCGCAGCCCGCTTGGCGCGTTGAGCTAGGATAGCGAGTGCCTTTGGCCAGCCAAGATGACGTGGCGGCCTCCTATTGGCCGAAAGGTAACCAATTTGCTAAATTCGTAGAAATTGCTAGGAATGTCTAATGTGAAAACTTTATACATTAAAGTGGTGAAGAAAAATACAAGGAACAAGATAAAAATGGTTTGGTAACCTAATTCGGTCTCGTTTTGCAAAAGTACATTAATTTGATAGAAAATGTATTAAAGGTTAATTTGAAAACCCTAATTGAGTATAAAGGATGAATCTTTGAGGTTTAATAGGTTAATTTGGGAAGCATTAACCTGTTGGATATCAGAATAGAGTTTTCATCTGTTTTGAATGCAAAGTTGGCTAATTTAGGGTTTTAACCTATAAATGAAAGATAATACATATAGAAACCCTAATTTAGGGTGAAAGGGAGAAAAAAATTGTTTAATTCGAATTGGGGAAATATATTCCTAACTAATGACCCTAAGCTGGTTAGGAGTGATAAGATGAGAAATTTAAAGGTTTTATGTAGTTTTGTTGAATTAGGGTTCATAATACTAAAAGTGGAGGCAAAACCCTAATTTCAAAGGAAACCCTAAAATTGGAATAGAAATCCTAAGAAACAAGATGAGTTTGGATAAATAATGATAAAAGGAAGTTGTATGTTTGTTTCAGGATTTCTGTGCATATTTTCTTGCTTGATTGGGTTTTCTCTTGATAGTTGATTCTGTATCCAAATCTACAAATACAGGTATGTGGTTACGCTTATGAATATCTCGAAATAGTTTTCTGAGGTTTTCTGAAGTGTTCATCAATGATTTGTAATAAACTGTTGGATGAATTTAGTTTATGCAAACTATAATGTGGATATGACTATCACATAATATATGTGCCTACTAGCTCAGATCCTGGTCCCCTTTGTGGCTTAATAGTTGACCTAGTATATGGCTACCTAGAGGGTAGGTCCATCAGGTCATTGAATGACTTAGTAAATGGCTACCTAGAGGGTAGGACCATCAAGTCATATTGAGTTAGATATTGGGATACCTTTGGGTAGTGCCATGCGACTCTATTACCCTATGTATTGTCTACCTGTAAGGTAGGACCATGGGGGTAAAGATCTACCTTTATAGAGGTATCATATAAGTCCACTGCAGGGACAACACAGAGTTGTGGATAGGTATGGATTGAGTAGTATGGTTTAAAACATAATCTTGGTTGTTAAATGATTAATTGAATGATTATATTCTTATTATAGTTGCATGATTATTGTTTCCCCCACATACCAGCTTCTTGCTGACCGACATTTTGTTTGTCGGCGTTTTTGGTACAAATGAAAAGAACAAATAGTAAAGTGGCATATGCGGAATTAAATGAGAATTAACGTGCACAGGAGGGTTAGTTAGATTAGTATCTTCATGGATAGAAGATTAGAAATCCATATTTTTAAAAAGGTAAGTAAAGTTTTATTTTATACCAGTTTTTAGTTTAGTTGGTAAAGTTTATTAATTGTTATTGATTATTTATCAAACCTTTGATCCGGGTTATTGGTTAACGGCTCTAACCTTTTGGTCTCCCTTAATTGGGGGTTACCGGAAGGCAGGGTTGTTACAATTGGTATCAGAGCATAGGTTCCTCATTTAATCTTTAATAATTATTAAATTTTACAAATTTTGTAGAACCCAAGGGAGTTATTAGAGGATTATCCAAAAGACAGAGGTGTCTAGAAAAGGATCATGACCGGGGGCTGGAAATATTTTCCTCCACACCGCTATTCGGAATACGAGGACTCTCAGATCCGTGTGACTGCCTGGCCAAAGTCTTAGGGTATGAATCGAAATAAGATACCTTTAGGACTCTGTCATCTTATTCGTCCTTTCTCAACTCAAATTCTGTTAAGGACCTTAAGGATTAGGGTTTTCTCTCTTTTTCTCACCCTCTTGAGGTATGGGTAAGGTTGATAAGGATTAAGGAATTCTCCATCAAATTAATAAAAAGCATGTAAATAAGACGTCATGGACATAAGCTTAATAGAGTAAGTGTAAAGTAATAGATACATACTTAGGTCATATGACACGAGTTGTCATTGCCCTCAGGAGAGACCTAAGGATAGACCTCCTTGGCAGAAGGATGATTAGAGAGAGTTAGTCTTAAATGTAGAGACCTAGCACATCCTCCAAGGATGATTTTAACCCTAACCCTAAGTGGAGGTTAGAGAGAGAGATGATATGATGAGTTAGATTCCATGGTTGACTAGGTGTTTGGATGAACATGCCTTTGGATGCCATGTGAGCCATGAGAGGTTGGATGACCTAGCAGCTTTTGGCAACCCAACCCTGGGAAGGGTCGAGCAGGTTAGAATGAAGGATAGCTCCTCCATGGATAAAGCTAGACAATAACCTATAGAAACCCTATGAGCTTAGGCAAGTAGGGTATAGCTTGCTCCCAGTGTACGTTAGTAGTGCTGATAGTAGGATGAAACCCTGGAAAAGGAATCATGATGGATGGCTTATGAGATAAGCATAAGGGTTATGGATAATCTTGAGTAAACATAATTTCGAGCATAGGCTTAACTCAGGTAGGGGCATGCTTATGAGCTTGATCCTTCATGAAGAAAGGACCTCTTATAGAGAGGTTGGTTGTAGGATTAGCTCAGGAGAGAGAGCAGACCTCAGGCAAGAAGGTTGGAAGCCTAATACCCCAAAACTTAAGGAACAATGGGGAGTTGAGGATGATGCGACCTAAGTGAATGATAAGGCTTGCCTCATGCTCGATCCTTGGAGGCTGACGATATCTTGGTTTCCTTTAGAGAAACCAAAACCTAGAGAGAGGATGATGCTTTTGGTACCTATGTGCCTATGGTATAGGTATTACATGTTGAGATGAGACAAAGAGTGCCTTAGACCCTGTGGAGGTTTAAGTAACCAGTTGTGAGGCTTTATACCTAGTGGGTTGTACTGGAAGAGGACTCAACTCTGAAGTGTTGCTCGAGTAAAAGGATCATAGAAGTACATGACAAATATTGGACATGCTTGATTCGTGGTTAAGAGATTGAGCATGCAGTTGGACACCCGAAGGTGAACCTAGGGTTCCTAGGCCTAAGAGGGGAAGTCGTGTACCCGATGCTCATGATGAGATTTGAGTCTCTATAGTTTCGAGCATGGTACTCATCATATGTAGAGGTAAAGGAAACCCCTTAAGTTAAGGGTATGTTTGATGAACCCCTCACAACTAAGTGGAACTAATGTTGAGGAGAGAGAACAAGTATGACCTAGCATGGTTTAATAGGTGGTATGCTTGTGCCTTAGTAGTTGTCGGGTTAGGCATGCTCATGTGAATGTAAACTCTAAGGACGGTTGCGATCTTGTTGCCAAGAGTTGTAGTTTCCTCCCATCCTGGGAGAGGGACCCTCTTGTAGAGGGTATACCAGTTGTTTTGGTTTTAGGTAAGCTAAAGAGGTCTCATTGGATCTTGAGAAGCTAAGTGAAAAGTACATGGTATGAGAATGAGCCTATAGACCCATCGATAACCATCTCTATGTGCATGTGGATGTGTTACCATGGAAGTAACTGGTATGGGGCCTGACCAAGGTAGGCAGGTCGCCATGATCCCTTTGAAAGGATGAAAGTCAGCCCATGAATGCAGAAAGAGAGATGATGAATGCTTGGGTAAGGTTCCAAGTTGAACATGTACTATAAGAGAATCCTAAGTCTATCCTAGGGTCAGGTAGGGATAAGACCGATGGAAGTAGGAGTTGCCTAATTCCCTAGTTGCACATGACCATAGGGTCAGGAGGTAACAGTTATCAATGTTTGAGGGCCACAGATTAGGAGATTGATCACCCTCATGAACTCATGGGACCCAAAGGGCAGATGAGTAGGGCACTCTCTGGATGCAGAAGGGAAGAGGGATGACCCCAAAAGTGCCGACACCCTATTGACCTAGAGGAGATGACCAAGGATTGTATGTAAACCCAAGAAGGTTCGAGACTTGTTTTCCATGGAAGTAACTTTGATAATAAGATGATTGTGATGTAGAGACATAAGTTGCACGTTTCAACTTAGATTTGAAAGTGTACTGGCAATGTGGGATGTATCATCTCTACTCTTGGAACAGGAAGAACTTTGTGTTTGGACGGCCGCCAAATGCTTATTTCCTCTTGTTATGGGAGGGAGAGATGGGATAGTACGCATGCCATACACCAAGGATAAAAGATGAGGTGGGTTGGAACGCTGCTACAAGGTATGAGGACAAAGATGATAACATACCTTGGTGGAGTGAATGATACATGGATAGGTACAAATGATAAGAATATTAAGATAATCACCTTGTGAGAATGTTTTATGTGGAATATGCATGTGATACAAGGTTGAGTTTGATAACCAAGAGGATGATCTTAGAGTTTTCTTGA
Organism: Alisma plantago-aquatica; assembly: GCA_963693085.1. Lineage (NCBI taxonomy): Eukaryota > Viridiplantae > Streptophyta > Magnoliopsida > Alismatales > Alismataceae > Alisma > Alisma plantago-aquatica. Next base: position 1,958,209,189 of record OY856409.1, on the reverse strand, counting down.
TGAAGAGTTTGAGATGGGACTTAAGAGGAATACATGGAGGTAGTATGTCTTCAACATTACCTAATACCGAAGGATGTGAAGTGGTAATGGATGCTCTGGTGGAGATATAGCTTCCTAGTTTGGCTAGAAGAGGTTGTTAGGCTAACCCTAAGTTTGGAAAGAATATGTGTTTTGGCTAACACTCAGATGTAATGAGATAGGTTGAACAAGTTAATGATTGTTTGGTTAGCCAGTCTAGTCCTTGACGTAATGAAAGGATGGTTTAGAGCCTCAGATGCACTTCTCTGGAAGGGAATGTGATGAAACCCTGATTAGAATGGTTTAGGGTTTCTGAGGTATCTAGCTTGAGGAATCATAACAATGCAGGAGATCATGATATACCTTGGTACCACAAAGATAGTAAGTGACAGTAGTATTTTGGATGTCTAAGGTGAAGTGCATGTGGTATGTTTCCATGCATAACATGAGGTGAAGGACGAACACCAGTAACCCAGTGTATCAATATAGAGGATAAAAGAGTCCCTGAGAGGGAATGGAAGTTCATCACTATGGATGTTGTGGTAAGTCTCCCTGTGACCAAGAAGGTCAAGATGTAATATGTGTTATGGTAGATCGCCTCACCTAGATAACGTGAGAAAGAAGGGAGTACTGTCAAGAGATAGATTTTGTTGAACTACATAAGAGAGAGAGATGGTTCAACTACACCATGATATGAGTTCAAAAGTTCTTGAGTATGATCTAGCAGTTCACTTCCATGAGGGGGAAGTAGAAACATACAGAACTCGATGTTGGTACAATTTATCACCTCTTACTAATGGTTAGTATGATCCAGACTAGAGGGTCTGATGAGAGCATCTATACATTGTTCAGGGTGATATCTAGAGACAGTTCTTGTCCTATGAAAGATGTGATGACAACCACCATAGCCAGTATCGGGTTTTAAAGAAGCTCTATAAGGAAGGTTGTGTCGGGCACCACTTGAATAAGGTGATGTTGGTGAAAGGACCACGTGATGGTTAGAAAATGACCACAGTGTGTGTAGATGAAGTCACTTTGATCATGCAATGGCTGAAAGGATCCTAGAGATGACGGGATTCGTGAGCAGATGCAAAGTAGACTGACATGCAGTTCACTGTTGGAGAATATGTGACATGAAAATCTGACCCCTCTAAGTTATAGCTAAGAGAGCTGAGTCCCCGATACATGGGTCCATTTGAGATGGATTGGTGGAGAAGGTTATGGATAACCTTACCCCTCAGGATAAAAGAAAGTGTGATGAGTTGCAAGTGTCCAATTTAGAGCACTATGTGAGGTACCCAGACCATGAGCTAAACAATGAACCTAGTGAGCCCCAAGGGAGGCTGAAATGGCCTGAGTCACCTGTGCAGTTTATAGATGCCAGGATGAAAGAACTAAAAAAAAAAGAATATGTGATGATAAAGGTTCTTTGGAAGCGTCATGGGTAAGGTAAAGCCACATAGGGGTCGTTGATGGACATGGGAAAGTCTTATCCTGAATTGTGTGTGTTGTTTGATTGAATTTTGAGGACAAAATTCCTATAAGAGGAGAAGGATGTTATAACCCCAATTTTTGGGTTCAATTGATGAGAAATGTAATTTCCCATATTAAAGATAATTGAACAAATAATGATATGATTGGTTTTGAATAAATGGATTCCATTCACGATAGCCTTGATTGTTTGCTTTGTGGGCTTTATTGGCTATTGGGCCCAATAAAAAGAAATTTCAATTAATTAATTAATAATTGAGAATTTGAGAAAAGAAAATATGTGGAAACCTCTAGAAGGCAAAATAATGTAATCCAAGGATGGATTTCGTGCCTCTTAGGTTCCTTGGATCTCAAGGAGTCCAAAATTGCGAATATAAAGCAATAAGAAAAGAAAAGATCAATTAAACATTTCTTTATTAAGAAAGAAATTGAAAACAATGATAAAATGTGGAAATAAGAGAAAAGAGGTATAATTAAGTTATCCTTGGTGGATTTTCATATCCAAAGGATTTCTAATGTTAAAAGGAATCCCAATAAGGAAAATAAAAAAGAGAGGTAAAGAGAAATCCTCAAAGAGAGATATTTTACTAAGGAAATGAATAAGAAGAAAGAGAAAATGCAAATAAAGGGATAAAAAAGAAAATAGATAAGTGCAGGGCTATGGAATATTTCCAAGATGGGATTCTGAGCCATTAAGGTTTCTTGGGGATCAAGGAATTCAAAATAACAATTTAATGGCAAAGAAAGAGGAAATACCAAATTAAATTGGGTTAATTTAATATATAACTTGCATGAAGGAAATACCCTTTTCCTTTGGAATTTGGGACTCAAACTTGGTATACGAGTATATCAGGCCAAGAGAAAGGTTTTCCTAAATTTTGGTTGAAAAAGGATATTCATATTGAGAGATATGATTTTTTCAACAAAAGGTATTAAAAGCCACATTTGTCTTTTTAATCTGGAAATAGTGTTCTTGGCGCCTGGTTGTGGGCCGTTGGATGTAGATCCAACAGTGGCTGCTCTTCACGATCTTCTTTTAGAAAGGAACAAGGAAACAAGATTTTGTAATAGGAAATCCTTGATGGTCTCTGCACGGGAGTCTTTGGAAAGAGCTCCATTGAAATCGGGAGAGGGAAACGCACTTGATGAACCCCAAGATATTCTTTGATCGACTGGCATTTGGGACTTCCCCAATGGAGTCGGACTCCATGGGACCTATCCTACAATTGGCTTATAAAAGGGGGATGATGTCTCCTTCTGCGAGGCTATAGACTCCTCCAAGGGGCCGCGACATCTAGCCAATCGCCCTGTCACTGGGATGGCCCTAGGTCTGTTTATCTTATCCGGTTCCTCCTACCTGACCAATGCTCCACTCTGATAGAACGGTCGCTTGCAGGCAGCATCCCCAACCATCAGAGGCAAAGGCGGGGTGATGGGCAAGTTAGGCCCAATTCAACGGAGCCAAGGGAGCTATCGATGTGGCTTTGAGAGGCCTGAAGAGTGGGGTCAACGTTGGGTTGACCGGCCTGAGAGCAGCGCTCGCTGGAGCGAGATCGAACGGAGGAAGGAGATGAGAAAGGGCAAAATCCCAGTTTTGCCCTCGCACGGGCACGATAGACTTCGGGGTTGAGAAGGGCAGGGTCGTCTTTCCACCCTTCTAAGGACCGCTGCCCGCTTGGCGCATTTAGCCAGGATAACGAGTGCCTTTGGCCAGCCAAGATGACGTGGCGGCCTCCTATTGGCCGAAAGGTAACCAATTTGCTAAATTCGTAGAAATTGCTAGGAATGTCTAATGGGAAAACTTTATACATGAAAGTTGTGAAGAAAAATACAAGGAACAAGATAAAAATGGTTTGGTAACCTAATTCAGTCTTGTTTTGCAAAAGTACATTAATTTGATAGAAAATGTATTAAAGGTTAATTTGAAAACCCTAATTGAGTATAAAGGATGAATCTTGGAGGTTTAATAGGTTAATTTGGGAAGCATTAACCTGTTGGATATTAGAATAGAGTTTTCATCCATTTTGAATGCAAAGTTGGCTAATTTAGGGTTTTAACCTATAAATGAAAGATAATACATATAGAAACCCTAATTTAGGGTGAAAGGGAGAAAAACTTTGTTTAATTTGAATTAGTGAAATACATTCCTAAATAATGACCCTAAGCTTGTTAGGAGTGATAAGATGAGAAATTTAAAGTTTCAATGTAGTTTTGTTGAATTGGGGTTCATAATACTAAAAGTGGAGGCAAAACCCTAATTTCAAAGGAAACCCTAAAATTGGAATAGAAATCCTAAGAAACAAGATGAGTTTGTATAAATAATAATAAAAGTAAGTTGTATGTTTGTTTCAGGATTTCTGTGCATATTGGCTTGCTTGATTGGGTTTTCTCTTCATAGTTGATTCTGTATCCAAATCTACAAATACAGGTATGTGGTTACGCTTATGAGTATCTCAAAATAGTTTTCCGAGGTTTTTCGAAGTTTTCATCAATGATTTGTAATAAACTGTTGGATGAATTTAGTTTATGCAAACTATAATGTGGATATGACTATCACATAATATATGTGCCTACTAGCTCAGATGTTGGTCCCCTCTGTGGCTTAATAGTTGACCTAGTATATGGCTATCTAGAGGGTAGGTCAATTAGGTCATTGAATGACTTAGTATATGGCTACCTAGAGGGTAGGACCATCAAGTCATATTGAGTTAGATATTGGGCTACCTTTGGGTAGTGCCATGTGACTCAATTACCCTATGTATTGGCTACCTGTAAGGTAGGACCATGGGGGTAAAGATCTACCTTTATATAGGTATCATATAAGTCCACTGCAGGGACATCACAGAGTTGTGGATAGGTATGGATTGAGTAGTATGGTTTAAAACGTAATCTTGGTTGTTAAATGATTTATTGAATGATTACATTGTTATTATAGTTGCATGATTATTGTTTCCCCCACATACCAGCTTCTTATTGACCGACGTTTTGTTTGTCGGCGTTTTAGGTACAAATGAAAAGAAAAAACAGTAAAGTGGCATATGCAGAATTAAATGAGAATTAACGTGCACAGGAGGGTGGTTAGATTAGTATCTTCATGGATAGAAGATTAGAAATCCCAATTTTTAAAAAGTTAAGTAAAGTTTTATTTTATACCAGTTTTTAGTTTAGTTGGTAAAGTTTATTAATTGTTATTGATTATTTGTCGAACCTTTGATCTGGGTTATTGGTTAACGACTCTAACCTTTCGGTCTCCCTTAATTGGAGGTTACCGGGAGGTGGGGTCGTTACAACCACAAAAATTATGCATTTCAAATTTGTTTCGTGTGTTGGTTTTGTTTCCCTTAGAAGAGTGACTTACACTCATCCAAATGGGCTCAAAATTTGTATTTAGCATAATTATAGTATGACAATGAAGATCAATGGTTTTTCATTTTTGCAAAAAACATAGTCTTGATATGAAAACACACATGAGTGTATCAGTGTGATCTGTACACTCGAGTGTATTCTAGCCTAATTCTCTCTCTCTCTCTCTCTATATATATATATATATACATATATATATATAGTTTACAATTATGTGGTCTTTGATCAAATATGCATATGAGATAGTTTAAATATTTGCATCATATGTAATAAATAAATAATTAAACCAAAAATTTGGTCATATCGTCCTATGACATTGTAAATTGATGTGGCTCTAATACCACTGTTGGGAAGTACGTGCACAGAGTATAGCAATGAAAACAAGAATTTTATATATCCATATTCCTATAATATCAAGATCGTGTCAACTAATATGAAATAGTAAGGATGGTTTAACGGGTTATACCTGGTCCTAGAACAAGTCCAATGATAATAACTCACTTCAACGCAATTGTTAACTAGTTTCTCTTTGATGGTGGTTGTGCAGCTCCTGGTCTCGCCACAAACTACAGGATAACTTTGGTCTCTTAGCATCAACCAAAGGAGACCTGCCTCTAGAGAAGTCCATATGGACCAACTAGACCTCCTTTCATTCAACAGTAACATATGGGAAGGAATTTACCCTCCCATTGTCATACTAGTCACCAACTTTCTTTCCCACAACAACAATTCTCAATTGTTCTCTTTTGTAACTATGCCTCCCTTGTCGAGTAGGACTTGCTTGGGGCTCTCTCGGTTACCACAACCAGAGAGGACAACAATTTCTAGAGAAAATGATTATCAGTTGATGTTGTTGTTGTTTTCTGGGTAGCCCCCAACACCCCTCTATATATAAGTAGGGTTAGAGCCAGAGTTCCCAGTCTTTACAAGATCATGCAGTAATAGAAGGGACCGGCAGATCTTGAATTTTTACAACCTGCAAGCCATAAAATGGCCATCTGGTGGCCCAGACTATAATTTAGTCACATGAGTCAGTCATCTCGCATTGTCAAACAGCCATTTGAAAGTTTCCCAATTGCACATAAATTTGGAAATTTTGATTCCAATTAATATCACATACTAATTCCTTACACCAAAAGTATTGTGCAATCATATCAAGATCGAGAAACATTCAAAACCTTCATTCATTCCAATCGAGCCATCTCACCGATGTGAGACACCCATCTCACTCACCCAGATGGTCATCTGGTGAGTCTAAGTGAAATTGGTCAGTTAACTCCTCAATTTTGGCATAACTCAGCCAATTCAAACTTTGATTAACCTAACCACCCTAATAGGCATATCAACACTTGAGATGCTCGTCTAGCTGCCCAAACGGTCATCTCAACACTTGAGATGGTCGTTTGGCAATTCAGTCAACCAATCTATCGATCTTTTGTGTGAATTGAATACTTAAACACTATAGTAATCAATCCTTATCATCATTCAAGATAAACTCCTCTTCTTGATGAGTTCCTTTGTGTGTGACCCTATACATCCCATATCATGTTGACAGTGAATGCCCATAACTAACTTATGAAATCACAAGCAAGGAGCAGTGCCTAGTCACACATCAGTGCTACCCAAGTGAATGGAAAGTTGGACAACAACTTCAACCTACAACCTATGTAAGCTGATGTAGTGATTGTATAATTCCTTTTTCAATGATATCTAGGATGATCTCGAGGCATGGCCTCATCATTCAATCCATGTTCCTTGAACCAAGAGTAGCATGTCTGAGATAAAGTGACCTCAATATCATATATTGATTTACATGTGCATGCACATGCATTTCTCAGTCTCTCTTATCAAATGACTAGGATATCATACTCTAGTAGAAGGGACAAATCCCATATCTATCACTCACACTCTATCCCCTTGTGTCAAAGTCACCCAATAATCACCTTTATAACAACCCATGTTTTAGGACTACATTTGATGATGTTAAAGTGTACCCAAAGACATGTGACAAGTGTAGTGATTTTAGGTATATGAATCACAATCACTACCTACACTATGAGAGCTAACTATGACCACCAAAGATGGTTTCCATGTGTCACTCTCAAGGTGGTTCTATCCGATAAATTTTTCCCTACCATGTATCTGTATGATTGGTTTGATATCACCATATCATGACTAATGAGATTTTTTCATCGACCAACCCACACTTTATTATTATGTGTTACTAGTGTCTATCTACCTTCCACAATAACAACTGACTAGGGACATAACAAGAATGTACACACTCTTAACATTTGTATGATCCCTTCCTCCAAGGATAATACTTGAAGACATACATCTTTGAGTATTGTCATTCTATAGACATTCATAATATTTCTTAGTGAAACAAAATGAATTGTAAGCCTTCCTTTATGATATTAGTCAAATCCCTTATGGTTTATTCAAGGTCAATCATCACATGATTGGCTCTATCGACATACCTTACCAACACTAATTCCCTGAGATCAACATTTGAGCCTCTTTAAGTCCCTTTACTACTCTTACATGTATACTTATGTTTAATACGTGCACGTAAGTCGTGTCAAGTTTTTGGCATCATTGCTAGGAAATTTTTTGTGCTAGTTGTAATATCCTCAAATTTGGTGAATTTGAATTATATTTAAATATAAGGCTTGTTTTAATAAGTGAATTCCTAAATTATTATTGATCAAGTAATAAAGCAATTTTTTTGGCATGGGTGCAACCCATGGCCCATATAAAGGACCATGAGATTATTTTCTTTGCAAATAGGTCCTTAGGGTACAAGATAAAGAAATAACATATTTTTTGTATATATATGTAATAGTTTCTTTATGGGTGTTGGGTAATAAAAATAAGGAATAATATGAAAGTTTCCAAAAGAAAATTAACATATGAAATGTTTTAGATAATAACAAAATAATTATTTAACCAAGAATGGTAACAGGAGATGTGAGGCATCCAAGAGTGTTATCTCATCCTGACTTCAGAATACTTAACATAAGGAAATTAAGATTTCTAGGAGAAAAAGGATATTCTATGAGATAACAATATTTATTTTAAATAAATTCTTTAGGACCAAGATTTGTATATGAAGGATACCCCAATAAATTCCATGCATTAGATATGATTTGGAATAGATATTAGTGTTTATGAAATAAGAATAGTATATCAAAATAGAGATAAAGGACAATTTTGATTTCAAGCCATGAAGAATTTCCTAAAAGGATAATGATCAATAATCCAATATGAGTCATACAATTATACACTTTCCTCAATTGTTTTGCTTTTCCAACCAAATTTCTTCATATCAAGGGGGTTGTCCAACTCCAAAATAGGAAGGAGTGAGTATTATTTGATGGATATTACATTAAGAATATATAGTTGTGACTTGTCGATGAGTAGTAGCCCAGCTGGTGGTAGCTCGGGGCCCCTCACGAAGGCTTCTTGGTTCGATTCTCACTAGAAACGCTGCTCGAAAATGAATTTCCCACAGCGCCAGCCGGCTTCTGATGCGACTTATTGAGATATCAGTGTGTGGGCGCATGAGTCTCCCCGGTTTACCATCCCTGCTATCTGGGCCTCTGCCTAGGGGGTGGGTTCCCCCGGCAATCAATATATATATATATATATATATATATATATATGTATATATAGGGGATTTATTCGTTACCCATGCGGGTAGCTAGATTTTTTGCTACCCCCACATCCAAAAGTGTAACTATACGGTATATAAAAGAAACTATAAGATCAAAAGAGTAACTATATGGTACACAAAAGTAACTCTGAGATAAAAAAAGTAACTATGCATAAAATATACAGTTAGTAAATATATGGATGTGTTTTTTTATTTTGGTGGGGCAAATGATACAATTTTTTGATGAAACTTTTTGGGGAGCTTGAAAAAATGCTCCTCTACAATTGCAATTTTTTTTTGAAAAAAAGTGACTGTAAGGGTGGGCGGATAGCTACCCACATGGGTATTAAACATGATCCCATATATATATATATATATATATATATATAGTTGTGACTTGTGAGACTAAGTGGGGGTTGGTGGTTAATGATATTAAATCACTTCCATTCAAGTTTATTTTGGTATGTGGTTGTCTCCTAAACAATGTGTATGGGAAGGGAAACCTAGGATTCCTCTCAGTGCCTCTCCCTCTCTCTCTCTCCCCTTCCTTTCTTTCTTCATAGTAACCATTAGGGTTCCTCATATATGTGTATATAAAGAGATCCCTGGAGCCCTTAACCTCCATCTTGGGTACAACACCCATCCTATGCTATCCACGAGAAGCCTTGAAGAGGCAAGACCCTGAGAGGAGACTGTACTCTCTTGGTGATCATCTCCTATTCAATCTTCATGACTTGTAGACTCATATATGCTATCCCTTTTCGTAGATAAGGTGTTGAAGGCCTCAGGAAAGGGGAAAGATAATAACTCAAGCGCCTAGGACCCCACAGTAGCTCAGATCATTGATGCAATGGGAAGGATCCATGGTGGGACTCTTGGTGTGAGCTTAAGACCATGTAGGAGATCACATACATCAGCAAGATGCTATATCTGCATCTATCATATAGCGCTGAAGTAGGTAATGGTTCCTAACCTTATTTCTTTAGTTCTATAACCTACTATAATACTTAGTAATATAAGATATTCCTCCTTGTCTCCAACCACCACAGACCTACCATGAGGACTAGTCAAGGTCCAAGGAAGGTAGGGTTTAATCTGAATAATATGATGGTGACAGTTTAGGACTTACATACATGTAAATTAATTGTTGAATTACTTGGACTCCTCTTTGCTTGATTGAGTGGATGACCTTCTTAAAATACTTGAAGTATGATTGCATAATCTGCATTATTCTACATTGAGGAACGTGGTTAGATTATGACTACCTGCAATATCATTTGTAGGTGTTTGTTGAGGATTTTTTGAAGATTGACTGAATAAACTATTAGGTGTTTATTTACATTCTTTTCATTTATAATTCAACTATGTGTATCACATAGAGATGAGAATATGTGAAGAAAATTATCATTCTTATTTGCAAATAATTGAGTGATTATACATTATTATATTATGTGCACACTTTTACATGCACCCCACATATACAAGATATTTCAACATACTTATCTATGCTTTGTTTCATGTTGTTTTAGGTAGATGCAAAATACGAAAATTTCGAGACTTGATTAATCAGATGAATCTACCTAAAGGAGTTAAATTTTAAGTAAAGCAGGATTAGTTAGATACATCTTCTCATATGTAATAGCTCTCATGTTTGGAATTCATGTAATTCCTTAGAAGAGTATCATTGTATAACTTGTAATCATTATTTTTGATATAATGGAAATTATTTTCTATCATTTTTTATTTGGTTAAATCTTGATCTCGGGAGTTTTAGGTAATGTCTCTCAACTTTATTGGTCTTTCTTTCATTGGGGGAAGGTGAAAAGTGAGGTCATGACATTTGGATTTAGAGCCCCAAATTTCTCAAATAATATTTAATAGTTCATAATTTCATGTAATCCATAGAAATATAAGGAGACTTATTAAGGCATGAATTGATCGTTTTGGTGTCTAGAAAGGATCGTGGTTTTGGGGGCTTGCTATATTTTCCTCCACACCATTAAGTTGGTTTATGAGGAATCCCTTACCCCAAGTGATATCGGCCTGGCTAGAACCTAGGGTTTGCCTGACGTAATGTTTCCTCTATGTCTTCTCATATCAAGTTTTAGCCACTTCTCATTCTCTTTCTTATTAAAACCTAAAGATAATCCACTCCACATTTCAAATTAGGGTTTCAAGAAGAAGTAGGATTGAGGCATCCTCCGCCACTTAATGTACATGTAATGTGGAAATAATGATAAAGTAAAGAAAAATGTTTTATGGGTTTTTGTATGAAAAGGCAAACCCTAGATGGAGCTAGGGTTGGATTAAGAAAACCCTAGTGGGTTAAGGGATATAGAGACCCTAAGAGGTAGGGTGTAATCCCTATCCCTAATAAATACCTAATTTGGGGAAATGGGAATAGTGTGGGTGAGATAGAAACCCTACCCATATGAACCCTAATTAGGGTAAGAGTAAAAAGGAAAATTCAAATGAGTTTAGGTGACCCAGAATCCCATACATGCATGTATGTCGATAAATTCATTCATGATGCATGTGATAGGTCTTAAGAAACATAAGAAACCTATGAGTAACATATATATATATATATATATATATATATATATATATATATATATATATATATATATATATATAACTTGCTCATCACCCTAATGCTATCTCTAGATGAATGCATGAGTAAAGAATACCCCCAGCGAGTGGGTATGCTATTGAGGTTACCCCTTGAGAGTTGGTATGCTACCCCCAACAAGTGGGTAAATAATGAAACTACCCCAGTGAGTGGGTATGTTATTGAAATCACCCCCAGTGAGTGGATATGCTACCCCTAATAAGTGGGTATTCTATTGAGACAACCCCCAACGAGTGAGTATGTTATTATAAGTACCTCCAATAAAGGGTATGCTATTATTATTACCCCTAGTGAGTGGGTACATCATTGTAATACTCACAATGAGTGAGTATGACATTATGAAGACCCCCAGCGAGTGGGTTAATTAGATATGAACCCCAGTGAGTGGGTAAATGATGGAAATACACCCAACAAGTGAGTATGACATTATGAATACTTCAGTGAGTGGGTATAACACAAATATTGAGCAAATATGAGTTGAGAAATTATAACCTAAAAGGCATGTTTGAAATTCTAAAATATTCAATTCAACTTTTAGTTTTTATGTCCCGATCTTGGGTAGGTCAACCCTAAACTCATGGGGTCAGGTTGTGGATAGAGAGATAACCTCCTTTTGGCATTCAAGAATACACCCAAGGTTACGACCCTACCTAGTAGGGTGAGTTGACCAACCAGTTTGAGAGCTGAGGTAACCTTCAATGTCACCTAAAGTGTGAATGATTAAATATACAAAACATGAGGGCACATACATTCTTTGAACCAAAATATGCCATCTCTGAGGAACACAAGGGAAGTCACTAAGGAAGTGGATGATAGTGCAGACCAAGCTTGAAGGGAAGGTCACACTAAGCCCAATGCTAGGATATAAAGTGAATAATGTGTACCCCCAAGAGATGAAGGAAATCCAGGTTAAAGAATTACATGAGAAAATAAGGTGCTCAAAATTTGTAAAGATGTGATATCTCAATAAACCTTAGGTAGGATAGAGCCCTAAGTCAATCCTAAGGTCAACTAGGGAAGATTAAAGGTACATATGACCAATGAAATTAGGAAGTGATCATGACCTAAACTGTTACAACCCACATTGAGGTTAGTCAGTAAGTACCTCGATTAGCGTGAAGTACCTTGATTAGTGCTAAGTACCTTGTTAAACATCATGGTTAATCAAGATAAGCTAAGATGTGAATCATTAGTCGATATTGATTCATGTGATGTAATTAATGTTAATTGTAGTGCTAATCGTTAAGTTAATTACCTAAGATTATTAACCTAGATAAGATGGTTTATTTATTGTGTTTTTATTCCTTGAGGTTGTAGTGGATCTCGTTCTTGAAATTTTGCAAAAGAAATCATTTGAATCAGACCTTTGAGGCAGACGTTATGGCATTTTTAAATTCTTTGAACCTATACTGCAATTTGCCCATAGTTATAACCCTTTCCCTTATCCCCTTCCTTCAGATCGGTGCTAAGCACCTCTTGAGCAGCACTCAAGCTAGCCCGATCGGCTGCAGCAGAGGGAGAGGTGAGGGGCGTTTTTGGGCAAATTTCGAGCTCCATAGCTCCTAGCTAGCATCACCTAGCTTCCACCTCCTTCCTTCCTCCTCAACCTCGCCCTATCCGCAACCCTAACCTGCTTGAGCCATCGGCCAACAACAGCCACACAACAGCCTTGCAGTGCCGTCTAGGGGCTGTTCCGCACAGGAAATGCCAAGGTAACACAACCCTTGACTCTGGTCGTGAAGCTAGGACTCAAATCCACAACTCCCAACTCTCTATTAGCACTTAATCGAGCCCATTTCCTACCTATGTGTGAGAAAAGCTATTTTTGTGTGTAGTAGGTCCAAAAACCAAGGCGCCCAAGGTAGAAGACGACCCCGTAGATGCCTGGAAATAGGATTTGGATGCATTTCCAATCAAATTCGGCCATCTTGAAACTCTGTGAGTAGAATTTCACTCACTAAGTAGTACTAACTCCATGAAACATACAAATTTCGGATTAGATATGTGTTTTCATAGGTAACGGAAATTACCCAAGTGTCGGGCAGACTTGGCATCACCCAACTTCTTGTTGCTCGTTTCACTTCTTCACATTTTGTATTATTCAGTTTATTAATTGATTTGTATGATTTGGATTACAGGAACTAGATGGTTGATTAAATACTGAATTGCTCAATTTACATGTTAAAGATAGTAGCACACGACCCCATATTTATAGTAGTTGTACAGTTTGGGTATAAACCCAGGCTTTACAATTCTAGTAATTAATTAGTTGCACGATTTTAAGAAATAGACGATGACACACAATGTCGCAATATAAATCTGTTGCACGCTCTTTATTATAGTTAATGTGTGTGATTTATTATTTATGCAAATTGGCACGTTTCTTAAGAATATTATTAGAAATTCTCAGTTATTAACAATAATTCATGCAATGATAAGTAATTAACTCTTAATTGAGTTATGTGATGCACAACTCAGGATTTGGGTTGATGTGCACATTTTCCAAGAAAGTACAATTAATTTACATGTGTTAATGATGATTTCTCATATGTCAAGAAATTAACTTTTATCAGTGTATTAAGAAGCTCAATTGCATGATTTCAGTGTATATGTGCCAAGCTGACATGTATTCAATTCATTTAAGAATTTTAGTCTACCTACATATATAGTATGTTGATTTCTTAGTAAATTACAATGTTTGAAATATATTGCCCTGCTAAGTTTAGAATGATATACATATTGTATTATAAACTTAAAATAAATATATGTGGTACCATAGAGATACCACAGTCAAGTACAAGTAAGGAAAAGATACAATATAGTAAGAGCTTTCTAGAATAATAAAATAATAGACTTAAGGGCACTAAACACCGTAGATTCCCTATGAGAGGTCTGCGCTGTAGGGATGATGTGACCTAACCCTGACAGTGTCCAATATATGGGGGTCAGAACATACTAACAGGTGGTATGGGGGATGAAGTCCTTGTGGAAGTCTACTTAAAATATAATATGTAGTGTCCAACATCAACCAGAGGTCCTGGTGGCACTAGAGTACAGTAAATCCAATAGGTGGCTTGACTCTCCTCCTGTGTGCTCATGTTAGAGGAGGAGTGCAATTTTTACAACATAATAGGAGTGTCGAGGCCAGAGATCCATTTTCCTATTGCAGACCAGCGACGTAGTCATGCTTAGCATTCCCGGGTGTGTCAGCTAAGTCTTGTACGGTGAGAGCATAGTTTGTTATGAGTATTCATATGTAGAGTACACTACATATGATTGGGGCATAAGCTAAAATATTTTCATATAGGTTTAAAGAGTTTCTTATAAGTAAGAAAGGCTAAGAAAGATTCGAGTATAGTTTCACAACAATTGTTCTGTAAATGTAAATTTTGGTATTCTATGTTATTTTAACTTTATTGTTTTAGATCTACTCAGTGTACAAATTTCTATATTTTATTTCAGTTTAATAAACATAAAATGAGTTATCTATTATGGTTGAGTGAAATTCTATTCACTGATGCATTAGCTCACCAACCTACTGAAACATTTTTCAAGTCAGCGTCAGCACAAGGAAGCTGAAGGATCTTATCATCCAAGCTCTTAGAAGGTAGTTCATAGTTAAAATAGAGGTCTCTTAGTCATTTCCCCTCAGTCCTTGGGGCATGTGGTGTGGTAGAGAGAAAATGTAATGTGATATGTAGATTAGTTTTAAGTTATCTGTTGTGCTTTAAATTCTGCATGAAAAATGTATTGAATTGTGTAAATTTGCTTTACCTATCTAGTAATGTAAATAGTAATTGTTTCCAAAGTTTAGTAAGATTTCAGTTTATTACATGTCATAAGATTTACCTTTAGGTTAATTTTAAGTGATTAAGAAAAGAAAAAGTTAAGGGTGATCTTTATATTATGTTAAATCCTCAATTTATGCCCTAATCTCATGATTAGTGGTAATTGTGAGATTGGGGTGTAACAACTTGGTATCAGAGAAAGGTCATGAGAGCCTAGGTTGAGTACGTAGTTACTCTAAGTCAAGGTTAGGGGGCAATAAGAGACCAATAGGATTATGAATTAGGTGTTTTCCTTCTAACTGCAATTTTCTAACAGATGTGTTCTGTTATGGACATGCAGATGGAAGGAAGAGGACGTGGACATGGTGAGGAGCAAGATGAGAGCCATTAAGGCCCTGACCCTCACGAAGTGGCTCAAGGTGAAGAGGATAATGAGGAAACAAGGATGTATCGTATTTTTCTGGAGATAAAAGAAAAATACAAGATGGACAGGAAGTCTTCATCTTCCAGTAAGGATCTGATGAGATCCTATGAGTTGGTGAAGAAGCTTGGTGGAACTAAATTTTCTAGAACAACAAATCCAGTTGTGGCGGAGGTGTGGCTTCAAAAATTGGAAACGGTCTTTTGTTAATGGAGTTATTAGAAAATAAGCTAATCAATCATGCTGTCTATTTACTCAAGGGAGATGTTGAGTTGTGGTGGCAAGGAGTGGAAGATAAAAGGAAAAATGCAAAGATGACTTGGAAGGACTTTGTGGATGAGTTTCACCTTAAGTATTATCCTCCTACCTTCCTAAGTGATAAGATTAAACAGTTGGAGAATATTAGACAAGGAAATATGACAATTGGTGAATATGAGGCACATTTCACGACGTTGGAAAATTTCTATCTGCAACTTGTACCATATGAAGTAGAAAAGTGCAGAAGATTTCAACAACAATTAAGATCAGAAATTAGACACACCGTGTCAGCCACTGGTTGAAGAGATAGAGAAAACTTTGGGGAATTTGTGGAAGCAGCAAGATGTGTAGAAGAGTCGGTAAATGCTGATGAGCAGACTGAGAGTAAGAAAAGATCTGGAGACTTTAGTAGAGGGGGACAAAGTAGTGGTGGATATAGAGGAGGTGGTGGTTTCTTTTCAAAGATAGGACGAGGACTTCACTATTTTGGTAGACAAGGATCTAGGTTTTCACCAAGTGGAGGAAGGCCAAATTTCAGAAGATGGAATACACAGTCTACATGGACACCTCCAACTAGGTCTTCAAGATCTTCAGTGTCAGTGATAGGTCCACCAAGGAAAGAGATATCAATGTGTGATATCTGTGGAAAGCCACAATTCGGTCACTATTGGGGTGCAGATTTTTAGGGTTGTCACAACTGTAGATAGGTGGGACACTTTAGAAGGCAATGTCCCTAGTTACAACAAGTGACAACATAGGGTGCCCAGTTACAGTACCAGAATGTTGTGTGATAGCCTCCAGCTAGAGGAGCAAGTTCTTCACTAGCTTCAGGTTCTCGAGGAGGAGGAGCACCCAGTGGAAGGGAAGGACAATGAGGACATCGTGGAAGAGGAAGAGCTTCAGGATGCTTCTCTTCTCTCTAACACAACATGAAGGTATTGTTTCTTCCCAAGTAATTATAGGAGAGATGTTTTTCTTTAATAGCATTTCAGTTACAGTTTTGATAGATCCGGGTGCTACTCACTCATTTATACAGAGTTCCTTAGCTTGTGAGCTTAACCTGTTAACCTAGGAGTTATATTTTGAGTTGGTGTTGAGGGTTCTGTTCGGTGAACTGACAGTGTTGATAGAGTTTTGTCCCGGATGTTTGTTTACCTTTGGTGGTTACACCATTGTGGTTAATCTTATACCCCTAGATATTAACTCTTTTAAAGTTATCTTGGGTATGGATTGCCTAGAAACGTATCGAGTTCAACTCAGACTATTGGAAGAAGGAGGTTGTCTTTCAACAAGGTGGATTTTCTTATGTCTTTTCTGGAGACATGAAAGTTTTGCCTACGTGTATCATATCATCCGCTATAGCTGATAAGATGTTGCAGAAAGGTTGTGAGGCGTTTTTGGCACATGTAGTAGATACCATAGTAGAGAAGAGCACAGTCAGCCTATGGGATGTGCAAGTGGTCTGTGAGTTCCCAGATGTTTTACCAGATGAGTTTCCAGGTCTACCTCCTGAAAGAGAGATAGACTTTAAGATCCATGTGTTTCCAGGTAGTCACCCTATAGCACTGCCAGCCTACAGAATGTCACCTGCAGAGTTAAAGGAACTAAAAATCCAATTATAGGATTTATTGAATAAGGGTTTCATTTGACCTAGTTCTTCGCCATGGGGATCTTCAGTCTTGTTTGTGAAAAATAAATATGGTACTATGAGGTTATGTATAGACTAAAAACAATTGAATAAGATCATCATCAAGAATAAGTACTCGTTTCCAAGGATAGATGATCTATTTGATCAATTGCGTAGAGCGACAATCTTTTCTAAGATAGACTTGAGATCTGGATATCATTAGTTGAGGATAAAGGCTTCAGATATTCCTAAGTTGGCTTTCTAAACAAGATACATGCATTATGAGTTTTTGGTCATATCGTTTGGACTGACTAATGCCCTAGAAACTTTCATGGATATGATGAATCGAATTTTCAATCCATTCTTGGATCAGTTCATAGTGGTTTTTATAGATGACATTCAGATTTATTCTAGAGATGATGAGAAGCATGAGCAGCATCTGAGGATAGCATTATAGTTGTTGAGACAACACCAGTTATATGCTAAGTTTAGTAAGAGTGAGTTCTGGTTAAGTGAGGTGTCTTTTCTTGGACATGTCATCTCAGGAGATGGAGTAAGTGTTGATCGTAAGAAAGTTGATTCTATACTACAGTGGGAGCAGCCTAAAACTCCTAATGAGATCATAAGCTTCTTAGGATTGGTAGGTTACTGCATGAGGTTCATCCGAAACTTCAGTGTTGTAGCGTCACCACTAACACGCTTAACGAGAAAGGATGCACCGTTTGTCTGATCAGACAACTGTGAGAAGAGTTTTCAGATTTTAAAGAAGAGGTTGACTACAAGACCAGTGTTGATTCTGTCAGAGGTAGATAAAGGCTACATAGTGTTTTGTGATGCTTCGAGGAGAGGTTTAGGTTGTGTGTTGATGCAGGAAGGCAAAGTAGTAGCTTATGCATCTAGACAGCTTAAGAAGAATGAGGAGAATTACATGACACATAATCTAGAGTTATTTGTAGTAGTTCATGCTCTTAAGACATGGCACCACTATCTTTATGGTGAGGTGTGCCAGGTGTTTACAGATCATAAGAGCTTGAAACATATCTTCACCCAGAAGGATTTGAATCTTAGACAATAGAGATGGTTAGAATTGATCAAGGATTATGAAGTGATAATAGATTATCATCCTAGAAAAGCGATTGTGGTAGAAGATGCCCTGAGTAGAAAGTCAAGTTCAACAAGTGATGTATTCTCTATGGCATGTTTTAGGAGAGATCTGCTAGTAGAGATGTTAAAGTTGAACTTAGACTTAGGAGTGATAGAACAAAGTGGTTTGATTACACAGATGCAAGTCAAGCCTACCTTTTATGATCAAATCAAAGAACTATAGCAGAGTGACAATGAGTTACAATAGATCATGCAAGACATGACAGTGGGAAAAAGACCAGAGTTCAGGCTTTCATATGATGGTTTGTTGTATCAGCATGACAGGTTGTGTGTACCTAGAAACAGTGATTTGAAAGAACAAATTCTTGAGGAAGGCATGCATCGATGTACGCTATGCATCCAGGAAACACTAAGATGTACCAGATTCTTAAGGAGTTGTACTGGTGGTCAGGTAGAAGAAGGATGAAGCTGAGTACATGGCTAGGTGTGGTGTGTGACAGCAGGTTAAGGCTGAGAATCAGAAACATGCAGGTACCTCGCAATCTCTTCCTATACCAGAGTGGAAGTGGGAACATATCACAATGGATTTTTTGGTAGGGTTGCCCAAGACATCTAGAGGTTGTGACTCGATATGGGTGATTGTGGATAGACTGACTAAGTCTTCTCACTTTCATCCTGTTAAGTCAACCTTTGATGTCTCCAAGTTGGCTAAGATATACGTGGATGAGATAGTCAGGTTGCATGGTACCCCAATTTCAATAATATCGAATAGAGATCCTAAATTCACATCTAGGTTTTGGAATTAGTTGCATCATGCTTTAGGCATAAAGTTGAGATTTAGTACAACTTTTCATCCGTAGATGGATGTTCAGTCAGAGAGGACCATTTAGACTCTTAAGGACATGCCAAAGAGAATGTGACCTACATTTCAGAGGAAGTTGGGAAGAACACTTGAGCCTTATAGAGTTTGCATACAACAATAGTCACCATTCCAATCATGGTATGGCTCCGTATGAAGCTATGTATGGTAGAAAGTGTAGATCACCCGTATGTTGGTACGAGGTGGGTGAAAAAGAGATTCTTAGACCAGAGATAGTGGATTTGACTACAGAAAAGATTACATTGATCAGAGAATAGTTGAAAGTTGCACAAGTCAGGTAGAAGAGTTACACTGAGAAGAGGCATAGACCTCTTGAGTTTGACGTTGGTGATGAAGTGTATCTGAAAGTTTCACAATGGAAAGGAGTTTTGAGGTTTGGCAAGAGAGGCAAACTAACTCCTAGGTTTATGGTCCCATAACCTGTCTTTGAGAGGATTGAACCTATAGCCTACAGGTTGGATTTTCCATCAGAGTTAGCTAATTTACATGATGTGATCATGTATAGATGTTGAAGAAGTGTTACCCTGGTACAGAGAAGATAGTGAACCTAGAACCTGCACAGCTTAGAGAAGATGTGTCCTATGTGGAAGGACTAGTATAGATAGTTGAGTGGAGAATTAAGAAGCTCAAGAATCGTGAGATATCATTAGTGAAGGTTTTGTGGAGGAACCACAACTTATCGGAAGCCACGTGGGAGCTTGAGTCCAAGATGCATAACAAGTTTCCTTTTCTCTTTTAGGAATTTTGGGATGACATTCTTATAAGGGAGGGAGATTGTTACAACCCACATTGAGGTTAGTCAGTAAGTACCTCGATTAGCATGAAGTACCTTGATTAGTGTTAAGTACCTTGTTAAACATCATGGTCAATCACGATAAGCTAAGATGTGAATCATTAGTCGAGATTGATTCATCTAATGTAATTAATGTTAATTGTAGTGTTACTCATTAAGTTAATTACCTAAGATGATTAAACTAGCTAATATGGTTTAGTTATTGTGTTTTTATGCCTTGAGGTTGTAGTGTATCTCGTGCTTGAAATTTTGCAAAGGAAATCATTCAAATCGGACCTTCGAGGCAGAAGTTATGGCATTTTGAAATTCTTTGGACCTATACTGCAATTTGTCCATAAGTTATAATCCTTTCCCTTATCCCCTTAGCCAACCCGATCGACCACAATAGAGGGAGAAGCAAGGGGCATTTTTAGGCGATTTTCGAGCTTCATAGCTCCGAGCTAGAAGCACCTTGCTTCCACCTCCTTCCTTCCTCCTCAACCTTGCCCTATCTGCAGCCCTAACCTGCTTGAGCCATCGTCTAGTAGTAGCCTTGCGCTGCCGTCCAGGGGATATTCGGCATGGGAAATGCCAAGGTAACACTGCCCTTGACTCCGGCCGTGAAGCTAGGACTCAAATCCGCAGCTCCCAGCTCGCTATTAGAACTTAATCGAGCTCGTTTCCTACCTGTGCATGAGAAAAGCTACTGTTGTGTGTAGTAGGTCCAAAAACCAGGGCTCCCGAGGTAGAAGATGACCCCGCGGACGTTCGGAAACAGGATATGGACGTGTTTCCAATTGAATTTGGCCATCTCAAACCTCTTTGAGTAGAATTTCACTCACTAAGCAGTACTAACTCACTGAAATGAACAAATTTCAGATTAGATCTGTGTTTTCACAGGTAACAATGATTACCCAAGTGTCGGGAAGACTTGGCGTCGCCCGACTTCTGGTTGCACATTTCGCTTCTTCACGTTTTGTATTATTCAGTTTATTAACAGATTTTTATGATTTGGATTACTGGAACTAGAAGTTTGATTAAATTCTAAATTGCTCAGTTTAAAAGTTAAAGACAGTAGCACATGACCTCATATTTACAGTAGTTGTACGGTTTGGGTATAAACCTAGGTTGTAGGATTCTAGTAATTAATTAGTTGCATGATTTTAAGAAATAGACGATGACACACAATGTCTCAATATAAATCTATTGCACGCTCTCTGTTATAGTTAATGTGTGTGATTTAGTATTTATGCAAATTCGCACGTTTCTTAAGAAAATTATTAGAAATTCTCAATTCTTAACAATAATTCATGTAATGATAAGTAATTAACTCTTAATTGAGTTATGTGATGCACAACTCAGGATTTGGGTTGATGTGCACATTTTCCAAGAAAGTACAATTAATTTACGTGTGTTAATGGTGATTTCTCATATGTCAAGCAATTAACTTTTATCAGTGTATTAAGAAGCTCATATGTATGATTTTAGTTTATATGTGCCGAGTTGACATGTATTCAATTTATTTAAAAATTTTAGTCTACCTGCATATACAGTATGTTGATTTCTTAGTAAATTACAATGTTTTAAATATACTGCTCTGCCAAGTTTAGAATGATATACATGTTGTATTATAAACTTCAAATAAATATATGTGGTACCATAGAGATACCAGAGTCAAGTATAAATCAGGAAAAGATGCAATATAGTAAGTGCTTTCTAGAATCATAAAATAATAGACTTAAGGGCTTGAACACTGTAGATTCCGTATGAGAGGTCTGTGCCATAGGGATGAAATGACCTAACCCTGGAAGTATCCAGTATATGGGGGTCAGAATGTACTAACAGATGGTACGGGGGATGAAGCCCTAGTGGAAGTCTCCTTAAAATATAGTATGTAGTGTCCAACATCAACCAGAGGTCCTTGTGGAACTAGAGTACAGTAAAGCCAATAGGTGGCTTGACTCTCTGCCTGTGTGCTAGGGTTAAAGGAGAACTCTAGTTTTTACAGCATAATAGGTGTGCCGAGGCCAGAGAGCCATTTTTCTAGTTGCAAACCAGTGACGTAGTCATGCTTAGCATTCTCGGGTGTGTCAGCTAAGTCTTGTATGGTGAGATCATAGTTCGCTATGAGTCTTCATATGTAGAGTACACTGCATATGATCATGTCATAAGCTAAAATATGTTCATATAGGTTTAAAGAGTTTCTTATAAGTAAGAAAGGCTAAGAAAGATTTGAGTACAGTTTCATAGCAGTTGTTCTTTAAATTTAAATTTTGGTATTCTATGTTATTTTAACTGTATTGTTTTAAATATGCTCAGTGTAGAAATTTCTATATTTTATTTTAGTTTAATAAACATAAAATGAGTTATATGCGATAATTGGGTGAAATTCTATTCACTAAGCCAGTAGCTCACCAACCTACTGAAATATTTTTCAGGTCAGCGTGAGCACGAGGAAGCTGAAGGATCTTATCATCCAAGCTCTTAGAAGGTAGTTCATAGTTAGAATAGAGGTATCTTAGTCCTTTCCCCTCGATCCTTGGGGCATGTGGCTTGGTAGAGAGAGAATGTAATGTGATATGTAGATTAGTTTTAAGTTATTAGTTGTGCTTTAAATTCCGCATGAAAAATGTAATAAGTTGTGTAAATCTACTTTACCTATCTAGTAATATAAATAGTAGTTGCTTCTGAAGTTTAGTAAGATTTCAGTTTATTCCAAGTCATAAGATGTACCTTTAGGTTAATTTTAAGGGATCAAGAAAACATAAAGTTAAGGGTGATCTTTGTATTACGTTAAATCCTCAATTTATACCCTAATCTCATGATTAGTGGTAATTGTGAGATCGGGGTGTAACATAAACGCATAAGACCAAAGGGTCGGGAGCTTGGTCACCTTCATGAGTTCATCAAGCCACTGGATATATATGAGAGGAACTCCCTAAGTGCATAAGGCCCAAGAGGCAAGGATGAGATCACTCCAAAGGTACATGTACCCCTAAATACCTTGAGGATAAGACTAAGTCTAATGAGACATGATGTGTATATATAAAAGATATAAGGAGTCATGTAATAATGAAATATTGAAGGAATTGTGCACAAACTCAAGAGTGCGAAAGGAACTTGACTTCATGAAATATAAGAGTATGGTGGGATTAGAAAAGTATTCATAGTTTGGATTATGGTTAAGGATAATCAACCAAAATGTGAAATTTTAAGATAATGTGTGGATACGCCATCTCTTCTCTTGGAATGGAATGAACTTGGTGTTTGGGTTGTATTCAAATACTTATTTCCTCTTATTATGAGGGAGAGAGATCAAGTTTACACATGTTATGATTAAAGTTGGCCAATGAGAATGAATACCTTAATTTGAATTTATTGATTTAACCTAGGGTTTGAGGTGTTACCTCACCCTTATGGGAATATAAAAGAATAATAAGTTGGAACTTAGGTGAAAAGCTAATCACTAAGTGGATTGAAATCACAAGTGAAAATGTGATCACTAAGAGAAGATATTATGTTGTTATTAAGGATGTTGGCGTACCTCGAATTGAATTCAGGTACTAATCTTAGTAAGTATGTGAGAAATTTCCACATCAATAAAAGTTGTTAAAGATAATCCAAGTAGGGTTGCTAACCCTAAGGTTTGAAACTAATATGAGTTATCATTCACCTTAACTTTACCAGTTGTAAATTTTGGGGAGGAATCATTTTAAGGAGGGGTGAATGTAATATCCTCAAATTTGGTTATATTTGAATTAATAAGTGAACTCATGAACAAATATTGATCAAATTATAAAATCATCTTTGTGGAATGGGTGCAACCCATGGCCCATATAAAGGCCCATGAGGCAATTTTGTTTGCAAATAGGTCCTTGGAGCACAAGGAAAAGAAGTAAGATATTTTTTGCATAAATTTATAGTATTTTCTTTATGGATTGTTGGGTAATAGAAATATAAAATAATATAGAAGTTTCCAAAGGAAAATAATTTATGAAATAATTTAGATAATAAAGGAGCAATTATCTAACCAAGTACGGTAACACGAGATGTGAGGCATCCAATAGTGTTATCTCATTCTGACCTTGGAATACTTAACTAAGTAAAGTAAGATTGTTTTGGGAGAAAAAGGATATTCCATGAGATAATGCTATATGTTTTAATAAATGCTTAAGCAACAACATTTGTATATGAAAGATACCCTGATTAATTCCACACATTAAATATGAGTTGGAAAAGACATTAGTGTGTTTTATGAAATAAGGATAACTTGATTTGAAGAATATATCCAAAGAGAGATCAAGGATAATTTATATTTCAATTCATGAAGAATTTCATAAAAGGATAATGATCAATAATCCAGCATGAGACATATAGTTATACACTTTCCTCAATGGTTTTGATCTTCCAACCATGTTTCTTCATGTCAATGGGGTGGGCCAACTTCAAAATATGAAGGAGTGATTATTCATCGATGGTTTTTACATTAAGAATATATAGTTGTGATTTGTGAGAATAAGAGTGGCGTCAGTGGTTAATGAGATTAAATCACATTCCATTCGAGTTAATTGTGTTATGCGATTGTCTCGTAAAAAACATGTATGGGAAGGGAAACACAAGCTTCCTCTCAATTCCTATTCCTCTCTCTATTATTCCTTTATTTCTTCATACTAACCATTAGGGTTCCTTCTAGATTTGTATATAAAGAGATCCCTAGAGTCATCAACCTCCATATTAGACATGGTACCTGACCTCTTCTATCTACAAGAAGCCTTTAAGAGGAAAGACCCAAAGAGGAGACTGTACTCTCATGGAGATCATCTCCTCCCTGGTCTACATGAGTTGAATACCTATACACACTATCCCTTTTCCTAGATAACGTGTTGAAGGCCTCCAGCCAAGGGAAAGACAAGAACCTAATCGCATAGTCCCCTTCGTGGGCTCCACACTCCCTCCCAAAATCTCCACTGTAACTTAGATAATCGACACAATAGGAAGGAGCCATGGTGGGACTCCTGGTGGTACCTTGGGACCATGTAGGAGATCATATACATTGGCTGGATGCTCTATCTTTAGTTATCAAACAAAGATGAAGTAGGTAATGGTTGTCGACATCCTTTCTTCAATTCTATTACCTATTGCAATACTTAGAAATATATGATATCCCTCGTCATCTCTGACCACCATGGACTTACCCTGAGGACTAACCAAGGTTCAACCAAGGTATGGTTTAATTTGAATAATATGATGGTGACACTTTAGGATTTTACATACATGCATATTAAATGTTGAATTGCTTGGATTCCTCTTTGCTTGCTAAATTGGATGATGTGCTTAACGTACTTGAACTATGATTGCATAATCTGCACATTTATACATTGAGGTACACAGTTAGATTATAACTACCTGCAATATCATTTGTTTATGTTTTCTGAGGATTTCTTGAATATTGACTAAATAAACTATTGGGCATTTATTTACATTATGTTCAATTATAATGCCACAATGAGTATCACACAAAGATGATAATATGTGAAGAAAATGACAGTTCTTATTTTTAAATAATTGAGTTATTATATGTTGTGATATTTCATCCACTCTTTTCCATGCACCCCACGAACACATTATATTTCAATATGCTAATATGTGCTTTATTTCAATAAGCTTTAGATAAATGCAATATATGAAGATAACCAGAGTTGATGAATTAGATGAAATTTACATAAAGGCACTAAAACTAAGTAATGGAGTATTAGTTAGATACTTATTCTAATACGTAATAGCTCTCATGTCATAAATTCATGTAACTCCTTTGAAGAGCATCATTGTATAACTTGTAAACAATATTTTTGATATAATGGAAATTATTTGCTATTATTTCTTATTTTGTTAAATAGGAATCTTGGGAATTTTAGATAATGGCTCTCAACTTTAAGGCATTACACTAGCACTAAAAGTGCCAAAAATTTCCCCTCTAACCATATCTTATTTCTATTAATTTTGTTTTGAGTTAGAATAAAATGTAGAGATCAAGGAGCCTATGTGATAAGGTGGACACCACTGTGCGAAGATTAATTTTGGGGCAGAGGACACAAAACATAATGTGTGTTCCTAATCTCTTGGGATGCATTTGTATTGGATAAAGATGATTGGGGCCTAGGGGTGAAGTCGATATGTGTGCGGAATGAGGCTTTTATGTGTAAGAATGGTTGGGAAATCAAATGCAATCGAAATGTACTATGGGTGGAAGGTGTTTTACACAAGTCCAACAATAGCTTGAGCAAGGCTCACTACAATTCTACGCCATTTTGGATAATTGTGTTTGACATTAATGAGTTCTTGGATGCCTATAGCTTTTAAAATATCTATAGTAGAAAATGGACAATTTTTGGTTGGACAATTTGGTCCTAGGGCATGCCAAGATAGGACTAGTGACCTCCTAGCTTATTCTAGAAGAGATAGTGGATGTAAAGGTGGCTAACATCATCACCAATTAAGTGAAGTTGGATGAGGGATTCCTTGAAACATATTTTGATGAGAACATTTTCAACTATATTCAAAAAGTAATAACTCTTCTAAAGGAAGGGTGTGAGGACAAATGGATGTGGAATGGGAAGAAAGGTCTTTTCATCATGTCATCTTCTTACTAGATTTTGAAGGGAATCAATGCCAATATGTGGGCATGTTTTTGGGATAAGATATGGAATGATGAGGAACCTGATAAAGTCCAGATGTTCACATGGATCGCCTATTGGGGTGCTATTGTGACTAGCAGAAGGAGGGATACACATCTTACCATAGATGTGTTGTTCCCTTAGTGCAATTAAGAAGAGGAAACTACCTTTCCTTCCTTAAGGGACTAACCCTATACTAGTTAGGATTGAAAGTTGAGCAAGGTAGAATATGATATCCCATGTTTCTTTTGCGACAACCTGGAGGAATGGACGAGTAGGTGACTGAAGTCTAAAAAAGATTGTATAATAAGTAAAATGATGACTACTTGGAATATCTAGTGCGTCAGAAACCTCAAAGTCTTCAAGGATAAGACCTTCTCCCTAGAGATCCAACTCCACAACATGCTCAATATCCTTCAAGTAAGGGGAGGCAAGAGGTTGAAGACAAAACAAAGGGAAGAAAGGCTACAGATATGACATGACCCCCTCCACAAAGTGGTTGGATCAAAGTCAACAAGGATGTTACAATTGGGAGAGGGGTATATGTGATTGTGGCACTGGATAGAGATGCAAACGAAAGTTGGAATCTAGGCAAGGGAAGAAAATGCATAGTTGAGCCTACGGTTGCCATGAAGTTAGAGGCTTTTGAGAAAATTGTTCATCTTGCAAAAGTCTAAAGGTGAGAAAAATCATCATAAAAAATGGCAGTGACAAAGCGATCCGGGGGCATAGTGAGTATGGTGAGTAAAACAATCAGCTCATTCTCCTGTCTTATCTTGCATCAGATGAAAAGAAAGCATACTCAGGAGTCTAAAGTTCTCTTCACCAAGAGAGGAGCCAACTAGGTTGCTGATGTCCTATCCATGTTCCACCTTCAAACCCATCAGGATCCTTGGACCTACTTAAGCCCTTGTTGTAGGAACCTCCAACATCCTTGAGCGGGAGAAAAGGAGAAGCAATCAATCAACTATACCTATTGGGCCTAAGAAGGGTGTAGTTCTAGTGGTAACCTTGTTTTTTCTACATGAGGTGGGAGGAATAAATAATAGGGCCTCCTAACTTGTAAAAAAAGAATAAATTGCAAAATCTTTTTGTTACTTTTGTCTAGTATTCTATGTTATCACATATAGTATTAAGTCTCACATACTATTTTGTGTCTCAGACATAGACCACTAATTATAGAGATTTCACTTTATCATCCTAAGATTTTGAAAAGGCTTAGAAATATATTTCTTCACCGTAAGGGATAATTCCAAGTACACCACCAACAACACCTAAGGTGATAGTAGTGGATAAGGAGGAGAAGGTGATAATTTCATAAAAACAAGTAGAAAGAATAAGACATGTCTAACCATGGGGATGACAATGAGGAGGTAGCAATATTAGATGATGAGAAGAAATTTGGGAGAAGTAAAGGAATCATCTATTACAGTCTAGTTAGGGCCCATAAGAGGACTGATCAATGCATATTCATCTTTCCTTTTGCATAATTTTCATAGTATTTTTATTAAAACTTATCTTTTTTAGTAGTTTTTAAGACGATTTGCAATTCACCTACTTTTTTATTTATTATGCAAATATTCATTGTTTCTGTCACGTTTTCTAGATTTTTCCTTCCAAGTAGATTTTGACCTACTGAGCTCACGAGGCAACCATCTCGCAGAACCAGATGGTCATTTCACCTCCATGAAGCCCCAAAGCCTAGATCCAGAAGACCATTTGGTCCTCACCTCAACATGCCATCTCAACATTCTAGACGGGCATCTTGCTTCAACCATAAGATTAGCTCGTGCCTCCAGACAAGCATCCAAGTACACCCAGATGGACATCTCATGACCACACTAGGTCAATCGTCTGCATAGTGCTCCAAGATTAGGGTTTCAAGTTGATTAATAGGTGCGGCTGCACCAAACGGACGTCCCACACCCAAACAATCAGTTCAGGCATTTCTTCCAGCCTAAGAAAAGGAACCAAAAGGTGCCACCACCCCCTAACTAGGGTTTGACTGCTTCCTTCATCCCACACCACGTCACAATGAGATAGGCATTTCAACAAAATTAGATGGTCATCTTATGGAGTGTAGACACCAAAAGTTAGTAGAAGCCCCTCCTTTTCCTTATACCCATTTTAGGATTTCCGCCCCTCCTTCCCCTATAAAAGGAGGGGGGACTCCACTAACAAGGGAGTAATCGATTTGGTACTTGCATCTTTTAATTAAGTTTTGTACTTTCAATTCATAGTGTATCTTCATTCTGCAATAAATTTTTGTTCTTCATTCTAGATCTTGCTTTTTTCTCATTCTGTTCTAGTTCTTTCTCTTGAAGCAATGGATTAAGAGAGCAAGCCATTTAATAATCATCAACATTGGTCTCCTTGGAGATTTCATCCTTTGGTCTATGGATTTCTATATTATTTCCCTTATTTCTACATTCCTCACCATGGCTAGTGAGTTGTTCTGTTATCGAGGTGAGGGGCGTATCCCCTTAGCTATGTGTTGATCAGATCAAGTTTTACACAACTTTTTATATGGATGATTTTTAGTTAAGAAATTTCTTATTCTAATGAAGCAATTAATCACTTTTATTGTGGGTTAATCTAGGCAGATGAGACCGTGGAAACTGGGATTAGAAAACCTAAACTGATTACACAAGGATTTATATGTAATCGAAGAAAAATCCCCTTAGGATGACGAACTAGGATGCATGAATGTCATGACCAATGGGTTCAGTTGAGATCATTTCTTTTGTTTCATTTATAAATGATTCACATACCTTCTTCTAACTTTCTCATCATGTATTCCTTCAATCATGTTTTCACTTTGGCTAGGGTGGTGAAACCCCTAAGCCTCAATTCTTTTCCCATCTGATTCAATCATTTCTTTCAACACTTGTTTATAATCCCCTTCTTTCAATTCTTGCACTTTATTTTCTTATTCATAGATAATCTTTCTTTTCTAATGATCTTCCTCCTTTCTTATCTTATCATAATCCTTTCATTCCTTTCCTTAGTGTAATCATTTATTTCATTTTCACTTTAATTTCTTGATCTATTGTAATCACTCTCCCAATCTTGGAATTTACATTTTCAGTTCAAATATTCAAAAACTCCAAAAAGAAATAAAGTTTGAAAATCAGTTGGGCATAGAGAAAACAAACATAAAAACATTGTCCTGTGAGATTGAACCTTCTATACAAACCTTAATTGGAAAGTAAAAAAATTTTAAATTGTAGGATAATTATCTTAGTGAACTGGTGTGTACTTTGATGCATATCAATTTTGACATCGTTCCCAGGGACAACATATCATTTTCTCGAACCTTGAAAAACTTTTGAACAATTTTTTTTCATTTTTTCTGCCTTAGTATCATTTTGGAAGTGCTATCTCCTCCTTCTGTTGAGTTTCCATTCTAGTAGTAAGTTTTTCTGCACTTGAATATATCTATCAATATCAACTATGCATGTGATGCTTTCCGAATGCTGATTTTGCACTGCCACTTTTTGATCCAGAGCCAGAAAGAACATTCCATCATTTGAATATACAAAACTGAGTTAGGATAGATGACGAGGAGGTTACATGTAGGATTGAGCATGTACTTACTTCTCAAAGAGAGTGCATGATGGTTGAGCACGCGGTTGGAGAAGTGGCTCTGCCTGTAACCTATGTGGCTGAGCAAGAGGCTTTGGAAGCTACTCAATGGGAGACTGAAAGACAAAAAAAGTTAAAGTATTTTTCTACACCTAAAATTGAATATGCACAACATCCTATTATGCCACCCAAAATTACAGCCCCCCAATTTGAGATCCACACCCAATGGATAACCATGCATTAAGCCAACCCATTTCTAGGAACAAGGGTGAGGGTTGCCAAGATCACCTCCAACATTTCACTAACATCTATTCTTTGCATAAGATCCTACGCGTTACTGAAGATGACATTAGACTTAGGATATTCAAACACTCTCTCTTAGGGAAAGGCAACAGTTGGTATAATGCCATGGAGAGTGAGGAATGGGTCACCACCTAGGAGTCCCTACAAATCAAGTTCTTGGATAAATATTTCCCCCTTCCCTCACTTGTGGAATTAGGGGACAAATCCTTCTCCTTTCAATGCTCCCAGGAGAAACTCTAGGAGAATCTTGAAATATATTTTGGGAACTTCTCCAACGCTTCCCTCATCATGACATTACTCAATCTCAACTCATTGAGATAATTGAGATATTTTACTGTGGTGTTGATGATGACACTAAGAAATTCCTTGATTTCTCATCTGGAGGAAACTTTTGTTTCAATTTTTAAGTAGTTCCTGGAGGTAATAAAATGAGCCTCTGAACCCCAGGCAAGATGAGGAATCGGTGGGGTTCTCAAGGTATCCATGGTCGAGGTAAATCTAGATATCCATACCATCGTTGAAGATAATAAAATGATTTCTCTAAAATTGGATCACCTAGAGTTCTCCTTCAATGCTTGTGAGAGGCAACCCCGACAAGTTAGAGCTATAGAATATCTTTAAGGGATCTACCAAGGGTATGATCATGCTCTTCAATGTCAATAACTCTACAACACTACCATGCATCCTGAAGTTGGTTAGCAAGTGGAGGACTTAAACTCAATCCATATTATCTTGGGCCAGGATTACTACAATCCTAATCTAGCTAGAAACCATCCCTGATTTAAATATGGAAATCCTGTAGGATCAGAAAACTCTTCACAACTCCCTCCCCCCAAAAGACCATCTTTCCCTCAAAATAACAATCATCCACCACCAAGCTTCACATACAACAATCAAAGAGACTTTGGAAACCAAGAAAATTATAGGGGTAATTTACATAATCGTGGGCCCTACCAAGTGAAACAATTTCAAAACCTTCATCAACTGCCACCCCAACCTCAAGCAGAATAGAATGTCCCCACACCCTCAACTAATGATAGGGAGTCTACCTTGGAACAAATCATCCTTGCACAACAAGCTCACCAAAAGGTGATTGATGCTTAGTTAGCCCGCCTCATTGCCCAATAGAAACCCCCTGTGGACACCTTGTTGGATAGCCTAAGAAAACTCAAAACACCTTGAACAACTTAAGGTTGTATCCACTCATTCAAAGAAAACTCGTAGTTGTACCTTTGGATTTTGAGGATGATGATACTGTGGTTGTTGAAACTCCTCCTATACCTAAACCTTTCGTTCTTGCCCCTATCATTCTAGGTGTAGAGATTGATGAACCGGATATCCCTATTTACAAACCACACCCTCCATACCAAGCCCTCCTGAAGCAGACTAGGCTTGATACACATTTCATGAAATTTAGGGATGCCATGAAAAGTTACATGTGGATGTTCCTTTTCTTGATGCCTTAGATGATATGCTGCCAAGTCCAAGTACATGAAAACTTTATTAACCAGAAAGTATATAATTGAAGAACATGAAATGACAATGCTTTCTAGAACCACTTCTAACACCATTAAAAACAACATGCCTAAAAATAAGAAAGATCCTAGTTCTTTCGGAATTGGATGTTATCTTGGTGATAATGCTTGCAGGAAAATCCTTGAAGATTTAGGTGCTAGTATTTCTATCATGCCCTATAGTCTTTGCAGGAGATTAGGATTCATTGATATGCTACCCACTGCCATGACAATCCAGTTGACTGACTCATCCATGACAAAACCTATGGGTATCATTAAAGACATAACTGTAAGGGTTGGGAAAGATACTTATGTCCCATATGATTTTTTCATCATGGATATAAAGGAATATTTACGCTATCCCATTATCTTTGATCGTCCCTTTTTGGCAACCGTCCAATACTTGATTGATGTTGAGGTCAGAACCATCTTTTTGCACCTAGGAAAACAAACCCTCTAGTTTAGGGTGTTAGAAAGTATGCAAGGAACCTCTCACTGGGAAGAGATTTATCTCCTTGATTGTGTTGAGAAGCTCCACTAGTTAAGACAAGAATTGGCGCTAATTTAGGATCCCCTTAAGAACACCCTAGTAACCCCCATTGATTGTGGTTTTGAAGATGACTAACTGGAGAAATATAGAGTTCATCCTGACATCTTTAAGGAGATCTATGATGAAGAGTTTGAGGATATAAAAATGATCTCTCTCGTGGATGAGAAACATGAACCACCTAAGGCACCCAAGATGAATCCCCTCCCAGAAGGTCTTATGTATGTTTTCGTTGATGAACAAAAACTTTATCATGTTATCATTAATTAGGATCTTACCCATGAATAGGAATCCAAGCTCATGACTGAGCTTAGGAAGCGGAAGGCTTCCCTAGGGTATTAAATGTATGATTTGATAGGAATCGATCAAACGATTTGCATGTATAAGATTCCTATGATTGAGGAATACAAGCCATCTAGAGACCCTCAAAGGAAATTAAATCCAATCATGAAAGAGGTTGTTCACCTAGAGGTTATAAACTGTTGACTTCAAAAATCATGTTCCCCATCTCTAAATCACCATGGGTTAGCCCTGTCCATGTTGTCCCCAAAATCGGGGGAAACACTATTTTGAGAAATGATAAGGATGAGATTATCCCCACCCGTACCATTATAGGATGGAGGATGTGTATTGATTATAGAAAACTGAATAAGGTCACTAGGAAAGATCACTCTCCTCTTTCCTTTCTGGATCAAGTACTTGAGCACCTTGCCCATCAACAATATATCTATTATATTGATGACGATTCATGTTTATATTAGATTCCCATTCATCCTGACGACCAGGAGAAAACAACTTTCATTTTCCCATTTGGTACATATGCATTCAGGAGAATGGCTTTCAGGCTGGGTAATGCTCCAACCACTTTTCAGCGGTGCATGTTCACTATGTTTGTTGGATTGACTAAGACTATAATGGAGGTTTTTATGGACAATTTTCTCCATTTATGGAGAATTCTTTGACTCTTGCTTCAGATATTTCTATCTTATTTTAGAAAAGTGTGAGGATGAACACTTGATTTTAAACTGGGAAAAATGTCACTTTATGCTTACAGAAGGGATTGTCTTAGGACATAGAGAGAGCAACCATAGAACTGAAGTTGATAGAGCCAAGATTGATGACATCTCCAAATTGCCACCCTCATTTCTCTCAAAGACATTCGTGCTTTTCTTGGGCATGAGGGTTTTTACCGTTTGATATGGACTAAATTGTCTTAATTTCGAGGATGAAATTTCTCTTAAGGTGTGTAGGATGTGATGGAGTGGAATTTTACAATCCTTAAATGTTCAATGACATAAGTGAATTGATATGTTGAGTTATCTTGAGAATTTCAAGTGTTTTGGTAAAGTTTGAGTGTTGATTGATGTTGATATAATGATTAAGATTCCTAAGTTCATGAATTTATGGAGTGGTCATTTGACATGTCAAATAGTCAAGTTTTGGCTCCAAAATGGAATGGAATGAAGGCCGAGTGATGATAGAGCTATGGTTAAAATTTGGTGACAATTGGAGGTTTCTAGAAGAAGTTATTAGGTTTGAATATAGTTTAATTATGAACATTTTGATGTATTAATGACTTAGCTAATCAATATTTAGCTAGGTCCCACTATGTAGCTGTCACAGAGGGTGAGTTGAGCTAGCCACAGATTGGCTATGTGGGTCTTTTTCTGCCCTTGTATTTACTTGATCAAACGGTTTATGAGTTGTACTCTTCATGGCAGTTGCATCCTAGTCATGGTAATGACCACCCACGACGTAGTGGCATGGAGGATGTGGGTGAGAGGGGGAAGACAATCGAGGATTGATTAGCCTCACAACAGCGAGTGGAAATGGTAGACCTCCTCGTTCAAGAATTTCAAAGACAAGAGGACAGAGAACAAGTTCTCTTCCTGCGACCATCCTAGAGGGTTTGTAGTAGAAGTCCCAACGTAGAGGATGAAGACGAGGGAGTTTTCAAGGGAGAAATAGCCTCCACCTATTACTGGTGTTCCACTACTCATGCAGAGTGGACAAGGATGATGGCTTTGAGCTAGGAGGAGCCCAAGAGGTTTCCCTCTTTTCTTCGATGCAAAAGTTCCTACTGGCGGCGGCGTTCTTCTCCATCTGCGAGGAGCCACCACAGTGGAGGTGG
Organism: Alisma plantago-aquatica; assembly: GCA_963693085.1. NCBI lineage: Eukaryota > Viridiplantae > Streptophyta > Magnoliopsida > Alismatales > Alismataceae > Alisma > Alisma plantago-aquatica. The sequence continues at coordinate 1,958,174,426 of OY856409.1, read as the reverse complement.
CCTCAAGGCCAGAGGCACAGAGGGAGATCAATCTCTTGGTGGCATGTATCAATACCAGGCGAGTGGCGATGTGGTGAATGGAAGAGGCGAGAAGCAAAGGGACCCCGTCAATTCTCGCCAGAGTCATCCCTCACGGTACCGTCGATCTCAACCAGACCTCTAGGGGGAGAATCCAGTAGCAACCCATGAAATCAGTGGTATGGAGGGAGGCTAGTTGGAGGTTTTGAAGGCCATATCAGTTGTCAAGGTGGAGGGGGCCCTACGCGATTGCTCGCCGGTGTCTTCCCTTACAGCGGCATCCTCAGGATCTGAAATGCGAGTCCGCATTACGCGAGTGTGGGTGAAAGAGAGGAGGCATGAAGTGGTCGAACCTGTGAACACCAGACCGAGCGGATTGGATATGGACCGGCCGGCTCGACACAGAACCAGGGATGCCCATGAGTGAAATCAATTGGAGCAACGACGCCACGTGGTAGAATGTGATAGGCTTAAGAAAGGTAAAACTTCAATTTATCTACAGATCTTAGATAATTCACAAAAAAATAGCTCGCTTACTAGAAAAATACAAATAAGGTACCTAAATTCTCAGAAAAATGTATAGAACAATATGAAAGTGCTTTTGATGCACTAATATCAGCGATATCATATAAGATATGTAATTCTTGTTTAATGGATAATAAATATCAAATAATGGCCTAAGATTATGAGAATATATCACTAAGTCTATAATCATGTTTAGAATCCAAATGATGTGAGTAATTGTAATGTTGATGCACGAAATTATTTAATTTGCTTCATGTTGCTAATTAGGACTAATAACCCTAAATAAAATATAATAAATACTTACATGCCCAATAAATGACGAAATTTATAGAATAAGCTCGTATCATTATTTGGAACCTCAGATTTAATTATGAGATCATGATGATGCATATAATTCATGTTATATGAAGATGAACCTTGATACATGTCATGAAACCCTAATTTAGGTTAATGATGTAACCTAGGGTTAATTTGTGCACAAAAATTCTATGGAAGATAATTTTTAGATAATGAACCATAATATAGAATATGACATCAGTAAGATAATCCCAAGAAGATAATACAAGTAACAATGAGAATATCATAATGAGATAAGCTAAACCCTAATGAACACGATTAGAGTTAAGATGAGATGTAAGATGATGAGAACCTGATGATAGTATGTGGTCTTGTCTTAATTAGGGTTTGAATAAGATATAGATGACATGAGGAATATGTGATTAGGATGTCTCTTTGGAAGGTACACCATTACCTCTTACTTGGCTTATTATACAATATGCTTGTGTTATATGGTAGTAAATACTTGGCATATGGTATTGGTTGAAATGACTGTTCTTGTATGATAAGTTTCTTGATTTTCCATACTTACTACTATGAACACATCAAACATAATATATCTGTTCCATTATATGAAAGCACCAACTTTTTGGTAGTGTGCTTGGAAGTGACCTAACTCTTTGGTAGTGGTCACATTGTACATATGGAAGCATCGACTCTTTGGTAGTGTGCTTGGACCTAACTCTTTGGTAGTGGTCACATTATACATATGATCCAACTCCTTGGTAGTGATTATCAAGTTCTTAATGCATTCAACTCCTTCGTAGGAATTCATGGATGATATAATGGAAAATATGCCTAAAAGATATGTGTTCTCTATTGTTAATAAACTTTCTTTTATTCAAGCATGATTTTGCCATATTGCTTATTACTGCCAAGTTTACTTTTATTGTTATTTCCAAGATATGATGAGAGGTATATAAAAGACACGTAGGCACACTCAGTACAATATTCTTGAATATTGTGCTGACATGTACCACATGTAATCTTTTGTTTAGGTTGTGGACATATGATCTTAAAGATCCAGGATAGTTGTGACTTGTGTGATAAGTTGATGTACAGGTGGACCTGTTGTCTTAAGATCCTATTGTTTAGTGGTAGTACATGTATATGCATAAGTTTCCTATTCAATATGTAATATCAAATGATGTAACAATTCATGTTGTAATTATGTGTTGAATGGTGAACATGTGTTGTATGGTTTTAGTATTGTTCATGTGTGTGTGCTACTGATTGTTTCCTTCTGACTTCCTATGATTGTCTTCTTATTGGCCTAGTGTGTGTTGTTTAAATTGGGATTCTCGTTGAGGTGAGGGTTTCAATTTGTACGTCACACATCAGATTAAGTTTTACAAAATCTGGGGACGTTACACCATTGCTTCATCTGTGATTTTTCAAAAATCATCAAACCCTTGAGAAACCTACTCCAAAAAGACACCCCCTTTGTGTTTGACAAAGATTGCATGGCCAATTTTCTTTGTTTAAAAGATTCCCTCACTTCTACTCGCATCATTAGGCCCCTGATTGGTCCTTACCTTTTGGATTAATGTGTAATTTGAGTGATTATTTCGTTGGTATTATTCTTGAACAACATGTTTATAAAAAGCACCATGTGATTACTATGCATTTAAAACTCTAAGCGGACTTACACCACCACTAAGAAGGAAATGCTAGCTAAAGTCTTTGCCTTCAACAAGTTACACACTTGGTAGGGTCCAAAGTTATTGTCTATTCGAACCATGCAACCATTAGATATTTGATGACCAAAAAGGAGGCCAAACCCCGTCTTCTTTGTTGGGTCCTTTTACTTCAATAGTTTGACTTAGATATCCTTGACAAGAAGGGTTGCGCGAATGTGGTTGTATACCATCTTAGCCATATTGACTTCTTTGATGATGATGGTGTCACCATCATCTACACACTTCGAGATGACAAATTATTGAAAATGGAATCCCAATATCCTTGGTTAGCAGATTATGTAAATTTTGTAGCTGCAAGTGTATTGCACCATGAATACAAGGGACATTCTAAAGCTAAATTTTTGCATGATGTGAAAGACTACTATTGGGATGACCCCTACCTTTTTAGGCTGTGTTCTGATGGAATTTAGCACAAGTGTGTCACAGAGGAAGAAGTCCATGAAATTCTTGAGCAGTGTCATTCCAGCCCCACTAGAGGACACATGAGCTCTCAGGAAATGCTAGGAAAGTGTTGCAATTAGGTTTTTTTTTGTCCGCTCTATTCAAAGATTCCTATGAATTCTTTCTCTCTTGTGATGAATGTCATAGGACTGAAAACATATCTAAGAGAGACCAAATGCCCATGACTTCTTAGTAGGAGACTGAAATCTTTGATGTTTGGGGAATAGATTATATGGGCCCATTTCCTTCTTCTTATGGGTGCAAATATACCTTGGTGGCTGTAGAGTATGTTTCAAAATGGGTCGATGTCACCCCCACCGAAACTTGTGATTCCAAACTAGTGAAGAAATTTTTCAAAGACATTATTTTTCCTAGATTCGGGGTACCTTATACCATGATTTCTGATGGAGGCTTGCATTTCTTAGAAAAACTTTTTGAATCTCTACTGAAACAATATGATGTCCATCACAAGGTCGCCACCCCTTACCACCCTCAGGCTAGTGGTTAGGTTGAGGTTCTGAATTGGAAAATCAAGTCCATCCTAGAAAAGATAGCCAATCACACTAAGATAGATTGGGTTTTGAAACTTAGTGATGCATTGTTGACATATAGAACTTCCTACAAAACTCTAATAGGCACCACTCCTTTTAAGTTAATTTATGGAAAATATGGCCATCTTTCCATAGAATTAAAAATAAGGCTAATTGGGCTATCAAAAGATTAAAGTTTGACTTGTATGTAGTAGGAGAAAATAATTTTATGCAAGAGTTAGATGGGCTTGGGATGACATCCTATGAGAAGGCCAGAATATATAAAGACAATACCAAATTATGACATGATGCCCATATTAGGTGAAAATATATTCGGGAGGGCAACCATGTTTTAATGTAAAATTCTAGGTTGAGACTTTTTCTGGGAAAACTTAAATCCAAATGCTACGAGCCCTACCTTGTCAAGTGTGCCTACCCTCATGGCAATTGTCTTCTCTGGGATAAGGTGTTAGGATAGTTTTAGGTCAATGGGCATAGGTTGAAACCATACATTACCGTTGAGTACATTTTGACTTCAGAGATACAACAACTTTCATTACTCGAAGACCTTCATTTGAAAGACCCTCCACCACCCCCACCGAAACCGCTCCATGATCAATCTATGTCTGGCCTTCAATATAAAACTAGACACTTATTGGGAGGCAACCCAATCTTCTATTTTTGCATTTTCTATAGAATTATTTTTGCTAACCTTCATCATTTCAATTTTAGATTTGTATTCCAATTCAATTCACAAAAAGGGGGGTCAGCTACCCAGCATCATGTTTAGTCTTGGTGAAGGAAAGCTTTTCCTCTGAGTGAGACAACCATCTGGTAGCAACAAAATGACCTTCACATCCCTTTAGGCGGCTGTTCCAAAATGAACAACCATTCAAATTTCAAAACACTGCCATTATCACACCAAACAGTCGTCTGGCACCACCGAGACGGTCGTCTCATGCCTCAAGGCGCATTCAATGGGAATTCAAATGTGCAACTATTTCAACATTTGAAACGCCCCACTTACCACCCAAACTGCCAAAGGATCATTTGATGATCACTAGGTGCTCGTCACACTTGATCAGGTTGCCTATAGAATAAGCAACTCGGGGATAGCCAATTCACTCATCTACGTCGCCCTCCCTTGCTCTTCTTCCCCCTCCCCAAGCCCAAGAATCCCGTCGGTGACCTATGACATCCCCACCATCTTTCCCGAATCCCCAACCAGCCACCTCACCATGGTAGATGGTTGTCTCCCCTACGCCGACGGTCATCTCATTGATGAGCCAATCATTCTAAGTGACCTCTATTTGATTTTCCCCCAATCGAGCACCTACCAGCAACACCTCCCCAGCCCGCCAAACGACCGTCACAGCTCTACCAGACGACCACCTCACTATTAGACGGCCACCTCGTGTGACCAAAGCCACCATCCTGCCTCAGGCTAGCCATTTTCTTCCTCGGTACCATCAACTGACGCCATCTGGAGGGCTATTTTTGTCACCCCCTCTTCAGCCTAGGATGACAATACCTTCTCCAGACGAGACGAACAGTTGAACTGCCAAATAATTTTTTTGTTGAAATATCTAGAGATGTAAATGACAACTGGATTCTGGGAAATGGAAGAAAATGCATATCTGAGTCTATTGTTGCCATGGAGTTAGAGACCATTGAGGAAATTGTTCATCTTACAAAAGTCTAAATGTGAGAAAAATCATTATCTGAAGTGACATTGCCAAAGAAATACAAGGGCTTAGTGAGAATGGAGTTAAAGAATCATCTTATTCTCCTATCCTATCTCGCATGAGATGCAAGGAAAGTATACTCAGGAGTCTGAAGTTCTCCTTTACCAAGAGAGGAGCCAACTAGGTTGTTGACATCCTATCTAAGTTCCACCTTTGAACCCATCAGGATCCTTGTACCTACTTAAGCCCTCATTGTAGGAACCTCCAACCTCCTCGAGTGGTTAAAAAGGAGGAGCAATCAATCGACTATCCCTACTAGGCCTAACTAGGGTAAAGATCTTGTAGTAACCTTGTTTTTTCTGCATGACATGAGAGGAATAAATAATAGGGCCTCCTAACTTCTAAAAAAAGTACAAATTGCAAAATCTTTTTGTTTTTTCCTAGTATTCTGTGTTCTCAAATATAGTATTAAGTATCATATACTATTTTGTGCTCCAAACAAAGACCACTAACTGTATAGATTTCTTTTTATCATCCTTAGATCATGCCAATTCTTGAAAAGGCTTAGAAATAAATTGCTTCATCACAAGGGATAATTCCAAATATATCACCAACAAAACCATAGGTAATACTAGTGGATAAGGAGGAGAAGGTGATAATTTCATAAAAACATGTGGAAAAGAAGACAACATGTCTAATCACAAGATTGACAATGAGGAGGTAGCAATATTAGATGACGAGAAGCATTTTTGGAGAAATAACGACAACATCTATTACGGCTGTAATGACCCCGTCTCCCTATAACCCCCAATTAAGGAAGACCAAGAAGTCAGAGTTGCTATCCCAAAACAGGATCACTGGTTTTGCAAATAATAAAAAATAATTAATAAATTCTACAAAAGGCTAAGCTTAAAATAGGATAAAAATTTACTTTTCACATACCTTTCAAAAATAGGAATCTGGAACTTCTACCAACTGTAGAGTTCTATCTAACTGAATCCTCGTTTATGATTTAACTTTATTCTTCACAAGTTCCACTTTACTATTTGTCCAATTTCAAATATTCCTAAAACACTGATATACAAAACGTCGGTCAGTATAATGAATTATATTGTTATGTGGGGGAACCAAAATCTTGCATCTATCTGTAACAACATAATGCAACCAACATATTTCTTAACAGAACAAACTTTATGTATTAAACATAACTACTCAATCTCTACATATACTTGCCTCTGTGTTTTCCCTGTAGTGGACATGGATACTATATATGGTCGATCTGAAATAGCCCCTATGATCCTACCTTAAAGATAGATCACGACCTAGGGTTGTGTAGTCATATGGTCCTACCCAAGGGTAGATCAACACATCGAATCATGATAACGAGATGATCCTACCCCAAGTGTAAACCATGTACTAGGTCATCCATCTCATTATCATCAAAGCTACAGAGAAGAACTAGGATCTGAGCTAGTCATGCACATATACTTATGGTGATAGTCAGAGTCACTTTATAGTTGCATGAAATAAAAGTCAACCAAATAGTAATTTCTAAGCAACTGATAAAACCTCAGAAATCACCATGAAACTAGAGCGATTAGTCATAAGTGTAACCCCATACCTAATTTGAAGTCTTAGATATGAGCAAGATATCCAATCCAATGGAGATGTCCAATCAATCAAGTTAAGCAATCTTGATCCAAAAAACTATGTGTAACACCTAATTGTCACAAACATATCCCAAATAACTCCTTATTGACTTGGGACACCTTTCCAAGGTTTCTAAGTTTCATTAGGATTCGTTAGCACTTCTTAGATCAATTTCTCAAACTTTATCCTTTTTACGTCAACAAACCTTAAAGAAACAATGATAGGTTCAAAACCCTAATGACTCACTTAATCATATTAAAACCTTCTTTATCATCAATTTGACTTAGGATCATCCTAGTATCATTTCTTAGAAAGGATTTCCAAAAGTAACTCATTAAAAGCCATTACCACCTAGATTAGGGTTTTCAAGCCCATTAATGCACTTTATTCATATGAAACCCTAAATTAGCCAATTAAGCACATGGATCATCCTTTTAGGATGAAAAAGTCCCTTTTATTAATAGTAGGTTAATATTGGTTTAAATTATCGAAACTTAGGGTTTTTCATTAATTAAACTATTAAGGATGATAATTTCAACACCTTTCGAATTGTAAATAGAATTAGGTTTCAAATTCATTTTTAGTGGATTCCTTGTATTATCCTGATCAATTTTTTTATATAACTTGTCTAAATCCAAGCATCCTAGTAATTTCTATAGTTTTTGCAAGATAAACATAATCATCACCAATCAAGGGTTGCCACATTATCATTATACCATAAATTAACTCACCAGAGTAATCAATTAAGAACGGAGGAAAAGTCTTCAGTGCGCTTGTTGTTAACACACACGTGAAGGGGTATCCGAGTCTTTTGACTCTAACCACCGTCTCCTTCCTCGTGCAACCCCATGCTACACGTCCTTGATGCCGCAGGTGACGGCCCTGTCGATGTTCAGCTGTGCACCCCTGACATTGGTCGGATAGGCATTAGGGCACACCTTCTTTATGCCCTCGTGGTGTCATGGTGGACATCATCTTCACCTAGCGCTTCCATGGAAGCATGTCGAAGCTCCTCCTCGAACCTTCATCAGTGGCGAAACCAAGTGCCTACCTCTTGGGCATGTGGGTTCATCACTACCGCTGTAGGTTGCTTCAATGATGGATCCAAATCCTACAACTGATCTTCTCTCATGGAGTAGGTGCATTCAAGCTTGGGAGGGTTCTTCCCTTCCATGTTGGTTGCTATTTCTTCTAGTGGCGCACATCCTTCCTGGTGCAGGGTGCTCCATGAAAGGATGACAACGTCTAATTCTGCCCCCCCCAGCATCCATCTTCAGGCCCGTCAATGACTCGCTAGCCACCAAACCCTATGGTTACCACTGTGGACAAGAAACATACGTAGCATGTTGTTCCCATGTCCCTTGCTTATATAGACAACCCGTAGGACTCCTAGGTATAAAAGGAAATGACGAGAAGGACTGTGGGCCACGACATCTGTTTCCTTCTTGGGGTGTTATAGATGTCAACTATAGAAAGTGTTTTAATCCTATCAAGACTCAATTAAAAGAAAAGTGTCCCAGAGACTACCAACTCCTTTGCAAACAAAAACTATCATTTAACCAAAACAACCCCTCCACAACAGGCCAACTTTTTGGTAAAACAAAAAGCCATCAAAGAAGGTATCAGGACCATGCACCCTGAAAATAAGTCATTAGTCTTCTAGGAAACTCCTTAATGACTTAGATTAATCTTTTCCTTTCTCTTATATCGTATGGGTTCTGAATTCTTTAAAGAAAACTTTTAAATAATTAGATCTTAGTGTGGTAAGATTTAGTAGCACAACATAATTACATTTTCCCTTTTTTAATCTATCATTGGAATAATAACATAGTAGAATTCACCAAATCCATCATTACACATAAACCATTCAATTTCATAATAATACATTATGTTGGAGAAATTGCATCACAAACCATATAAACCCAAAAATTGGGGTTGTAACATCAGCCCAGTTAGGGCCCATAAGGTGACTGATGAATGCATTTTCATCTATCCTTTTGCATAGTTTTAATAGTATTTATATTAAATTTATCTCTTTTTAGTAATTTCTAGGAAAATTTGCAATTTACCAATTTATTTATTTATTATGAAAATATTAAGGTTTTTCCTTCAAAGAAAGATTCTAACCTATTTAGCTCATGAGAAAATTGTCTCGCAGCACCAGATAGTTGTTTCACCTCCATCAAGCCCCAAAGCCCAGATCAAGATGACCATTTGGTCCTCGGCTCAACATGCCAGGTCAACACCCAGAGGGGCATATCGCATCAACTAGACAATTGGATGGTGCCTCCAGATGTGCATCCAAGTATGTCCAGACGGCCGTCTCATGACCATGCTAGGTCATGTTGGGTTTTAGGGGAGATAGAGAAGGCAGCGGAAACAAAAAATTTCTTCTACCAAAACCCAGAGCAAAGGAAACACGTCAACGTCGATATAATAGGAAGGATGGTTTGTGGAGGCGTACCTTGTCCCGAGGCTTTCTCGGTGACTTTACCTTACGGCTTGTGCGGTCTGCACCTCCGGTCATGGACAGTGTCTGTGCAGCTCCTGGTCTCATCGGGACTGTCGGGATTGACAGCTGTCCTGTGAGCGGCAGAAGTCTCTCGCCGCTGAAGTAGTCCATACGGACCACCTGGAACTCCGATCTCCTTGTCCCATAAGGAATCAGAAGGAGTCTCACCCTCATGTCAGTGTACTAGTCACCAACACACTCTCCTGCCACCAATCACTTTCTACAGTTGTCATTCCCTTGATGTGCCTCCCTTATCGAGCAACACTTGCTTGGGCTCACTCTCGGTTACCAAAACCAGAGAGAATGACAACTTTACAGAGTAGCCGGTGCACTGAGTTGTTCACCAGAGAAGCCCCCAATACCCCTATATATATAGGATGGTCATGGGACAGGGTTCTCTATCTCGGGAAATGTGGGATTAAATCTGGAGTAGAAGGGTTCGAGATTTTCCACAAAACAAGCAACTTGCGACAGCTGAACCGATCGTTTCAACTCTGAAACGATCGTTTGGTGATCTCAGCCGATTGTTTCAACCTGAACTGATCATTTGGGACACCTGAGCCGATCGGTTCATCACATGAGCCTATCAGTTCATGGTCCTAGTCCAACTAAAATTGACTTTCAAATTTGTCTCTGATTAATCAAATATTAATCCTTGTCCAAATCGAATTTGTACAAGTGAAACAAATTGTATTTGCAAAATAGTCTTCTGACTTTCCAAACAATCTCGGTTAGACCAGTTGAGTCGATCAGTTCAACCCTTGAACCGATCGTCTCAGCCTGTCTTGAGCCGATTGGTTCATCACATGAGCCTATTAGTTTACCAACCTGAGTCGATTGGTTCATCACATGAGCCGATCGGTTGGAGCAGCAGACTTGTGCAAATTAGTCACTCACAATTTCAATCAATCTGATACTCCGATCGATCGTTCCAACACCTTGAACACTATGATATTGAGCTATGAATTGATTGAGTGTTTAATTGAACTACTAAACTCCTTTATTAATCAATCTAAACATTATTTGTGGATAAACTCATGTTCAAGGTTAAATCCTATGTGTGTGACCCTACAGGTCCATTTCACATTGGCAGTGAAAGTCCATAACACTTACGACTTCACAATTAAAGAGCAGTGCCTAGTTGCACATCAGTGCTACCCAAGTGAAATAGAAAGTTAGAGAACAACTTTCAATCCTACAATCCATGAATGGTGTTATAGTGAATATATAATTCCTTTGTCACTGATATCCCGAATGAACTCAAGGCATGGAACAGTCATCCTATCAACGTTCATTCACTTTCTTGATCTCAGAGTAGATTGGAGGAGATATGTATGCCATCAATATCACAAACTGATTCACATATGCATGTGCATGCTTATCTCAATCCTATTCATCACGTGGCCATGGATATCAAACTCCCTCAGGAGGGACAAATCCCATATCTATCACTCACCCCTCAAAAGCCCCATGTGTCAAAGCCACCCAATCATCAACTTTATAACAATCCATGTTTCAGGACTGCATTTGATGATGTCAAAGTGTTCCCAACAACATGTGTTGAGTGTAGTGATTTCAGGTCAAAGAATCACACTCACCACCATTACTATGAGAACTGATTGTGACTACCATGTCATGGTTCCATGTGTCAAACTCACAGTGGGTATGTCCGATAAACTTGTTCTCTAACAAGTACCTATGTGTTTTGTTTGATATCTCCATATCATGACTAATTAGATTTTGTCATCAACCAACACCACAATCTAGTCTTATGTGTCATTGCTATCTATCTACCTTCCACAATGACATCCGACTAGAGACATAACAAGAATGTACAAACTCTTAGCATCTTCATGATCTCATCATTCAGGTCCTAAACCTGAAGGCATACATCATTGAGTATTGTCATTCTCTAGACATTCAATTTGTTCTATCATTATCTCATATGACTGAACTAGAAAGAATTGGAAGCTTGCCTTTGATGTTTATCAAATCAATCTTAATGTATCCCATCCATCATCCCATGATTGGCTCTCAGGGCATACATACCAACAGACTCCCACTTGCACTGCGAGCCAATCACCCTTGAATCATATTCATAGTGATCTTCAAACATGTCCCACATGTTACTGTGCTCTAGTGCTAACATAGTGAGTTATTGCAACACCTCGCCAAAGTCATTATTAACTGCATGTCTCTCATCTCTTCACTATACATCATACGTATGAGATGGAGTTGACGTAATATGCGATAATGTATTCCTTTGCTAACCTTTAGCCACATTGCATGACCAAGAGTACCTTACTTGTCATCAATGACTAGAATAACTATAAGTTCATATTATGAACTTCCAGATCCATATAGTATCCACTGTTGTTCTCTAACACATGGATACTCAGCATTTCCTTAAAACAACTTTATTGGAACGTTTCCAATTAACAAACATTCACTGTTGTATATATCTCATATATTTTGCGATTAATTTTCTGTCCTTTTTAGAAGTTCGCATCAATGTAACTCTTTACAATGAACCCTTCCTTATTTCCGTAGAACTAGTACTTCTCAAGTACTTATCAAGTTCTCATGGTATTCCAGTAACCCTTACTGGAACTAGACAGATATCCACTCTTCATGTCCCACATACGAGTTATCAGGATGAGAACATCATATTGTCATGTCCTACATACAAGATGATGAATGCATTTTATTCTTTCCATGTCCATACATGCAAGATAATGGGAGGATTACATGCATGATAGATCCATATCTATTCTTGGTGTTCCCATTCTTCATAAGAATTGGACACTTGGCCTTGGGATACCAACTCCATGTAACATGGACAAGTTTTCTCCCACTGAATCTATGCACACTGAACCCTTCAGTATAAATTGCCAATGTATGCTCTCTCTTTTCAGGTCAAGAGGTTTTCGTGAACTAGCTCTATATATCTCTATTCCTATCACATAGGAAATGTCTCTATATTCCCTAAAGATAATTTCCACTTTGGATTTCCATTCTAGAACATTTCCATTTCACATGAACATGTGCAATGTGAATACGCTCCCACTAAATCATAGATTCCTTCTTTATCTTGACATATCAGTCAAACCCTTTGACCATATTATCAAAGTAAAGATCACAGTTCTGAGTTGCTTGTACTTAATCAATCACATTGATTAATCCATTGTAACTTATAGACTTCATTTGCATTAATGGATTCATAAACCTTATAGGTTGTGTCACGTACACATCCTTGTTTTATTCCTCATAGAAATGCAGTTTTAGTATCCATATGCCAAATGTCTTAGTCATTAAGTTGCAATCAACAAGCATCATCCTTCTCGAAATGTCATCCATGTGTCTTAACACTTAAGACTCATTTGCACTGATGGGCTTCATCCCAATGGGTGCTACCATCAAGGTCATACCTTATGGTTCACATGGAAGTCACTTAGGATGTAATGGTCATAAACCATAACTCAGAATCTGGTTCCTCATATTCATCTAGATAGTTGATTCATCACATGACCAACTCATCACATAGATAATTGAGGTGTATCTGTCAAAGATACAAGAAATCACAACTCCTTGTGATTCTTAATGTTCTTTATTAGTGTGGGGTATTCTTTATTTAAGAAGAATTTAGTTATCTGATAATCATCCTCTAACTCCTTAGAGTATGACTCCTTTTGATTTAGACATCACCATGCCTTAATCACGAGCTTATTATGATACACTATCATAATCACTCATAAGGTTTTCTAACATTTGGTCCAAGTATTTCATTCATTGATCTCATCAAGAATTAACATTTTACCAAATTCATACTTCATCTATGATATTCTTGAACACTTCAAGATGTTCATATTGGTATTTCTCGAAACACCATTTGAAGTATCAGCATTAGCTCCAATAGGTATGTAAATACATCACATGTATTATACCTAATAGGATAATCATTCTCCCACTAACACTAGTGAAGATTGATCAATCATGTTTAAGAGATTCACATATTTTACTGGTTCTCTAACCAAAAGGAGTCTAGTTTATCCATCATATGGAAACTAGAAATGAATTTGTCATGATTTAAGCTAATATGATTGTTTGAGTTATCAATAAATTTTAGGTATCATTTTATCTTATGCATACAAAGTACCACAAGATAAACAAGGCATTGCCATAAAGAAACATCAACTTTATTAATCGCTATCATTGTCATACAATATGCAAAAAAAATGTGTTTCTATCCATTGGAAAATATGAAATAGCAGTTCATAACTCTACTACATGCCTTTAAGGCTGAAAATAATCTAAATTAGTCCTATCTATGGCAGCAACATTTGCCCCATTTATTGAGTGCTTTACACTTTATATCTTGGTATCATATACCTCAAAAAGTGTTACAAGTTTATTTCATGAGACCTTCAGGTGGAGACGTCTATCGCCTCCTTCTTCTTTAGTTCTTCCAGATAGAGTGGACAATTCCTTTTCCAATGTCCCGGCTTTTGACAATGGTGGCAATTGCCTCTCTTGGTCACGCCTCCTTTGGCCTTGAGAGCTGAAGACGACTTGGGGTGCTGGCTAGCATCACAACCTTTCTTAGCTTTGCCCTTTCCCTTGTTCTTGGACTTGCCTTTCTTGTCGCTGATCATCATCACAGACTTAGGCTTGTCCTTCTTCATCTGTGTCTCGGTTGTCCTCAACATGCCCAACAACTCTGTCAATGGCTTGTCAAAGTTGTTCATGTTGTAGTTCATCACAAACTAACTGTAGGATTCTGGCAACGATTGCAGTATCACATCAGTAGTCAACTCTTGGCTCAGAGGAAATCCTAGTCTCATCAGGTTCTCCACATACCCAATCATCTTGAGTGTGTGAGGACCAACTGAATCTCCTTCTGTCATGACATACTTGAAAAGTGCCCTGGAGACATCATATCTCTCTCGCCGTGCTTGATCTTCATACATGTTCTTGGGATGTTGAATCATCTCAATGACACCCATGTTCTCATGTTGTCTCTGCAACTCGTGGTTCATGGAGAACAACATCAAGCACTTTGTATCAATGGCATCATCAGAATGCTTCTTATAAGCATCCCTTTCTGCCTTTGGTGCGGTAGGAGCAGGTTCCTCTGGAACTAGAGTATCCAGGACATAGAGCTTTCACTCTTGAGTGAGAACAATTCTCAATGTCCTAAACCAGTCGTGGAAGTTAGTCCCATTCAGCTTGTCCTTCTTAAGGACCGATCGCAATGAAAAGTGATTGTTGTTTGTTGTCATTTGTACTACAAAAGGAAATATATGCAATTTAGTCCAAAACTCAATTTTGACTTATTTGATTGATTTGAAAGGTTGACGATATAATTAGGACTTTAATTAATTATCGATCCCACTATTTTTTTTTTCAAATTGATAGCCCTCACCATCAATTTAGAAGATTGCAGCGAACAATAGTCTAGTAGGTCAAGATCCTGAAATCCTCTAAGTCATGAACTAGCTAGGGCTGGCACCCACAACTTAGATCTTCCAGGTAGGAAACTTTTGCCAATTGCATCATATGCAACTATTAAAAGATGTCATATGCAACTCCTTGGCATGATCACCTCCATGCCTCAAGGTGCTAGATCCTATCTAGGTCATCTTGTTAAGTTCGACCCAAAGCCAACATGATGAAATATGCACCCTGCTAGGACAGACCCACATATTCATCCTTCACGCTTCCATGAGATAGACGGTGCACCACGCTAGGGTGTGCCCACACTTGGCCGATCAAGCTTTTCACATGTGTCGCATTTGGAAGGCATCTAAAACTTTAATATTTAATGAGGGATTTGGTTTTATAGGTACATATACCTATCCAATCACCACAATATATAGTACATATCATATACATGCTATATCCCATAGAAAACTTATGAAATGATAAAAGCGATTATTATGGCCATCCTAATGTGATTCCTCAAGCCAAGAGGAATCATAGTCATCTAGGTCTACATCACATGCAAACTGTACAAGATGAACTCTGTGATATAACTATCTGAGTTGATCAACTCATCACATGAATGACCTACTCGTCCTGGCCGGTCATCTAGGTGCCACCAGCCAATCGGTTGGCTCCTCCAACCGATCGGTTCGCCTGGTCGTCGTGCATCTCTAAATGGCCGCCACTCAATTTTCTCACTCCTCGAGTCGGTCGTCTGGATCGCCAAGAGATCGGTTCACTCCTTGAACTGATCATCTCAGTCGTCGTTCGATTGTCCACCGTTCTTTGACATAACAGGAAATAAAAGATCTATCCTACTTACATTTAAATTGGGAAACCCCGAGTTACATTCGAGGGGAGCAAAGGTAGGAAAGAAATCTCGAGTTATCTCGAGTTACATCAGGAATAGGAGATAGGGAATCAGTGCACAGACTGAGATGCAAGCAACCACATACAACCAAGCATACATATATAGGGTTTATTGGCCATAACCACACTATACATCCACCACAAAACTCATTAAAGGGCGAAGCGTATCGAGTGCATTCATATTACATATCATATATGTATATTGGAATTTGTGGATTTAGGATTGGACATGCATAAATCCAATTTTATTCGCATTGTATGCAATAAATAAAGGCGACAAACCAAAATCGATCATATCGATAATCCTAAAGCATAGAGCAGTTGACGTGGATCTTATACCACTGTTGGGTTTAGGGGAGACAGAGAAGGCAGCGGAAACAAAAATTTTCTTCTCCCAAAACCCAGAGCAAAGGAAACGCGTCAATGTATATACAATAGGAAGGATGGTTTGTGGAGGCGTACCTTGTCCCGAGGCTTGCTCGGCGACTTTACCTCGCGGCTTGCGCGGTCTTCACCTCCGGTCTTGGACGGTGTCTGTGCAGCTCCTGGTCTCATCGGGACTGTCGAGATTAACAGCTGTCCTTCGAGTGGCAGAAGTCTCCCGCCTCTGAAGTAGTCCACACTGATAACTTGGAACTCCGATCTCCTTGTCCCACAAGGAATCAGAAGGAGTCGCACCCTCCTGTCGTCGTACTAGTCACCAACACACTCTCCTGCCACCAATCACTTTCTGCAGTTGTCTTTCCCTTGATGTGCCTCCCATATCGGGCAACACTTGCTTGGGCTCTCTCTCGGTTACCAAAACCAGAGAGAACGACAACTTTACAGAGCAACTGGTGCACTCAGTTGTTCACCCGAGAAGCCCCCAATACCCCTATATATAAGAGGGTTATGGGACAGGGTTCTCTATCTCGGGCAATGCGGGATTAAAGTAGGAGAAGAAGGGTTCAATATTTTCCACAAAACAAGAAACTTGCACCAGCTGAATCGATCGTTTCAATCCTGAAACGATCGTTTGGTGACCTCAACCGATCGTTTCAACCAGAAGTGATTGTTTGGGACACCTGAGTGAATCAGTCCATAACATGAGCCAATAGGTTCGTGGTCCTAGTCCAACTCAAATTGACTTTCAAATTTGTCTTTGATTAATCAAATATTAATACTTGTCCAAATCGAATTTGTACAAGTGAAACAAATTGTATTTGCAAAATAGTCTTCTGACTTTCCAAACAATCTCGGTTAGACCAGTTGAGGCGATCGGTTCAACCCTTGAACCGGTCATCGCAACCTGTCTTGAGCCGATCGGTTCATCACATGTGCCAATCGGTTCACCAACCTGAGCCGATCGGTTCATCACATGAGCCGATCGGTTGGAGCAACAAACTTGTGCAAATCAATCAATCGCAATTTCAATCAATCTGATCTCTGATCAATCGGTCCAACACCTTGAACACTATGATATTGAGCTATTAATTGATTGAGTGTTTAATTGAACTACTAAACTCCTTTAGTAATCAATCTAAACATTGTTTGTGGATAAACTCCTCTTCCAAGTTAAATCCTATGTGTGTGACGTTGCAGGTCCATTTCACGTTGGCAGTAAAAGTCCATAACACTTACGACTTCACAAGCAAAGAGCGGTGTCTAGTCGCACATCAGTGCTACTCAAGTGAAATAGAAAGTTGGAGAACAACTTTTAATCCTACAATCCATGAATGGTGTTACAGTGAATGTATAATTCCTTTGTCACCGATATCCTGAATGAACTCAAGGCATGGAACAATCATCCTATCAATGTTCATTCACTTTCTTGATCTCAGAGTAGATTGGAGGAGATATGTATGACATCAATATCACATACTGATTCACACATGTGTGTGCACACCTATCTCAATCCTACTCATCAAGTGGCCATGGATATCAAACTCCCTCAGGAGGGACAAATCCCATATCTATCACTCACCCCTCAAAAGCCCCATATGTCAAAGCCACCCAATCATCACCTTTATAACAATCCATGTTTCAGAACTGTGTTTGATGATGTCAAAGTGTACCTAATGACATGTGTTGAGTGTAGTGATTTTAGGTCAAAGAATCACACTCACCACCATCACTATGAGAACTGACTGTGACTACCATGTCATGGTTCCATGTGTCAAAATCACGGTCAGTTTGTCCGGTAAACTTGTTCTCTAACAAGTACCTATGTGTTTGGTTTGATATCTCCATATCATGACTAATGAGATTCTGTCATCAACCAACACCACAATCTAGTCTTGTGTGTCATTGTTGTCTATCTACCTTCCACAATAACATCTGACTAGGGACATAACAAGAATGTACAAACTCTTAGCATCCACATGATCTCATCGTTCAGGTCCTGAACCTGAAGGCATACATCATTGAGTATTGCCATTCTCTAGACATTCAATTTGTTCTATCATTATCTCATATGACTGAACCAGAAAGAATTGGAAGCTTGGCTTTGATGTTTGTCAAATCAATCTTAATGTATCCCATCAATCATCCCATGATTGGCTCTTAGGGCATACATACCAACAGGTCAACCGTCCACGCCGCACTCAAACTGTAGGGTTTCAAGTTGATTAATGTGCATCATGACACAAGATGTACATCCCACACCCAAACGATCAATTCAAACATTTCTTCAAGACTAAGAAATGGAACTAAATGACTTCGACACCCCCCTCCCTAGGGTTGGACCACTTCCTTCATCCCATGCCACGTAACCATGATACTAGTGTTTTAGCCAAATGACACAGTTGTCTCGTGAAATGTAGACTCTCAAAGTTAACATCAACCCCTCCTATTCCTTCTACCCCTTTCAGGGTTTCCACCCCTCCTTACCCTATAAAAGGAGGGGGACTCCACTAACAAGGGGGTACTTGATTTTGTACTTGCATCTTTTAATTATGTTATGTACTTTCAATTCATAGTGATATCTTCATTCTGTAATAAAGCTTTACTCTTCATTCTATATCTTGCTTATTTCTTGTTATGTTCTATTTCTTTCTCTTGGAGCGGGGGATTAAGAAAGAAAGCCATTTAATAGTCAGCAACAATGGTCTCCTCTGAGATTCTATCCTTTGGTTTATGACTTTCTACCTTATTTTCCATGTTTCTCCATTCCTCACCATGGCTAGTGAGTAGTTCCTTTATCAATGTGAGGGGAGCAGCCCCTTAGACATGTTTTGATCAGATCAAGTTTTACATGACTTTTTATATGGATGGTTTTTAGTTTAGAAATCATCGATTCTAACAACGTAACTAATTGTTTTTATCGGTGGAAAATCTCAGAGGATGCTATCATGAAAACTGGGATTTAGAACACCTAAACCGATTACATAGGGATTTGGATGTGACCGTGGAAAAATACCCTTTTGGATGAAGGACTAGGATGCGTGGATGCTAGGACCAATGGGTTCACATGGAGTTTGTCTCTTATGTTTCATTTATTAATGATTCACATACCTTCTTCTATCTTTCTTGTTGTGTATATCTTTGATCTTATTTCCACTTTGGCTAAGGTGGTGAAACCCCTAAGCCTCGATGCTTTCCCCATATGATTAATCATTTATTTCAACGCTCGTTTTCAATCACGTTCTTTCAATTCTTGCACTTTATTTTCTTATTCATAGATAATATTTCTTTTCAAACAATATTCCTTCTTTATTGTCTTATCATAAGCCTTTCATTCCTTGCCTTAGTGTAAGCATTTATTTCATTTTCACTTTAACTTCTTTTCTACTATAATCATTCTCCAAAGTTTGAAATCTACTTTCCTGTTCAAATATTAAAATACTCCAAAAAGAAATAAAGTTCAAAAATCAATTGGGCATACAGAAAGCAATCTTAAAAATGTTGTAAGTTAAAAATGTTGTAAGTTCAAAAATCAATTGGGCATACAGAAAGCAATCTTAAAAATCAATTGTGCACTTCAACGTGTACCAATAACATACATTCAATGTGGTAAGTTACAAATTCGATCTAGGACTTGTTGCTCTAATCAAGTCAAATGCAGTCTATGGACACATAACTATAGACCTAATGGAACACATTAGGTATTTTTTTGAGAACTAATACATGTTGAAGATAGGCAATATTCCAACCAACACTATCTACTTGAAATTATGTCCTTATCTTCTAGAAGATAGGAGTGAGGTGTAATTCCTTAGTCTACCTTCAGAATCCAAATGCTCATGGAATGAAATGATTGATGCATTTTCTAATAGGTATTTTTTCCCTCATAAGACCAATGACTTGGTGGGGAAAATTTAATAGTTCAAGCATCCCATAGATGTATCCTATTCAGAGCCTTGGGAAAGGTACCACAACATGTAGAGGAAGGTGTCACATCATTGGATTGACTTGTAAGGGAAGACCTTTTATGATGTCTTACATATAGGAGAGATAATACACCTAATAGTTCTGGTATAGGATTTTTTTTCTTCTAAATAACAAGGTATCAATATGTCTTTAAATCTTGAACCTTATGTCCAAGAATCAATCCCAAACCGAGGAGCATGAATGTTCTACATAAACTAGAAGTTATATTGAATCAAATGAGGTCATGAAACACAAGACAAAGGTGGCTTAGTTGGGAAAGAAATAAGACAAGAAAACTTTCTACTCATTAAGAGGGTATGAATAAGAGTGCATGTATATGAAACATCCTAACATGTGGAACAAGTAGTCATGGAGGAGAAACATAAATTCCCCTGCAAGGATCCTAACAATTTTTAGCAAGATCAATCATAGGTTTTGGAACCAAAAGTGTAGCAACAACATGGTTATAGACAAAACCATAATGAGTAAGGTCGTATTAAAGAGGATAACCTAGGAGACATTCTTGGAAGATTTATAGAAAAGATAGATACATATCTGGATAAATCCACATGGGCGAAGCATAATATGGGAGCTCAAATTAGGAGTTTAGAAAACCATGTGTCATAGATTATTGCATATATTGATGGAGTTTTCAAGAAAACCAAGTAAGGATTTTCAAGAAACACAAAAATAACACACCCACACCAGCAAAATAGAAGTATTTCTATTTATTATGAGAAGACTTGCACTACTAAATACACACATGATCGAAACTCCTTAAGATACATGTGGGGATTTGAGCCATATCTTATGGATTTTGAGACATGGTGGGATATATTGCAGAGAGACACTTGTGAAAATGTGATTCTTGCATAGACAAGCATTTAAATATTGCCTAGACCCTGAAGAGAAACAAAGAAGTGACAACTACACCAAGTTTCTAGGAAGATGCACTTAAGGAATTGACCACCACCATTATGGACTACACCATTCATTGAGAAGTTAGCTCTTCAAGAAGAATAGTTGAAGCTTCTACTGTGCAGTGGAATAGTCACAATCAATGAAGAGTTACCATATTTCAAAAGGAATAACCACAACCCCATCCCATTATAATGGAGTGTGATTCCAGTTTAAATTTTTAGGGGAGGTTATAAGCCAAGGAAGTATACACACCTCCACATTCATGTCCACCATATCCCAAACCACTACAATTGTAACATCCCAGGATTTGAGGCCTCGGATAACATGGTCTCAAAAGGAATGATTGGACTACCCATATCACCAAGGTGCACCTCCTTTTCTGGGAACCCATCACTAAAGAACTCCATAGTTAAGCGTGCTCAACTTGGAGTAGTACTGAGATGGGTGACCTGTCGGGAAGTTGATCCTGGCATGCACATGAGTGAGGACAAAGCGCGTATTTAAGGCTAGTGGTGGTCTGTGGGGACAGTCGTCATTCCTGAAACTATACTAGAGCCTTGGGCAGTGGGCCCAGATGTTACAAATGGTATCAAAGCCATAGCCCCTCCTGTAGGTGGGGCTCGCATGGACATGTGGCATGCCAGTCTTGAGTCGTGCGGTCCAGCCATGTAGGAAAGGGATGTCCATGGTTGACATAGCCACCCTTGCGCTAGTAATCTATGATCAGGAGTTGGGTGTCCATGGGCCATTATGGGTCTGTACTGAAATGGGGTTAGATTATGAGGCCATATAGTTGAGCCTTGATGAGGACGTCAAGAGTCTAAGTGGGGGAGATTGTAACATCCCAGGATTTGAGGCCTCGGATAACATGATCTTAAAAGGAATGATTGGACTACCCATATCACCAAGGTGCACCTCCTTTTTCGGGAACCCATCACTAAATAACTCCATAGTTAAGCGTGCTCAGCTTGGGGTAGTATTGGGATGGGTGACCTGTCGGGAGTTGATCCTGGCATGCACGTGAGTGAGGACAAAGCGCACAGTTAAGGCTAGTGGTGGTTTGTGGGGATAGTCATCATTCCTGAAACTCTACTAGAGCCTTGGGCAGTGGGCCCAGGTGTTACAACAATTCATACCTTTTCCATGGATAAGATAAATCTTGGAAATACAGATAAGTCATTCAAGAAATTCATGAACATCTTCCACAAAATCCACATCAACATTTCATTAGTGGAGTATATAGATTAAATTTCATCACATGGGAAGGTTCTTAAGTAAACCATAAAGAATCGGAACATTAAAGATTCATATCATGTTATTGTTGATGAAGTTACTAGTGTGTTGATTAAAAGACGACTGCTCATAAACGGAAGCATCCAACATGTTTCAATGCCCTTGCTCAATTTCTAGCAAGATGTTTGAAGAGTCACTTTGTATTTACCTGACAAGCATAAACTTGATGTCACTTGCTTCTCTTAGAATGCTTAGACATAAAGATCCTACCAAGACGAGAATGATGACATATCTAGCAGATGATTCTATAGTCAGACCTTGCAAATATGTGAACATCACTGGTCAAAGTAGACAAATTCATCTATCCAATTGATTTCTTTGTAACAGATATGCAAGAAAATAAGGGATCTGAACTACTTTTTAGGTGGCCATTTCAATCCACTACAAATGTTACAACTGCTATGGGTTGCAAATACTTAACAAAGGAATTGAACATGATGAGGTGGAATTTCTCCAATACCATCAATTAATTTATCAGATATATAGTGACATTAGAAATTTTCTCCTTTGATATCTCAGTACTGTGGCACTGACTTCAAGTCGGTGATACCGACTTTGCTAATGCATTTTTGTTAAGTGCTATAGTGACATTTTAGTGTGGTGGACTTCTCATGGGTACCACCAACACACATTCTAGATAGTGTTGACCCCTTTGATGCAGGACCTATGGTAAAATCTCAAAGTCAATGACATGTGAGTAGGTACAACCAACATCATGTTTAATATCAACACGATTCTATTAGCAAAATTCGGTGGCACCAACCTACCAGTCGATACCACCTAAATCATTTTAGATGTTTACTGAATAGTCTTATGTAAGGTGCATAGTAAGATGTTGATGGTACCAGCTACTGGATCCCTAGATGTTTTCTTCATCTTATGTATTATTACCCGTTATTTACATCTAGATGTTGCACAATGCATAATATTCCTCAATAAACTCTACTATTAATAAAAGTACTTATGTAAGCTTTTTACATGTTTTGTAGGAGTTTTTACCACTACTTGATGGAGGGGGAACAAGAAGGTTGAATACATGGTTTCTATAAGTTTGTGGGAGTCCAAAATAACTCCCAACATAATAGATCTGATCAAGGAATGCATTCAAGAAAATACATACTTACATGACCAAGTTCAAGGATGAAGAACAAGGGACAAACACCAAAATAGTTGTGACATTTCACCATGGCATTTTGGACATGCACCAATCACAAATATTTTTAAATAACTTTCAAAAAATGATCATGTTGAGCAGAACAGATATTTGGTTTCCACCACGAACATGCTACCCTAAAACTATGCCTAATTTGTCACTTGTCTCCCCATTGTCCCCCACTTAATCCTAGACAACCCAAACCCCTATATATGTCACGGTAGTGGCTGGGCATCAAGGATTGTATCCCTTGGGCAATCATTTCATATACATGTCACCTATCTACCTCAATCTAGTCACATTTCATCATCTTGCACCCTAAAACCCTAACCTTCAAGATTTTGTCCACTATCCATTCAGTTTTAGTGTGATTCCACCTTGGAGGAGGGAAGTTCTTAAACCTTTCCACTACACATTAGTTGGCTACAGGTCATGTGGTTTCATCAAATTTTGTGTTTCCTTTGTTGGGGATCATGACACTCAGGTTAGATACTTTATTTTACTTTGACTTTTCACGTTGCCCTCACCATTTTTACAATTTATTCTTTGTGTTGCCTAGAATTCCAAATAAGTAACTTTTTTGGTTACGGAATGTGCATATGACATCGTACATTACACAAAGAAGAGATGGCTAATCCTAATGGAAGACCACCACTTCATGGTGTAGATATCCTAAACCCTCTCTAAGATTACTTTATTCATAGGAACTATAATTCTCCTATTAGAAAAAGGATAGGAGCTATATTGGGTTAAGATTTCTCCATTCCACCAGCCCTTTTTGGACTTATTTATGTATTCTACTAATTGGATCATGAGAACCCTTATAAGAATATTGGCACAATCTTGGAAGCATGCTCTACTTTCTTTGCTCCCACCATAATCGATGAATTTGTTTATATAACATTATTCCCTTTCTCTTTAAAAGCCAAAGCTAAAGATTTGTATGATCCAAATATATAAATCATGGGTTGGATAGATATGAGAAATTCCTTCCTAAAGAAGTTTTACTATATTGGAAGACTAACACAAATGTAGAGATCCATAGGAAATTTCTGCCAATAGGGCAATGAGAGTTTCCATGATTCTTGGGAAAGATTCCAAAGGATGATGACAGAGTGCCCTCACCATGAGATTCCCTTGTGGTATATTATACAATCATTTTACTCAAGTCTCTTTCATTTGGGTCTTGTGGAGTTACATCTACAAATGATCTTGTGATACCTCATGTGGATTTTGTGATAGCATGTGTTCCACCCTTTACTCCATTTGCAAGTTATACTATCGCTAAGGTTCCAACCATGATTCCAAGTTTGCATCTTGTAACATACCAATTTGATCATGTTGATACCAATAGATCTATTTCAAGTGAGCCTCCATGTCCTAGTGCATTGGATAATCTCTCATCTCAAAAAAGGAGACAAAAACATAGTC
The DNA here is from genome assembly GCA_963693085.1 of Alisma plantago-aquatica. NCBI lineage: Eukaryota > Viridiplantae > Streptophyta > Magnoliopsida > Alismatales > Alismataceae > Alisma > Alisma plantago-aquatica. The sequence goes on along the minus strand of OY856409.1, from coordinate 1,958,149,533 downwards.
TTAACATTATATAGATCTCTCTGCAAGTGAAAGTGAACATCCCATTTCTTGATGCAATGAAGCAACTTCTATTTTATGCCAAATTTCTTAAGGATATGTGCACTTTCAAAAGCAAATTATTGGGAAGAATGCCCAAATACAGAAGCTTTTCAAGCAAGTAATCTAAATTCGACAATATGCTCATCTTATGAAAAAGAAGATCTCGGAGCCCCACTCATAAGTTGCTACATATTCGGACATTGCATAAACTAGTCCATAATTTATTTTGTATCTGGTGTGAATTGAATTCCATATGGTGTCTATGTTGAGGTTGGGATACACAAACTAAATCCAGCCAACTGCACTCTTACATTCATAGATCATTCTGTCAAAGTTCCTAAAGGAAGGGAGGGTGGTGACATAGTGATTTAGACAAAGAAATTGTAGAGGTGTTCCTCACATACAACATCATGGGACCTGGGGAGACCATTGTTGGCAATAAATGATTCCAACATCTACATGAGCATTGGTTGAATGATAGTGACCAACATGAATATGACACTGAGTATAAACATCGTTAGGCCTTTAGAAAAACAATAGGAAGAGAAGGACACATATGAAAATGATTGTTTTGGGGACTCAAAGATCAATGAGATGACAAAGAACTATTGAATGCAAATGAGAAAGACCTTTTTTTATCAGTAAGCGTTCCTCCTCTATATATTTCAAAAAAATGGATTTGTACAAGAGGTGGGAGATGGATAGCATCTCAAAAAGTGTAGAAAATCAGAAAAGATATATATACAACATATTGACTTCACTTATGATTCTATTCCACACTAGCCTTGTAGTGGGATTATTTTCTTCAAAAATGATCTGATTCCTTGCGGACTAGCTGTGGTAGATCACAACTAGGGTCAAGATCTTGTCTTTGTCTCCATTCAGTTGTGTTATGTCACTGATACAGGTTGGTATTATCGGTAGTAGGTTTCTTGCTCTTTCCCATAGTTCTTTTGCAAAATTGCAGGTCTAGAGCACATGGATAAGAGTTTCTTCCTCCCTCTCACACAGGATGCAGCTAGAAGCCATGTTGATGCCCCTATTCTTGAGGTAATGTTCAGTAACGAGCTTTCCTAAGAGTACCTTCCAACAGTGGATTTTGTATCTTTGCAGAGCTATTATTTTGTATAGCCACCTGGCCCAAGGAAGTTCTTGTCTAGGTTTTCTATAGGCCTCCCATCCTGCTCTTAGAGTGAAGGAATGCACCCCACTAAAGAAGAAATGATCATCACCCCCCAAGATTGTGATACGATCACAAATCTTAGTTAGTTTATAAGCACCTCTTAACTTTGGGATGGTCCACTTTCCATTCTGTATGATGGAGCTCAGCATGTTTTCATTAGTCAACCCATTTCTTAAGGCAAGACTCTACCCTATATGATCTTTCAGAAAGTCTCCTTCAACCCAATGATCGGACCAGAGTGACACCTTACTCCCATCACCCACCTTGATCCTAACCAGGGGCAGAAGATCGTCTCTATGTTTCATGATCGACCTCTGCATCCAACTGTGGTGTTGTTGGGAGTGGCAGGTCCACACGGTATCCTTTTTAATGTACTTCTCATGCACCCACTTAATCCAGAGAGAGCATTTGTTGTTAACTATGTTCCATAGAATCTTCATCATCCCTACTTTTGCCCAGTCTTCTACCTTGTGTATGCCAAGACCTCCTTCTCATTTAGGTTTGCACACATCAGGCCAACTGACTGTATGATAATGTTTGGAGTCATCACTATCTACCCATAGGAACAACCTGCACAATTGTTCTATTTCCTCCATGGTGTCTCTTTGTAGAGGGAAGATACCAGTCCAGAACAAGTGGTATGAGGAAAGAGTGGACACAATCAGTTCTACTCTTCCAACCATAGACAAGAGTCTTATTTTCCATGAATCCAGTTTGGTTTTGATTTTATCAATAAGAGGGCTGCATAGTCTCTTTGTTAACCTCCCTGTGAATAATGGCAGGCCTAGGTACTTGATTGGCATCATTGTCCTCTCGATCTTCATGGCTTCTGTGACCTCATCTGGGGTGTCCTTACAGGAAAAAAATCTGGCTCTTGGTTGGGTTAAGGTTCAATCCAGAGATTGAAGAGAAGTCTTCTAGGCTGCTTTGTACCCCCTTCATATCACTCATAGTGCCCTTAGAGAAAATCAAAAGGTCATCTGCAAATAAGATGTGGAATATCTCCAAACTTCCCACCTTCAAGGATGTAATCTTTTTATCCTTCACTGCCTTCTTCAGAATGTGGGTTAGCCCCTACATACCAAGGACAAACAAGTAGGGTGCTAGGGGGTCCCCTTGCCTTATGCCATGGGAGGCTTGAAACAACTGTGATGGTGTGCCATTAACCAGAACCTGAAAAGAAGTAGAATACATACATTCTTGGACCCACATTAGCCAACAAGGGGGAAATCCCATTGCTTCCATGACATCCTGAATATACTCCCTACTAATGGTATCATATGCCTTACTCAAGTCCGCCTTAAGGAAGAACATGGCCTTGGCATTAGGATTATCAAAGTCATGTACCAGCTCATTGGTCATGAGGATTGCATCAGCTATAGATTTGCCTTTGACAAAAGAAGATTGATTGATACTGATTAGATGAGGCATTATTTCTTTAAGTCTATTTGGCATAATCTTTGTAATAACTTTATACACAAAGTTGTAGAGTGAAACGGGCCTCCAATCACCAATCTTCTCTGGTTGCTTGACCTTTGGAATAAGAGTGATGTAGGTCTTATTCAGCTCATGAAGCATTCTACCTTTAAGAAAGAAGTCTTTTATGGCAGCACATACATCCCTACCCACTATGTCCCAAGTGGATATGAAAATATGGGCATTCATACCATCAGTCCAGGGGCCTTCTCTAAATTGTATTGTTTGATGATATCATGAATCTCTTCATCGGTTACAAGTCTGCACATAGATGTGATGTGCTCTTTATTCAGGGAATTGATGCCACTCCAATCCTATTTGCAGTAGGTTTCATGGGCATGAGAGTTGAACAACTTCTCATAGTGTTCTCTGAATCTTTCTCTAATAATTTCTTCTTCCTTTATCTGGTCTCCGTTGACATCCAAAATTTTAATTTGGTTTATGGATCTTCTAGTCTTGAGAGAGGCATAGAAGAACCTTGTGTTGCTATCTCCATGTTTGAGCCACATGACTCTAGACTTCTATCTGATGATAGATTCCTCGGTTGACCTTGCAAGTAGAGCTTCCTCCTTTTTCTATTTTGCTATATCCCACCATAAATGATTGTCTGGGTCAGATTCTGACTTGGCATGTGCCTCCAAAGCTTCCTTTTCAAGGTTCTTTGCAGAATTGGTCTTGTCACCAATGGATTCCCAATTCCATGTTTGAAGTCTTCTCTTCGTGTTCTTCAGTTTCTGACAGAGTTTATACATCAGATTGCATGAAGCTTGTAAATTATCCCAAGAGTCCTTCACAATGTCTTGAAAACCTTCCTTTGTAGACCAAGCATTGAAATATCTGGTTGGGTACTTTATCTTCTTTTATTCTTCTTTTAGGTGCATCACTTGAAGGTAATGATCGCTACAGATAGTTGGTACAATCTCTAACCACATCGAAGGAAACTTAGTGAACACACTCAGCTGAAAAAAGGATCTATGAATCCTACTCTGAGTGTTCTTTGCCACTACCGGCTGGTTGGTTCAAGTGAAATATGCCCCTTTGGTCGGAATTTCTATTAGGCCAGTATCAACAACAAATTGGTTGAACTCAGCCATGGAACTGGCTGAGGGGAATGATCTACCCTTTCTTTTAGAGATCACCCTTACTGAATTGAAGTCACCTATAGTAAACCAGGCTGCACTTATGCGAGTGTTGAGGACCCTAAGGTCATCCCAGAGCTTCATTCTCTTGCAATCATCATTTTCAGCATACACTACAGAGCATTCAAAAGCCTCATCTTCATATTTCACACTATAATGCAGAACCTATCTAGATTGATATATAGACGTGATCTTGTAATTTCTATCTTGCCATATGATAAGTATTCTAGTTTTACTAGAACTATGTGAGTTGTCTATCCAAGCAGCGTTTGGCCACTTCCTCCTCGTCTTTTTCCTGATGTTTTTTCTTCTTAATTTGACCTCCAGAAGGAAAGAAATGTTGAATTTTTCTCTCCCTATCTCGGCTTGGACCATGTCATGCTTGTCTAGCTACGACAAGCCTCAACATTCCAAGCCACTATAGTTGGGGGCTCAACCATTGGTGTGTGGGGGGGTGTACTGCCGCCCACCGAAGAACCTTCTTCTTCATTTTCCAGGTGTCTGTACCTGTTATCCTGATTTTGAGACTTCTTTCCTTTAGCATTGCTCTGCCTTCTCATTTGCCTCGGGATTACAGTTCTCCTTGGGTTGATGAATCCATCATCTTTCCCTCTTGGTTCCATGTTTCTCTCAGGGGAATTCTTCCGAACAACGTGAGAGGCACCCTCTGCTATGTTCTCCAGAACACTTTCTACCGCCGGTGTTATTTCAGTGATCCCGGGGTCACTGCCCCTTGCTGCTAAGGTACTGCTTCATTTCTGATTTGGCTGGAAGACCCTTGCTGATGTGATGCCACCTTATTTGTCATTGTAATGGTTGACCCCTACTGCTGGTGCTCCGCTGCAGGCTTCTTAATCGTCTGTTGCTTTGTCTTGCATAGAGCCTTGTCATGCCCGAAGGTGCCACAATATGGGCATTTCTCTAGTACCCATTCATAATCCACGCCAACTATGTAATCGTTACCTTTGTCAGTTCCCAGCTTGACTACTCTAGGAAATGAGGATTGGGCTGACATGAGGACATTTACTCTAGTGAAGTCAATTCTTGTGTTTGATTTCGTTTGCCTATCCAGACATTGTGGTTTGCCTAGGTAAGAAGCAATCCTCGCAATCATCTTCTCGCTCCATAGTTCTAGTGGCAAGTTTTGAAGCTTCAACCAAACTAGAACTGAAGCTAGTTTTTCCTATTCAACAGGCTCCCCCTTCTCCCAGGCTTTGAGAATCATTGGTTTCCCCTTGATATACATAGGTCCTCCTTTTAGAGCCATATTCATATCAGTTTCATTGGAGAACTTGATTATAAAGCCACCGCTAGATCGGCCCATCACCTCAATTGCTCCTTCTGACTTCCAAGCTTGCATCAGATGCTCCTGGAGGGTGGGAATATGCAGATGGAAGCCAATGATGTACCCTTCCAGAGTGTTCTTCCATAGCACGATGATGGTGTCGACTTCCTCGTGCGGGATGATAATGGTATCACCCTCGACTGTGAGCTCCTCAGCTGTGATCCTTGTGTTGACATCTCCAACCGGAGCCTTTGCTAGAGAATGTGACATTTACCTAAAGAATGTGGCCACAAATTTGCCCAATGGTATATTGATTGAAGGAACTACTAGACTGGATAAAGGCACACAACTTAGCACTTGTGGGAGGCAAGACATGTTGGATTGAGATCCTTTTCACTCAAATCCCATTTGTTATATTTTTGTTTTTAATACTCTCCAAGAAACACACACATAACATATCTAATAGTTTTGTTATTTTTAATCCATCTTAGAATAGGATTTCTCTTGAAGAATGATCTTGGTGTGGAAAACACATGTCAAATTCCATAATAAAAAGAAAATGAATGTTGAACTAAAATAAAAAGATATAGGAAACTGACCACCATAGCCATTTTGTTCATCACAATTATGGTGAGAGCAGACCAGAATATTCATTCTCCATAGAACATCTGTGGTTTCCATGGGCCACCCCATTTTTTTAGCACATGGATCTCCCCAACTTAATTATTATCCGCCAAAGCTCCATAGTCATGAACCCATAATTCTAAGCTTCTATTTCATGATGAGTACATCATGGCTTAAAGGCTTAATGGTAGGGCAGTAATCCCTAGTTTCATTTTGATCCTTCTTAAAAATTTTGTTTGAGATGGTCAAACATCACGACTAACCATCATAATAGACTAGATAGACTTCCTTAGTTAGTACTTACACACTTCCATACTATTTAATCTATTTCCTTGCATCTTTGCATAATTTTTAAAGATTTCCAAAAAATGCACTTCTACCATGCCGTCTGCTTACATTTCATTGCATGCAACATTGATTAGTTCTTTTTTTGTGAATAATTATGGTTTGTTTTCTCTCTATTTCATGCGTAGTAGTTTATTTCTTGATGCTAATAGAGTCATTTTCCACCATTTTGGCCAAATTTTTCACGAACTTGATCATTTTCCCACAAAAATGTTTGAACCTAAGCTTGACCTCATAGGACTAGAGTTGAACTTATTAACCTTTAATGAACCCTATTCAACTCATTTTATGTGGTTATTTGATTGATATACTTGCATGTATGACTTTATACATGTTTGTCATCTCTCTCTTGTTGGAATGAATGGTTAGAAGCAATCTGAGCAAACATGAGATCCTTAGGGGTTGCCATGATTTGTGAAAAAGAATGTGATTTATGCAACTTCTCAATTTGTTATGAATTGCCCACGTTTGTGAAGTTGTGGAACTAGTGTGATTGTAGGAGCCTCTTTTGTGATTATCCACTACTAATGCCCCTCTTGGAATCATCATTTCTTCCATAAATTCTTACCTATTCACCTTAGAGAAAAATTCCAAAGAGCACAGAAAACACATGGCCACCTTCCAAAAGTGGAAGTGACCATATCTCTACCTCACCACTTATTACAACCACCATGTGCATAATAAAATTAAAATATAAGTAAATAAGAGATTGTCATGTGTTATTTTCTTGCAAGAGAAGAAAAGAAAATCTGAGTTCTCTATAAAATAGCATTCCAACCCTATTCAAAAACCATTCGTTCCGTTTCTATGCCTATTAGTGTTAAGGAAAATCAACCCTATCTTGCTGACAAGTGGTCTTGAATCGTGTGCTGAATTTTAAAGAAGACTACATGCATGTGAAAACCATTAAACTAACTAGCTTGGATGAAATCTCTAAAACTGATACGGTTTACCTAGAGCCTTGTGGTTAGCCATATCATGTACACAAATAGTGATGGTCTATATTTGAAGTATATGCCCTTTTAACATTTTTAGTAGTCAATCCATGAATGAAAAGAATAGAGAAATAAAATGCATGTATATAGTAATGTTTAATTATAAGAAATCAAATTGTCATGTTGGGATCAAGGGGAACTGAGGTGCATAATCAAGGAATTAATTGTGGGTCCATACTCTCGGGATCCCCCTCCTTCTCTATCAAGCTACTACCTCCCCGAAGAACCAACAATATATTGATGAAGTGATGAAAAAAGAGAAAATTGACAATTTCGTGACTAGGACATCTACAAATGATCTTGTGATACCCCATGTTAATTTTGTGATTGCATGTGTTCCACCCTTTATTCCATTTGCAAGTTATACCATCCCTAAGGTTCAAAACATGATTCCAATTTTGCATCTTGTGACACACCAATTTGATCATGTTTATACCAACAGAGCTATTTCAAGTGATCCTCCATGTCCTGGTGCATTGGATAAACTCTCATATAAAAAAAGAGACATAAACATAATATTAACAGTCTATAGATCTCTCTACAAGTGAAAGTGAACATCCCATTTCTTGATGCAATCAAACAACTTCTATTTTATGCCAAATTTCTCAAGGATCTGCACACTTTCAAAAGCAAATCAGGGGGAAGAATGTCCAAATATGGAAGCTTTTCAAGAAAGTAATCTGAATTCGACAACATGCTCGTCCTATGAAGAAGAAGATCCCAGAGCCCCACTCATAAGTTGCTACATATTTGGACATCGCATAAACTAGTCCATAATTTATTTTGTATCTAGTGTGAATTGAATTCCATATGGTGTCTATGTTGAGGTTGGGCTACATAAGCTAAATCCAGCCAACTGCACTCTTAAATTGGTAGGTCATTCTATCAAAGTTCCTAAAGGAAGGGAATATGGTGTCTTAGTGATTTAGACAAAGAAATTATAGAGGTGTTCCTCACATATTTCATTACTCTTAACATGGAGCCGGAGGACAAGAACATCATGGTACTTGGGGAGACCCTTAATGGCAATAAATGATCCCAACACCCATTTTGGGGCAAGCAAATCTTTTGTCATAAAGAGGATGAGCTTCAAGAAAATGATTTGGAGTTCTTGCAGAGTTGAACCATGCAGTACCAGACACGAGATAGATTTTCCAAAGAACAAGGCTTTTTTCATGAGCACTGGTTGAATGACAGTGACCAACATGAATATGACACTAAGTATAAACATCGTTAGGTCTTTAGAAAGACAATTGGAAGAGAAGTACACATACGAAAATGGTTTTTTTGAGGCTCAGAGATCAATGAGATGACGAAGAACTATTGAATGCAAATGAGAAAGAGCTATACCTAAAGAATGTGGCTACAAATTTGCCCAATGGTTTATTGATTGAAGGAACTACCAGCCTGGCTAAAGGAACACAACGTAGCACTTGTGGGAGGCAACCCATGTTGGATTGAGATCATTTTCACTCAAATCCCATTATTTATATTTTTGTTCTTTATACTCTCCAAGAAACACACACATACTATATTTAACAGTTTTGCTATTTTTAATCCATCTTATAATAGGATTTGTCTTGAAGAATGACTGTGGTGTGGACAACCCATGTCGAATTCCACAATAAAAAGAAAATGAATGTTGAACTAAAATAAAAAGATATAGGAAAGTGACCACCATAGCCATTCTATTCATCATAATTATGGTGAGAGAAGACCAAAACAGTCATTCTCCATAGAACATCTGTGGTGGCCATGGGCCACCCCACTTTTGTAGCACATGGATCTCCCCAACTTATTTATTAGTTTCCAAAGCTCCATATTCATGAACTTATAATTCTATGCTTCTATTTCATAATGAGTACATCATGGCTTAAAGGCTTAATGGTAGGGAAGTAATCCCTTGTTTCATTTTGATCCTTCTTTTGAAAATTTGTTTGAGATGGTCAAACATCATGACTAACCATCATAATAGTCTATATACACTTTCTTTGTTAGTACTTACACACTTGCATACTATTTAATCTATTTCCTTGCATCTTTTCATAATTTTTAAAAATTCTCAAAAAATGCACTTCTACCATGACGTCCGCTTACATTGAATTGCATGCAACATTGATTAGTTCTTTTTTGTGAATAATTATGGTTTGTTTACTCTCTATTTCATGCTTAGTAGTTTATTTCTTGATGTTAATGGAGTCATTTTGCACCATTTTGGCCAAATATTTCAAGAACTTGATAATTTTCCAACAAAAATGTTTGAACCTAATCTCGACCTCATAGGACTAGAGTTGAGCTGATTGACCTTTAATGAACCTTATTCAACTCATTTTATATGGTTATTTGATCGATATACTTACATGTATGACTTTATATATTTTTGTCATCTATCTCTTGTTGTAATGAATGGTTAGAAGCAATCTGAGTAAACATGAGATTCTAAGGGCTTGCCATGATTTGTAAAAAAGAATGTGCTTTATGCAACTTCTCAATTTGTTATGTATTTCCCACGTTTGTGGAGTTGTGGAACTAGTGTGCATGTAGGGGCCTCTTTGTGATAATCCACTACTAATGCCCCTCTTTGACTCATCATTTCTTCCATCAATTCTTACCTATTCGCCTCAGAGAAAAATTCCAAAGAGCACACAAAAACACATGGCCACCTACCAAAAGTGGAAGTGACCATATCTCTCCCTCACCACTTCTTCCAACCACCATGTGCACTCCCTACACATGGTTAAAAAAATAAAATAAAAATATAAGTAAATAAGAGATTGTCATGTGTTATTGCCTCTCAAGAGAAGAAATGAAAATATGAGTTCTTTATAAAATAGCATCCCAACCATGTTCCACAATCCTTTGTTCATTTTTATGCCTATTAGTGTTCAGGAAAATCAACCCTATCCTACCTGTCGAGCACAAGACAAATGCTCATGAATCATGTACTGAATTTTAGAGAAGACTACATGCATGTGAAAACCACTAACCTAACAAGCTTGGACGAAATATCTAAAATTGATACGGTTTATCTAGAGCCTTGTGGTAAGCCATATCACATACACAAATTGTGATGGCCTATATTTGAAGTATATGTTCTTTGAACTTTTTGGGTAGTCAATCCATGAATGAAAAGAATAGAGAAATAAAATGCATGTATATAGTAATGTTTAATTATAACAAATCAAATTATCATTTTACATGATTGGTGAGTGCTTATATATTTTTAATTGAACTAGATTGGTGAAAGATTGAGTTGGAGCGTACTTGAGGACAAGTATGTTTAAATCTTGGGAAGGTGATGGAGCCCTAGATTGGGTCTCCATATGTATCTTTTTGCCCATTATTTAAATCTAGATGTTTCGTAATGCATGATATTTCTTAAAAAAACTCTAGTATTATTAAATGAAATTATGTAGGATTTTTGTATGTTTTATAGGTACTTTGACCACTACTTGATGGAAGAGAGACAATAAGGTTGGATCTAGAGTATCCCTAAGCATGGAGGAATGCAAAATGAGGCCAAAATCACTCCCAACCTACCCCAAGTGATTGAAGAATGCATTGAAACAAATACTTCCACAAATGAAAAAGTTTAAGGGTCATGTTCAAGGGAAGAACACCAAAACGGCCATGGTTATTCACCACGACCATTTTGGACATGCCTAATTATACTACTTTTCATAGAACTTTGAAAAACTATCCAAGTTTTCCAAACCGACCATTTTGTTCAGAATGGTCATGCCACGTGGTTCCCACCACGGCCGTGGTCGTCACCATAGTCGTGCTTGTTTGCTAAATTGGACAATAGCTTATCCTCTATTTTTATGATACAAACATTTCATTCTTATGAACCTAACTTTCTACTTAAGTGTTTTAGGGTTCAAGGAGATCACGCCAAATGGATAGATGAAGTTAACATGTTAAAATGCTTGTATTTTCATGTTTGTACAACTTTTAATAGATTGTAGAAGTGTATAATTTACAAGTACCTAGGAGTCATGTAAAATCAAGTGTTAGATTTTCTCTATCCACCCAAAACCCTTATTTAGGACCCCCCTTAGAGTCTAGAGTCATTATCCCTTATTATAAAAATCATTTGATAGGTTTTCTAAAAAAAATCATACCTATTAATAGGGAGTTTTTTTGTCGAGAAAATTGTCAATAAAGAATTCCTCAATTGAGAAAATTTTTGACAGGGACATCCCTTGGTCGAGAAAATTGTCAATAAAGAATTCCTCAAAGACTCATTGCACCACAAAAATGTTTATAATGCACTTGCTCTTACTCATCTTCGATCGAATACTTTGTGGACTGAGACAGATCTGGTTGAATATTTTTTTGACCAAGATTAGACCATTAAACCAGAAATTTAAACTATTACTAGCCGTTACAAATAACTTAATCACTCGAAGCACACCCGGTCGAACAAATTGTCAACCGAGTCATTTTTGGTCGAGAAAATTGTCGACTGAACTGGGTTTTGGAATAATTTCTATAAATGAATTAATTAGTCATTGCACCTAACTTCACCTAACTATAACGACTATCCCTTGTCCAAGAACCCTATAGACACTTCCCTAAGGTACCCTACTCACTTGCAACCCACTCCTATAAATAGAAGTGACCATAGACACCAAAAACACACAATCTACACTTGAGCGATCATTCTAGAAAGAAAAATAGATGAACTACACCTACTATCTTCTTCCTTGATATCTAAGTCAATGTCCTATAGCTACAATCTCCTAGACACCACCTAGAAATGTCCATACTAAGTGGTTAGGAGGTCTAAAGCTTGATATAGGATCAAAGAACTGTACTACATTGGTGTAATCTTCCTTCTTCCTATCTACTTATCCAAGTTGATGTAATCATTCTCCTTGACTCCTTCAAGTGTGGAAGGCTGTCTGAGGGAGCCCTACTTAGAGATACTTCATGGTGTGAAGGCTGCGCCTAAGCGATTGGAGCTACTTCAAGGCATGAAGGTTGCTCCTAGGTGATTGGAGCTACTTCAAGGTGTGAAGGTTGCTCCAAGGTGATTGACACTACTTCAAGAAGGTGAAGATTGCATCAAGGTAGTGGAGGTAGATCATCATCCTCTCCTTGGGTTCTCTTGCATGTCCCAGTAAAGAAGACGTTTGTAAAGATATAGTCTCTACTAGTAAATATGATAAACAAATGCATCAAATGTGTGGCAGCGGAAGAAATAAAACTTGACTTTATTCAAAATGTATAAAGCGTAAATTACAAAATTTCCATAAAGAAGTACAACTTTATACAAAACATAGCATTTAGGTAGAGGAAGACTTAGACTAAGCCAATATTGTCTCCAAACAAAACAACTTAATATATAAAGGCAACTATGACCAAGCAAGCTATATGTTCCTTTTCTTCTTGTCCTATCCTTAGCCTTAGGTTCACCTAGCTTCCATGCGCACTCTGATCCTAGCATGGATGGTTGGGGTCATCCAACAATATAAAGATAAAGGTATTTGTTATTCAAGAGAAATAGGACAATTAAACAATCTAAATCATTGCAATATAAAAGATTCTCTACAATAAGAGATTTCAAAAGAAATGAGGCAAGTATATGAATAAGAGAGAGAAAACTGCCATAATCAATCACCACAATAGTAATCACATAGCATGAATATATTAAGACACAAAGTCATCTCAATGTAGGGTGAGGCACCTACCGGACCTCACCAGTGGTAGGGGGACTAAAACCCCAGTGCCTAAATAAAGTGGCAGGGGGACTAAAACCCCAGTGCCTAATATAAAATGGCAGGGGGACTAAAACCCCAGTGCCCGACAGGAGGACTAAAACCTCAGTGCCCTATGGGTGGTTTGTACTCATGTACACTACATTGTTATTTCACCTAAAATACATCATGCTTAATAATCACTTGGCAGTATTGAGAAGTATAACAAGATTGCAACATTGCAAAATGGGAATAAAACCCAAACAAATAATCTCAATAAATGGATGAGCCAAACATTGGCCATAGCAAGATTCAAGAGTTACAATTAAATGAGCCACATAAGCAATAGAAGCATCACATAGTAAAGAGCCAAATAAATGCAATTAGAAGGATAACAAGGCTAGCACAATAGTGAGCTAGGGTTGGATAAGAGCCCAACTGAAGGATAGGTGTGATTTGCACATACACACTCCTCATTCATCATTCATTGATAAATAATAGGATTCACATAAATGGGAGTCACATACATTAATAGGTGTCACATACCTTAGTTTTCATTCTTTACCATCACATTCACCAGTCTGATTGTATCCAATTACATATTTCCCTAGTTGCAAACATTACACATGTATTAGGTTACTTATACTTTAAGTGTAAAATGTCCACATTTATAAACCATGAATTAAAACTTTGGATTTTGGGTCTAGAAATAGGGTCAAATGATTCCTAATATTTTTCTACTCGAGAAAACATATTTTCTTTTCAAAAATAGAGTTAAAACACTATTATAATTATTTTATAACACTTTATACAGTTAAATTGGGGTTTGAATTAATTTTTATGTTTAGGATGGAAAAAATGGTTCAAAACTTGAAAATTCGTATTTTAAATTATTTTATCTTTCCAACAAGTATTTATTTTTATTTTTCCGATAACCGAGCGATTTACTACGAATTAAACAAAAATGACCAATTAATTGCTAAATGGGTCAAAAAGCAAGGTTTCAGATGACGAATTTTCCCTTCGCGAGAGGATCAGGAAGGAAGGGTGTGTGAGGTCAAATTGGTAAAAAGCACCTGAGCTTCATCAAGCTCGGGGTGCAGCCATGGTGTCGTGGTTGTAGCTAGGTAGTTTGGGCATTTTTGCATATCTCCACCAAAATCGTCGTGTAGGTACTCGAAATGAAAAGAATCGAAAGATGAACTCACCAGACCAATAAATTTTGACGCACGACCACTCTAGCTCTGGGGAGAGGTTCCACAAGCACAGATGGAAAAAAACTCCATGTCTCCGGCTACACACGTGATCTCGGATGAAATTGATGGTTTGTGCAAGTTGCTAAGGGGCCGATGGATGTGTGTAGGTGGTCATATATAGATGGGAAAGTCAAAGGAGTCAAAGAGAAGGTGGAGGTGAGGAGCTACGGCCGGCCACAAATGGTGTTTTGCATACATTGCACATGATGTGAATAGACTTGGCTCATTCGATGCGGGAGGTCCTCATGAACTCGTGGGCGAAGAAATCTCCGGAAAAGGTGAAGAGATGAGGGAGAACGGGGGAGTTGAAGTGAGCCGCATCTTCCCGCCTACTATTTCAGCTAATCCAAGGTAGGAGACAAAGAGCCTACCATTGGATGGGATCCTCGTCCAACCTGGACCATTGGATGGCGACCCATGGTAGGCCAAGCGCGCATGACAATCATTTAATGGCCGAACTTAGGCTTAAATGATGTAAATCAATGATATATCGATGGCTATTAAGTCACACTAATACATTTGGGAGGTCAAACAAACTCCAAATGGCCTCAAATTGAACGTCTAGATTCATTCTTTATAATTAGATTTTTGTTTCACTCAATCTTTGGCCTCCAATAATTATTTTGATTATTAAAGCATATATTAATACAATGCTTGAGCAAATAATTATGTGTTGCTTTTATAAGCAACCCTTGGTTCCCAAATCCGAGATTTGGAGTCCAAGAGTCCTCAACTCACTAATAGCATGCATTTGCAAGTTTTATTATCCCATGTTAAGACTGAGGTATGAAGGTGGGTTATTATTCACCATTTTAATTTACACTATATTAAAAGAGTATAAAATAGTTTTGAGGGGTCAAATCAACTCCAAAAGCCATCAAATTTGAACCATTAGTTCACATTAAAGTCTAGAACAATGATATGCAATTAGATTCTCGTTTTACTCATTATTTGTCCATTAATAAATATATTGCTCATTAAAATGTATATTAATATATTAGAATGCATGAGTTATATGATAAGACTTCTTTTCACGGATTATATGAGGGAATTTCGAGATATACATCCATAATTAATTTTAAGAACAAATACTCATCATGATATTCTATTTTAATATATTATTATCATTTTTTAGGAGAGAGAAGGAAAAAGGAGAAATACTCTCATTAAACACTCAAATACACATTAATATTCATATCTTAGTCCAAAAAGATATAAGATCTCTAAAATCACATTATCCTCTTATTTTCTCTCTTAAGTTTACATTTTGCATATTAAGACCCCAATTATTTCATTGTGTGGGTTATTTGTGCAAACACCCCTCCATTTATATAAATGAGAGAAAAAGGTAATTTCAACCTTGAATTGTGCTCAAATTGCACAAGGAGTCCAAAAAGAATATAAAAGAAGGGAAATTTACAAAAAAGGTCCAAATGGACTAGAAGGCAAAGAAAAGCTAAAAAGTGGGTAAATTGCAGGAAAGACCCTAAGATTCAGTATGTTACAACACACCACCCCTTAAAGAGGATTTCATCCCCGAAATCACAACAAGAGGAAAGAGAGGGTGAGTGTGCAACTTCCCAACCTAAAATACTAGGTTATAACCCTTAATCTAGGGTACAACACAAAATCTACATAAGTCAGGTGTTACTAAGGTTTCCACAAAACCTATATCCTTTTATCAAACTCAAATTAACATTTTTGCCTTATTAGCATAATCTCCATCATGAAGAGGTATCATATTTATTATACTATCACTTGTGCCATATTTTATTCAAAACAATTACATCTCAATATTATATCATGTGTATTTCCCTCATCAAGGGTTTTAAGCACAATTAGGGTTTACTAAGCCATTTCAACATTAATTAATGTATTAGGTCAAAAACCTTAAAAACATGAATTCATTTTCCATTATCCTCTTACAAATATCATGTAGAATTATCACAAATTATTTTGTACAAAAAGTTAATAGTATACAACAAGTTATTAAGCCTATAATAATTCCAAATAATGTTCATATTGTACATTGTCATATCATCTTTCATACTCATATTAATGACATCATTAATCATTTTCGTCCATTACACTTCATATTATAAATTATACATATTTTAATTCACATTAGGAATTTTATGAATATTTATGTGAATCCAATTATTCATTATCATATTTGAGTCATTATACTCAATTTAGTGAATAGGATGTAACACATTAAATATTAATGAAGATATTCATATATCAAGTTATGATGAGGTGTTCATTAGAGAACAAGGTGATATACCTTATATATATTGATAACCTTGTGACTATAAACCATTTATATGCATCAAGGTATATTATGTGATGATGACACCTAATGTCACTAATGTGTCATGAAAGACATTAAGGATATATATATGTATGTATATGTTGTCAAAGCTAGATGATTACATATTAGGGTTTAGGTCAACATGATCATTACATGTTAAAGCATCCTTAGGGTGCATTATCCATACACATTTTACCATTAGGGTGGCATAGTCAACGTTATGTATATTCACAATTAGTAATGAGTAACTCATTATTATGTGAATCAATAATATGTGAAGGTTCAAGCATATGAACTATCTCTATATGACTTACTACGTATTCACATGTGTATAAACAAACAAGTTGAATTACAAGTATAATGTGTTTGGTAAATTCTTGTTCACATAAGTTATTATGTACATATGTCCACATAGATAGGGTTTTTAACTCTAAAGGTATTTTATTTTGCTTTTAATTGGGATTCCATCCCCCTAGAAAGGGATTTCATTCTCAAAATCATATTTGCAAAACCAAATAGGGTACTAACACCATTACCCTCACTGCACCCCTTAAAAAGGTCAAATAAGTCAAACTAAGCTAAGGGTAAAAGGGCATGACATGTTTTTACCGTGCGTAGAATGCAAGTGTACGCGTTAATGTAGTATAGGCTCTTGTGAGGCCTGAGTCGAACTCAGGGACACTAAACTATCAGCAGACTACTACTAACTGTTCGCGATCAGCTAAACCGATTAAAACGTTTGAGAGTTGTTGTAAAATTAAAAAGAAAACAAAATAAAATAAAGCAATCGATTAAGTGTTTAGTTTAACCAATTCAAGTGGAGATCTTTAGGATTGTGGTTTCACCGCGGGTTATCATTGTATGAATTTCCATTTAATAATTCAGGTTCATCTCTCGATCCAGGTAGTGGCCTGTAATCAGAATTGCCCACTGTTGTGGTACAATTCACTACCTTTGTCTAGGTCAGTTCCACCGTCGTAGTAACCTATACCCTAAACTAGGTGCATTAGAAACGACCTCTGGGTTTCCACCATTAACCTTACATCACCTTGTTCAAGGGATTTGTTAATTAATGTGAATTTTGTGTCTTTTCAACCATTAATTCTTCTTTCAAAGTAATTAAAGGCATTAGATTATCATTATGGTGATCAAGAATAACAATATAATTGAGAAAATGAAATCATACCACAGATTTAAAAGATAAATGATGAATTACTATGATAAAAATGTCATACAATGCTTTCCCGGGCTACTCCTGGTCCTAAAGACAAAGGGGATTTGCCCCGCATGTTCATCTCAAAGAAAAACATGGTAGAGAAAAGGGGAAACATGGAGAAAAACGTGAATAAGTAAAGAAACCCCTGAACGAAGAAGATCCAAGCATTCCTCGGCATGGAATGCGCGCTCTACAGCCTTTCGGTGGTAGAAAACATCTTCTTCGGCTTCCAGAATGACTGGGGCGTGCTTCTGGGCTCCATTCTTCTCTCCACACCTTCTCGGGATGTGTGCAGCGGCTAATGACGTGATAGATTGCTCTTGGCCATCGTCATTAGGTATAATCACTGAGTTAGGTTGCAAAAATATCACAGCCGTCGGATTTAGATCGATCTGAAACAAACTTGTATCTGACGGTGTCGATACCATCGACATGAGTCGATGGTATCGACTCTGCGTGATATCGGCAAGTCTTCTTTTCTTCTCTTCATTGCACCTGATGCTGACTCGATACCATCGATGCGGGTCGATGGTATCGACACCCTTAGGCGTCGGTTTTTGTCATTTTCTGTCATTGAATCTTCTGGGGTCGATAGTATCGACTGTCTTCTTGCCAGCAACCTGATAGAATGTCACTACAATCGACTTCCGTGTCGATGGTATCGACTCTGTGCTTCCCCTTACGGCTAGCAACCTGTGGTTGTGTTGATAGTATCGACAGCTGTCAATGGTATCGACAACTGCAGATATGTGTTTTCCCTGAAATTGCAACACAAACCCACATAAGCCGAAATAAAACATATTATTGTAATCATTTATGCTCAAAACACTAAAATAAAGGAGAATTGATGTTTATAAGGGTCATAGACCAAAGTAAATTAATTATGCAATATTAACCATCAAAATGACCAATAAATGCATAAAACACACATAAAACAAGTCTATAAATGCGACTCAAAATCATCACATCAAACTCCCCTAAGCTTGAACATTGCTCGCCCTCGAGCAACTAAACTTTAGAATAAAATTGTGAAGGTCAACTAAAGAACAGATCATCACAACAAACATCACTATATGATTCCCACCTGACGTTCACAAACCGGCCCTTACTAATCACGGAATGATAATTACTCTAAAGGCGACAGTAATCATCCATAGAAGATATCTACCTCAAAATCGATGAACACTATCATATAAGGCAGTTAACATAATAAAATTCACCGGTTCAGACTCAGTGCATCGTGTGATCTCCTATTCTACGTTGCTCGCCCAAACTACCATCTACATGGAAGCAACTCTCCTGATATTCACAAATGAGGAGAGAATCACGGTGGCCTACCAATTCATGCAACGGGTGGATGGAATGGGTGGCTCATGGAAGAAATGGAGGCATTATACGATTCTAACATGCACAAAGCCAAAATGGCCTAAATGATGCATATGCAAATGAAAATGTCGTAATGCCTACATTTGGGTGGAATGATGCATTCACTATCATTCCGTCTCCAGGTGAGATGGAATATCTAAGAAAACTACATCATGTACTTATCCTTCTTAATATGCAGGTGATACTTTGTTCCTTTCTCCCTCTCATTACTACTTACTTCTCAATTCTCTCTCTTTTTTTTCTTTTTTTTTCTAATTTAAATTTTCTTGTTTTCTTTTTCCATTCAAGCCCTTATTTTCATAGCTGACAATGAATTGTTTGTCGGGATCACTTATTACTACATGACTTATAAATCATTCAAAAGGTATGGAACAAGTTCATCACCCTTTTTCAGAAGAAATAAGATACATGATGTATTTTATGCACAAAAATGTGAATGAAGCTAAAAAATGATACTCATGCAACTAAATGAAATGCACCTAAGGATAATGTGCATGTATAACTCATCTATATTTTTTTTATTTCATGCAAAATTTGTAAAAATAGTTGCAATGCAAGTCCTATCTACATGATATGCAATCAAAGATATTAAAATTGCAATGTACTTCCAGTTCTTAAGGTGGAGTATGAAAACAATGGAGTGGATAGATCACAAGACTAATTGACTAAACCTTTGTAATTTATTATATGTCCCTCCTTATTGACCTGTGTGGTAATTAAGAGGTTTCTCTCTTACTTCAAATTAGAGTCTCATTATCATTTGACCAGTTTAGGCTCAAACAACCAGTCCCGTCCACTTTTCATGAATCCTAGGAATGTACAGTTGTGATTTTCTATTTTAGAGTTGACAAACCCAATCATTTCCTTAAGTTATGTGCTCAAAGTTGAACAACACAAGTTTGCGAAACACTAATTTTTTTTTAATTTTGCCCTTGATTCCCATGTACAAGCAACAAGATGACACATGACTTAAGACATCCACAATTACACTAGATAGGGTGTGGATCATACAAACAAACTAAAAAAAATGCAAGAACTAAAAGACAAAAGACAAAACAATAAAAACTAAAAACTAAAGGATAGAGTTGTTCCAACTCCCCCCCTAAGCTTGAAATCGACTATGGCCTCATAGTCAAAAACAAACTTAAAAGGAGGAACAGTGATACCGATCATTCTTCTGGAGGAGGCGGGTACTGCGGGGCCGTGGGATCCCAAGACGGGTATTGCCCCTAATAGCTCGGATCATACTGGGGCATTGGTGGAGGTTGTGGATACCCCCCAAAGTAATTCTGGCTCCAGTAATGATCGTAGAAGGGCGGCTGCTGCATCTCCATCCTATGTAACCTGTCGTGGATGTGCTGTTGGTTGTCGTGGAGGAAGCGCTCATTTTCAAAAATTTCCCTCTGATTATCTAACAGTCAGTTTGTCGTATCCTGAATACCGGCATATGACGATGTATGTTGCTGCTACGTCTGATGAATATCCTACAACATGGCATACATCCCTTGCATGGAGTAGACATCCTCTATGTGAGGAGAGGGCTGAGGTAGCGGAGGCTACGAAGAAGAGGATGCACCCGGATGCATACGGGGATGCTTCCGGGGTGCCACTCGTGCGCGAAGAGGGGTGAAAGCCTCCTCTTCCTCTTCATGCTCATCGTCGTCATTGTCATTGTCTTCGTTGCTTCCATCTTCATCTGAGATCTTGATGGCGATGACAGGGCATTGAAAATGTTGAGCGCCCTCGATGTGGAAGACAGGGTCCGGAAGTGAACACTCTTGATATGCGTGATTAACATGGCAATGCACATATGCCAGTCCATCGCACAACAGGATGAGGCTGGAGCGATGCAGGTGCTGCAGGTTGACTTTGCTCTGGTTGGATAGGGGAGTAAGCTGCGAGAAATTCAACCCAAGATAGGAGGCCAGTGGTATGATGAGCCCTCCAAAGTGGATTGGAGCCTATCGCGTACTCCTCCTTACATCCAACACGTGCGTCAAGAAAAATGCTCCCCAATTACATTCTTCTCGCTTCAGCAACTTGTGTAAGAAAACAAGTCTGTCTCTTGAAACTTGCAGAGAGACAGATCACCACGAGCAAACAAGGTGGTACAGAGCATGCAGTGAAGAATCTGCACGAACGGATGCTCGAAATCCACCACCACCGCATTGTGGTAGCTCACAGATTTGTCTCGCGGCACAGTCACTAACTCAGTGAAGATAGCATCATAGTCTGTCATGTTGTCTAGCCACCGGTACTACTCTTGCCCATGATTCCAGTTGTATATGGAATTGAATTGCCTCAGGGTGAGAGTGTAATCATTGTTGTACATCCAGAAAGAAACACAGCCCTTGATCCATTCCCGATCAGTTGCGATAACGTCGTTTGGCACGACGCATATATCCAGCGACGCCATAAACTCTGCCACAAGCTCTTTGTATTTCGGCCATTCACCGAAGAATGGTTGTCCGTTAGTGTGGAATTCCATCTCATTGGGCCTCCTACCCGTATGCCTTGCCTATCCCTTGAGAATGTAGGCAAGATTAGCCTCGAACCTGAGACTGCGGATCATGTCCCAGTCGACGTAGCGGGTTTGCTCTATCTTGCGCTTCATCAGTTCCTCATAAACCTTCTTGACCTCCACGGAAGGATGGACAATCCGCAGATGCGGAATAGATGCAGTCGGTGGAGGAATGAATACTGGGATCTCCATTGGTGTTGCATGTGAAGAGGATGCACCGGCAGTATGCACCATTGTCGAAGAAGAAAGGATAGAAGACGGAGCTTGGTGAAGGTTAGAGAAGACGATCTCCTCTCAGTGAAGGCTCGTGGAAGAACACACTCCTTGGATGCTCGTAGTCGGTCTCCGATCACTCAGCAAGATGCCCGGCACAAGTGGAAGAAGAAATCTCTGAAGGTGTGACGTCATATGACGACACACCATCCCTTTTATAACTGTGGTCGGCGCTGCTGTTTGCCCGTCGATACCATCGATGCGAGTCGATGGTATCGACTCCTATAGCACAATCCATCTTCCACTAGTATTGACGGTTGTCGATAGCCTGATTTGGGGGCCTGGATCGATGATGTGTCGATACCATTGACTGGTGTCGATAGTATCGACCCAGCCCACAGATCGACTCTCTTGATGCAGCGATTGCTGTTGATTTCCTCTCGCAAATCGGTGACATGTCACGTCGATACCATCGACACAAGTCGATAGTATCAAATCTTCTTAGGGCAAACACCCTCGCGAGGCCCGACCGCTGCCTTCTGCCTATAGTCGGGTCAATACCATCGACAGGCCTGTCGATGGTATCGACTTCACTGAGACAATTTTCATCGGAATATCTCCAGAGATCTCGATAGTATCGACATGCATGTCGATACTATCGACCTCATTTTTGTGATCATCCTATGGGTGTGTCGATACTATCGACGAGGCCGTCGATAGTATCGACATAGTGAGATTTTTGTAGCCGCCAACCTGTACCCATGTCGATACTATCGACACAAGGGTCGATAGTATCGACCCTGCCTCAGTCCTGCACATCGAACAAACTATCAAGGTACCTTGTTTACACTAAAAACAAAATAAAAAAAACTAACCTACAAATGTGAAAGAAACTAAACGAAACTACCTATGGCTGGGTTGCCTCCCAAAAAGCGCCCTTGTTTAACGTCTTAGGCTAGACAGAATCAAGCTCCTCATGTATCCATAAGTGCAATGAGTTTGACCTCATGCACTTTCCTCGTGTAATCATCACCGAAGTACAACTTCAATCGTTGTCCATTAACCAAGAATGTTGTCTCACCATCACGCACCATGATTGCGCCATGTGGCCTGACTTCCTCTATGGTAAATGGTCCACTCCATCAGGATTTCAATTTCCCGGGATGTATCTTCAACCTGGAGTTGAACAAGAGTACACGGTCTCCTTTCTTGAAAACGTGCATCTGAATATGGCGGTCATGAATCAACTTTGTTCGCTCGTTGTAGATTCACGAGCTTTCATATGCATTCATCCTCAGCTCATCAAGTTCATTCAACTCAAGTAACCTCTTCTTTCCCGCTTCATCATAGTTCAAATTCAGCTTCCTCAGCGCCCAATGCGCTTTATGCTCCAATTCCACCGAAAAATGGCAGGCTCGACCATAAGACAACCTAAAAGGCATAGTGCCTATAGGTTTCTTAAACGCCGTCATGTACACCCACAAAGCATCCGGTAGCAAGATACTCCAATTTTTCCTTGTTGAAGCCATAGTGCGCTCCAAGATCTTCTTAATCTCCCGATTGGAGACCTCCACTTGCCCCTGTGTATGTGGGTGGTACGGGGTACCAATGTTGTGCTTTACCCCGTACTTTCTCAACAGTGTCACGAACTTCTGATTCCGGAAATGCGTACCTCCATCACTAATGATCATTCTTGGTACACCAAACCTGTAGAAAATGTATTCTTTGACAAACCTGCACACTACAGTGGCATCATTAGTCCTAGTGGGTATTGCCTCTACCCACTTCGACACATAATCAACAGCTAATAGAATGTACAAGTTAGAATTTGAGGACACAAAGGGTCCCATAAAATCAATACCCCATAGATCGAACACATCGACCTCTTGAAATACATTGAGGGGCATCTCCTGTCTTTTTGAAATGTTACCTGCCCTTTGGCAAGAATCGCATTGCCGCACATAGTCATAGGCATCCTTGAACAAAGTAGGCCAGTAGAGACCACTCTCAAGTACCTTGGCTGCAGTTCTAGAGCTTACATGGTGACCACCCGTCGGTAGAGTATGGCAATGACGTAAGACACTTTCATATTCCACTTCCGGTACACACCTACGCAACACACCATCCCTGCATTGCTTCAAGAGAATAGGGTCATCCCAAAAATAATACCGCAAAGAATGGAAAATTTTCTTTTTCTCTTAGTATGTCCAATCATCCGGGATAATTTTGCAAGAAAGATAATTAACTATATAAGAAAACCAAGGATCTTTAGATTTCACAGATAAAAGTTTCTCATCAAGAAACGTCTCAGTAATGGGTATATGCACATCCTTCTCATCTACCCTTTCCAACCTAGAAAGATGGTCCGCAACCATATTTTCTATTCCTGCCTTATCTTTGATTTCAATATCAAATTCTTACAACAGTAGGATCCACCTAATCAGTCTAGGTTTGGCATCCGTTTTCTCCATCAAGTACTTAATGGCGGCGTGGTCTGTCCATACCATGACTTTAGATCCTACAAGATATTGCCGAAATTTTTCAAAAGCAAAAACAATGGTGAGAAGTTCTTTTTCAGTTGTCGTGTAGTTTAATGTGCGTCATTTAAAGTTTTAGACGCATAGAAAATCACATTGGGTTTATTGTCCACACGTTGTCCCAACACAGCCCCCACTGTGAAATTCGATGCATCACACATCAATTCAAACGGCTTGGTCCAGTCCGGTGTTTGCACAACCGGTGCCAAAATCAATTTTTCTTTAAGCACGTTAAACGTATGTAAATACTTATCATTAAAATCAAACACAACATCCTTTTCCAACAACTCAGATAATGGTTTGGTGATTTTAGAGAAAACTTTCATAAAGCAGTGATAAAAACTGGCGTGACCTAGAAAACTCTGTACCCCTTTAACCGAATTCGGTGGGGGCAATTTGGAAATCACTTCGATCTTCACCGGGTCTACCTCCAACCCCTTGCTAGACACTTTATGTCCAAGCATGATCCCTTCACTGACCATCATGTGGAATTTCTCCCAATTGAGGACCAAATGTGTGTCCTCACAGCGTTGCAAAACCTTGTCCAAATTGTATAAACATTCGTCAAAGGAGGCACCATAGACGGAGAAATCATCCATAAAAACCTCCAAACAGCGTTCAACCATATCGGAGAAATTGGCAAGCATGCAACGCTAAAAGGTTGCCGATGCATTACACAAACCAAATGACATACGACAGTATGCAAAAGTTCCATAAGGACAAGTGAAGGTACACTTCTCTTGGTCCTTAGGATCAATTGAAATCTGATTGTACCCCGAATAACCATCAAGAAAACAAAAATGAGATCGACCCGCTAATCACTCTAAAATCTGATCAATGAATGGAAGAGGCAAATGATCCTTAAGCGTAGCAGCATTCAATCTATGGTAGTCTATACATACACACCACCCGATTACCAAGTGGGTAGTGACAGGTTCATTTAATAAATTATGTGTAACAATAATTCCCCCCTTTTTAGGGACTACCTGTGTCGGACTCACCCATGTCGAGTCGGATATATCATAGATGATACCTGCAGAAAGGAGCTTGATCACCTCCTTCTTTACGACCTCCATCATGCTCGGATTTAGTCTACGATGTGGCTGAATCACCGATTTGGCTCCTACCTCGAGCCGGATCTTGTGCTGGCACAATGTAGGGGAAATCCCCTTGATGTCTGCTACCGACCACCCGAATGCACCTCGGTGGTTCTTCAACACAATCAGCAATTGATCTTCCTCCTCAACACTCAGATATGCCTAAATGATCACAGGAAGCTTCTCACCCTTAGCTAGGAATGCATATTTCAAGTGCGGTGGCAATGGCTTCAATTCTAAATCTGGCGGGCTGATCAAGGATGACTGAAGCGGTGGTGAAAGTTCTCCAAGGTCCTCATAGTACCTAGCGTAAAAGCATGGAAACACTTGAAGCATCTTAGCACACTCTTGTAGTGACGTGCTTCTCTTCCAATCATGTGTTATATTAACCATGCAGGCTTGAAGTGGTAATTCTGGATATGCATTGAAAACAAAGCTTGATATGGCCTCATCTTCAGTAGAGGGAGCGATGTCCTCCTCTTCATCATTGGGAAAACCCACAACCTTTTTAAGAGACAAAAACTTGGTCTGCTCCATGATGTCTACAGCCAGTGTCCCCTTCTCCACTTTTGTAATTACATGAGCCATGTCTAAAAATGGCTTCCCTAGACATAAAGAGATGTTCTGATCAAAGTGCTTCGCCATGCGGCATTGCTCCTTAGCTTTAGATTGTGTGGTGCTGGAAGGCATGACCATCTCAAACCTATCATCGGTGATACCCAAGGTCAACCGACCTCTCCCCATCTCTAGTATCATATCAGCAATGGCTTGGAAAGGTCATCCCAGGAGTAACTCATTACCCTGTTAATCCTACATTTCCATTACAACAAAGTCTGCTGGAAAAACAAACTGATCCACTTTCACCAACACATCCTCATATATGTCGTAGGGCTTCACCACTGAATTATCTTCCAACTGTATTGTCATATTGCTTGGCCTTGATTCTTTTAATCCCAATTTCTTAAATGTAGAGAGAGGCATCAGGTTTATACTTGCCCCAGAATCACATAGTGCTTCGCCGAATTTCACCTTACCAATGCAACACGAAATATTGAAGCAGCCCGGATCCTGCCTTTTTGGTGGTAACGTGCCCATGATGAAGGCACTCACCTGCTCCTTGAGAACCACAACCTCTGTATCGGGGATTTTCCTTTTCTTTGTGATGATGTCTTTCAAGAACTTCCCGTAGGAGGGTATCTGCTCGATTGCTTCTAATAATGGAATGTTGACAGAGAGCTTTCTAAAACCGTCCAGAAACTTCTTGAATTGGGCGTCCACTTTCTTTGCTTTCACACTATTCGTATATGGGACCGAGACAACCTGTGCCCTTTGATGTGGTGGCACATATGGTGCCCTCTTCTTTGTCTCCTCCTCTTCAGTAGTAGCAGGTTCAGCTGTGACTTCCTCTACTATATCCTCAACCAGTTCTGTGACTGGAATTGGCACCTCCTCTGTGGCCTCACCTTCAGTTTCTGACTGGTGTGTGCTTGGTTCATCAACCCTGGGGTTTAAAATCTTCTTGCCACTCCGTAGCAAGATTGCCTTCGCCTGTTGGTTTCCTGCTGGAATGTTTGTGTTACTCGGAAAGCCTTGCTACACTGGCTTCTTCAGATTGGCAATCTCAACTGCCATTTGCACCATAGACGTCTCAATCATCCTCATCTGAGCCCCATGGCTCTGCAATCTCTGCCCAAATTGATTCATGAATTCCCCTTGTTGCTTGATCTATTGGCCAAAGGTGTTCATCAGTTCTTGGTTCTGCTTTATCACTTGGTTCAGCAACTTTGTGCTCTTATCTTCCGCCGTCGGTTGAGGTTTTGCATCGGGGTCCTGCAAGAAGTTATTTGGATCTTTCTAGGAAAATTTCTTGTCCTTCCTCCATGAGTAATCATTGTTTCTATACCCCTGCTGCTGGCGCATGAATTTGACTTGAGCTTCATCATCTGTTTCAGTATCTTCTTTTACAAGCAGTTTCTTTGCTAGAAGGTCCATCTTCTCATTCAACTCTTTGATGGCCTTCGACCCCCCCACAGCGCGAACATACTCTACGGCATCTCTGTCGCCCCATGATTGCTTCTTGGCCATGTTTTTCAGAATTTCCCAGCACCTCATGTATGTGTTGTTCAAAAAGAACCATGAACCTGCGGAATCCAGGTTACTTCTATCATGCTCGGAGAGAGCAAAATAGAAGATTTTGACCTGTGTCTGCTTGTCAAGCCCATAATGTGGGCACCTCCTAAGCATGATATGAAACTGCTCCCAGGTCTCGGAGTAAGTCTCTCCTGTCTTTTAGCTGAAATTATGGATTTTTCTGATCATATCATTTGTCTTCTCAGGCGGAAAGAACCTTTCAAAGAACACTTCCACCATGTGGTTCCATGATTCCACATATTCATCGTCAAGATTGTGCAACCACTCTTGTGCATTTCCTGCCAAAGAACTGGGGAACAACTTCAGGTATAGTGTCTCCTGCGGAAACCTGTCTATTTTTATCATGTCGCAGTTCTCCACGAACTGGCTAATGTGAGTCACTGGGTCTTCGTTCTTTAGCCCATGGAATGCATTTGACTTGACCAAGTTGATCAAAATAGGATCAATCTTATAAGTCGGAATGTTGATCGCCTTCTTCTTGATTGGCCCCTTTGAAGCGGATGCGGAGGAAGCTTTGATCTTCTCCCATATCGTCTGCTCTTCGGCCATGGATTCTTGTTCTGAGTCAGAATCTATATCTTCCAGTTGGTCTTGATTGTAATTCTCCTCGTCGTCAGGTCCCGGTAGTGGAACCTCTGGTGCTCGATATGTGTAGTTGGTGCTACGCGTCTGCACCATGCACAGTACCTGCAAAAATGATAATTTCAGTTCAGTATCGTGTTAGACGATTGATAAATATGAACGGTAAACTATGGATCTCAAAAATGATTATTAAAAAAAATAAAAATAAAAAAGTGGCCTAGAATGGCCTCTTGCAGCACTCGTAGTGTCGACAGTTGTCGTGTCCCCGAAAACGGTGCCAAAACCTTGACACATTTTTACCGTGCGTAGAACGCAAGTGTACACGTCAATGTAGTATAGGCCCTTGTGAGACCTGAGTCGAACTCAGGGACACTAAACTATCAGTAGACTACTACTAACTGTTCGCGATCAGCTAAACCGATTAAAAAGTTTGAGAGGTGTTGTAAAATTAAAAAGAAAACAAAATAAAATAAAGCAATCGATGAAGTGTTTAGTTTAATCAATTCAAGTGGAGATCTTTAGGATTGCGGTTTCACCACGGCTTATCATTGTATGAATTTACATTTAATAATTCAGGTTCATCTCTCGATCTAGGTAGTGGCATGTAATCAGAATTGCCCACTATCGTGGTACAATTCACTACCTATGTCTAGGTCGGTTCCACCGTCGTAGTAACCTATACCCTAAACTAGGTGCATTAGAAATGACCTCTGGGTTTCCACCATTAACCTTACATCACCTTGTTCAAGGGATTTGTTAATTAATGTGAATTTCGTCTCTTTTCAACCGTTAATTCTTCTTTCAAAGTAATTGAAGGCATTAGATTATCATTATGGTGATCAAGCATAACAATATAATTGACAAAATGAAATCATACCACAGATTTAAGAGATAAATGATGAATTACTATGATAAAAATGTCATACAATGCTTTCCCGGGCTACTCCCGGTCCTAAAGACAAAGGTGCTTAGCCCTGCATGTTCATCTCAGAGCAAAACATGGTAGAGAAAAGGGGAAACATGGAGAAAAACGTGAATAAGTAAAGAAACCCCTGAACGAAGAAGATCCAAGCGTTCCTCGGTGTGGAATGCACGCTCTACAGCCTTTCGGCGGTAGAAAATGTCTTCTTCGGCTTCCGGAATGACTGGGGTGTGCTTCTGGGCTCCGTTCTTCTCTCCACACCTTCTCGGGACGTGTGCAGTGGCTATTGACACGATAGATTGCTATTGGCCACTGTCATTAGGTATAATCACCGAGTTAGGTAGAAACAATATCACAGCCGTCAAATTTAGATCGATCTAAAACAAACTTGTATCTGACGGTGTCGATACCATCGACATGAGTCAATGGTATCGACTCTGCGTGATATCAGCAAGTCTTCTTTTCTTCTCTTCGTTGCGCCTGATGCTGACTCGATACCATTGACGCGGGTCGATGGTATCGACACCCTTAGGCATCAGTTTTTGTCATTTTCTGTCATTGAATCTTCTAGGGTCGATAGTATCGACTTTGGAGTCGATAGTATCGACTGTCTTCTTGCCAGCAACCTGATAGAATGTCCCTACCATCGACTTCCGTGTCGATGGTATCGAATTTGTGCTTCCCCTTGCGGCTAGAAACATGTGGTTTTGTCGATAGTATCGACAGCTGTCGATGGTATCGACAACTGCAGATATGTGTTTTCCCTAAAATTGCAACACAAACCCACATAAGCCAAAATAAAACATATTATTGTAATCATTTATGCTCAAAACACTAAAATAAAAGAGAATTGATGTTTAGAAGGGTCATAGACCAAAGTAAATGTATTATGCAATATTAACAATCAAAATGACCAATAAATGCATAAAACACACGTAAAACAAGTCTTTAAATGCGACTCAAAATCATCGCATCAGGGTACATAAAACTCAACACTAAAAGGACTTACTAACCAAGCTTCAGGGTGTAACATAGGGTACACTAAACCCTAAACATAGGAGTATAAGATATTTAAGGATCATTTTTGTGTAAGTGATCAAATCATCACTTATGGTTTTCCTAACGTATTCAACAATTAGAAAACATGCCCAAAGATAGACTATTTTGAGCTATCTGTATCAGATCAGGCTAGGCCAGGTCATATGAGCTCAGGAGTCCTCGTTACCAAGCTAGTGGGGAGGAGGAAAATATTGCCAGACCCCAAGCTCTGACCCTTTCTAGACACCATCACTTTCAACTTCTTGCTCTAGTAGCTTCTCAATAGACAATTCACCAAAAAGTTGACAAATTTTATTTCTAATATGAAATTATTATGATCCTAAATCAAACTTTCATGCTAGGTCAACTCTAAGGTGAAAAACTTACTAAAGAAACAATATATGGTAAGGGTTCTATCTAGGAGACAATTTTGAATTAGTCAAGAATCTGAATACCTTGATGCTCTGATACCATGTTGTAAAGACATAGTCTCTACTAGTAAACATGATAAACAAATACATCAAATGTGTGACAGCGGAAGAAATAAAACTTGACTTTATTCAAAATGTATAAAGAGTACATACAAAATTTCCATAAAGGAAGTACAACTTTATAAAAAATGTAGGATCTTGGTAGAGGAAGACTTAGACTAAGCCAATATTGTCTCCAAACAAAACAACTTAATATATAAAGGCAACTATGACCATGCTTGCTATATGTTCCTTTTCTTCTTGTCCTATCCTTAGCCTTAGGTTCACCAAGCTTCCATGCGCACTCTGATCCTAGCCTGGATGGTTGGGGTCATCCAACAACAGAAAGATAAAGGAATGTGTTATTCAAGAGAAATAGGACAATTAAATAATCTAAAACATTGCAATATAAAAGATTATCTACAATAAGAGATTTCAAAAGAAATGAGGCAAGTATGTGAATAAGAGAGAGAAAACTACCATAATCAATCACCACAATAGTAATCACATAGCATGAATATATTAAGACACAAAGTCATATCAATGTAGGGTGAGGCACCTACCGGACCTCACCAGTGACAGGGGGACTAAAACCCCAGTGCCTAATATAAAATGGCAGGGGGACTAAATCCCCAGTGCCCGGCAGGAGGACTAAAACCTCAATGCCCTATGGGTGGTTTGTACTCATGTACTCTACATTGTCATTTGGCCTAAAATACATCATGCTTAATAGTCACTTGCCAGTATTGATAAGTATAACAAGATTGCAACATTGCAAAATGGGAATAAAACCCAAACAAATAATCTCAATAAATGGATGAGCCAAACATTGGCCATAGCAAGATTCAAGAGTTACAATTAAATGAGCCACATAAGCAATAGAAGCATCAAATAGTAAAGAGCCAAATAAATGCAATTAGAAGGATAACAAGGCCAGCACAATAGTGAGGTAGGGTTGGATAAGAGCCCAACTGAAGGATAGGTGTGATTTGTACATATACACTCCTCAGTCACATACATTAATAGGTGTCACATACCTTAGTTTTCATTCATTACCATCACATTCACCATTCTAATTGTATCCAATTCCATATTTCCCTAGTTGCAAACATTACACATGTATTAGGTTACTTAAAGGTACTTTAAGTGTAAAATGTCCACATTTATAAACCATGGATTAAAACTTTGTATTTTGGGTCTGGAAACAGGGACAAATGATTCCTAATATTTTTCTACTCGAGAAAACATATTTTCTTTTCAAAAATAGAGTTAAAACACTATTATAATCATTTTATAACACTTTATACTCTTAAATTGGGGTTTGAATTAATTATCAGCTTTATTATGAAAAACAAGGTTCAAAACTTGAAAATTAGGATTCTACATGATTTTATCTTTCCAACGAGTATTTATTTATATTTTTCCGATAACCGAGCGATTTACTATGAATTAAACAAAACAGACCAATTAATTGCTAAATGGATCAAAAAGTAAGATTTTGGATGACGAATCTGCCCTTGGCGAGAGGATCAGGAAGGAAGGGCGCGTGAGGGAAAAATGGTAAAAAGCACCCGAGCTTCTTCAAGCTGGGGGCGCAGCCATGGCGTCGTGGGTGTAGCTAGGTAGTTTGGGCATTTTTGTGTTTCTCCACCAAAATCATCATGCATGTACTCGAAATGAAGAGAATCGAAAGACGAACTCACCAGACCAATAAATTTCGACGCACGATTACTCTAGCTCCGGGGAGAGGTGCCACAAGCACAGCTGGAAAAAAAACTCCATGTCGCCGGCTACACACGTGATCTCAGATGAAATTGATGGTTTGTGCAAGTTGCTAAGGGGCCGACGGATGTATGTAGGTGGTCATATATAGATGGGAAAGTCAGAGGAGTCGAAGAGAAGGTGGAGGTGAGGAGCTACGGCTGGCCATGAATGGTGTTTTTCCTACAATGCACGGGATGCGAAGAGACTTGGCTTGTTTGATGCGGGAGGTCCTCATGAACTCGTGGGTGAAGAAATCTCCGGAAAAGGTGAAGAGACGAGGGAGAACGAGGGAGATGAAGCGAGCCGCATCTTCCCGGCTACTATTTCAGTTAATACAAGGTAGGAGACAAAGCGCCTACCATTGGATGGGATCCTCATCCAACCTGGACTGTTAGATGGAGACCCATGGTAGGCCAAGCACGCGTGATAGTCATTTAAAGGCCGAACTTAGGCTTAAATGATGCAAATCAATGATATATCGATGGCTATTAAGTCACACTATATTAAAAACTTGTTTAATACATTTGGGAGGTCAGACAAACTCCAAATGTCCTCAGATGTTAACCCCAGGTTTCTAATGACGTCTAGATTCATTCTATATAATTATATTTTCGTTTCACCCAACCTTTGGCCTCCAATAATTATTTTGATTATTAAAGCATATATTAATATAATGCTTGAGCAAATAATTATGTGTTGCTTTTATAAGCAACTCTTGGTTCCCAAATCCGAGATTTGGAGTCCAAGAGTCCTCCACTCACTAATAGCATGCATTTGCAAGTTTTATTAGCCCATATTAAGAGTGAGGTATGAAGGTGGGTTATTATTCACCATTTTAATTTACACTATATTAAAAGCGTATAAAATAGTTTTGAGGAGTCAAATGAATTCCAAAAGCATCAAATTTGAACCATTAGTTCACATTAAAGTCTAGAACAATGCTATGCAATTAGATTCTCGTTTTACTCATTATTTGGCCATTATTAAATATATTTCTCATTAAAGTGTATATTAATATATTAGAATGAATGAGTTATATGAAAAGACTTCTTTTAATGGATTATATGAGGGAATTTCGAGATATCCATCCATAATTAATTTTAAGAACAAAGACTCATCATTATATTCTATTTTGATATATTATTATCATTTTTGAGGACAGAGAAGGAAAAAGGAGAAATACTCTCATTAAACACTCAAATACACATTAATATTCATATCTTAGTCCAAAAAGATATAAGATCTCTAAAAACACATTATCCACTTATTTTCTCTCTTAAGTGTACATTTTGCATATTAAGACCTCAATTATTTCATTGTGTGGGTTATTTGTGCAAACACCCCTCCATTTATATAAATGAGAGAAAAAGGTAATTTCAACCTTGAATTGTGCTCAAATTGCACAAGGAGTCCAAAAAGAATATAAAAGAAGGGAAATTTACAAAAAAGGTCCAAATGGACTAGAAGGAAAAGAAAAGCTCAAAAGTGGGTAAATTGCAGGAAAGACCCTGAGATTCAGTATGTTACAATGTTGAGGTGAATTGATTATATTTTATTGTAATTACTTTAGAGGTAATAAAGTTGATCACTTGCAAATCCCAATTCAAGAGAATTGGGTAGTGGACTGACATCTTTCAATTTGAAGGGTGGAACCACACTAAATTGAGAGTCTCTTCCTTGTGGCCTCCTCCTTTACCCAAAAGTTAAGTTTTAAATAAATTTTAAAATTATTAAAATCTCTATTCACCCCCCTCTAGATCTTTCAATTGGTATTAGAGAAGGTCTTCAAGGAACTCCCATGAGTCTTGAAGCATGGGGGAAAACTTTCTTAGCAACCCCAACTGTGAAGGGACGTCAACGTATATGAGTCGGCCACAACCATTTGTTGGATCCAATTACACCTATTGGAAAAGTTGGATGCAATTTTACTTCCAACGAATAAGCTTGGAGCTGTGGAGAATGGCGACTCATCCATATGAGCTTCCAACTATAGAATAAGATGAATGCGATCTAGAGAGGGTAAATTGAGAGTCTCTTCCTTGTGGCCTCCTCCTTTACCCAAAAGTTAAGTTTTAAATAAATTTTAAAATTATTAAAATCTCTATTCACCCCCCTCTAGATCTTTCAATTGGTATTAGAGAAGGTCTTCAAGGAGCTCCCATGAGTCTTGAAGCATGGGGGGAAACTTTCTTAGAAACCCCAACTGTGAACGGACGTCAACGTATATGAGTAGGCCACAACCATTTGTTGGATCCAATTACACCTATTGGAAAAGTTGGATGCAATTTTACTTCCAACGAATAAGCTTGGAGTTGTGGAGAATGGCTAATCATCCATATGAGCTTCCAACTATAGAATATGATGAATGCGATCTAGAGAGGGTAAAGAAGGATCAACTCAATGCCGAGGCTGTAAGCATTTTATATTGTTCAATATCCATTTATGAATTTAATCATATATCTTCTTGTCAATCCACTTATGAGATTTGGCATAAACTTTTGGTTACACATGAAGGTATCATTCATGTTAAGAATACTAAAATTAATATGCTCAAGCAAAAGTTTGAACAATTTCGTGTGATGCCAAATTAATCTATAAGTGAGATGTATGCTAGGTTTTCTTCTATCATCAACAACTTAAATGATTTGGGCAAGTACATTAGTGAAGAGGATCAAATATCCAAGATACTAAGATCATTTCCTCCAATGTACAAGACCAAGGTGACAACCATTAAAGAAGCCAATGACCTCACCAAATTGATGATGGAGTAGCTCGTTGGTGACCTTGAGACACATGATATCACCCTTGATGAAGAAGAAAGAGTGGAGTACAAACTCCTAAATAGGAAAAGGAAGGATATTGCTTCAAAGGATACAACTAAAACTCAATCAAAAGTCATCACTCAAGAAAGTGATGAGACAGGTGAAGGAGATGATGAAGAGGATGCACTCATTGTAAATGGTAAGAAATATAGAAGGTATAAATCTAAAAAAAATCTAGTGCTTCTTACCGTATTTGCTTTGAATTTGGGAAGAAGGGACATGTGAAGAATGAGTGTCCTAAAATTAAGAAGGGCAAGATATCTTCTTTCAAGAAGAAGGACAAGGGAGATAAAGCCTACAAAGTAGCTTGGAGAGTCAAGTGATGACAGTGAGAGTAGAGAGGAAGAAATGGAGTGTCTCATGGATAAGGAAGATGAATATGAAGACTCAAATGAGGTAGACATTTTTTAATTATCCAAAATCAATCTAGTTAATAGTCATGACGAAACTCATATTGAAGTACATTGATTGCAAAAGAAAATTGAAAAAACTCTCTAAATCTAATTATGAGTTGCATCCTAAACTTTATTATCTTACTTATAAAAATGAAAATCTTATTTCTGAGAATGATATTTGAAACCTTCTATTGATGACTATAATGCCAAGTTGCTTGTCTTAGGAAAATAATAATGATATTCTTTCTCAAGAAATAGTTGAATTTCTTGCTAAGATAAATGACTACCAAACTCAACCTATTATGTGCACTCATTTAGATTATTATATCATTGTTACACAAACAGATGCCTTCCTTTCAAATTTAGCTCAAGTTAATCAAGATATTACAACAAAACTTTCTACAATTGCTGAATTACAAAAATATGTTGATAGTTTAAAACATGGTGATATCCTTGATAGAGTCTTGGAAAGCATTTACTAACATGTTGGGAGAAGGGGCCTAGGGTATGTACCCAAAGAAAAATCTTATCAAAATCCAAGAGTTATAAAAACAAAATTTCATAGAACCAAGACATCTATGTGCCCAAGAACAATATAGCACATACCCAAAATGTTAAGAAGAGAAATCAAATTGACTTTGTTTCTTATTTCTATTGCCAATGTCTTTGACATTATTCATTCTCTTGTAGTAACAAGAAGAATAAGGGCATCATTTGGGTTCTAAGACCCCAAACTTAAAGTTTTTTGAGATACCTTGTTGAGATTTGATCTAATCTTTGTTTTGAAATTCATATATGTCTTATCTCAACTGAAATGAGCTTTAAAATGAATACTTGTATGTATCTAATTGTTGACTTGTCTCATTCATGATTAAAATAATTGACAATGATATATCTTGTTCACACTAGAATGTTGCAATTTCTAGAAAACTGCATAATTCCCTCTCGATCAACCAATACCTCGACTGAGGGGCCTTCTGGTTGGAGTCAAGGTTGACCGGAAACAAGCCTGATAAAAACTATTTTCTTGCAAATCAAATCATTTACTTGTAATAACATTGATATTTTAAATTTGTAAAATGATCATCATATGTATTCATTTCAAACACTCAAAATGCTAAAATCTTTAAGGCATGTGTATTAATGTTATTAACAAAAAGGACCACCACATGGGTACCAAAATCTTCATATCTTGAAGGATTGGGTAGTTGATAGTGGTTTCGCCAAGCATATGACTAGAAACAAGGAAGTTTTTCATACACTTGAAGAAAAGAATAGTGGAAAAGTCACATTTGGAGATAGTTCCAGAGGTAAAATCATAGGGATGGGTAATGTTACAAATCTTCAAACAAAAAGTGTGAGACTTGTGGATGATTGCATCAGAACCTAGTTCGTGTGAGTCAATTGTGTGATAGTGGCTATGACGTTCTTTCTAACAAATATTGTTGCAAGTTTCCCATAGAAAACACTAATGGTGTTGTTTATGAAGAAAAAATTATAGGAAATCTTTACATACTTAGACTTAATTCTATGCAAGCTATTATTGGAAAATTTCTTCCTACAAATGATAAATCTTTAGAATTATGGAATAGAAAGCTAGGACATGCAAGCTCACATGTCATAAAAAACTTGCTTAAATATTCTCTTGTTTATGGTTTACCTTAACTTTCTATTAATAAACCTAAAAATTGTGAACCATGTACTCTAGGCAAGCAAATTAAAACTTTTTTCAAATATAAAGATTTGCTTAGTACTACTAGATCATTAGAACTTATTTACATGGATTTATTTGGTCCCTTGATGACTCAATCTATTGGTGGTAAAAAGTATTGTTTTGTCATTGTCGGAGATTGTAGTAGATATACTTGGATGCATTTTCTTTTAACAAAAGATGATACTATTTTAATATTCAGTCATTTTTTCTCTCTAAAAAACAAAATATGTACCATTAGGAGTGATCATGGGGGAGAGTTTGACAACCATATCTTTGAATAATTTTGTACATGTAAAGGGTGTACACATAATTTTCAATTCCACGCACCCCATGACAAAATAGGATAGTTGAGAGGAAAAATTGGTCCTTACAAGAAATGACTAGAACAATGCTACTTCCACATAACACACCTAAACCCTTTTGGGCCGAAGTAGTAAATACAACATGATATGTCTTAAATCATGTTTCAATTCACTCTTAGCTTAAGAAAAATCCTTATGAACTCATCTTTAACAAGAAACCAAGAGTTGACTACTTTCATACTTTTGATACACCTTTCTATATCTTGAACAAAAATGATGATAGAGATAAATTCTACCCTAAGTTACAAAAAAGGATTTTTCTTGGGTTATCTAACATGTTCTAAGGCATTTTGGATTTACAACTCTATTTCTAAGAATGTTGAGGAATCAATTCATATCACATTTCATGAAATTACAACACAAAATTTTGAAAATGAAATTGAAAATGAAAAATTGAATGATATTATGTACCAAATTGAGGATTTAACCATATATAAAAAAGATAAAAATCTGAAATTGAACAAAATAATGATCAAAATAATGAGTCACGTCATCCTATTCCTAGGATAATCAAAGATTATAAATTAGACCTAATCATAGGAAATCCTTTCGATAGAGTAAAAACTCATTCATCAGCTAGAGATGTTGCAAACATGGCCTTGTATCAATCGTTGAACCTAAAAAGATAAATGAAGCTCTAAAAGACAATTCTTGAATAATTTATATACAAGAAGAGATGAATCAA
Organism: Alisma plantago-aquatica; assembly: GCA_963693085.1. Classification (NCBI taxonomy): domain Eukaryota; kingdom Viridiplantae; phylum Streptophyta; class Magnoliopsida; order Alismatales; family Alismataceae; genus Alisma; species Alisma plantago-aquatica. Next base: position 1,958,111,303 of record OY856409.1, on the reverse strand, counting down.
TTCACTAAGAATAATACATGGGATTTGGTTCCAAGAACTCAAGGCAAAACCATTATTGGAACTAAGTGGGTTTTTTGAAATAAACTTAATGAGGTCGGGGAAGTGGTTAGAAGCAAAGCTAGGTTGGTTTCTCAAGGGTACAATAAATAAGAGGGTATAGAAATTGATGAGACTTATGCACCCATAGCTATACTTGAGGCCATTCGTATGTTATTAGCTTTAGCTTCCCATAAAGACATCAAACTTTTCTAAATGGATGTAAAAAGTGATTTCTTAAATGGAATTATAGAATAAGAAGTTTATGTTTACCAACCACCTAGTTTTGAAATTCAAAACAACCTTGATCATGTCTATCAACTTAAGAAATGTCTTTATGGTCTAAAAAAAGCACCCCAAAATTGGTATGAAATACTTAAGAACTATATTTTTGATAATGGCTTCTCTATCGAAAAGTTAGACATGTTTGTGCTATGTCAATTCATCTATCTAGAAAGTGTCAATGTCAACCTAGGAACATTTTTCCTATGACATGCATACTCAATGGAAAAGAGAGAAAAGAAGAAGTTTCCATCCACTTCAACAATATCATCATGAGTGTTGGCATCTACTTTAATATGGATCTCCCCTAAATCCATTAAGTGGAATCGAGGGGGACTTGGATTTTAGGCATTTTCACATTGCCAAGCTCTTCGCCAAGTATGGAGACTACATACATGCCATCTCCATGATGGGTGAGTGAGACCTTCTATACCTTATCAATAAGTCACTAGTCTAGATTACCTACAATGTCTAAAGGATGATGTTAGAGACACTAATCAGGAGGAACAACACACAAGTGTGGAAGTTGGCAAAGACAACAATGTGAGAGACATTGATTAGAAGAAATAGGATGACAATGAGAAATCTAGAGAGGACAAAGACAAAGAAGTCATCAAACACTAGTGGGGACTCACAAGAGGCCACAGTATACGTGTCACACCTATAAAGCTTCTTCCTCTACCCCGACACATTTGTAGGAGGGTCCATACTCATTTGAGGGCATGTACAACATGCTCAACACCAACCAGAGGGACCATAGGTAGAAATAGGAGATAATGACTCAAATCCCATCAAAAGAGGATCTTCCACAACTAGGAGTATATCTTCAGACATACATAGGTGATGTTCTCCGATGAGCACCTACAATGCGTAGTGTATACAAAGTTCATTCTCTACGACCATTATTAGTACCAGGACCATTTTCTAGAAACCCACTGCCACCATTATGTCATCCGATCTACCCCAACTAACCAACACATATTACCCATTTGATGTAGATTTTCCACAGGGAACATTCTAACCACCTGGATCCTGAGTATCTGGTACCTAGATCATCAACACATATTACCCACTTGATGTAGATTTTCCACCGGGAACATTCTAACCTCCTAGATCCTGAGTCTTTAGTACACCCATTCCACCTTTCAGTTTGATTTTTGATAATGATGTCATTTTTGAATTAACTTTTAGGGGTATGGAACGAAATATAAATTGTATCCATGTTATTCGAATATTTCTATCCTATTTTTTTATTTTATCTTTCTTTGCATTTTTGTTAGTTCATATTTTCTTTCAATTCACTTTTCATTGTGTTTCATGTAATCTAAATTGATCTAGTGTAAATGCGTATGTAGAAGAAAAATGGTCAGATATGTGTTCATGTATGTAATGGTATGGTTGTACTCCTACCCTTGAAATTTGAATGTGCATGTTTAAGAGTACACAACAACTAAAATTGAGTGGATTGATCAATCCAAAATACATATGTGCCAAAGTTAGTACCTAATTCTACCCTTCAATTCCAAATGAAGATGGTGGTTGAGTCCAATCTAACCAAGAAATATTTATGTGAGTTTAAGAACTTATTTTGGATCACCATTACATATTAGCAAAATAGAAGAGAGACATATTTTGTTTATGAATGTCTCCTAGTCATATGACTTCATCAACCCTCATTTCACTCCCAATACCATCACAAGATGAATACATGATTTAAATAATTTTTCTCTTTGGTTGCATTACATGGTATGATATAAAGCATATAGTTTTATCTAGAATTAGAAAACAAATTTAAATTCATGAGAAATTTTGTATAAGTTAGTTTCCATAACATCAATTCAAATAGTTCATTTTGCATTTGCATAATTCATGAAGGAATAATATATTCTTTACACATATTTTCTAAAAAAGATAGTTGTATATGTCCTTACTCCTTCAAGTTTTGTAAAAATCCCTAGGTGATATATTTTTAAATTATGGCTAATAAAAAGGTGGCAAATAAAAAAAGAGAAAAAGAGGAGAGCAAAGGAGAATGGAGGAAAAGGATGTTGAAAAAAAACAAGAAAAATAATAATATCGCTCGTAAATATAATATTGTTCTAGAATTTTATGTTGAAGCACCTCCCACCTCTAATAATCATTAGGATGTGGCATTTGAAACATGCATCATTCCACCAGAAAAAATAGGAATTAGGACACATCCAATTTCATCACATCCATCATTCAAGAACATCATCTTATTTTACTTGTATGAATGGCTTGGATTAATTGTGAATTATATTTTGTGCCACCCATTCCATCCACCCATTGCTCATGGTAGGCCACCAAAAAGATATATTCCCTTCCTTTAATCATATTTAGGGAATGGCATCCATGTGCAAAGGGAGTTCTTGTGACACACTCAACACAATTTAAAATTTTCATGATATCTCGCTGCCTCATCCTACTTGTGTGTTAAGCAGTCTAATTTTTAATTTTTTTTTTTTACAATTGATTGGTTGTATATTATGATTCTTCACTTTCCCATCTAAGCTGAGGTAATCCATCATTGCAATCAAGAAAAAATGCTTCTTAATGAATGTTGGGCCCCTTGAAACTTAAAAACACCCTATAAATCAAGTGTCTCATCCCCTAACCTTACAATAATGGTGCCCGCCTCTACTTCGATTGAAAAATAGGTTGTGGCTAGGAATGCGTGACTAGATCTAAGAGCCTATTTGATGTCCATGATCATAAAATCAGACGGAACATAATAACCCTTACCAACCATTACTTGAACATCTTTTATGATCCTTATAGGCCTTGTCATGAATGAAACATCTAGTTGAATGGTCATGGTTGTTGCGAATAGCTCAATGAATCACAACATTTTTTAAGACTTTACAACACAATTTATAAGCTAGCACTTAACTCTGCTACACCTTTATGCATTTGTTGTCGCCAACGTAGCAACCAATCCTAAAAGAGTTGGGATCCTCCTTTGTGAATCCTGTTGGGAATAATGTCTAAAGATGTTTTGGCTAACTTCACAATTTCATACTCTTGGTAGTGTATTTCATGGTCAAGAGAGTCTTTAAATACTTTAACCACACTAGAATTTTACAAAGGTCATGTAAGAAGGGGATCTCCACATGAAGCTTCTTTATAACTTTTTAAAGTTCATGAACTTGGCATCCAACTTTATTTACTTGAGGCATTCTTGGTAAGGGGGCTTGGCCTTTAAATTGACTCGTCAACTTTAGAGATGTTAATGGTGATTATACGATAATGGTTAAACTTGAAATTTGTGATGCAAGGAAATGATTGAAATAGGGTTAATAACAATACCAAAAGGACACTAGGAAATTCAAATTTCATCACCTTAACCAACATACTCATCCTAACTATTACAACTCAGTGATCATATATAATCAAACTCAGACCGAGTGAACTTGTATCCTTTTAGAAAACCAGTGTAGGAGGATCAAATTCCATATGGTCTCTAGGATTCATAACCCCATATTATAACATAATCATCCTATAGAATTCAACAGGTAGAACTATATGACATACACAAATCACAACAGATCCATTTTGTGATCACTTCAAAGTCCTACTCATTCATTTGAGAATGCAATTTTGAGTTTTGTGGTCTCTACGCTTAGGTTTTATCAATCATGCTAGTAGTATTAACGATTCAATTAGAAAGCCATTATACAAAGAACAATTTGGTTTATTAAAAACATTGAGTCTTATAATAATTAAGACATAGTACAAGCAACGAGTTACTGCAATGACCCAACAATAGAGTATACTTGATCTTATCCATAGAAAAAAAAACAAATATAAGAGAGGAGAGAATGAATCATATCACTGAAGAAGAAGAAGAAACGAGAATCTAGAGGACTCTGGAAACAACTCTCCACTCCACCAATGATCATTCTAGAAATTCTCATGAAGAAAATCATCTTCCCTTCTTCCTTATCCTTCTATTTGCACCAAAAGTTATCTAGGAAGTCAATGTGTACCCCCTAGTAGTAGGTTCATTTCTAGTTTTACTTGATGAATCTATGGATTCCAATTGGTCTTGTGCTTATGTTACTTGTGCCTAATCTACTACAATGGTCACTCGACCAGGATGTTGGGTTTGCCGGCTGGCCATCAAGTGGCATGTCTGATGGGATTTTTCTATTCCAAATGACAAGGCGGGTCGAGCACCTCTCTATCTGATGAGTTTTTTGGAGAAAGAATGGATTGGATGATCCATAGGGAGGATCAAATAAATAGTGAGGCACCAAAAATTCTAGTGGTTACTAACTTTGAAGGGGTAAATTCCAATCGACCACTCATTCAGATGGATCGATCAATAAGTCTCTTCTCATGGGAATTGTGCTACAGGTGGATTCTCAAATCCATGATGTGGGTCGGTTGATTGGTTTTTTTTCCAAATATTTAGAATTAACTAATCTTGAAAGGAAATTAAAAGTGGATTTCTAGTTGGCCAACCAGTAAAGTAGATCAACCAATCGAGCTCTCGCTTGGGAGGCACTATGAATTTATGAAGTTGATTGGTCGACTAAGGAACATAGTCCCCTGATAATCTCAATTGGTTTTTGTTGAATAGATTCCCTTTACCTTCCAATTCTTTCTAGACATGATTATAGGATTGGCGAGGACTTTGAAAATACTCTCAAGTTGAGTTCTATTATTTCCTGCATAAGAATTAGAAGTGACATCAAAACCCTATTATTTAAGAATGAAAGAAAAACCACACAAACCAAGAAAAATAAAGAGAGAACAACTAATTAAATTGAGAAAAACTAAATTGAAAAGTGAAATTAAATTTTGATGAATATGTGTTCATCATTAAATTTTATTGAGGTATCAAGTGATTGCTGATAAGTTTTGAGTTTAATTGAGTTTGACAATTTTCCTTTTAAGACATGTGTGCCTCCTCATATTAGATTGCATAAAATAATTTAAAATGTTCAAAAGAGGCTTGTCCCCCAAAGTCCCAAAAACAATTTAAAAACTCAAAAAGAACACAAATATAAATACCTAACACTCATCTTTATAAATTAGAATGTAGAGAATAAAATATTGAGTGTGAATAAATGCATGAGTGTTGTTCTTTCTTTTTAGAGAGTTGAAGATAGTGCCTTGCAGGTGTATGACATCGATTGGAAATGTTGTTGACATGACTTAGACGTGTGTGTTAAATGTGAGTGTATATGTTAGAGTTATAAAGGGAGTCAAAGAGGACCGAATGTCAATTTTTAGAAATCGGGACAAACTACTACTAACTAAAATAGATCATATATGCCTAAGAAAAGAGTTGATTGAGTGATTAGACAAAGAACTGAATTTATACAGTGAAGAATTGAAGTAGATTGAAGATCATATTTATGAAATTCTTTTTATACCAGTCTCACCATAGTGTGACCCATGCATCCATTATAACCAATTAATATAAATTATCTTGCATATATGGAATAAATATATATAGCTTGACCTACCTTGCAATACACTATTTATCCTAACTAGTTACCCACTGTCATTATCTTAATATATAAAGTCAAACAGTATGATCCCTCTCTAGACAAGCGACATCACAGTGGATATCCTGCTTCACTATGCATCATTGACTATTTTGATAATAGCATATATAGATTTTGATCCCGATCTCATAGTAATAAACAATTGATCCCGATATCATAGTAATAAAAAGTCTAACACATATTCATTGTGTTCAAGCATTAACAAGGCAATGATGAACTTCCATTATCAAAATTTGAATCAATAAATCAAACATAAACATGTATAGTTTTAACACGAAGCTACTCCTAGGTCCTAAAAAATTAGGGGTTTAGCTCATAATGCTCAACATGAGATCAAAGGAAGGTTTGAAGAAGTAAAACAACATAGAGGATGTAGCAAACCATTGTAACAACTTGTAAAGGTTGATCCCCTCTGAAGATTACTACAACTGTACAATATTTCCATAGTCAAACTACTCATTAGTGGTGCTGAAATGAACCTTGATCCATGTCTCCTTGTCTCTTTATCCTCGGGCTATGTCTCTTGTTAACATGATGGATACCCTTGTTATGGCTCTACTCTAAGGTTTTGACCAAAGAGGCTAAAACATACCACATCAAATGAACTGTTGGATGTTGTCCTTCTTAATTGTGTCCTATAGAAAAATCTCGATGCCAATAACTTCAAATTTAGTTCCACTAAATTGTCTCTTTACTGGAATAGGGCTCTTGAAGTGGTGCCACAGAGTTGAATATCAATGGTATCAAGAAATTACTGAGGCTTTCTGACATTCTTGTCAGTTCCATCAAGATGAATGACGGTGGTACCTACTCCACATCTCGATTGTATCAAGCCTTGTCTTAGTGGTACCAAGACTAATCTATGAGAAGACTTCTTTTCATTCTTGTCAATGGTATAGACATGATGTCAATGGTACCATCTTTCTTCAATCTATACTTGATTTGTCTGCAATAAAGTAAGAAAATAATTAGGAAAGAGAAATATAAGATAATTTCAAACCAAATGCATGAAAATAAGATAAAATGGATGCAGAATAGATATTTCGGTGTATTTAGGTAAAAAAGCGTAAAGCACATGCATATTGAATATTTTCCATCAAAAAAATGCCTAAATTAGCTCAAAATTTTGTAAATAAATCATGTTCATCAAACTATACTAAGTTTGAATATTGTTCAACCTCAAGAAAAACATTTTGAATTTGTTTGAAATAGTAAAAGGGAAGCCACATATATGAACTATATCATCCCAGACATCTGTAACTCACAAACCGAAACCAATCCTCTTCAATAAGAAAGCAAATAGCACACATCTCATACAATCCAAGATGGTTCTGATTTTGATGATGTTGAAGTTAATCGACGTTGGCTTCATTTAGACACTTATAAAGAAGAACCACATGCTAGATTTCAAGATCAAAAAATGATTATTGTAGTTGAAGAAGAGGAAGAATCACCCAGGGCACTGGGGTTGACAGCCCTTCCTTAGGTATAGAAGTACATTTTTCTTGATGAGAAGGAAGTATGGCTAGTGATTATAGATCATATATTTACACAAGGTCAAGAATAAAAGTCAGTGACTGGGTTGTGGAAATAAAAGGCAGTCTTGGGATACCAGATGACTGACTTGACAAGTATCAACTAGGTTATCTAATTCTGAAAAATCCCAATGGTGGAAGATTATAAGCCATTTAGAAAGACTCAATGCAAATTGAACTCCAACATTAAGGAGGCAGACTGTCTAGAAGTAATAATGTTGCAAAAATATGGGATCATCTATCACATCTCAGATTCTCCTTGGGGTGCAAGTCATCCTAATGAAAGGCAGTAGTACAGTTGAGAAGAACGACAAGAACGAAGTTAATCCCAACCACATAGTCATAGGTTGGAGGAAGTGTATCAACTATATGAAGTTAAAAAAGTCTGCAAGGAAAGTCCACTTTCCCCGAACCCTCCTTGATCAAGTTCTAGAGAAATTAGCATGTTAGGAATTCATTTTCTATTTGGAAAATTACTAATTTTTTTATCAAATTCCAATTCACCCTGAAAATTGGGAGAATACCACTTCTATTTGAACCTTTGGCACATACACTTTCATAAGGATGATCTTAAGGTTGTGAAATGCACTCACTACTTTCAAGCATTGCATGCCAGCCATGTTATTAGGATTCATAGAAATCATGGTGGGGGTTTTTATGGATGACTTTTCTATATATCATGACTCCTTTGATTCTTGTTTGTATCACCTTTCTCTTGTTTAAAAAAATGTGAAGAAGCACATATGGTTATAAAGTGGAAGAAGTGCATGTTCATGGTGAAAGAGGGCAATGTCCTTGGCCACATGATGAACAACATGGGAATAGAAGTACACAAGGAAAGGATTGAAGTCATTTCCAAACTTACACTGCCATCTAGTGTGATAGAATTTTGTGCCTTCTTGGGACATGCAAGCTTCTATAATAGGCTCATCAAGGATTTCTTCAAGAATGCAGAGCTTCTCACAAATCTTCTCTTGAAGGATGTAATTTTCTCATTTGACTCTTTGTGTATGGAAATCTTAACCAACTTAAAATCTTCTTGTATTAATACTCCTATCATTATAGAACTAGATTGATCTCAACCTTTTGAGATCATGTGTGATTCTAGCGACTATGCAATAAAAGTAGTTCTGGGACAATGCATTGATGAAAATCATCATGTCATATACTATGCCTCAAAGATTTTAGATGAAGCACAATGCAATTATTCCACAACCAAGAAGGATCTTCTCACCATTGTATATGCCTTTAACAAATTCAAATTCTATCTTTTTGGTTCAAATGTGATCCTTTACATTGACCATGTTGCCATATGCTATTTATTGTTAAAGATGAATGCCAAACCTAGGATGTTATGCGATTCGATTGTTGCAGGAATTTGATCTGAAGATACATGATAAGAAGAATAATGAGAATGTACTAGTTGACCATATTAGTTGAATTTATCTTTCTTGGAATTATGTCATTCCAATTGATGAATCTATACCCAATGACTAGATGATTAAAGCTTCTTTTGACTTCTGATGGTTTACAAACTTTATGAAATACCTAGCTATCAGAGTTCTACACTCAGAGTGCATGGGTCTTTTCATTAAAAAGTTCAAGAAAGACATCAAGAACTACTTTTGGCATGATCCTTACCTCATCTGACTCATAACTGGTGTGTCATACCAACAATGTGTCACGGAGGAGGAAGGACACTTAATTCTAGAACAGTGCCATGTGGGTTCAATGGGTGGCCACATGAGTGAGAAGAAGATTATCATAAAGATCATCCATTGCAATTTCTATTTCCCTTCAATATTTAAGGATGCATATGAATAAATTATCTCCTTTTACCAATTCCAAAGATCCTAGAACATATCAAAATGAGATGATATTTCATTGACATCTTGGAAGGTTGTTGAGATATTTGGAGTTCAGGAAGTGAACTACATGTGTCCATATCCCCCATCTTGTGGCTACTACTACAATATTGTTGTATTGGACCATCTTCTGAAGTGATTGACACACTCTGAACCATCTTCAGTGATTCCAAACCCATCATGTAGCTGATCAAGGATATCAAATTTCCTAGGTTCATGGTACCATGCATGGTTATCTCCTATGGTGAATTTCATTTCCTAGAGAAGAAGTTTAATCTCTTGATATGAAATATGGAATTCATCAATGAGTGTCTTATCCATTACATCCTCAAGACAACAGCCAAGTTGAATTTTCAATTGGATAGACAGGGGCCATCCATGAATAGATAGTTGGATGAACAAGGAATGATTTGACTATGAATCTCAATGATGCTCTTTGGGCATACTGAACAATGTTTGAATAATCAGAATAATCCATTATAGATAGTATATGGAAAATCGTTCCATCTTCCTATTGATAGGGAACAAAAACAGTTTTGGAAAATTTAATGTCTAAATTGCAATCTATCCCTCACTAGAGCATAATAGTTTCTACAATTGCAAGAGTTGGAAGAACTACGTGTGTCTTCCTATGAGAACATACACACATATATAAGGAGAGGACTAACATGTGGAATAATGGAAACTTGATGAGAAAGGACATACAAGTGGAAAATCATGTCCTGATCTACAACTCTTACTTGACCTTGTTTCTAGGGAAGGTAATTCCTTTGCTCTTGATACCCATTTAAGTGGTCCTTATCCTTTCTATGGGAAGCCTTTTATACTCGATGTCCTTTATTCATTATATTTCTTAATTTCCTATTTAGTATGCACATACTAGCCTTTGCTGATGTCATCTATTTTCTCTTCTTGTTGGGGTATGTTTCCAACCCTAGGTGAAGGAATTGGATGATAAGGCATGAAGTTTTGGACTAGCTGAAGGAGTTAAAGCTTGGAGACAAAGTTGAAATGGTTTAGATTTCCCTCTACTAAAATCCTTATTTTGTATCATACATGTAAACCCTTATGGGATATTATGATGTACTTTTGTAATCTTTTCTGAAAATTGAATATAGTCATTATATTTATTCTGCTGCTACACTTTGGTTGTTTTGAATACCATTTATTGAAGTTTGAAAATTTGAACCTATTCCAACATACCTTTGAGTGTGTTTGGAATAGATGTTAATTCTTAAAAAAAAATTAGTAGGAAGTGGATCCCACTCCTTACAACATGGTATCAGAGCACATAGTAGTCACAATCTGACTATTTCAATTTTGTCTCCCTAGTTAGAATCCTTGCATTACCTTTAAGTGACTTGCTTGCCCTAGAGTTTATTAATAGATGATGAAGGGTTGATTTAGGATCATTTAGTCTTACATTAGAATAATGATGAATACATCCCTAAAATACTTACAACTAAAAGATGCATAAGTAACCATAGTAACTTGAGGTTGTTTAATTTGGCCTTTAGGAAACTACTAAGACATGAAGTTGATAGCAAAGGTGTCTAGAAAGCATCAGGGTTTGGAGGCTGGTAATATTTTCCTCTGCACCAAAAGCTTGGTTTACGAGGACTCCCGAATCCATATGATACTGGCCTGGCCTAAGCTGATATGAATTGTCTCAAATAGCATGCTTTTAGGTAATAGTAGCCTTAGACATCTATATGATTTATCTTTAGGGACCCTAATATGTTAAACTAGTATCCCAAGTGTAATGTGTTGTTTGAGGATGGACAAGAGCAAGTTAACCCATAGTTCATAGTTTGTCTTTACAAGTTATATTACTTTTTTTTGCATGATGCTTATGTAGTTGGATGTAAGGAAGTGTAGTTGAACCTTTTGTACCTGAAGAATAGTTTTGACTTAATAAGATGAATCCCTTAAAGGGTGGTGAATAAGTAGTTTTCTGATATGTGGATGTTTTGATTTTGAGGAAGAAATCCCTTTAAGGGGTGGTGTGTTGTAACATACTAGATCTTGGACCCTACCCTGGAAGTTGACATTTTGTACTTAGCCAAACAAGGTTGAAGGTTAGACCTAAATAGATGTTTAGTATAACCCTAATGAGATAATGCATGTAAATATCACCTTATGTAACCTAATGTTCTAACATTAATCTTAGGTTTATAATGGATACATAAAATATGCCACATAACTCATTTGGTGGTAATATGAAGATAAGAAACTTAATTGGATGAATAATTTAGATGATGGGTCATTAATGGGACATATGACATATCTCATAAAAAGAAGTCTCAAAAGTGGAAAAAAAACTTCAAATTCATAATCTACATATCAAAATTAGCCTACATATCAAATTTCATCTAATTTGGACAACCTTGAAATATTAGGATTAGTTTAGGAGAGAGAAAATGAGTAAAAGTAATAAGTAATGAATAATGTGATTATATAACTTCAAAATATGTAAAAAATGAAAAATTCATATTCAAAACATCAAAGATAACTTGTGGAAGAAGTTTGGTCCAATTTGGATGTTGTTTGTGCAAGTTATGCAATTTTAGGTACATTCTGGACTTTTCTGCAATTTACCCAATTGGGAGGTTTTCTTTGCAAATTTTCTCATGCATTATAATCCTTATATATTCCCTGTTACCTTCAACCAATTATGTGCTTCAATATAATTACCTGGAGTAAGCGTTATAGCTTGTTTTCAATACTCGGCAGCTTGATCGAACCAAGCCTCCACAATTTCAGAATCACCCGACGTTGTCCCCAATGCTCCTCTTCTAGCTACTCGACACCAGAGATCCTGAAAGGGTGCAAAGACTTGAATATACCCCTGGGAAAGAAATAATATAGTACTATTCTTGAGTTTTTGAACCATAGGGCACCTAGTTGCACCTTGGTTTGAAGGTGTTTCTTTCCAAGGGCATTTTAGGGATTACTCTCTTTATAAATGAGCTTATCTTTAGAAGCTATCAACCAATCGAGTTATTTCTTTGATTGGAGGTTGGTTGGTATGACCTATAAGTGTCCATAAACTGACACTTGATATTCAGTAAGTCTCTATGAGCTTTCCTCTTGCATGGCCATGAAATCCCTAGGCTAAGGACACATGGAAAGCTCCACAGACACCTCATGCTTGACTTCTTCCTTATCCATAAAGGTTTGCATGTCCATAGGCACCATTAGCATTGGATACATGGAAAGTAACTTGACACCTCATTCTTGACTTCTTCCTTATCCATAAAGACTTGCATGTCCATGGAAACCCTTGTACATGACACATGGAAAGTCTCATAAACACCTCATACTTGACCTCTTTCTCAATATAGCCATAAGTACCCCTTCCCAACTCCCAATTCAAAACTCTTACTCTCCTTTATTTCCTCTATCTTAGTGCATCATTCCTACTCTATTTTTCCATGAACATTCTGTCCCAAGATAAAAGGAGGTGCCTACCTTGGTGAAGAAGGCTCCTAGGGTTCCAAATTTGCTCTATTTAGGGTTTCTAAAGATCCTCCTTGGTTATTTCGACCAAAACTAGTAAGTTTTCTCCTTTCCTTCCCTATTCTCATGTTTTTATTTTTCCTTCCACCTTCCTCCAGGTTGGAACCATGACCTTCCATGGTGAAACCCCGCATAGAACCCATAACCACCTCATATCCATGCTCTTTTGTTAGGGTTTTTCATTGCTAAAATGGAGAAGGTGCTTCTTGTAGGAGATATGAGATTTGTTGGAGAAACCATCCTCTATAAGTTTGGAAACCATACTTACTAGACCTTTCCACCTTCCCTAGAGGATCTTTGTAGGCCTAGGCTTGACTTGCATTGTTTAGAATCTAAAGTTGAGGTACGGTGTATCCCCTATTCTTCTATGTTGAGTAATTCACCTATGCTTATTCATTCTCTTTTTCCTATGGACATTAGCCTAAACACAATGTCTTTTCTTTTGAAAATCATGGTTCATGTGAACTACCTTATTTGATATTGATCGTGTTATCATAGATATTCTTTTGAACTCTTATCTTATGCTTTGTTCATGATGGAACTCTAAAAGATGACATGTGATGTCTTTTGCCCACTTATGAGGTGGATGTATATGTTGGTCACTTATGTGGTGACTAGTTTATATATTCTGACTATACTTTCTACTTGTTTCTACATTTAACATGCTAAGTAATTCAGTAGCACAAGAGTAGTGTAATTGCATTGGTTTTTATGGCATATGTGTTATTTCCTGCCGAGCATATGTGATATTTCTTAATCTTTTGGGATGGAAAGGAACCTCATACCCAAGGCAAGATGTGTGATTCTTGTCCCATGTTTTATATATTTGAGAGATTGATAATATTCCTTTCTGTATTAGGTTTCATGTTTATGAGACTTGGCTGCCTTTGTGTTTATATTGTTCTAGGGCTATGTTTATCTCACATGCATGCAGGTTGATGATATGGGGTGTGTGCCCTAATTCTTTACATGTGCTTGTGTAGAACAATCTTTATGTTTTATTAATGTCAAGTATTCTTTTGTAATCATATGATTTCAATTCCTTTTCTCTTGATACCCATTTGGGTGGTCCTTATCCTTTATATGGGAAGCCTTTTATATTTGATGTCATTTGTTCCATATATTGCTCAATTTCCTATTTAGTAAGCACATACCAGCCTTTGTTGATGTCATCTATTTTCTCTTCTTGTTGGGGTATGCTTCCAACCCTAGTTGAAGGAATTGGATGATAAGTGACGTGGTATTTTTGAACACACTAACAAACTCACTCGGGGTTGAAATCCCCGAGCTTTTACCAAAACCAAAGTGCAATAATACCACCCGCAAGTGGACGAGTCTTATCGCAGTATAGTTGAGGATCAAACCCAAAGGACAACCTTTTTAAGAATCATTGTCAGTCGAATCTAGCTCAAGTAAAACTAATATTTAAAATGATTGGTTGATTTGAGGTTAATTAGACTAATTGCAAGGAAGTAAAAGCTGAATTAAAGTTGGATTTAGATCAATGATATGGAATCGCTGGGATGGTACCGGGTTTCACCACCACTACACATGCAAACACATTCAATCATAAACAAACCAGGCAAGATATTACAATCCAAATGGAGCGGCTGCAGAACCCCCCGTTAGGGCGTTAGATTCGCGTAAACATCACCTTAGGCATCAGATGTCTCGTCGCCACCCAGATCACTTACTTACGGCTCCAAAGAAATCCCATTCTATTTCTATTTTGGTAGTCAACCGCATTAACCGATAAGCGAGCAGGAGATTAATATACGAGCAAACATCGACGATTAACAAGAAGATACAAATCCAACTAAGGTTGTGAACCCCCTGTAAAGGCGTTAGGCTCACTGAAGCGTCACCAAAGGCTAGATGGCTCGTCCCCTCGCGGATCATACACTTACGACATCAAGGAATCCTTTCAGAAGTTCTCGTCAAGGAGTCAACTTGTTAAACGACATTCTATCCTATATATAGAAGTTCTCACAATATAGGTAGAACATAGATGAAAGCAAGAAATTAATCAAACTACAAGCATAACGGTTAACCATGAAATGAAGAGTTATATTCATTGCCATGGAAAGTTTAACAAAAGAACATGGTTGCATGGGCAGCGGGGCTAGTGCCCACACTCCAGTGAAAAGGTACTACTCGCTCATGATGCGAGACACAAGAAGAGTGAGAAAGAGAGAGGAATCCGCCATGAACTCGGTGCAGAAGGTAGTCGCAGCTCGGTGAAGAAGATATGGCCTCCTACGTCGTGTCGGAGCAGATCTGGTCGCGAACGGGAGTTTCCAAGACAGACCGGACAGTCTCCCTCACTCTGTCTTCCTTCTCTCCTCAGCCTCCTTGGTTGCAGCACGGGCAGTAGGTGAAATGGAACTGGCGTAAAATGGACATGATTTGGATCAAAACTGCGTTCGGGCCGCCTGGCGGCGTCCAGATCCGATGTCCAAATGAGGACCCTTGGGGTCCTATTTATAGGCACAGGACTGACCCCAAACAGTCTTGAATAAAAAGAGACCAAATAGTTTCATTTAAAGCACCCCCAAATGGTCTGTAGAAATAGACCAAATGGTCCTGGAAGTATCTTCTCCGAACGGTCTGGAGACCGTTTGCTACGAAACGGTTTGGAGACCGTTTGCTACGAAACGGTCTGGAGACCGTTTGCTACGAAACGGTCTGGAGACCATTTGAGAGCAAACGGTCTGGAGACCGTTTGAGATCAAACGGTTTTGGGCAGAAAAGCGGCAAATAGTCTTGGAAGAAGGTGTCTTAAACGGTCTGTAAACCGTTTGATATCAAACGGTTTGGAAACCGTTTGCAAGAAAACGGTCGTTGCTTCGGTCAACGCTCCCAAACGATCTCAGACCAACAGCAACAAATGCTCTTCAACCCTTGCCAAACGATCTGAAACCGCAAGGGGGCCAAACAATCTTGGATCGACATCGAACTAATCAGTCCTACTTCGAGCAGTAGAGGGTCTTCTTGGTAAATCGATTCAACGGCTCTCTGAACTATCAAACGGTCTCTGACCTCCTTTTGTAGGTGCGGCGGCCTCGGGGCGACCCCATTTGGCCCGCGAATCTTCTCCAATCAATCTCGTATAGGAGTTGTAAGTAGGTGTTGGTCGAAGGTTGAAGGCGACGCGCCACGGTCGTGGTGGAGCTGCAGTCCCACGGCCGTGTCGCCTAGCACGGGCGTGGTGGGCGAGAAAACGAGCCCTGATGAAATCGTGCCACGACCGTGGCGTAGTACCACAGTCGTGGTGAGGTAGTAGCCATACGGCCGTGCTGCCGCACACGGGTGTGGTAAAAGAGAGCGGGTTGATGCAAGAAAGATGCCACGGTCGTGGCTCTTTGACCGCGGTCGTGGCTCGTTGACCATGGTCGTGGCTTGTTGACCACGGTCGTGGCTTGCTGACCACGGTCGTGGTGATAGCGGAAAACCACTGCCGTTTTGGACCACCACGGCCATGGTCATGACTCTACTTCGCGATCTTTGAGTTCATGCACTGCTCGATCCCTTGCAGTTGAGTGATTCCTTCAAACAGTCTCTGCTGCTCAAACGGTCTCGAAACCGTATTAACTCAAACGGTGTTGGGACCGCATGGACCCAAACGGTCTTGGGACCGCATGGACCCAAACGGTCTTGGGACCGAATGGATGGAATTTCTTGGTTAGATTTCTTGACCAGAGCTAGAGATGAAGGCGGACCCTGCCTGCTTGTTAAGCTTTGTCAAAAACTACATCAAATGAACAATATTTAGTTAAAACTTTGATAATCGAATCAATTAAGTTGTTTTGCGCATTATGATTCATATTGAGTGAAAAAGTATGTATAGAGTTGAATTGGTCCCAAAGTGATAATTGAATTTCATGATGAATATGCATTCATCAATAAGGCATGAAGTTTTGGACTAGCTTAAGGAGTTAAAGCTTGAAGAAAAACTTGATATGGTTTATATTTCCCTCTACTTAGATCATTATGTTGTATCATACATGTAAACACTTCTGGGATATTATGATGTACTTTTGTAATCTTTTATGAAAATTGAATATAGTCATTATTTTTATTCCGCTGCTATACTTTGGTTGTTTTGAATACCATTTTTTGAAGTTTGAAAATTTATACTTATTCCAACATACCTTTGAGTGTGTTTGGAATGGATGTTAATTCTTCAAAAAAAATTTAGTAGGGAGTGGATCCCACTCCTTATAATTGTGTTCAAGAATGATGGATTTCTCAGGACTATGGTTTCACCATGGTATGCCTTGCATTCAAATTTCATTTTGTTAATAATTGTTCACCCATAATGCTAGACTAAAGACATGTAGCAAGAGTTAACGAACCCCGTAGTGTAGTACACTACCTAGATTAAAACAAAACCCATTTTTGTAGTAGTTTAAGAATTTGACAGGTGCATTATAAATATCTTTAGGTTATTCTTTCACACCCTTAAGCCCTCTCCCAAGGCACGATATGAGTTATGTGAACTTATGATTTTTCCAACCCCTAATCCTTTTCCTGAAGCTATTAGTGGTCTACTATATTAGTTATGGTGATGAAGCATAAATAATTAAATAAGAGATAATAGATTCACATCCAAAATGAAGATAATAGATTATTAATTCATAAAATTTGAACACAAAGAAATACCATGTTACTCCCGGGTTCTAAGGAATATGGGGTTATTCCAACATGATTTATGTCATCATACAAAGAGAAGAAGAGAGAGAAAACATGCTTGACATCATAAAACCGGTGTAAAAACACTTGAAGAAGTCTTTCTTGGTGATCCACTTTGGTAGACATCTTGATCTGCAATGTAAAAGATGCATATTTTCTCTCCAGAAGTAATTGGAGCATACAATATGTGGCTATCTCCTTTATCTCATCCTCTCTCGGCTTCGTGCTCTGTTGCAACATGATACAACATGATTTGACCTTTTGGCTACTCTCCCTTAGGTCATAAGTGGTGCTTTGGCCGTCATTAGGCACATTCATCAAATCCAACATAATTTACAATCTACAAGATCACGTAATGTCTGTGGCACCAAATTTTTGCCTAAATTAAAACCCTCAAACTGTGGTGGTACTACTGAGAAATGTGTGATAGCACTGAGTTTCTTTCTACGAGTTCTGATGTGATTTGTGTGCTGAAATCAGTACCACAGACTGGCATGTTAGTAGCACTAAGGTAATTGAACTCGATTACTAATGCTCTCTGGATTGGGAGTAGGTATCACTGAATCCTAACTTCGATAGCCTAGAATCCTTGCTCAATAGCACTGAGAGTAATTTTAGTACCAGCCAAAATTTTTAATTTCCCTATTTAACTTTGTGTCATGCAGTACCACCGACACACATGTCGGTAGCACTGAGTTGTCGTAAATGCTCAGTTTGCCTAAAACAAGGGAAAAATAACATAATCGCTAATTATGAGTGATAATTTAGCACGAATTAGTATAAATACTCCATAATTGATGCAATAGTGTTTCACATGCAAATAATGAGAAACAATGCACATATATTTCTCTAAATGAATATATATGCAATAAATGTAAGGAAAATAATATGTGAAAAAGAGACTCAAAATCAGTGCATCAATCTTATTTTTTTCCACAAATGCATCCCCACTAAAAATTTTCTACATGCATATCATGTCCTCACTAATTGCATTAGGAGTTTAAAAAACTCACATCATATAAATTGGTATTGCTTGGACTATTTAATTGATGACATCTCCTTCCCCTCTTAGCTAAGAGTTTTCCCCTTCCACTTGATATTTCTCCAAATTTTGTCCTTCAAGTCCTTAAAAACCACTATCTTAAACCTTCCTATGATCGCAGGGAGGCCTAAATATCTCTCATATATTCTCACTATTTTTCTTTAATGGTTTATTTGACCTGGTATGTTCTCACCTCAGTAACATTCTTATCAAAGGAAAATTATGTCTTGTTGTAGTTTATTTTCTACCTAGAAGCTCATTCATATTAGCTCAAAAGAGAAACTATTCTTTTATCTTCTTGGAGATTTTTTTAAAGTAAAAATGATGTTTTGGTCGATGAAGAAAAGGTGTGTTACACGTGGTTCCTTATAGAAATATCTCACCCATGTGTTGATTCCTTCCAGAGCATCTCTATTGATACAACTTGATAGATCATCTTTGTCAAGCAAAGTAATGAGAGATGGGTTAACCATGGAGGAGACCTCTCTCAGGGACTATAAGATCCTTTTTAGAACCATTTGGAAATACTATTGACACAATTATTTATTCTCTTACAAATTAAGAGTGTAAACCCAAAGCTTCAAGCATTTTGTTGATGAAGTCCTACTCAACAAGAGTGTAGGCTATGCTCATATCATGCTTGATGTCCATTTGTCTGTTCTTCACTTTGGTCTTACATTTCATAGCATGTAACGTTTCAAAGGAAATAAGTGCAACATCAGTTTGATTGAGAAGAACCAACATCTAAGATAGCATGTGAAATTCAATTTTTCATTGGAAAATTTTGATATGGTCCTATTTCTTGGGTTTTACAAAAATTGACAACAAAGCCCTTCTCGTGAAATAAATTTTTCTTTCAAAAAGAAACTTTTGTCATTTTCTTGCCATAAAAACCGACTCGAAGGACACACACACCTTGAGAAGTTTTACCTCTAAAAACCATGTGGTGTTACTTTTTCTATAAGAACTAAAGATAAATGATTCCCTCCACATGACACACAAAAAATATTTCCCCCCATATCTTTGGTGTATTCTTAGGAACTAATGACACCTGGCTTAGTGAAGTTAAAGTTTTTAAATAGGTATAAGTACATATGGCATTTGTTTTTGGTGGATAGTTGACAATAGAGATTGAATTATATTGTCAGTTTCAGCTAAAAACCGATGACACACGTCTTAGCGAGGTTGTCATTTTTTAATAAGTAAAAGTACATAATCATAAATGTTTTAGTGGAAAATCAACAACAAAGAGTGAAATATATCATTAGTTTTCCTGGGAAACTGAGGACACGTCTTATTAAGGTTCAAGTTTTTTAATAGGTATAAGTACATATGGAATCCATTTTTTTCTGTAACTAATGATCAAGATTAAATTTTGTCATCAATTTTTTTGGATAGTCGACAACTAAAGGCTTAGTCATTAGTTTTTGGAATCAATCGATGACTAAGTTCCACTTCATTGAACATGCAAAGTTTCTTTCCCTCATTCTCTATGTTATCATTTTGATACCTAGCTCTAACAATTCTACCATTCTCTACTTCTGTGGTATGCTACTTTTCTCGTGCTAACCACTGCCACCATGGCTTCTTGAGCTATTGTCTTTGTTGTCACCAACTGTTGCTTCTCCACCTATCGCCATTCACCAGGTGCCTCTCCACTAGAATAACCACCACCGCCAACTTCTAGCTTAGCCACTATTATCAATCACCAGTGCAACTAAAACCACCAATGAATCCACCACCACTAGTTGGTAGGTGCCTCTCCACCATTCCCTACAAACCATCCTTCCTATTGTATAGATGTTGACACGATTCCTTTTCTGGGTTTGGGAGAAGAATTTTTTTGTTTCCGCTTCCTTCTCTATCTCCCCTAAAATCCAACAGGTGGATGGGGTGTGGAAGGGGTATGAAGTTCCATGAGGTGATGGGTCGATGGGTGGTGGAGGTCGATGGGTGGAAGAAGAAGGGTTGGTGAATGGTTGGAAGATGAAGGGTTGCTCGACGAGTGGTAGATGAAGGGTTGGTTGATGAGTGGTGGAGGTCGATGGGAAGGTGGTGATGAAGGTTATGGAGAGAGAGAGAGAGTGACTAGGTGGTGGGGATGGTGGAGATGGTGGAGGTAGTAGAAGTCGATGGTAGGAGGGGGGTCGATGGGATGGCTTAGGGAGGATAGAACACGTTTGATACCATATAGAATGGTAAACCTTTGTTTGATATATTTCAAAAAATTACAATGCACTCTCTTTTATAGGACAAGAGAGTAAGGGAGATACATAACTAGGAAATATGGGTTAAAAGAAAAGATAAAAACAAGACAAGTCTAAAGCGCATAACAATACATACAACACAAGATAACATGTAATGCATATATATTAATGGTCCATATACTGGTATAATGTAAAATTATTTTTGACGATAACAAAATATTTGATGTTAAACAAACATGGTGGTAAAAAATCAATGTGTGAACCAAGCCAAAAATTCCATATTAAGATCTTCTTACCATAAAACTATATCATTCCCAATACTTAAATCAATCCTAATGTCCAATCTCAAATCATTCAAAGAGGCATTTCACCAATTAGCATTTACTCACCAAGAAACTTATGTACATCACATGTGATTCTACATCCTCGCATAAGCATCCCATAGTCATACAAGGTATATTCTATGGTAATAATCTCACTTATAGTGTTTTCACACATGGTAAGGGGTTTATTAGGGATAAATGAATATCATAAAGACTAAAGTATAGGAATAGAAACAAATATCATGACATATTTAATTCTACAAGATACAACACAATCTCCCATTGGGGGCTTAAATGAAAGAAATGTACAACTTAGAGTCAATAATAATATCCAACAAAAAAATCATATCATATTACTCACATGAGTCAATCTCTCATAGGAGAGAGAGAGAAGTGTATAGGGTAGAATGTCCAAAAGGACCAAGAGAGTGATAATCACATGTGATTGGTGATTGTAAAAGTAAGGGGATGCAACATACATTAAAAGAATGTAAAACTAGAACAATTATTCAATATGTTTATGAAGATGCATCATACATCAAAGATGTGTATCAGCCTCTAAGGTTCAAAACCTAGATCCCAACAGAGTATACTTCACCTATAAACAAACTTAACATATAATTGGTGTCCTTTCATGGTGAAACCCCACCTAGAACCCATAAACACATCATCTCCATGTTCTTTTATTATAAATTTTCACCTCTAAAGTGGAGAAGATGCTTCTTGCTTGAGATATGAGCTTTGTTGAAGAAACCAACCTCTTTAAGCTTGGGAACCTTACTTATTAGACCTGTCCACCTTCCCTAGATGTTCTTTGGAGGCCTAGGCTTGACTTGGACTATTTAGACTCTGAAGTTGAGGTATGATGTATCCCTTATTATTATATGTTGAGAAATTCACCTATGTGTATTCATTCTCTTTGTCCTATGGACATTAACCTATACACAATGTCTTTTCTTTTAAAAATCACGGTTCATGTGAACTACCTTATTTGATATTGATCATGTGATCATGGATATTCTTTTAAACTCTTATCTTATGCTTTGTTCAAGATGGAACTCTAAAAGATGACATGTGATGTCTTTTACCCACTTATGAGGTGGATGTATATGTTTGTCACTTATATGGTGAATAGTTTATATATTCTGACTATACTTTCTACTAGCCTCTACATTTAACATGCTATGTGATTCAGTAGCACTAGAGTAGTGTAATTGCATTGGTTTATATGGACGATGTGTTATTTCCTTCTGAGCATATGTGATATTTCCTGCTCTTTTGGGATGGAAAGGAACCTCATACCCAGGGCAAGATGTGTGATTCTTGGCCCATGTTTTATATATTTGAGAGATTGGAATTATTCCTTTCTATATTAGGTTTCAAGTTTATGATACTTGGCCGCCTTTGTGTTTATATTGTTCTAGGGCTATGTTTATCTCACATGCATGCATGTTTATGATATGGGGTGTGTGCCCTAGTTCTTTACATGTGCTTGTGTGGCACAATCTTTATGTTTTATGAATGGCAAGTATTCTTTTGTTATCATATGATTCCTGAGGCTTGTTGGCATACCTCGTCCTGAAGCTTGCTCGGTGACGTTGCCTCATGGATTGCATGGTCTTCACCTCTAGTCTTGGACGGTGTCTGTGAAGCTCCTAGTCTCACCGGGACTGTCGGGATTGACAGCTGTCCTCTGAGCGGAAGAAGTCTCCCGCCTCTGAAGTAGTCCACACGGACCACCTGGAACTCCGATCTCCTTATCCCACAAGGAATCAGAAGGAGTCGTACCCTCTTCTCGGTGTACTGCTCATCGACACACTCTCCTGCAACCATCCACTTTACTGTAATTGTCTTTCCCTTGATGTGCCTCCCTTATTGGGTAGCACTTGCTCGGGCTCTCTCGATTACCAAAACCAAAGAGAACGACAACTTGGCAGAGCAATTGGTGTTCTGAGTTGTTGTTTGTGAGAAGCCCCCACTACCCCTATATATATAGGAGGGTCATGGGATAGGGTTCTCTACCCCGGGAAATACGGGATTAAAGCAGGAGTAAAAGGGTTCGAGATTTTTCCACAAAACAACCAACTACGCCACCTGAACCGATCATTTCATACATGAAACAGCCAGTTGGGGACCTGAGCTGATCGGTTGACACCTCAACCGATCGGTGGGGACACCTGAGTTGATTGGTTCACTACTGAGCTGATCGGTTTGTGGTCCTAGTCCAACTCAAATCGACTTTCAAATTTGTTTCCAACTAATCAAATATTAATCCTTGTCCAAATCGAATTTGTACAAGTGAAACAAATTGTATTTGCAAAATAGTCTTTTGTCTTTCCAAATGATCTCAGTTGGTCACACGAATCGACCAGTTCAACAATAGAGTCGATTGTTTCATGACACATGAGTCGATCGACTCACCACTTGAGTTTATCGATTCATCAACCTGAGCCGATCGGTTCAACCCTGTGAGCCAATCGGTTGGGGCAGCAGACTATGCAAATCAGTCAATTGCAATTTCAGTCAATCTGATACTCTAATCAATCAATCCAAGACCTTGAACATTATGATATTGAGATAACAATTGATTAAGTGTTTAATTGAACTACTAAACTCCTTTAGTAATCAATCTAAACATCATTTGTGGATAAACTCCTCTTCCAGGTTAAATCCTATGTGTGTGACCCTACAGTTCCATTTCACGTTGGCAGTGAAAGTCCATAACACTTATGACTTCACAAGCAAAGAGCGGTGCCTAGTCACACATCATTGCTACCCAAGTGAAAAGGAAAGTTGGAGAACAACTTTCAATCCTAAAATCTGTGAATGGTGTTGCAGTTAATGTATAATTCCTTTGTCACTGATATCCTGAATGAACTCAAGGCATGGAACAGTCATCCGGTCAACGTTCATTCACTTTCTTGATCTCAGAGTAGATTTGAGGAGATATGTATGACATCAATATCACATATTGATTCACACATGCATGCACACCTATCTCAATCTGACTCATCAAGTGGCCATGGATATCAAACTCCCTTAGGAGGGACAAATCCCATATCTATCACCCACCCCTCAAAAGCCCCATGTGTCAAATTCACCCAATCATCACCTTTATAAAAACCCATGTTTTAGGACTGCGTTTGATGATGTCAAAGTGTGCCCAATGACATGTGTTGAGTGTAGTGATTTCAGGCCAAAGCATCACACTCACCACCATCACTGTGAGAACTGATTGTGACTACCATGTCAAGGTTCCATGTGTCAAACTCACGGTGGGTCTGTCTGGTACACTTGTTCTCTAACAAGTACCTATGTGTTTGGTTTGATATCTCCATATCATGACTAATGAGATTCTGTCATCAACCAATACCACAATCTAGTCTATTGTGTCATTTTCATCTATCTACCTTCCACAATGACATCCGACTAGGGACATGATAAGAATGTACAAACTCTTAGCATATGTATTATCTCATCGTTCATTTCCTTAACCTGAAAGCATACGTCATTGAGTATTGTCATTCTCTAGACATTCAATGTGTTCTATCATTATCTCATATGACTGAACCAGAAAGAATTGTAAGCTTGCCTTTGATGTTTATCAAATCAATCTTAATGTATCCCACCAATCATCCCATGATTGGCTCTTAGGGCATACATACCAATAGACTCCCACTTGCACTGTGAGCCAATCACCCTTGAATCATATTCTTAGTGATCTTCAAACATGTCCCATATTATTATGCTCTAGTGCTAACATAGTGAGTTATGGCAACACCTTGCCAAAGTCGGTATTAATTGCATGTCTCTCATCTCTTCGTTGTACATCACACATATGAGATGGAGTTGTCATAATATGCGATCTAGTATTCCTTTGCTAACCTTGATCCACATTACATGACCAAGCACTCCTAACTTGTCATCAAAGACTGAAATAGCTATAAGTTCATCTCTATGAACTCCTAGATCCATATAGTATCCATTGTTGTTCTCTAACACACAGATACTCGGCTTTTCCTTTTAAAACAGCTTTATTGAACATCAACAAACATTCACTTTTATATATCCCATATAGTTTGCGATTAATTTTCTGTCCTTTTTCGAAAGTTTGCATCAGTGTAACTCTTTACAGTGAACCCTTCCTTATTTCCATAGAACTAGTACTTCTCAAGTACTTATCAAGTTCTTATGGTATTCCAGTAACCCTTACTAGAACTACATAGACATCCACCTATCATGTCCTACATACGAGTTATCAGGATGAGCACATCATATTGTCATGTCCTACATACAAGATGATGAATGCATTTTTATTCTTCCTATGTCCTATACATGCAAGATAATGGGATGATTACATACATGATAAATCCTTATCTATTCTTAGTGTTTCCATTCTTCATAATAATTGAACACTTGGCTTTGGGATACCAACTCCATGTTTCATGGACAAGTTTCCTCCCACTGAATCTGTACTGAACCCTTCAGTACAGATTGCCAATGTATGCTTTCTATTTTTAGGTCAAGAGGTTTTCGAGAACTATCTCTATAGATCTCTATTCCTATCTCATAGGAAACGTCTCTATCTTCCCTAAAGATAATTTCCACTTTGCATTTCCATTCTAGAACATTTCCATTTCACATCAACATGTGGAATGTGAATACACTCCCACTAAATCACAGATCCCTTCTTTATCTTTGACATATCAGTCAAACCCTTTGACCATATCATCAAAGTAGAGCTCCAGCTCTGAGTTTCTTGTACTTAATCAATCATAATTATTAGTCCATTGTAACTTATGGACTTTATTTGCATTAATGGATTCATGAACCTTATAGGTTGTGTAACATACACATCCTTATCTTATTCCTCATAGGAATGTGGGTTTTAGTATCCGTATACCAAATCTCTTAGTCATTAGGTTGCAATTAACAAGCATCATCCTTCTCAAAATGTTATTAATGTGTCTTAACGCTTAAGACTCATTTGCACTTATGGATTTCATTCCAATGGGTGCTACCATCAAGGTCATACTTTATGGTTCACATGGAATTCATTTAGGATGTAATGGTCATAAACCATAACTCAAAATCCAATTACTCATATTCATCTAGATAGTTGACTCATCACATGACCAACTCATCACATAGATAATTGAGGTGCATCTGTCAAGTATATAAGAACTCACAAATCCTTGTGATTCTTAATGTCCTTTATTAGTGTAAGGTATTCTTTATTTAAGAAAAAATTAGTTATTTGATAATCATCCTCTAACTACTTAGAGTATGACTCCTTTTGATTTAAACATCACCATGCCTTAATCATGAGTTCACTATGATACACTATCATAATCACTTATAAGGATCTCAAACATTTGGTTCAAGTATTTCATTCATTGATCTCATCAAGAATTAACACTTTACCAAATTCGTACTTCATCTATGATATTCTTGAACACTTCAAGATATTCATATTGGTATTTCTTTAAACACCATTTGAAGTATTATCATTTATTCTAATAGGTATGTAAATACATCACATGTATTATACCTAATAGGATAATCATTCTCCCACTACCACTAGTGAAGATTGATTAATCATGTCTAAGAGATTCATGTCTCTTACTGGTTCTCTAACCAAAAGAGTCTAGATTTATCCATCATATGGAAACTAGAAATGAATTTCTCATGATTTATGCTAATATGATTGTTTGAGTTATCAATAACCTTTATGTATCACTTTATCTTATGCATACCAAGTACCAAAAGATAAACAAGGAATTGCCACAAAGATTGAAACATCAACATTATTAATTGATATCATTGTCATACAATATGCAAAAATAATGTGTTTCTATCCATTGGCAAATATGAAATAGTAGTTCATAACTCTATTACTTGCCTTTAAGGCTGAAAATAATCTAAAGTACTCCTATCTATGGCGGCAACACTTGCCCCATTTATTGAGTGCTTTACATTTTATACCTTGGTATCATATACCTCAAAAAAAATGTTACAAGTTTATTTCATGACACCTTCAAGTGGAGACATTTGTCACCTCCTTCTTCTTTAGTTCTTCTAGATAGAGTGGACAATTCCTTTTCCAATTTCCTATCTTTTGACAATGGTGGCAATTGCCTCTCTTGGTCACACCTCCCTTGGCCTTGAGAGTTGAAGACGACTTGGGCTGCTGGCTAGCATCAGAACCTTTCTTATCCTTGCCTTTGCCCTTGCACTTGGACTTGCCTTTCTTGCTACTGATCATCATAACAGACTTAGGATTGTCCTTCTTCATTTGTGCCTCGGCTGTCCTCAACTTGCCCAAAAACTCTATCAATGGCTTGTCAAAGTTGTTCATGTTGTAGTTCATCACAAACTGACTGTAGGATTCTGGTAACAATTGTAGTATCACGTCAGTAGGAAACTCTTAGCTCAGGGGAAATCCCAGTCTCATTAGGTTCTCCACATACCCAATCATCTTGAGCGTGTGAGGACCAACTGGATCTCCTTATGTCATGACACACTTGAACAGTGCCCTGGAGACATCATATCTCTCTTGCCGTTCTTGATCTTCATACATGTTCTTGAGATGCTGAATCATCAATGACACCCATGTTCTCATGTTGTCTTTGCAACTCATGGTTCATGGAGCACAACATCAAGCACATTGCATCAATGGCATCTTTAGAATGCTTCTTATAAGCATCCCTTTATACCTTTGGTGTGGTAGGAGTCGGTTCCTCTGGAACTGGAGTATCCAAGACATAGAGCTTTTGCTCTTGAGGGAGAACAATTCTCAATGTCCTAAACCAGTCGTGGAAATTAGTCCCATTCATCTTGTCCTTTTCAAGGACCGATCACAATGAAAAGTGATTGTTGTTTGTTATCATTTGTACTACAAAAGTAAATATATGCAGTTTAGTCCAAAACTCAATTTTGACTTATTTGATTGATTTGAAAATTTTAACGATAAAATTAGGACTTTAATTAATTACCGCTCCCACTATTGTTATTCAAATTGATAGCCCTCACCATCAATTCAGAAGATTGCAGCGTAAAATCTTCTAGTGGGTCAAGATCTATATTTCATCAAGTCATGAGTCAGCTTTGGCTGATCGCCCACAATCTTGACTATTTAGGTAGGCCATCATGCCAATTGCATCATATGCAACTCTTGATGAATGAACATGCAAAACACCTTGCCATGAACATTTAGTGCCTCTGGGCTTAGACGCTCTAAGAATCACCAGTTAAGTCTAACCCAAAAGCCGACACAGTAAACATGCACCCTTATTTGGCAGAACCTACATGTTTACCCTTCACACTTCCACGAGATAGATGGCGCACCACGCTTTGGCATAACCTACGCTCGGTCGATCAAGTTTTTTATGTGTGCCACTAATGGAAGGCGTAAAAGACTATATATTTAGATGATGGATTTGGTTTTATAGATACATATACATATCCAATCACCACAATATATAGTATGTATCATATACATGCTATATCCCACAGAAAACATGTGAAATGATAAAAGCGATGATTATGGCCATCCTAATGTGATTCCTCGAGCCAAGAGGAATCACGGTCATCTTGGTCTACATCACATGCAACCTATCCATGATGAAGTGCTATAGTCGTCCGAGTTCATCAACTCATCATATGAATGACATGCTCGCCCTGGCCGGTTGTCTGGGTGCCACCAGCCGATCGGTTGGCTCCTCTAACCGATCGGTTCGCTTGGTCATCATGCATCTCCTCATGGCCGCCACCCGATTGTCTCGTTGCTCGAACCGGTCATCTGGATGGCCAACTGATCGGTTCACTCCTTGAATCGATCATCTCAGTCATCATCAGTTTGTCCATCATTCTTTGACATAATAGGAAATAAAAGATCTATCCTATTTTATATTTAAATGGAAAACCCTAAGTTACATTCAGGGGAAGTAAAGGTAGGAAAGAAATCTCGAGTTATCTCGAGTTACATCAGGAATAAGGAGGTAGGGAATCAGTGCACATACCGAGATGCAAGCAACCACATTAAACCAAGCACACATACATAGGGTTAATTGGCCATAACCACGCTACACATCCACCACAAAACTCATTTAAGGGAGACACGTATCGAGTGCATTCATATTACATATCAAAAATGTATATTGGGATTTGTGGATTTAAAATTGGACATGCATAAATCCAATTTTATTCACATCGTATGCAATAAATAAACGCAACAAATCAAAATCGATCATATCGATAATCCTAAAGTATAGAGCAGTTGACGTGGCTCTGATACCACTGTTGGGTTTTAGGGGAGACAGAGAAGGCAGCGGAAACAAAAAAAAAATTTCTCCCAAACCCAGAAAAGGAATCGCGTCAACGTCTATACAATAGGTAGGATGGTTTGTTGAGACATACCTTGTACTGAGGCTTGCTCAGTGACGTTACCTCGTGGCTTGCGTGGTCTTCACCTGTTGTCTTGGACGGTGTCTGTGCAGCTCCTGGTCTCACTGGGACTGTCAGGATTGACAACTGTCCTCTGAGCGGAAGAAGTCTCCCTCCTCTGAAGTAGTCCACACGGACCACCTGGAACTCTGATCTCCTTGTCCCACAAGGAATCGGAAGGATTCATACCCTCCTATTAGCGTACTAGTCACCGACACACTCTCCTGCAACCAGTTGCTTTACTACTATTATCTTTCCCTTGTTGTGCCTCCTTATCGGGTAGCACTTTCTCGTGCTCTCTCGGTTACCAAAACCAGAGAGAACGACAACTTTCCAAAGAAACTGGTGTTCTGAGTTGTTGTTTTTGAGATGCCCCCACTACCCTGATATATATAGGAGGGTCATGGGACAGGGTTCTCTACCCTGAGAAATGTGGGATTAAAGAAGGAGTAGAAGTGTTCGAGATTTTTCCACAAAACATCCAACTGTGCCACCTGAATCGATTGTTTCATACATGAAACAGTCAGTTGGGGACCTGATCTGATCGGTTGACACCTTAACCGATCGGTTGGGACACCTGAGCCGATCGGTTCACTACTGAGTCGATCGGTTTGTGGTCATGGTCCAACTCACATTGACTTTCAAATTTGTTTCCAACTAATCAATTATTAATCCTTGTCCAAATTGAAGTTGTACAAGTGAAACAAATTGTATTTCCAAAATAGTCTTTTGTCTTTCCAAACGATCTCAGTTGGTCACACGAATCGACCGGTTCAACAATTGATCTGATCGTTTCATGACACATGAGCCGATCGACTCACCACTTGAGCCGATCGGTTCATCAACTTGATCCAATCGGTTCAACCCTATGATCTGATCGGTTGGGGTAGTAGACTGTGCAAATTAGTCAATTGTAGTTTCAATCAATCTGATACTCTAATCAATCGGTCCAACACCTAGAACATTATGATATTGGGATATCAATTGATTAAGTGTTTAATTGAACTACTAAACTCCTTTAGTAATCAATCTAAACATCATTTGTGGATAAACTCCTCTTCCAGGTTAAATCCTATGTGTGTGACCCTACAGGTCCATTTCATGTTGGCAGTGAAAGTCCATAACACTTATGACTTCACAAGCAAAGAGCGGTGCTGATAAGCTCCCATTTTGTAATGTTATCTTACTAGTTTTTCTTTATTTTTTGTACTCTTTCTTAGATAAATTAGATATAATCCTTTAACTTTCTGTTTTATTACAAATTCACCATTAAACTAACATTTATCTCCTTCTTCTTATAGAAAAACCCAAAAAAAATTGCAAAAGGAGCAAACGGTCTGGAGACCGAATGAAGCCCAAATGGTCTGGAGACCGAATGAAGTCCAAATGATCCCAAGACCAAATGAAATCAAATGGTTCTGAGACTAAATAAAGGCAAATGGTCTAGAGACCAAATGAAGTCCAAACGGTCCCTAGACCGAATGAATCCCAAACGGTCCCAAGACCGAATGAACTCAAATGGTCCCGAGACCGAATGAAGTGTGAACGGTCCCAATACCGAATGAACTCAAACGGTCTGGAGATTGAATGAAGCTCAAACGGTCCCAAGATCGAATAAAGGAAAATGGTTTTGCAAATGAATGAAGGAAAGAGGTCCCAAGATCGCATGAACCCACACGGTCCCGAGACCGTTTGATGCCAAACGGTCCCCAAACCTTTAAAGACCCAAACGGTTCCAAGACCGTTTGGGATTCCTTGGAAGCCTATAAATAGGACCTAAGGATTCCTCATTTAGGATCATCTTCTTGGACGCCCAGAGGCTTCCCCAATCACTCCAGAGCTATTCCACCTTCATCCTTCACCCAAAGGCTGTCAGTTCAAGATCCATACTCCATCTTCAAGTTATCTCCTCTCTCATCAACATAAGAATGTGGGAAGTGGAGGATTCTTCATCAAGACAACCACACAGCGTGAAGGCAGTTACTCTCTCCTCCAAGGGGTCAACCTTCCTCCCTCCTGCATGGACATGATGCTTTCTCTCTCTTCCCGCCTCCTTCTTTGTTCTTGCCATGAGCGAGTAGTCTCATACACTAGGGTGCGGGGAGTAGCCCCGCTACCCATGTTTTCATCTCATGCTTTGTAATTCATGATTTTTGCAATAGAGAAATACCATCTTTTTAGTTTAACATCAATCGCTTAATGAATGCTTGTTTCTTGATCACCAACTTGTGTTATCTTTTATCTATTAGTATGAATTGTCTACGTTTGTGCTTTTAGATTTGATTACCGATTGAATTTTAGTTCTTGATGCGTGTAGTCACCATACATCTATTTTGGTATCTAGGAACATCTTTCATGGAGTGGAGTAAACTCACCCCCATCGTTGTACTTCCATACTATGAAATGGAATCAGTTAACGTATGAAAGTACAACTTTGAGGGGTCGAGGAACACACTTTATGGAGGGAGTAATGCAAAGTAAGTGACCATTCGTTCGGGAATGGCTGGCATTGTAATACCCCCACATTTCTCATAGTTAGTTATCTAAAAGGAAGCTAAGTCTACAAAGATATTAACTGTTTAGAACCTTTTCTTTGCAAGTCATGTTATTATGATGAATGTTTTGATCCATGAGTAGTGGTGGTGAAACTCGGTCACATCCTAGTGGTTTCCCAAACATCGTTTACAACCTTAAGTTTACTTTCTTGCTATTTACTTCCTTTGCACATTTGTTTAATCACCAAACCAACTCTTGGGTCTAAATATCAACTCTCAAGTAGATAAGTAGAATTATTACGTTTTCCATCTTGTTAAGATCTTAACAAGACCGTTGTCTCATGGATTCGACCCTTAACTATACTACGATAAGACTTCCACATATCTTAGCATACGTGGGTGGAGATCTTATTATAGCATACACAAGGATAAACTTGAAGATTTACTATCTCTAGGATTTTTAGTGGTGTACGCAACTCCACGTAAGTGGAGGCTCCATCAAAAAATTGGCGTCGTTGTCAGAGACAACGGAACGTTTTAATTTTACTTGTTACCTTTCTAGTTGATAAAGGTTTTGCACTTTTCTTTAATCATAATTCATATCATCTTGATTTCATCATTTCTCTGCATTGCCTAAAGTGTGTTTCTTCTTCCACTCAGGTAGAAAATTTGTATGCAACCTTTGCATAACATCAGATTCTCCCCTGAACTAGAGTACGACTTTGAGGTAGAACGAAGCTTCCACCGACACATCCAACGCAACTGCCAACGAGCCAGACAAATGGATGATGAACAACGACAAGCCACTTTGGTTATGGAAAGAGTCAACACAGCCATAGCATCTCAAAGAGAAAAATTTATTGCTGACACACGTGCTCAGATTCAAGCTGAAGTCCGAGCTGAAGAACATGCCCACATTCAAGATGAGAATGAAGTAGCCACAACCGCTGCTTAGATAGTCTTGTGAAACAAGCAACTTCGGGACTACGTCGTTCCTAAGAGATTTGAAGATAATCACCCTGTTAGGCCCCCAATCATCAATGTTCCTAACTTTGAGATCCGCACGTAATGGATCCAGATTATGTAAGGCATTTCATTTTCTGGAGGTGCTGGGGATGACTGCATGAATCACCTAAAGTGATTCAAGTCTCTTTTTCAGCTAGTACCACATGTCGGAGTTCCTTTCGACACAATCATGTTGCACCTATTTCACTTCACTTTGTCCGGAAGGGCATTGAGCTGGTATAACACACTAGATGGGGAGCCAATCACCACCTGGGCTCCTTTGGAAGAAACTTTTCTAGAAAAGTTCTTTCTGCCTTCCTTGACTTATGAGATTAGGGGAAAAATTAATCACTTGTCTCAACTCCCTAGGGAATCACTAGCAGAATCATGGGAGATATTTAAGGAAATTTTGAGGAAATGTCCGCACCATGGAATCTCTCAAAACCAGCTAATAGAGACATTCTACATAGGAGAAAGTTATGATATTAAGAAATTTTTGGATTCCTCGTCTGGGGGAATTTCATGTGAAATAACTATGAAGATGCCTGGAGGATTGTTACACTTGGGGCCGAGAACCAATCTAATTGTGGAAGGTCATCCACCAGGGGAATTCTAAAAGTTTGTAAGGCTGAAGAATCAATGGAAATGAAAGCCATCGCTGAAGCCCTAAAAACTATCACTCACAAGCAACAAGTTCTTGAAACGACACTTGGAGAAAAGAACAGCCCCCAATAGGTCAAGGCAGCTATCGTAACTTGTGAGGCATGTCATGCATCTGATCACCCCACATTATCATGCGGTCTCCTATATAATGTGATGATGGACATGTAGACACCGCAGCCACAGTATGAACCAATCATCGAACAACCTGAGGATCTGTCACCAGAACAAGTAAACTCCATCCACACCATACCAGGACAAGCTTACTATAACCCAAATCAACCAAGAAACCATCCCGTGTTTCAATATGGGACCCCTATGGGGACTACCAACTCACAGCACCAGACCCAAGGAGGAGTTTTTAATAGATCGCCACCAAGTTTCCAAAACAATTATAATCGAAACTAGGGAAAATTTAGAGGAGGATTGCAAGGATTCACACAACCAAGAAATCCTTCTACATATTACCAATATACTCATCCGCCACTGCACCCGCAATTACAGCAATCCCAGCTGCAACAATCACAAGTTCAACAACTCCAACTATCCACCGTGCCTCAGCAGCAACAACCACAATAGTATCAACAAAATCCACAAAAGAATAATTCACCTCCACCAACAGATGAACTGTCATTGATAAGGCAAATGTTACATTCGCAACAAACCATGCTTGCCAACCAGCAAGCCCAACAAAAAATTGTTGAAACTCAGTTAGCACAAATCACAGCTCAACTAAAACCTCCGGTTGACACTTTTGCTGGTCAACCAAAGATAAACCTGAGACACAATCAACCCAGACAAGAACAATTGAAAGCCATCACCACAAGGTCGGGTCGTGTCCTTACTAAAGCCACGAAAATAATTTAGGAAGATGAAGATATAGCTATCATCAACCCAATCGTGAGCACAAACCAAGAAACTGAAAAGACCGAAGAATGTGAGAAGGAAAAGGAAAAAAGACTAGATTTCAAAGAACCAGAAGCCCCACCGTATAAGCCTAGGATACCCTACCCAGGTAGATTGAGGGAAACTAAGCTGGACACTAGATTCCAGAAATTCAAGGATGCTATGAAGAAGCTATATGTCGATATTCCGCTCCTCGATGCTCTTTTTGAAATCCGATCTTGGTCAAAATACCTAAAGACTTTACTATCAAAGAAATATATGACTGGAGAATAAGAGACTGTTAAACTCGCTCAGACAACTTCTGATAATATTCTCAACAAAATGCCAAGCAAACAAAAAGATCTTGGATCCTTTGATATCCAATGTTCCATCGGGAACACCTCTAGCAAAAAAGGATTAGCTAATCTAGGAGCTAGTATATCTATTATGCCCTTCTCAATGTCAAAAAGGTTGGGTTTTACCGAGTAATTACCAACAACAATGACAATTCAGCTGGCTAATTCTACCATCACTGCACCATTGGGGATCATTGAAGAAATCCCAATTAGGATTGGGAAGAACTCTTATGTCCCTTGCGACTTTGTTATTATGGATATAAAGTAAGATGTAAGATATCCAATAATATTCGGCAGGCCTTTCCTTGCTACTGTAAGAGCACTTATCAACGTTGCAGCAGGCACAATTATCTTAAGACTAGGAAAAGAAGCCATCCAATTCAGAGTCCTTAACAACCTAAAAGGTCCCAGTATCCAGGAAGAAGTTTTCCTTCTCAAGGCAATAGAAAAAATGTCTCAATTACAGCCAGAAACAGTCGAACCATCTGATGATCTGGAGAATGTCTTGACAAACCCAGAAGTTGAATTTTCAGCCAGCGAACTAGTACAACAATGTCTGCGATACTTAGACCAAGCTGAAGAAGCTCCGGCAGCCACTTTCGAGGAATTGAAATATGTCACCACTTTGGAAACTACAGAAGTACTCAAGGCCCCTGAAATGAAAGCCTTACCAATAGGGCTCAAACATGTCTTCCTGGATGAAGAAAAACTATGCCCAGTCATAATCAACTCTACTTTAATAGATGATTAAGAAGAAAGACTTCTCACTGAGCTAAGGAAACACAAGAAAGCTATCGGATATAAAATGAATGACCTCACAGGAATAAATCCATTTCTTTGCATGCACAGACTACCTATGGTAGAAGAATTCAAGCCATCGAGGGAACACCAGAGGAAACTAAACCCAAACCTCAAAGAAGTGGTCCGCCTCGAAGTCCTTAAACTCCTAAAAGTTAGTATCATATATCCCATTTCTAATTCTCAGTGGGTTAGTCCGGTCCAAGTGGTTCCCAAAAAGGGGGGACCACTATCGTTCTAAATGATAAAAATTAACTAGTACCCACAAGGACTGCCACAGGATGGAGGATGTGTATCGATTACAAAAAACTAAACAAAGCAACAAGAAAAGATCACTTCCCTCTACCTTTCCTTGATGAAGTCCTTGAATGCTTGGCCCATCAAAAGTTCTTCTGCTACCTCGATGGTTATTCTGAGTTTTATCAAATTCCAAAACACCCAGAAGACCAAGAAAAAACAACCTTTACTTGTCCCTTTGGAACCTATGCTTTCAGAAGGATGCCTTTTGCGCTGTGTAACGCACCCGCAACCTTCCAAAGGTGTATGTCAGCAATTTTTGCGGGATTAACCGAGTCCATAATGAAAGTATTTATGGATGACTTTTCAGTTTACAGAGACTCTTTTGACAATTTTCTGCTCAACCTCAGGAAAGTTTTACAAAGATGTGAGGAAACAAACCTCATCCTGAATTGGGAAAAGTGCCACTTTATGGTAACTGAAGGTGTTGTCCTTGGACATTGAGTAAGTGAAAGAGGAATTGAAGTAGACAAAGTGAAGATCGATGTCATCTCAAAGTTGTCACCACCTAAGGACATAAGGGGAGTGCGAGCATTTCTGGGCCATGCTAGATTCTATCAAAGATTTATTAAAGAATTCTCAAAAATAGCAAAATCCATGACCTACTTATTAACCAAGGATGTTGATTTCAATTTTAACCATGAATGCCTACATAGCTTCACAACATTAAAGAATGCTCTAATCTCTGCACCTATTCTGAAAAAACTGGATTGGTCACAACCATTCGAGATAATGTGTGATGCCAGTGACTATGCTAAAGGAGTAGTGTTGGGGTAGAGAATAGACAAAAAGACCTATGTGATATACTATGCATCAAAGACACTAGTTGAGGCACAGAAGAATTATACTACTACTAAAAAGGAATTCTTAGCCGTTATATATGCCTTTGAGAAATTGTGTTCCTATCTAATTGGATCGAAAGTCATAATATACACGGACCACTCAGCCATCAAATACCTAATTCAGAAACAAGATGCAAAACCCAGACTCATCCGCTGGGTATTGATGCTTCAAGAATTTGACTTAGAAATAAAGGACAAGAGTGGGGTGGAAAAAGGTGGGCCATTGCACAAATAAATACAAATTAAAATAACATCTAGCAGCAGCGCTCCTCTCGTCCGCAACCTAGCGGCGATCGCCCATGCGATCTAGGTTTAGCGGCGGTGCCCTAGGCTTGGGGGCGGGGGCGGCGGCCGCAGCCAGTGGTCTCTTCCCCTACTCCCCCGGAGCCTCTTCCTACCTCGCCTCGTCTCCACCAAGCTGCCGTCGAACCTGTTCGGCTGGTTCCTGCCTCTCGCCGTTCTTGTGCGGCGGGTCCTCTGGGTGGCGCTGCGGCCGCCGTGAGCGAGCTCCAGGATAGCTTCTCGCCTGGTGGGGGCTTACCCATCTTGCCCAGGGTGGTGCCGCTGCCTTTGCAGGCACTTGCCGAGTCAGGGGAAACGGTGCGGTTGTGAGGGGCTGAGGTGCCCATTTCTTCCTTTCTGATTTGCTCTGTTTTCCTTTCAGTGGTCTGTGGCAGCTTCAGTCTGCCCTTTTAGTCGCTGTTCATCGGCGTTTGTTTCTAGTCGCTACTGGTTAGCCTTCTGCTCGCTGCTTGTCAGCGTTTGTTTACCCGCTGCTTGTCAGCGTTTAGTTTTCCTTGTGTCTTGCTGTGGCTTGTTTGTTACTTGGTTATACGGCGTCCCTTGAGACGATGATGCATCGGAACACCGGACAGATCCAGGGCCTCTATCACTACTACACGCTCAAGTCGAAGGAATTCTTCGTGGAAAGCTGCTTAAGACAGCAACAAGGAAGAAGAATCAATACGGAAGCGTTCTATTCTCGTTCCGATATGAGTTGTAGTGATGTTAACTTGATCTTTGTTTGCTCCTGCTGTATTTTTGACTCAAATTGTAGATGCCGTATGGCTTATAAGTAATGAATCGAGCCATCTTGCCCTAAAAAAAAGAGTGGGGTGGAAAATGTCGTTGCTGATCATCTAAGTCGTATCGAGTCTCATAAGGATGACAATATACCTATTCAAGACTCCCTACCCAACGACCATCTTATGAAAGTTACTACCGGATTTCCTTGGTATGCCAATATAGTGAACTATCTGGCTACAAGAATCATCCACCCTTCCACCTCTTACCATGATAAAAAGAAATTGAACTTTTTGATGAAGAATTATTATAAGGTTTGTGGATGGTAAGGTGTGGCAAGGAATAGACTACATGGGCCCTTTCCCCTCATCTTACGGATTCTCATATATACTGGTTGTTGTGGATTATGTTTCAAAATGGGTAGAGGCTATACCCACCATTTCTTTCGATTCCAAACTAGTTATCAAAATGTTCAAAAATATCATCTTCCCTAGATTTGGAATCCCTCAAACAATCATATCAGATGGAGGATCGCATTTCTTAGAATGAAGTTTTGAACCCCTCCTAAGAAAACATGGAGTCAACCATAAGGTTTCCACACCTTACCATCCACAAAAAACTGGCCAAGTCAAAGTTTCAAATAGACAACTAAAGGCCATTCTAGAAAAGTCGGTCAACATACATCGCACAAATTGGTTCACTAAGCTCCCTGATGCCCTTTGGGCATACTGCACTGATGATAAAACACAAATAGGAACGACCCCATTCCGTTTGGTATATGGGAAGTCATGTCATATTCCAGTTGAACTGGAACATAAAGCTTGGTGGGCCATCAAACAATTGAATTTTGATTTCAAAAGCACTGGCGAGTATAGACAACTGCAATTACAAGAACTTTAGGAACTATGAATGACCGCCTACCAAAGTGCTAGGATATACAAAGAACAAACTAAGATGTGGCACGATGGACATCACAAAAGGAAAGATATCATTGTCGGAGATAAAGTCCTTTTCAACTCTAGACTTAAGATGTTCCCCGGAAAACTTCGCACAAAGTGGTCTGGGCCATTCCCCATCAAGCACATCTACCCAACTGGAGCAATCATCATTATTGATGACAATGGAGGGGAGAGAACTGTCAATGGCCACAAACTGAAGAATTATTATACCCCAGCTGACAAAATTCCAAGACAAACCAGTGAGATTCATGATCCTGCCACAACAATCTAACCAAGTCAGAACTTCGTCGAGCCTGCGACATAAAACCCAGGCGCTACTTGGGAGGCAACCTAAGAACTGAGTATCACCTTTTATTTCATTTTACTTAGTTTTAATAATTTTCTATTTTCTTAGACCTTTCACCTTTATCCAGAAAATAAAAAAAATTACTCAACATCCAAAACAAACATAAAAATATAAAAACCAAAAACTTTTTCTATCCTAACGGTTTTGAAACCATTTGGATCCTTACGGTCTCGAAAACATTTGGGCTCCATACGGTCTCAAAACTGTTTGGATCCTTACAGTCTCGAAACTGTTTGGATCCTTACGGTCTTGAAACTGTTTGGTCTCCATACGGTCTTGAAACTGTTTGGATCCATATGGTTTCAAAACCGTTTGGACTCCATACGGTCTCGAAACCGTTTTCCCTTGAGAATTTGTAATGTCGCTCCTCCTTTTTCTATAAATATCGCTCGACCCCATCTCTTTTTCTTTCATTCGCTTCCTGAGATTTTTCTCACACGCGAAACCATGTTCTATTCGCTCTGAATCTCTGCTCTCGCGACCACTGTCCTCTTCCTCTCGCCTCCTATTCATTTCAACCTGCTCCATCCGCTCCCCTGACGATACCACCACCGCGATGCATCCTTCACCTCCGTCATCATCATCTAAGTAGTAAGGTAGAACGCTCCTACCGTAACCACCATTCCCGCTGATGTCGGTGTCATTTCCACCGTTTCTACCACAAACGAACTTCCTAATTTCCGCCACTGCTATCACCCCCATTAACACCTTCATCGACGATGTTGTTTTCACTATTTTCGCCATCTTTTCACCGCCAGTCGTCCTTGCCATTTCATCTTCCTTGCGGTTTCGGCCCGAACGGTCATGCAACCATATGGAACCATACAGTCTTGAAACCGTTTGGATCCATACGGTCTTGAAACCGTATGGATCCATACGGTCTTGAAACCATTTGGAGCCATACAGTCTTGAAATCGTTTGGAGCCAAACAGTCTTGAAACTATTTGGAGCCAAACGGTCTTGAAATTGTTTGGAGCCAAACGGTCTTCAAACTGTTTGGAGCCAAAACAGTCCTGGGAAACATGATTTC
Organism: Alisma plantago-aquatica; assembly: GCA_963693085.1. Classification (NCBI taxonomy): domain Eukaryota; kingdom Viridiplantae; phylum Streptophyta; class Magnoliopsida; order Alismatales; family Alismataceae; genus Alisma; species Alisma plantago-aquatica. The sequence goes on along the minus strand of OY856409.1, from coordinate 1,958,071,124 downwards.
ACCCTTAAAATGATTTCATTTTTCAATATGGCAATTCTTTCAACATTTTTCTTTTACTAACATATATAATTTTCTGATTACAGAATGGCCTCACCTGCAAAACAAGCCACAGGAACTGCTGACTCTTCCTTCTGTACAAGGGAGCAACTATTGGAGGATCGCGCAAAGCTCCAGCACATCATGGACACTTACGAAAAGACTGGAAAGGTCCCACCAAAAGTTGACCTGATTAAAGTCATGAATGAAATTGACCGAATCAATATGTGCTTAACCGAAGGCCCTGTTGGAGAAGTGGAGGATATTTCCTCCAGTGACGAAGGTTCAGAGTACGCACCAAACTCCGAGGATGAATCCCCAGTCTTAAAGTCTAAAGGCAAAAGGAAGACTGTAGAAGTCGCCAAGGGACAACCATCAAATAAAAGGGCAAGGAAGCAAGTTCGACCATCTACTGCAAGGGAACAGATCTTGGCAGGACACGCTTTCCATGCGGTTGCAACCTACAAGGAAAAAACTTGCAAGGCCTCCAACATTTATTCTAGCATGGTGCGCACACTGCAAACAATCATTTCTGGTGCCCTTTTCCCCAGGACAGAGAGTGGGAACGTTCTTATCTCAGATCTCCTTATTCTATGGTCCATTCTCACCGGGAAGCTGGTCAACATAGGCCGGCAACTAATTCACAAGCACGTAGCTTATGCCCTCGGCAAAGAAATCTGCATGGGTGGTCATATAACATCAATCTTGAAATTTCTCAAGATAGACAGACCGCTACCTAAGTGCACAGTGATAAAGGGCAACATCCTTACAAATGAACAAATTTTAAAGAACTCATACATTATAAAGGAGAAGGATGCTAAACTCCACTACATTTTCTACCCAACCATCAAAGCATCTAGAACTCTACTACCTCTTCCAGAAAAGGCGGACTATGACAAAGATAAGTTGCTCTTCACTGAAGAAGAGCTCGCCAACCTCATAGCCCCTGTCAAAGAAAAAGAGAAATAGGCAAAAATATGGCAAATTGAGCAGAGCATCACTGCCCCTGCAAAAAGGCCAAAGAAAATTCCAGTAACACGACCTTCAAAGTTGCGTATACAAAAACGACAGCAATCAGAGACACCCACATCAAAGATAAACCCAGAGGCGGAGCCACAACAAAGCACTAAAACACCAGACACCTTCATCTTCGATCTGGATGTTGGGATCACCTCTACAACCACCACCACCACTACCACCCTCCACCATTCCGCCACCACACCACCACCCTCCACCATTTCACCATCCATCACTCTTCCACCATTCTCCACAACAACACCAACCATAATTTCCTCATCCACATCCACAACTTCACCCGTATACTCTGCCTCACTCTTCTCTCCTTTGGGCAATCCTCTCTCCACCTCAACACCCAATCTCACCTTCACTTCAATTTCTTTCCCCTCATCATTTCCATTTCCTCCTTTCTCACCCGAGATGCCACCATCATTCCCATCCACCACCCCATCTACCACCACCCTGATATCGCTAGTGAGTCCATCAACAATGTCTCTCTCGCAAGGTACTAACACCCTTCCACCCCAACCCCAGCCACCTCACCCTTCCATCTCTGGAGTCCCCTTTTCAAACGTCAGTGAGGAATTCAGACGACAATTTGATGCCATTCAAAACCTCCTCACCGATCCTTCTAACATATTATCATCTATTTTTTCTTGTGTGCAGGAAATCACTTCACAGGTCTCCCAGACCGACGAGCGGAACAACGCCTTACCAGGCATCATCACAAGCATCCAAAAATGGCAGGAGGCAGTGGCTCAGTAAGTCGACCACATCGAGAGCCGCTTATAAACCCTTCCAGAATTGGTGCTCAAGATGAAAGGCCAGCAAGAAGCATTGGCCCAGCAAGTCGACGGGGTCTCTATGCAAACTCAACCTTTGCCTGAGACCCTCCACGAGCTTCAGCAACAGCAAACTGCTCAAAGCATGTGCTTGGATGACATCAACAACAACCTTCTACAACTCATCTGCCGCCAGGAGGAGAACTCCAACAAAGAACTTAATGACCTTCACACACAAACAATCAATTTGTCTGCATGACACCGCTCCGCCAAAGCACGATATGCGGATCTTAAAGACAGCCACGACGCACTGCTCGAAACCCACAAGCATGTGCAAGTAGCACTTGAAGAGCTGCAAGCAATCCATCGACAGTGCAAGAAGAAGTCGATCACGAAGACAAAGGAAAAGGTGGCAGATGACGATGATGATGCCAGTGTAGATGATGATGAGGACTTTGGCTCCTCGACTGACTCCAACAATGATAGCTCTTCCTCAGACGATCAACCCGGTGATCCAGGCAATGCTGGGGAGGGCACAAGCCAAGGGGAAGACCCCGCAAAAATAGGCCAGGATAGCGGCCACCAAGAAGGAGGAACCAAATATCCCAAGTCCCCCAATAACAATGACAACATCACAATGACATATGGGGACCAGTTCTTCAATTTCTCAGCCATGGGATCACTAGGGGAAGCTGCTAAAGAAGCCGCTTTTTCTGAATTTCAACAATGTATCATGGAAACCAGCATAAGCCCTGTTACAACAACAATTCAACAATCTACAAACCTATCCCTAGAACAGGAAGAATCTGATAGAGTGAGTCTACACATACAAGATAGACTCAACTCCAGTTATGACTTAGACAAATACGAAGCTCTACCTCTATTCTTAGAAGATAGTGCACAGACTCCACTCCCTCCATAGGACCTACCCCCGCCGCCACCTTTACCTCATCTAATGAAAGATCTAGACATGGCGGCAATCTCTACACTAGATGTTCAGGACATCTTTATCCTAAACACTATTTTAGATGATGCCAAGAATGGAGGGGGACATCATATATAACAATACAAAGACAAAGTGCAAGTTGGCCCATGAAGATTTCTGTATTCTCCTTCGAACACAGTCGGCGCTGACGATGGCTCTCTTCCGCATCCTACTTTCCAATGATATAGAAGAATTTTGAAGCTCCAAGAAAGTGCAGCATGTTTTCAATGCTTCACCCGCCATGTCCCTATTTCTTCTACACAAAGACTTACAGGCGAAGTTCATAGAGCGGCTACAGCCTGGTCTAACAAGGAGGGCACGCTACATCATCGTGCCCTTTAAAGTTTTTGGACACTTGCTGCTCATGATTGTCGACATCGAGGCATGCGACGCCAAGGTGTACAACTTCTGTTCCAGTGAACTAAAAGTCGGACAGATCAACTTTGTAGGGTTAGAAGCCGGGGAAGCACGATGCATTCCTTTCCAACTTCTCAAAATAATATGGGTCGCATGCCCATCGCTCAGACATAGTTGGAATCAACCCTGGTTCTGAATCATCAACCCACATGTCCAAACAATTGAGGGTTCTGGGGATTCTTCTTTTTGTACAATAAGACACACAAAATCACTAAATCGACAACTCCCATTTACTGAGTTAGCAGCAAAAGATATGCACTCTTTAGGAGGATGTTATGCCATGGAACTCATATGCGACAGATGATTCTTTAAGGATCTAACAATGGCACATAACGACATACCTCACTATCTCTTCTCTGCTATCCAATGTTCGCAAAAACGTCCATACATGACAATTTTAAAAGATTTGGAGAAAAAGCAACATCAAACCGCCAAAGTCCCAGAACAATGCCAGTGGGACCCTTATTCTTTCGATCTGGCGGCGGACAAGGGGGACATCTACTTGATAGTAGGGGACACCATCAATAGAACGTTCCATCCAATGGTGCCCCTATCTGCCATAGAACAAACGTTTCCAAATTTCAACCTTAATGCCTACAAGAGCCTCTCCGATAACGAACTCTGACTCATCATGTATCGGCTACATGCAGAGAACGACGAGCTAGTTTTTCGGCACAGAGATATTTTGGTAATGGAAGATTCTCTCCGTGAAACGGTACAAGTTAAAGGTTCTTTATCCGTGAGCATAATGACTACGTACCAGTTTCTTCTAGCACGGAACCACCCTACGGTTTATATGGTGTCATCATACATGAAGGATGATCTATTAGGGTTGAAGAACTTCAGAACCACGAAGGCACTAATTTCATACCTTCAACATACAACTCTGAAGTTCATTATGCTTCCCTTTTTTCATTCCGACCACTAGATGCTACTGGCAACAAACCTACATGACGGAACAACAATCATCTGCAATAGTTCCGACAGCCATTTTGATCCAAACCAAAAATAGTAAGTTGTTACAGAAAAGACGCCCACGGAGGAAGTGGCAAAGGACTATGCTGAATGACTACACGATCTCCTGGGCAAACACACAAAGTCATACGAAAAAGAACATTTTCACCACCCAGCCTTCAGCCACAGATGTCCCCAGCAGATCAGAGAATCTAACGACTGTGGTTTCCACATCATTTACTGGATGTACACCCTTACTATCCTCGGTAAGCATGTGGAAGACATGAAGGATGTGGATTATCATGCCTTATGGGGAAAGCTTGCAGCTACTCTCCTACGATCGTATTGAGAAAACAAGGGATTAACAGAACGGTGATACTCTTGCCCATGCACTTCTCAACCTATCACCTTGACACTCTGAGGATAGAGTGGATGATAAGTTGGGGGGTACATTGGGCAAGGGTGAGGTATCATATTCAAAACCCCTTTTCTCTTTATTCCTTCTTTCACCCATGTTCTTGCGTACATTTTTTTTCCTTTCCTTTGAAAATTAGATTTTTCAGTAATTTCTTTGATAGAATAAGCCTTGCATATAAAACAACTTGCTTTTCAGAAAAGGAACACCCCTAGCTAAGTTAGACACAGTAATCCTCACTTACATATGCAACATTTAGGCAAGTCATGGTGAGTTAATAAATCAATTTCATACTGGATTCTTATACTTTTGCTTCAATTCTGCATCAGACTCTCCACAGGTTAACATCCTAGCCGAAACAAGCTAAACACTCTCTAGGACGGGAGGGAACTAGGTCAAATCCGAATCAAGGAACCTCGTAAGCGGACCACCAAGTACAAAACCACAATAAGTGCATGTCAGGAAACCCTAAGAAACAATTTTCTTCTTTTTAAAAAGAGGCTTGGCAGCCCAAATAAAATCCTAAAAACCCAAATCCTAAGCATGTGAGCATATGAATAAAAGCATGAGTGTTGAATAAAAACATGAGAGTTGTGCCATGCATAAGGACTTATACGAAGAACCAATAAAGATCTTGCCCAGCCAATACATTCAGCTGCCCTCACAAAGGCAGATGTGTCGCGCCCGGTAGTGAGATCCCAAGGTCTCCAAGTATATGGAAAAGCTAATAAAGGATTCGCCCAACCGGTACATTTAGCTGCCCTCACAAAGGCAGATGTGTCGCGCCTAGTAGTGAGATCCTAAAAGTTTAGATAAACCCTCCCCCACCTAAAGGGGGAGTTACACAGCAACCTTTAGCCAACCCTCATACCTATCTTAGCTTTCGATAGGATTTTCAAAGAAGTATAAACTGCTTAGAGTCAAAAACATGCATGGAATGTGATCAAGGAAAAGGTGGTCCCAGTGCAAGTTATGCATTACAGAAGAAACTTGAGATGAATGAAGTTTGAACAGTCCCAAGACCGAATGAACTCAAACGGTTTGGAGACCGAATGAAGCTCAAACGGTCCCAAGACCAAATAAAGGCAAACAGTTTCACAATCGAATGAACGCAAGCGGTCCCAAGACCGCATGAACCCACACGGTCCCGAGACCGTTTGATGCCTAACAGTCCCCAAACCGTTAAAGACCCAAATGGTCCCAAGACCGTTTGGGATTCGTTGGAAGCCTATAAATAGGACCTAAGGAGTCCTCATTTAGGATCATCTTCTTGGACGCTCAGAGGCTTCCATAATCACTCCAGAGCTATTCCACCTTCATCCTTCATCCAAAGGCTGTCGGTTCAAGATCCATACTCCATCTTCAAGCTATCTCATTTCTCATCAACATTAGAAGGTGGGAAGTGGAGGATTCTTCATCAAGACAACCACACAGCGTGAAGGCAGTTGCTCTCTCCTCCAAGGGGTCAACCTTCTTCCCTCCTATGTGGAGATGATGCTTTCTCTCTCTCTTCCCGCCTCCTTCTTTGTTCTTGCCATGAGCGAGTAGTCTGATACACTAGGGTGTGGGGAGCAGCCTTGCTATCCATGTTTTCATCTCATGCTTTGTAATTCATGATTTTTGCAATACAGAAATACCATCTTTTCAGTTTAACATCAATCGCTTAATGAATGCTTATTGCTTGATCACCAACTTGTGTTATCTTTTATCTATTAGTACGAATTGTCTACGTTTGTGCTTTTAGATTCAATTACCGATTGCATGTTAGTTCTTGATTTATGTAGTCACCATGCATCTATTTCGGTATCTAGGAACATTTTTGAAGGAGTGGAGTAAATTCACCCCCATCGTTGTACTTCCATACTATGAAATGGAATCAGTTGACGTATGAAAGTAAAACTTTGAGGGGTCGAGGAACACACTTTATGGAGGGAGTAATGAAAAGTAAGTGACCATTCATTCGGGAATGGTTGGCATTGCAATACCCCCGCATTTCTCATAGTTAGTTATCAGAAAGGAAGCTAAGTCTACAAAGATACTAACTGTTTAGACCCTTTTCTTTGGAAGTCATGTTATTATGATGAATGTTTTGATCCATGAGTACTGGTGGTGAAACTCGGTCACATCCTAGTGGTTTCCCAAACATCATTTACAACCTTAAGTTTACTTTCTTGCTATTTACTTCCTTTTCACATTAGTTTAATCATCAAACCAACTCTTGGGTCTAAATATCAACTCTTAAGTAGATAAGTAGAATTATTACATTTTCCATCTTGTTAAGCTCTTAACAAGACCATTGTCTCATGGATTCAACCCTTAACTATGCTATGATAAGACTTCCATGTATCTTAGCATACGTGGGTGGAGATCTTATTATAGCATACACAAGGCTAAACTTGGAGATTTACTATCTCTAGGATTTTTAGTGGTGCATGCAACTCCACATAAGTGGAGGCTCCATTAGGTGCCTAGTCGCACATAAGTGCTACCCAAGTGAAAAGGAAAGTTGGAGAAAAACTTTCAATCCTACAATCCATGAATGGTGTTGCAGTGAATGTATAATTCCTTTGTCACTGATATCCCAAATGAACTCAAGGCATGGAACAGTCATCCTGTCAATGTTCATTTACTTTCTTGATCTCAGAGTAGATTGGAGGAGATATGTATGACATCAATATCACATACTGATTCAAACATGCGTGCACGCCTATCTCAATCTGACTCATCAAGTGGCCATGAATATCAAACTCCCTTAGGAGGGTCAAATCCCATATCTATCACTCACCCCTCAAAAGCCCCATGTGTCAAAGTCACCCAATCATCACCTTTATAAGAACCCATGTTTCAGGACTATGTTTGATGATGTCAAAGTGTACCCAATGACATGTGTTGAGTGTAGTGATTTCAGGTCAAAGAATCACACTCACCACCATCACTGTGAGAATTGACTATGACTACCATGTCAAGGTTCCATGTGTCAAACTCACAGTGGGTTTGTCCAGTACACTTGTTCTCTAACAAGTACCTATGTGTTTGGTTTGATATCTCCATATCATGACTTATGAGATTTTGTCATCAACCAACACCACAATCTAGTCTTGTGTGTCATTTTCATCTATCTACCTTCCACAATGACATCCGACTAGGGACGTGATAAGGATTTACAAACTCTTAGCATCTGTATGATCTCATCATTCAGGTCCTTAACCTAAAAGCATATGTCATTGACTATTGTCATTCTCTAGACATTCAATCTATTCTATCATTATTTCATATGACTGAACCAGAAAGAATTGGAAGCTTGCCTTTGATGTTTATCAAATCAATCTTAATGTATCCCACCAATCATCCCATGATTGGCTCTCAGCGCATACATACCAACACCACCTCTACACTTTCAACCTCAACTCACCCCAATTGACCTCTATACCATCGACCTATAACCCATCAACCTCCACCCCATCGACCTTCTTCCCTTATTGACTTTCAACCTCTCTAACCCATTGACCTCCACCCTCCATCCCCTCACTCCCTCTTCTAATTAGTCCCAGAATTGAAAGTTGAAACCCTATTGGTATCACCTCTTTTCCTATGCATGCCACGTGGTGGAGTGAATATCACACTATGGTGGTGTAGGTCTTTCCTTCTCCATGTTTCCCCAATGTGGGTTTCTCATATATTTTAATCTAGATATGCTACTGCTATCTACTTCACCTACATGGGATTCTCACATATGTTGATCCAAATCTCTTATTTCTACTATCTACCCCTCTATGGGTTTCTTGGATCTATTTGGTACTAGTTGTTGCTTCCTCTGTCCCTATGCAGATTGTTTAGATCTACTCTTCTTCTATTATTTTATAATGCTCATGTTCTATTGGTGCTTCTCCACTATGAGTTTCTTATATCTCATCATCCATATCTACCTTTTTGTACTGCTTCTAATTCTTCTTTGTGTGTGTCATCCTTATAGCTTCCATTGTGACCACATATCATTCATGGACATTGTGTATTACGACCGTGAAACTTGATGGATCAAATTACCATATTTGGGAAGCATCATTCAGACTCTATGTCAAAGCCCAAGGATATCTCCTCTACTTCTAGGATTCCTCCAATGGGCCAACAATGATTCTGGTGTCATGTGGTGGATGGTGAATAGTGTTGAACCAAAGATCAATCAGTCTCTTCTTTGCCTACAAAATGCCAAAGCCATGTGGGATCAATTGTCCCATGTGTACTCACATCAAAAAAACCTTAAGAAGGTCTTTGAGATCTTCAAAAACTTGGCTAAAAAGGAGTATTCCACTGATGACTTTGTATAAGACTATTACCCCAATGCTCAACACTTTGGGCTATATTTGAAGTATATCATCCCTGTTGATATCAAAGATGTAAAGACCCTTACGTGAGTTTTTAGGTAACCCTATTTTCTATGGATTAATCATGTGCTTAGAACCTTGATATAATCTTTTTATATGTAATTAGGGCTTGTGGTGTGCTTAAGTTTCAAGTTTTAGCTTGTTTGGAATATGTATGTGCTTTCCACACTAGTTTTGGAGAAAATTGCAATTTACCAAATATTGGGGTTGATGTGCAATTTTTTACCTCTAGAGTGTTCCTTCTCTCTCCTGGCTTCATGATAGAGATTGTGGTTCTTTTGAGTGTTTTGTTTGACCCTTGGTTGAGTGGTGTCACCCTTAGTTGTGATTAGGGTTTTCTAGGGTTGGTGTGCTTTGGCCTTGTGAGCTTTGTTGGTTTATCTCGACCTAGGTCATGACATAGGGTTTGTTGAGGGGGTTTCATGGTCAATAAACTTCCCATTTGTGTGGTGGTCATGACCAAGGTTGTCTTGGGTCAAGACAAAGGCTTGGAGACGTGTGTTTCGACCTAGGTTGCTTGTGGTGGCCTTGGTGTCGCGACCTAGTTGTGTTGTTAGGGTGTGTCATGACCATGGAGCCCCTTGGTGTGTCTCGATTGTGACATAGAGAGTGGAGTTTCTTAGGTGGTCGATACACTACCTTGAGTGTATCACCGTGTCATGCATGTTATGTTTAAGTGGTTTCATGTGGATGCATGTTGGTCTTTTGTGAGGACAAGTGTCCCTTGGGTTCCTTAGTGTGTTGACACCTCATCCTTTGCTCTCTCTCTCATCCTTCATCTATATAAGCCCTTATCCCTTCTTTCTTGCAACCCTTTTTGACCATCCATCTTCTTCCTCTTTCTTTGCTTGTTCTTCGAGCTTGGTGTAGCAAAGAGGTTCATCCTTGGAGCTTGAGGGACCAATCTCCTCTTGCATTTGGAGGTTGTGGTAATTCAAGTTCATCTCCCATCTTTGGCAAGTGTTACCTTCTAGGTTGATGTTCCTTTGATCTCTTACTTCATCTCCTTCTATTTTCTCAGCCTTAGACCATGGTTCTCCCATGGTGGTCACTTAGGAGAGAGACTCCTCATCATAAGGGTCATAGACCGTGTCGTGACAAGGTAGACCCAAGTGTGAAGAGGATTTCTCCTCTCTTTTCCCCTTTCTCTTTGGATCGTCCAAGAGCTTCTTTGCTTCTTTCCTTGGGCTACCCTTTGACCTTGTTGTTTCCCCTTTCTTGAGGTTATCTTGAGACCTAGTGTGTAGCTTTTGGTGGATCTTTCCAACCCTTAGATTGTGTGCTTGGATATCTTAATTTGGAGTTTGGAGCTCTTGGTGGTGATCATCTTAAGGTGGGTTATATAACACTAAAGCTACTCTATTATTGCACTTTGTTATGCTTTTTATTACTATCTTCTTCCTCTAAACTGCCTTCACACCATGTTTTCCCTCAGTGGTAATCTCTATAGCTTGTATGGTGGAGATCCTTTGCCTGGTTTGAAAGCAATTTGAAACCCTAACCTTTTGTACTCGTTTTGGTAGATGATGTGTTATGAAGGTTTTTTTCCATGTTTTGCTCTTTAGCTTGCCCTCATGCATGATGTTCATATATTTAGAGGTTGGAGGGATGTTAGTTCAGGTTTTCATTTTCTAGAGTATGGTTTTCTCATCCTTGGACAAGGTTCTTCCTTGGTAGTTTCTTGACCCATGATGTAGGGTTTTGGGGACTGGTTGTGTGTCACCTTTTCTTCATGATAACTATGGGTTCACCTTTAGTTTCAATTATATTTTTGTGACCTAGGTGGTGCATCTTGGGAGGTCGTGACACTCCCCTCATGATGTCTGTGACCTTGATAGCTTTTGGGTTGAGATTCTCCTTTGAGGTGGAGTTCGACCTAGTGATGCTAGGTTGATGCCCTTGACGGGTGGTGGCTGTCACCCTTGGTGTTGGACCTACCTTGCTTGAGTTGAGACTCACCCTAGAAAGAAGGGTCATGACCATGATGGTCTTGGGTCATGACATGGGTGGAGGTTGATCATCTTGGGTCATGAATTAGGTTGGATTCGTGACATAGATTGAGGTTGAGATACCTTCTGGTCGAGATGCTTTAGAGGAAACCCTAACGCTAAGTGTCATGGGCATGACATGGCTAGAGGTTGAAGGTCACGACATGTGATAGATGGCTAAAGCACATGAGGGTCGCAGTTACGACATGGACCATAGTGGGTTTTTGTGACATATGTGGTTATGTGGTCGACATAGGGTGATGGTAGGTGGATGATAAACACATGTAAACACCTAATGGTAACCATATATGTATGATACATAGCCATATACAATGTTGTTTATAATGTTATATGACCAACCCTAATGGTGCTTTCTAATCCTTATACACTCCAAGATGAGGGAGGGTTATGGTTCTCGGGTTGATGGTTGAACATAGTCATGTAAACCCTAATCGGTAAAAGGAAACCCTAACCCTAATAATAATGAACGATGATCTTGATTGTTTCTCCATCATGGAATGGTTATGATGTTATGAGGTTACATTTCCTATTTATAAGCTTCTAACCATGTAATTATTATGAGTTTGATGATCATAGCTAGTGTATGCTATGGTGATGAGACACGATATAGGTTGAATGAGCCTAGAGAGGCACATTGAGGCACTTGTGATCTAGAAATGATGAGTTTAGGGATTGATATCCCATAGCATGTGACTATGGTATTGATGATTTGATAAATGGCAATAATACAGACATCATGTGGTGATAGTGTGACAAGTTCAAACCCTATATGTTTATATCTACTGGAAGAGTACTATGCCCTTATCATTGTAGAATTTGTTATGATTTTATATGTTTTAACTTGATTGACAATAAAATACACTTAATTGACTTAACTAATCAAGTGGAACTTAATCATGTAGCTTTTCCCTTTGCCATAGTTCCATCTCAGTGTCAGCACTTGTTGGATGGTGAAATGGGTTTTCCCTTAGAGGAAGCCTAGAGTTGTATACTATTGAGTATATGCATTCATAGGATTTGTTGTGGGTCATACCTTGGTAGGAGTGCGGTTGCGGGCTATAGCTTAGTGATATGTTGCTTATGAGGTTTCATAGGATTGGATGCAGACCATACCCTAGTAGGAGTGAGGTTGGGGGACGTAGCTCAATTTCACTAGTGTCGTGACCTGTACCAAGGTCGGCTAGGACTTTCACTATTGACTATATGTCACATGTTTTAGTTGACTAGTATGTTTCTATTGAGTATTTGTGTACTGGACATGAGGTTTGGTGATGTCATGGATTATGACTCTTCCATAGACCTTGTATGGAACTGATTTTGACTTAGCATTGGTCGGTTGGAATTGGGTGGTACGACTCAAATCCTAGGGGCATAATAAATCATGTAATTAGCCACATGGTATCTTTCTTAGGTTCAAATATGAAACTATTGGATGAAGCCTTCCTTGCTTTTGTGTAATATAGTTGGTAGTGAATATACATGTTCTTCATATTCCTTTATGATGACAAGATGTTTCATTATCTAAGTACAACTACATATTCTATTAGTGATGATTACCTACTTATCATAGATGTAGCTATATTGTTGTTCTTTAATCATCTTATATGTTCTATTTGTAGTTTTGGTGAAGATTTATATCTCCCGCTAATATTTAGAATCTCATCCCATGGGTTTCCCACATATTATTAGGTGGACGTGCAAGAGGAGGTAGAGGTCGTGCAACAGAAAGAAGGATAGTAGCTGACAAGGTTGGAAGTGCTACTACTGGGCCTTTTGTTGTTAGAGTCCTAGAGTCGTCCCTGTACAGTCGGGTCTTTGGGAAAGTTTTGGGTGTGTTTTGTAGACGTTCTTTATATACATGGTTTGGCTTGTGTGTCCTTTTCATGTACGGATTTGGTGGATATGTATATATATGTTTGGGATAGGTTTTCTTGTAACGGGTTGATGGCATACATGGTAAGTACCTTGTGACATGATATGACTCATATGTATAGAGCTTTTTTTGTTTGGAAACATAATGAAAATGGTTTTAATTTCTAGTGTTTTCAGTAATTTGTTTGTTTAAGTTTTGTTTCCACGGTTATTTTTGAGTTATCTTGTGTTTTTGGTGTGGGGCATCACAAAAGTAGTTCAATGACAATCCAACAGACTTTAGCTTGTTTAATTTCTGGCTGGTTTGCCTCATCCCTTTACAAGTTTGGTGGATCAAATCTTATTGAATAATCCCTTACCTACACTTGGGAGGATGTTCTCAAGCATGTTTAATGCCTCCCTTTTATGTATGTTACTTATTCTGACCACTCGATCCTTGCGGTCCACTCCTCTGATTCTAGTCAAGGATGGAGACGTATCCATGGAGGATACGGTCATCCTCCTACCCTAGACAAGGTTAACCTCAAACTACTCCTGCAATCTGCCTTCTACAATTTATGTGTGTGCACGAACCACAATGAGGACCACTATTGAAAAAGCACGATGCACCTCCCTGGGTGAATCATGTATCCTTTGATGTGTGAAGACTCCACTGCTACTGCCTTAAATTCTACTCACCCCACAATTGATTGGATTCGCTCAGAGTTTGAAAAAATCCTCTGGGCTCGACTATCCATGCCAACATCTACTATAGAAGTAGGTTCCTCTACTCTACTTATATCCCCTAGTACTACTTATGGTAAATATAAATGGGTCATCAACTCTGATGCATATGCTCATATTTCTGGTTGTTCTAAACTTTTAGTTACCTTATTTAAAGCTACACATGTCCATCCTGTGATTGTTGCAGATGGAACTCAGTCCATTTTCCATAGCATTGGAACTATATCAATATCTGAAAATTGCCCTTAAAATATATTTGTATGTTCCAAGATTTCCTCTTAATCTTCTGTCTTACAATAAAACTGTCAATAGCCTTCAGTGCACAATCACTTTTGTTCCTAAGGGTTGTGTGTTTCATGATCTCTATACGAGAAAGAGGATTGGTTTGGGCCATTAAGGACCAGATAGACTGTACTACCTAGATGTACCAAAATATGTTGCCTCTCTACTATCTTCATCCATGAATTTGTAATGGCACTATCGTCTGGGGCATCCTTCTACTGCTAAACTTTGTTATTTATTTGCAAATATTTCCAAAAAGAAATTTTTTGTGAATCATGCCAGTTTGGAAAACAAATTCAAGCTATTATTTATAAGAAGCAAGAAACTAGTTCTACAAATCTATTTGACATTGTTCATGTTGATATTTGAGCTCCATGTTCTATTTCTAGCTTGTCTGGATATTACTTTCTTATGACCTTTATTAATGACTATGACAGGGTGACTTGGTTGGTTCTACTAAAGGATCATATTACTACTTTTCAAACTATCACCCCTTTTTTACTGATATCCAAACCCAATTCAAAACTACTTTCAAAATCTACCAAGTCGATAATCTGTTAGAATTTATGCAAAAATTATCGATCTTCTTTGTAGTTCTTAGGGTACCATTCATCAGACATCTTGTTGTTATGAACCAAAACAAGATGTTGTGGTAGAAAGGAAGAATCATCATCTACTAGAAGTATCACACATGATTTTATTTCTACAACATGCTACTTAATCAAACATGTGCATACCTATGTTACATATTTAGGTCTTGTCTCTCTTTTTTGTCCTGATGTGCCTTCAATTTATGTTCCACTTCACATCTTTGGCATCACATGTTTTGTTAAGAATCTCCATGCTGGGATATCTAATCTTGAACCCCCTCTCCATGAAGTGTGTCTTTATGGGATATTACAAAACTCACAAAGGATATCAGTGTTATGATCTTGTCATTTGACAATGGTTTGTGAGTGTAGATGTTGTGTTATTTGAAAACACATCATACTACTTTGAGGAAGGGTCTGCCTGATCTAGTGATTTGTTGGTCCATACTCCTCTGTTTGAGGTAGTAGACAATGATCACACTAAAATTTAAGAGGTGTCCACAAGTAGACCCATAGTTACAAATCCCCCTCTAGCTCCTCAATAACCAATTCCTCCCTATCAGGAGGTCACAACACCCCTCAGGTGTATTATGTTATTCCCATCAACCTAAGGAAAGGTGTTTGTTCCTATACTTAACATCTGACTAGTAATTTATGTTATTCCACTAATCTTGGTGCTAGTTGTGCATCTTTTACTACTTCTCTTTCTACTATTACTGTTCCAAATAATGCTACACAAGCTCTTCAACATCTGGCATGGAGTCAAGCTATGGAAATTGAAATGACTGCCCTACGAGATTGCAAGACATAGGATTTTGTCCATTATCCTGCAAAATTTTTGACAGTTGGTTGTGATTGGATTTTCCTATTGAATATCAACCAGATGGTTCTATTGAATGCTGAAGGCTCTCCTTGTAGAAAAAGTCTACACTCATTACTATGGAGTCGACTAATTTGAAACTTTCTCTCTTGTGGCCCACCTCAACTCTATGACAGTACTCATCTCAATAGTTGTTAATAAAGATTGACTATTTATCAAATAGATGTTGAAAATGATTTCTTGTATGGTCACCTACATGAGAAAGTTTATAAACCACCTAATAACACCCATTTTATGGCTACTAAATATTACATTTTATTTTCAAAATAGCCTCCAAACCTAACTTCCTCTTCATTTTATCTTATTTATTGTGAAAAAAATTATGCTCATTATGCCCCTAACAATATTTCTCATCTTTTGCAGGATTGTTCTTAATTCTTCAAAAAAAGAGCACCAATGGGCCCCTCAGGCCCATTAACAATGAAGTAACCGTGACGGCCCAGCAGGATGTGAGGCGACACACCATCCTACCCATCACAGTCGTTTTTCAGTACGACGACAACCCGACGCAGGTGTGTCACGCGGGAGTCCTGGCCATTTTAGCTCTCTACCTGATATGGTGCCCTACTCATCACGGTTCGCCACCCGAAGAGGTTGATTACACGATATGGCTACCCCTCGGTGCAGCAATCTGCCAAGGTTCCAACACCACAGATGTACGTGATGCACTCACTTCCCGACATGATTGATGGCCCGATACGCATGCCTGGAGACAACCGCATCAGCCCCTCTTGAAGCCACGAGTGAAGGACATGTGGTCCAATAAGAGCTACAACTCCCACCAACTTTCTGCCTATAAATAGCAGCTAAAAGCCTACGATGGGATAGGCAGGAACCCTACGAGAGCTAACTCCCAGAGTAAAAGAGCTAGTGTGTCGAGTTCTAAGGAGCCTGCCGGGTGAAACTAGGTGAGCACACCCCCATTCCGAGAGGGATGGGAGGAGTTCTCTTGGAAACCATTCTGGTAGCAGTAAGCAACATGATAGGATCCTCAAAGCTACTTCTAGCATATTGAATTTCATATCTGGGCTTCAACCCGAGATGGCCTACCCACCTATACCCGACACGAAGAACCCAAGAGCCTCAAGATAATGTTTACCTAATATGTATCCTAACCCAACACGGTACCCAACCCGATATGGTCTGTAGCCATCACAGCTACTACCTGACACGACTAGTAGCTCGACATGACCATATATATCGGGTAGAGATCCTATCCCGATATGCCCTTTACCCATCTTGGTTCATGACCCGACACGTTCATGAAACTGATACATTCATATCCTGATAGGGCCTTTACCTAGTACCGGGTTAGCATTATCTTAGATGTATGTTGCTATGTACTTCGATCTCCTAAATCAAGGAGACTGATACCTATCTTCCCTTTTATAGCATTTACTACCATTTAATAAGAACATTGTAACTAAACCTTTATGTTTCCTTATGACTATCAGAATCTATGGAACTTATCTCATATCGTTCTATGTATGGCATTATTTTGTTGGATGATTTCTTTATGACATCTAAGTTCTAGTCTCTTCTTTCTGATTCATGCTTTTGACTAGCTATCGAATCGTGTTTCTTGTTTTGACCCCTTCGAGAGAAGGACATCATAAACTCTGGAGCTTGGTCTGATTCAAGTGTACGAGAGTGCCCAGAACCAGAGTTGCACTCATTTTATTCTTTTGCGCGAGCCCACACTTGGTACCTTTGAGAGAAGGAACTTAGTGCATGGCTCGTTGGAACCTTATTTGAGAGAAGAAGGTGCTGGATGTAGGTTGTCATTGCTTGTTATGATTAAGTTATCGTCCTTCGTGCTATGCCCCGAAGATAGGTTTATCTCCTTGGTTTCCTACATATGAAAACCACATTAAAAACTACTAAAACCCAAAATACCCAAAGTTTTAATCCTTCTGGTAACTCCCCTTGGAGATAGATTTTTCATTTTATTCTTCATGATTCTTTTGTTTTAACAAACCCTTATCCTTCAACTTTTTGACGTGCTTAGACAAGTAAAACTTGGGTTCCGAAGCGATATTCTTCCAAGTCCCTGTGTTCAACCCCGAACTACTTCAACCCTATCCTAGTTGTAGGAGTCTTAAACATTTGGGTATTATAAATTACTAAAGTCTGATGACCTAGACATGTCTCCATTTTGGATCCACGTTTAAGGATTGTCAACTTTTTGGTGCCGTTGTTGGGGACTCGGCAATGAATACCATTCTACAAACTTGAGTTTTACTTGAACTTTACCAAAAACCTAATAAAAATGCATATAATATTACAGATACTTATCGTACATGATTTATACAATACACTCTCACTTTTACACCTTTTCTTTTCAGGTACTTCATCATCTCTCCAAACCCTCCTGTGTCTGATAAGCAATGTCTGAATAAGCAGTCAAAGCTCGGTCTCTTTGCTCTTTTGTCCAAGTGAGAGTGAATGAAGAGAGGAATCTAGTGGTGGAGCAACCGCTCAATGTGGCCAACTTTGAGTTGAAGCCTGCCTTTCTCCAGTTGCTGCAACACAATCGGTTTGGAGGGAACACCATTGAAGAAAATTTGTACAACCACTTTACAACGTTCAAGAGGACTTGCAATACTTTCAAGATCAATAGGGTCCCAATATCGTACATCTACACCTAGTTCTTTCCCTTCTCCTTGAGGGAAAAAGCTCTGGAATGGTACACTAGTCTCCAAGATGGGAGTTTCCCCGATTGGGAACATCTGGCTAATGCTTTTATCGCTAAGTTCTTCCCTATAGAGAAGACGATCAAATGCCAAAACAAGATAACCAGGTTCTCACAGAAAGTCTCAGAGAATCTACATGAAACCTGGGAGAGATTCCAAAGCTATCAGAGAGAGTGCCCGCACCATGGTTTTTCTGAGCCCAAGATGATCACTACCTTCTATAATGGGTTGTGCATCGGGGGAAGAAAACCCTTGAATGATGCAGTAGGCAGCGATTTTTTGGGGCTCAACACCTAGAGAGTGAGGGAGATTATAGACAATATGGACACCAATCAGCTAGACAATGGATATGATAGAGATTCAATGAGTCACTCCACTCTGGGAGAATCCAAGGTGATGGAGTCACTATTAGCTAAGTTGCACAATATCATGACTGATGTTCAAGCCCTGAAGGACCAGAACTATAAAGGTAAGGTCCGACAAGAAGTGGTAAGGAGTTGTGTCACCTATGGGGAGCCAGACCATCTTTATGACTTCTACCTACACACAGCTGCGCAAAGAGAGCTTGATGACGGAAGTACAGAGAATGTGAGTTATGTCCAGTACCAACATCCCGATCATCCTAGTTTTTCATATGGAAACACCATAACGACTGAGAATTCACACCAACTAGTAGGTGGAACCTCTTCAGGAGGACAGTAGAATCAGCAACGTCAAGTAGGTTTCCAGCAACAAAGAAATTACCAAAACACCCATCAAGGTCAGCAACAATGATCATCGATGATGACCGAGTTGATGTCCTTTGCCAAGAAGTAGAATGATTTGAATGAGAAGCTACACAAAAGTTCCATAGATAGAACGACATTGCTCAAGTTAATGCAACAACGGATGGGAGGTTTTTTTACTCAGATTGGGGAGCTCCAGCAGCACAACAAGAAGATAGACTAGTAGTTGGCAAGCTTGGCCCAGACTATCAACCATCAAGTAGGGAGATTCCCATCTAGCACTGAGGCAAACCCGTGAGGGAATGAAACCGTGAAGATGGCCATCCTGAGGTCAGGAACAGTGATACACCCAACCCACGAGAAGAGAGCAATAGCAGTAACAACACCAGTCATGGATGTAACCCCTGAAGAATCACCAGAATTTCCCACAAACTAGATGATGCTCTGGATAGGTATGCACCCCACATACCTTTCCCGCACAAGTTGGTCAAAGCTCAATTGAAAAAGAGGTATGAGAAGTTTATGGTTGTTGTAAAGAAGTTGAACATCAACATCCCCTTCTTGGATGCCATCAAGGAGATGCCAACCTATGCAAAGTTCCTCAAGGATTTGATTTCAAGGAAGAAAAGAGGAGAAGACATTGAAATCATGAAGCTAGAACAAATGTCTAGTTCTTTTGTCAAGGCAAGTATGCCTTCTAAGATGAAAGATCCCAGAGCCTTTGTCATTCCTTTCCAGGTCGGTGACAACATGACCCGCAAAGGTCTTGCAGATCTGGGAGCAAGCATCAGCTTAATGTCCTTGTCCCTTGCAAAGAGATTAGGACTCACTGATATAGTAAGTACAAATATGAGAATTCATTTAGCACATCACACCTTCACCAGACCTATTGGAGTAGTGGAATATGTGCCCATTAGGGTTGGGCGATTCTTTATACCTTGTGACATCATTCTGATCGACACTCTGGAAGACCCTAGCTGCCCAATGATCTTTGGGTCACCCTTCCTTGCTATCAACAGAGCACTCATTGATGTAGAGGTAGGAATGATAACAATCAGAGTTGGATGAGAGCACATCAACTTCAACATCTGTGACTACATAAAGGCCCCCTCATTATTTGAGTCTTCCTACTTTGTAGAAAGTTATCAGCAACTATACAATGAGGTAAAGGAAGAGAAGGCTATGGTGGACCCAGTGATACGCGCCCTAGTTGGCAACGCACAGGTGGTTAAAGATCATAAAATGAAAGAGCTCCTGACATTTCTAGACGTCGATGACCTATCTGAAGAAGATGACCCTATTGAGATAGTGATGTATGTTGCGCTACAAAGCGGTCATGCTGAAGAACTAGAAGAGAAGATCCCGCCTGAATTAAAGGTTTTTCCGAAAGGTTTGTAATATCAATTCTTGGATGAAGGAAAGATGAATCCAGTTATCATCAACTCAAAGCTAACTGACGGCCAGAAAGAACAACTATTAGTGGAACTGAAGCTATGAAGAAGAGACCTTGGTTACTCGATTGGGGACCTAAGAGGCGTCATCCCTTCTGTGTGTATGCACAAAATCCATCTTGAGGAAAACCCCAAGACGTACGCCCAGCTGCAATGAAAACTAAATGAGAAGTTGAGAGAGGTGGTCAACTAGGAAGTTGTGAAGCTCTGTAATGCAGGAATCATATACGCCATTAGTGACAGTACATGGTTAAGTCCCATCCAGGTTGTCCCTAAGAAGGGAGGCATAACACTGATCAAGGGAGATAATGGGGTTGAAGTCCCAACCAAGACCATCACCGGTTGGTAGATGCACATAGATTACTAAAAGTTAAACACTTCCACCTATAAGGACCACTTTCATCTTCCATTCATCGACCAGATGCTTGAACGCATGGCCCACCACTCATACTTTTGCTGGTTGGATGGATACTCAGGGTTCTATCATATCCCCATTCATCCAGAAGACTAGGAGAAGACGACCTTCACCTGCATCTATGGGACTTTTGTTTTTAGAAGAATGCCCTTTGGGCTCTGTAATGCACCCGCAACCTTTCAGCGGTTCATGAACGCTATCTTTGCATATTTCCTAGAAGATAAGATGGAAGTCTTCATGGATGACTTCAACATCTATGGTAGCTCTTTTGATGATTGTATGAGTAATCTATCTTTGATAATGAGGAGATGTGAAGATCAGAGTCTCACCCTTAACTGGGAGAAGTGCCACTTTATGGTATAGGAAGGTATTGTCTTGGGACATAAAGTATCCCACTAAGGCATTGAAGTTGATCAATCTAAGGTGGAAGCAATTGTAAAACTCCCTCCACCCACCTCAGTTACAGGAGTCCAAAGCTTCTACGACATGATGGTTACTACAGAAGGTTCATCAAGGACTTCTCGAAGATTACCAAGCCACTGTCAAATCTATTGATGAAGGATGTGAAGTTTGTTTTCACAGAAGAATGTCTCACAACATTCTCTACCTTGAAAGATGCTCTGGTCTCAGCACCCATCATTTTGAACTTATGTGTGATGCTAGCGATTTTTCCATAGGTGCAGTCCTTGGGGAAAAGAAAGATAAAAAGCATCATGTGATCTTCTATGATAGTAAAACATTAGACGAAGCACAAATGAATTACGTTACCATTGAGAAAGAAATGCTAGCCATCGTCTATGCATTTGACAAGTTTAGATCTTATCTTGTGGGTTCTAAAGTGATTGTACACACAGACCACAGAGCCATTAAGTATCTAATGCAAAAGAAAGACGCTAAGCCTAGGTTGTTGCATTGGGTATTGCTGCTATAGGAGTTTTATCATGAGATAATTGACAAGAAAGGTTTTGATAATGTGGTTGCCGACCACCTATTGAGGATTAGAGTGGAGGACAACCACCTGCTACTGATCAATGAAAGCTATGTTGATTAGGCAATTTATGTTGCCCAGATGGCCAATCCTGAAGGGCCATGGTACGCTGATATCTGTAACTATATCTCCTACAAACAACTACCCCCAGAAATATCTTATAATCAGAAGAAGAAATTCTTCTCTGATTTGAAGTATTATTACTGGGATAACCCTCTGTTGTTCAGGCGTTGCACTGACAGCCTCTATAGGAGATGCATACCTGAAGATGAAGCACCAAAGATATTGTTTGAGTGTCACTCCTCTCCTTATGGAGGACACTTGGGTGCTGAATGAAACCCAACCAAGGTCCTACAGTCTGATTTCTACTGGCCCACCCTTTTTAAGGATGCTCACGCATTTGTCAAAGCCTACAATGAGTGTCAAAGAATCGAGAATATTTCTCATAAAAATAAGATGCTTATGTCTGATTGGATTGAAGTCGAGATCTTCGACGTATGGGGAATCGACTATATGGGACCTTTCCCCTCATCATATGGTTTCAAGTACATTCTTGTTGCAGTGGACTACGTCTCTAAGTGGGTAGAAGCCATACCTGCTACCACCTATGATGCTAAGTCAGTTATAAAGCTCTTTACTAAGATCATCTTTCCAAGGTTTGGAGTCCTGAGAACAGTTATCAGTGATGGTGGATCTCACTTTTCCGAAAAGAAATTTGAGTCACTTCTGTGCAGAGATGGCGTCTGACACAAGGTTTCCACACCATACCATCCACAAACGGCTGGTCAAGTTGAAGCTTCTAACTAACAAATCAAACAGATCCTGGAGAAGACAGTTGGGAAATCTCAGAAGGACTGGTCTACCAAGCTAGATGATGCTCTATGGGCTTACAAAATAGTGTACAAGACGCCGCTTGGCACCACTCCGTATCGGTTGATTTATGGGAAAGCATATCATCTACCTTTTTAGTTGGAGCATAAGGCTGTCTAGGCCATTAAATGCCTCAACATGGACCCCTCTCTAGCCAGAAAGAAGAGGTTCCTCCAGCTCCAAGAACTCAAAGAACTTAGGCTTCATGCCTATGAGAATGCAAGAATCTACAAGCTGAGAACAAAAGTCTGGCATGACTCTCACTTAAGGAAGAAGGATGTCAAGAAAGGTGATAAAGTTTTGCTATTTAAATCTTCTATATGACTTTTTCTAGGGAAACTACAGACCCGGTGGTCAGGACAATCGTGGTAGAAAAGATATACCCGTCGGGAATGATGGAGCTATACAACAAGGATGATCCTACAAAGGTATTCCCAGTCAACAGACACCGAGTGAAAAGATTCTGTGAAGATGAAGCTTTCACAAGGCGATCTCAATTACCCCTGGATGATTTTGAAGAAGCCACACCTACCAAAGAAGCCTAACAAAGATGGAGGATGTCGAGCTAATGACAGAAACCATATCGCTCGTTAGGAGGCTACCCAAGCTTTTAATTTCCCAGGGTAGGATGTTATTTCCTTTTCCTTCAAAGAACATTATGAACACTTTCATTATAATAAGGCTTGAGTCTGTGTATGTGCCACGCGCATTGACTCTTGCATTTTTGGGGCCACCAACTTAGTTTCATTGCATTGGTGTGTAATACTTGCTGAGGCTGAGGTTTACACCTAGGCCAGTGATATTTAACATATCAAGCACCTTTTAATATGGTTTTCATCCTTAATAAGATCTTATAGTTCCTTGATTTCAAACATGTCAGGCATACATGATGTCCCAACTTGTCGTTCATGATCAGCATACCAGATTACTATGTCGCCCAACCCGTATCATGCAGGTGTCGCACCCAGTCGGGTCGTGTATCACTCTATCAGTTAAGCGCTCACACAACGCCGCACCCAGAAGCATCACGTGAACCCGTGGCGTGTAAGGGGTGTGCCAAGTAATGCATATTGGGTGACACGTGAACCACCTTATACATGTGTTGGGCGACGCACTGCTTCCTCTAGAGACTCACGACGTGACATGATTAGACAAGATTTACCTTGCTTTGGAAGGCGATTCACATGTATGCACGATGTGTGTCCCCATTTTTACCTTTTAACCCTGCTCGCGGATGGCTATATATAGCAGCTCAAGATTTACCATGTCGGGTTACCAAGGTTTAACTAACATCTTCTCCCATATCGCACATTCTCTCATATCACCCAAATATATCTGAGCTCCCATGCCGAGTTTTCTACCTACCGCCCATCTGTGTCATGATCAACATCTCTCCACCCGACAAGGTAATGACCCATGTCGTGTAAACCTATGTGTCGCACAGACTCTATCGCCTGTCTATATCACACACTGTTAACACCTAGACTGTATCGTGCATCATGTATCGTGTTCCTGCTCATGTCATGCAAAGCTTTGAAAAGTGCATTAGTTTTCCTATCGCTTATATTGTATCGAATTTTCATCTGTGTCGTGGGACACAAGTATTGCGCGACACAATGAATCATGCACTTCTGTCAGGTAAGGCTTTAAGTGTGTGTTGGTACCCTATCGTTTACAGAGCATGTCGTGTTTTCACCTATATCGCGCGACACAGGGATCGTGTGACACGTATATAGCGCATCCTTATCGTGCTGAGTAAGTTAGGGTGGAGTTTGTCGACACTCTCCAGGTGTCGCGTGATGTGTGTATCGCTTAGACCGTATCACATTCCCTTGCCTTTGACTTCACGAACACATCATTTTTCCTTTTACCTGATATCAGTTTATATTGAGTATCATTTAAGGAATGGGTTGGGTCCTTCAGTAGCGTGCACTTTATGTGTAGCGCAGCCATGCCATGACCTTGGCGTATCAGTCTTTGAAGCACATCGCCTCCCTTTTGAACCCGACATCAGTTTTTCACAGATACCACACATCACATGTCAGATCCCTTTGGTACCATGTGCCAGCCTATTGCGCACAAGAAGCAATAAAATTTTACTGCGACCCAACACTGAGCTTTTCGTTCCCACCCGATACTGGTTTCCTAGTATCACCTAAAACATATCGGGCAATCCTTTTTGCTAAGTCCCAATTAGGCGAACAAAATTTGGAACAAATAACTTTTTTTAATTTAATTTCTTTATCTTTTCTTTTCAGAAAATGGCACACACCAAAGAGACTGTTGTCCAGGATGACGAGTAGGGTCAGAGGATCAATCCGGAGGCCACCACCATGGCCATCGTAGGGTAAAAACTACCTAACCCAACAATGACTGGGCCCTCTGAGAAGCGGGCCCGAGTCGAGATAATCACAGCCCCAGCTACAACGGCAAAACCTGAAGTTCTAGCGCACTCTCCAGGGAACTTCATACCTAGGGACGTGGACCACTAAAAGTGCTACATCGAGCTAGCAGTGAAGGTCTATCGCCCAACCCGATTCTGGAACCACACATCCTTCTAGTAGATCGACATCTTCGATAGGCTGGAGAATGTCAAGGAAGATGCCAGATTCTAGAAGATCTACTTTAGCTTATCCAACTCGTACACAAAGTTGACAAATGAGTTCGTCTCCTCCCTTTGTCAGTTTCCAAATACCCTAGATGAAATCAAGAGGTACAGCAGAGTGGACAGGCTGCAGAGGTGCCTCTACAACTAAGATCATGAAATAACTGAGAGGATTCTCAATGAGATCTTCTCCACCAACACAGCCGAGAAGAAACTACTCAACAATGGAGCACGCATCAGTGACAACGACGGCTTTGACCCAGTCAAGTTGTGTAAGAAACAGACGGGCGATTCCTCCTTCAAGCTAGGAAGCAAGGTGGCGGCGGTCCACTCCTACTTCTGGAGGATAGTTCACAAGATCATAGTCAGCCTACTCTTCAGCAAATATGAGATGAGAAACCTCTACGCTAAAGAGTTGCACCTTATCTGGTATATAATGGTAGGCTAGCCGATAAATCTGGGGTGCTTCCTACTCAACCGTCTACATCCGATAAAGGACACCACCAAGGATTAGAAAATGGGAGGAATCGTCAACCTGATCGCAGTCAGGCTTGGGTACCCTATTGAGCCGCTCAGCATACCACGAACCAGGGGTGAAGATAAAATAGATATTAAATTCCTCACTAGGGTGAACATCATCAAGAAGGAGGGCCACCAACTCTTCTATAGGTTCGCGAGAACCAACATCCTCCTACCCCTCCCGGGCTGTGTCAACTATGATGTAGAGAAACTAGTCTTCATGACAACAGAGGTCGAAGCTCTAATTGTCAACGCAGCCTACGCTGCCATAATGACCATCCAAGAAAGGATGGCCACCACAGGAGGCCCACCCCAATGGAAGCTCGGCAGGACAAGTCATTAGCAGTCATCCTTGAAGTCGAGGTGATCACCGCCACCATCGAGATAGTCACAACCACTGTCAAACCAGTAGACACTACTCCAATGGCCTCTACTACCACCACCGACACAGCCGTGGCGACTACAACAACAATCGCCATGGCTACAGAAGAAGTGTCGACCATCATGCAGGTTGTCAACACAATTG
This sequence comes from Alisma plantago-aquatica, assembly GCA_963693085.1. NCBI lineage: Eukaryota > Viridiplantae > Streptophyta > Magnoliopsida > Alismatales > Alismataceae > Alisma > Alisma plantago-aquatica. Next base: position 1,958,044,988 of record OY856409.1, on the reverse strand, counting down.
AGGTTGCTAGAATAGGCGTAGCCTCAGAAGTAGTTGTCGAGGCACTTCCAACTTCAACCCTGTTAGTAACAGCAGTAGCCACGGCCACCCCCTTAATACGGTCGGACGCCTCTTGCAACACCGATGAGGTCTTCATCGAGCTCTTGGATGTCGAGCTTAGGTCTGTTCAGCAGACCCCCACACCACCAACAAATATAGAAACGGTCATTGTGGATGTTGAGGCTAAGAGCCGGTGGTAGATCAACACCCACCTACTCCACCATCCTCCCCATGCTCCAACACCTAAACATCATCGAGCAGAATCGATGAAAGGGATGCCCGTTGACACTCAAGGCATTCCCAGAGGTCACCATCACAACCACCATCTTCATCGACGTCATCCTCATGATCACCCTCTTCATCCAACTCATCATGCTTCCCTGATTCCAGAAGGCCAACCAACCCTTTAATAATGACTGAGGAGGAGGCAACCAAGAAACTCGTCGATGGGTTCCCTATGGAAGAGGGGAGAACTCGTGGCATCGACACAACCACTCCTCCACAACCGCTAGAGATGACTGAAGCAGAAGAAGAAATATCTGAAGGCCTAGCAGATGACTCCTCAGAGGGAGAAGGGGGCAATTTGCACAGCTCACTAGCAACACAACCCCCACGAGCAAAGAACTCAGCGGCTGATCAGTTTTCTGTGCCATTTGAGATACTTGCCTTCGTAATGGCTGACTTCGACAGGCGCACCATCGGCTATTTGACGATCTAGGATCAACAACTATTAAATATGGTCCTGAAGTCATAAACTGATGAAGAAGCCATCCTCTGGAGCAACGAATACTTCTTCGTACAACACTGAGCACTCAAAGGAATGCTCTGATCAGAAGTCGTTGTAGGGAAGATCCTATTCAAAATCCTGGAGAGCGCAATGATAGAGAATTTAGCACTTAGGATAGGCTGACAACCAATTTATAACACCACTCCAGCCTTGGGCAGACAGCTACTAGAAGGGGTGGATGAAACAAGGCTAGTGGTTGATACGCTGAAGCACATAGACGAGTGACACACTAAAACTGTGCATATAAATGCAAGTGCACATGTCGAGTAATATAGGCCTATTTGTGGCCCGAGTCAAACTCAGAGAGACAAGGTCTAAGTGACTACTACTATCTACGTTGCAATTAGCTAAGCCAATTAAAAATTTTGATTTGAGTTTAACAAAAAATAAAAGGAAATTAAAAGAAAATGAAAAGTGGTTTATTCAAATGAGATGGACTCCTTAGGATTACCGATTTTACCATAGGGTCTCATTATATATTATTTCTACCGAATTAATATAAAATTTACTCCTACCTTACATAGAAATCATGTAGTCAGAATTGCCCACTTCCATGGTACAATTCACTACCTAGATCTAAGCCAATTCCACGTTTGTAGTAATTTATATTTTAGTCTAGGTGTAATATCAAATACTCTAGGTCTCTTTCCACTAACCGTACGTTACCTTTCATAAGGAATGTTTAGGAAAGTGTATAAGTTATGGTTTTCTAACCTTTAATCTTCCTTCCAGAGTAATTATCAGTCTGTGATCCTACCGATGGTGATCAAGCATAGATATGTCATTAAATTCCACAGTTATATATCCAGGAATAAAGAGAAATCTATATTAAATCATGTAAAGTCGATAAAATGATTCCCTAGGCTACTCCTGGGTCCTAAGGAAAGGAGGGGTTCAGCCCCGCATGGTTTTCAGTTGTGAATACATAGAGAGAGAGAAGAAAAATGTGGGAAACATGAAGGAAGTTCATGTAACCCCTGGAGAGAAGGTGTTCTGGATGATCCTCATCAAGAAATGCACATTCTATAATCTTCAAGCAGCAAAATCATTCGTTGGAGGTGCTCAGATCTCCCGGTTGACGTCCTTCGGCTCCGTGCTTCTCTCTCCCTCTTCTTTGGCCTTCGTGTAGTGCAACATAATGATGTCCTTTGGTCTGGCCATCCTCTTTTAAGTCCTAGGTCAACTTACGATACCACATAATGTGGAATGTCTGATCTGAATGATCAAATTAGATTGTTGATATCTGACAAAGTCGGTGGCACTCACTAGGGTGTTGATGGCACAAAAAACATCAGGTGTGGTCTGGCTGTGGAGAAGTCGATACCACTAACTCTTGATGGTCGGTGGCACTGAGTTGAGGCACATACCTTGTTGTGCCTCTCTGAATGAATCTCAGTGGCACCGACTCGGTGGTCGGTGGCACTAACTCTTTTGGTCTCTTTTCACCCAGCCACTGCTGCTATCTCATTATCACTAATTGTCATGGTCGGTGGCACTAACTCTTCATGTACATGGAGTACCTAAAAAATCAATAAAAACATGTATGAGGCTGGGAATGTATAAATAATGTAAATATGATAAAATGAGCATAGTTTGATGCAAAAAGAATATACAAGCCAATAATAATGATTTATACAAATATGATCAACTAATTAACTTATAAATGAAAAAAACAAATATAAAATAGGCCAGTAAAAGCGAATCAAAACTTGTGCATCAAAGAGCACAACCTTGGCCTGGTGCTATCCCCCTACAAGCACAAAAAGCATTGGTTCCTCTGTGTGGCCAACCTCCGCTCCCACAACGTCACTTTATTCAGCTATTGTACCGCGGTGGTCCCCCACCTAGAGCACATCTTCACCCTCCTCGAAGATATGAACCTCAGGCTTTTTCCTCTGTGCCTTCACCAGGTCATCAAACAAGGCATCCAATGCCACAATGACATCTTGAACTTCTACGCAATAAAGGACTTCCCAGTCCAAAAACTCATCAAGCAGAAATAGCGTCTTCATCATCCTACGCGCCATGGAGCTACTGAACATCTTCATATATATGCTCTAGCTCCAAAATACAAACTTCTATCACCTCAGGAGCATCTACGCGGTGTTGTTGATAAAGGAAAAGTGCTACTTTGAAGACCCAGAACTTCCTGAGGATCTGTTGGAGATAGATTCTTATTTTGATTCTCACTCTTCTCCACCCAGCAGTCCTCCAAGAACAGAGGTCGAGGGCTCCCCTGATGTCTTCAAGGCAGGCAAACAGATAGAGAACTTGCGATCCCTACTCTCCGCTGAAGGCACTTCTATCTTGTCTGTTATCTCAGACTCTATCATCAGCAACTTTAACCATTCAGCCTATAGCTCTCTATCTCGGGAACATGTCATTGATTTACTTATACAACTTGCTAATTCTAACACTATAGACATCATCTATGAAAAGAATAATGCAGTGGTCCCCATTGATGATCTACGAGACCTAGTCAAGGCTAGTGGATGTTTAGCTATGATGGTGGCATCAACTTACATCCTTATTTTACAAGAGAAGATTGGATAGCTCTACATATCACATCTGATGCTATTCAACGATCTATGCCTAGCTGATGAATTTGGGGCACGCGAGATGTTCCAACATGAAATCAAGAAGCATCTACCGTGCATAATGTTCCTCCCTCTATTGTACGACTACCACCTCTACTGCATGACAACCACTGGATGCTTATCATGATATACACCAATGCCCACATTGGTACCTTCTACAACAGCTCAGATGCCAACACTGGCTCGCTGACGGAGTTTGCTACAACGTCGAAGACACCCCTCAAATGATTAGCAAATAAATACTGCACCGAGGTGGTGGACATGATAAAGCCACATCTTCAAGATCCGGTGGCAACATGGTATGACTTTCGTTTCTACCACCGCAGTCCACAGCAAGCTCCTCTATCAAATGACTGCTGAATATACATGTTTCACTGGATATCATGTGTAGCAGCAATGAAGAAGGAACCAGTGAATCTCCATGACATCGACTACCACAACCAATGAGGAGAATACGTCATGGAGCTCCTAACTATTGAAGGTACATGCATCTGTTGAACCCTCATTGATCTATGCCTACTCTCTCCTATTCATCTCACTACTCTGGGACAGAGTGTGGGATAAGTTTGGGGGGAGGCTCCATAGCATCAGTGAGGGAGGTACTCTAATTTTTTTCCTCCTTTCCCTTTCCTTTCCTTCCTTCTCCATACTCTGTGTATACATGTATATAAATATTTGATAGAAAGAAATACATACACAATATATATACAACTGCCTATTCCTCAGAATTGTAAACATTACTTTATCATAAATACTTGGTGCAACTTCTAGTTTGTTCTCTCCGTGCCTAAGGTTGTATACATTTCTTCTATGCTCTTTTGAAAATGCAGTCTTAAATGAAAAAGACTATAAATTTTCTATGCCAGCCTTGAAAAATAATCTCATTCCAACTAAGAGATGTGCATGAGAAGGAAAAATCTTCCCAAATAGCAAACTCCCTTTTCCCTACCCACCGAAATCCCAAAAGAGAGGAAAGCCTTATGAGAGTGAATAAAATCATGAGATTTGTGCCCAAAAAAAAATACACACTTGTCTTTCCAAAGGTATCCATCTTTAGGCATGGTAGATCTGGGGTAGTGGTACGTAGGATGTGAAATCACTGCTCTAAAGCCAACTAGTTTGGACTGTAGGGACCACTTTCCCGTTAACAAACCCATCCCTAGATGGACCAATGGGAAACAAGAAAAACCCAAAAAGCCTTAAGCCTTCCCGAAAACCCCACCTTCTACCCCCAAGATTGAAGCAGTTTGGTGTGAAATCTAACTTCAACATTATGCACTAAAATCTCACAAAAGCTGGGGAGAAATGTTTGTTTAATAAGGCAAGAAAAATAAAGTCTATTGTTCATGGTCAGACGTAATTTTCCTTAAGACATTCCAAAAATCCACTTAACCTTTGACCGAAGACTATGCATGGCTTTAAAGGTACCGCAAACAAAAGTTTTAAAATTAGAACAGATTGATTGAGGACAATCCAAATGCTAAGTTTGGGGGAGTTGATAACACCCACTTTATGGCTGCTAGAGCTTACATTTTATTTTCAAAATAGCCTCCAAACCTAACTTCCTCTTTGTTTTATCTTATTTATTGTGGAAAAATTATGCTCACTATGACCCTAACAATATTTCCCATCTTTTGCAAGATTGTTCTTAATTCTTCCACAAAAAGAGCACCAATGGGCCCCTCAAGCCTATCAGCAATGAAGTACCCATCCCGACCCAGTAGCACGTGAGGCGACACGGCCTCCTACCCTTCACGGTCGTTGTTCGATATGACGGTAACCCGACGCGGGTGTGTCACGTGGGAGCCCTGGCCGCTACATCTCTCTACCCGATATGGTGACCTACTCATCATGGTTTGCCACCCGACAAGGTCGATTACACAATATGGCTACCGCTCAGTGCAATAGCCCACCAAGCTTCCTACCTACCACAGCTGTACGTGATGCAGTCACTGCCCGACACGATTGATGACCCAATACACATGTCGGGTGACAACTGCATCGGCCCCTCCTAAAGCCATGAGAAAAGAGCCACGAGCAAAGGACAGGTGGTCCAATAAGAGTTACAACTCCCATCAAATTTTTGCCTATAAATAGCAGCTACAAGCCTATGATGGGACACACCGACACCCTACGAGATCTAACTCCCAGAGTAAAAGAGCTAGTGTGTCGAGTTATAAGGAGCCTGCCTTACGAAACTAGGTGAGAACACCCCCATTCCGAGAGGGGTGGGAGGAGTTCACTCGGAAACCATTCCTGTAGAAACAAGTAGCACAATATGATCCTGAAGGCTACTTCCAACATTTCAAGTTCCTATCTGGGCTTCAACCTGAGATGGCCTATCCACCTATACCTGACACGAAGAACCTGAGAGCCTCAAGATAATGTTTACCCAATATGTATTCTAACCCGACACGATACCAAACTCGATATGGTATATACCCGTCACGGCTGTCACCCGATACGGCTAGCATCCCGACACGACCATATCGGGTAGAGGTCCTATCCCGATATGCCCTTTACCCATTACGGTTCATGACCCGACAAGGTCATGAATCCGACATGTTCGTATCCCGATAGGTCCTTTACCCGGTACAGGTTTAGCATTATCTTAGGTGTATGTTGCTATGTACTTCGATCTCCTAAAAAAGGAGACTAATACATATCTTCCCTTTTACAACATTTACTACCATATAATTACATCATTGTAACTAAACCTTTATGTTTCTTTATGACTATTGGTATTTGTAGAACTTATCTCATATCATTCTATGCATGGCTTTATTTCGTTGGATGATTTCTTTATGACATCTGAGTTCTAGTCTTTTCTTTCTGATTCATGCTTTTGACTAGCTATCAAATCGTGTTTTTTGTTTTCACCCCTTAGAGAGAAGGATGTCATAAACTCTGGAGCTTGGTCTGATTCAAGTGTACAAGAGTGCCTGGAACCAGAACTGCGCTCGGTTTATTCGTCCCCGTGAGCCCACCCTGGTACCTTTGAGAGAAGGAACTTAATACATGGCTCGTTGGCACCTTGTTTGAGATAAGAAGGTACTGAATGTAGTTTGTCACTGCTTGTTACGATTAAGTTATCTTCCTTCATGCTATGCCCAGAAGATAGTTTTATCTCCTCAGTTTCCTACATATGAAAGCCACCATAAAAACTGCTAAAACCCAAAATACCCAAAGCTTTAATCCTTCTGGAAACTCCGCTTGGAGATATATTTTTTGTTTAATTCTTCATGATTATTTTGTTTCAACAAACCCTTATCCTTTGACCTTTTGACGTTCATAGACAAGTAAAACTTGGGTTCCGAAGCACTATTCTTCCAAGTCCATGTATTCGACCCCAAACTACTTTGACCCTGTCCTAGTTGCAGGAGTCTTAAACATTCAGGTATTATAAATTACTAAAGTCTGATTACCTAGACATGTCTCCATTTTGGACCCATGTTTAAGGCTTGTCACCACCTGGTTTCTCTAGTCAGGGGGGTGTTCTAAAGTCTACAAACTCCTAAAGGCAATATATGGCCAGATACTTTTCAAGTTTCAATTTTCACACTCACATTTTGATCATTTTGTGTTTATTAAAAATACCAACTCTGGACTTGTTGTTCTTATCATTTATCTGGATGATATCATTCTGTCTGGTAATGATTCTGAAGTATTGTAGCTACTAAGATATACCTAGAACAACATTTTATTACTAAAGATCCTAGTCAAATTAGGCACTTCTTGTGGATTGAAATTTCCAAATCATCCTTTGGGGTATCTATTTCACAACGCAAATATGTTCTAGACCTTCTGACAAAAGCAAGCATGCTTGGTTCTAAGGCTTCTAGTACTCATCTAGATCTCAATACCAATTCGTATGATGAATTTTCACCTCCATACCCTCATAACCATCAATATTAATGAACAGTTGGTAAGCTTATCTATCTCACTGTGACTAGCACTGATATAACTATTGTTGTTGGACTTGCCAGTGAGTATCTGGACAAATTTTGACAATGTCATTGGGATGTTGTCACATTCTAAAATATCTGAAATATTCTCCAAGGAAAAGTTTACTATATCGCTGACATGGATGCTACAAACTTATTCGGTGTTAAGACTTTGATTGTGCTAACAATCAATGTGACTGGAAATCTACTTTTGGATATTGTTACTTTATTGGAGGAAATCTGGTCACATGGCGCAATAAAAAGTAGATCATGGTTTCCCAGTCAAATGTTGATGTCGAATATAGGGAAATGGCCCATACTACTTGTGAATTAATGTGGGTCCAAGGACTCCTCATGGAATTTGAAATTTCTGACTCAGATCCTATTCCTATGCACTGTGATAACAAAATTTCCACTTTTATTGCCAACAATCCCACTTTCCATAAGCGCACAAAGCACATCGAAGTGGATTGCCACTTTGTATGCAAAGATATTATGTAACGCCCAGGCCCACTACCCAAGGCTTTAGTAGAGTTTCAGGAATGACGAATGGCCCCACAAACCACCACTAGCCATAACAAGGTGCTTTGTCCACACTCATGCACAAGCCATGATCAACTTTCTGGCTAGTCACCCATCCTAGTACTACTCCAAGCCAAGCACGCTTAACTATGGGGTTCTTAGTGATGGGCTTCCTGAAAAGGAGGTGCACCTTGGTGATATGGGTAGTCCAATCATTCCTTTTAAGATCATAATATCTAAGGCATCAAATCCTGGGACGTTACAATCTCCCCGACTTAGACTCTTGGCATACTCATCAAGGCTCACATATATGGCCTCATAATATTTCCCCATTTTAGTGCAGACCTAGAATGGCCCATGGACACCTAGCTCCCGATCACAAAATACCAACACAAGGGTGGCTACGCCACCATGGATATCCCTTTCTTACATGCCTGGACCACACGACTCAAGACGTGCATGCCACATGCCCATGTGGGCCCCACCTACTGGAGGGGAATTGGCTCTGATACTATTTTTAATGCCTGGGCCCACTGCCCAAGGCTCTAGTAGAGTTTTAGGGGTTGTTTGGTTCGGGACATGATCTGAATCAGTAGTCATCTTTTTGTGCCATGTCAGCACTAATCTCGACTAACCCAGTCAGGATCCAGTCTTTTTTTTTGGAAAACGTTGGACTGACGGGGTCTGTTTTGGATATTGTAATCCTCTAATCCAGACCATCTCCGTCCTACTATGGGTAGGATTCTAGGATCCTAGTCTGGATTTGGCTCTATCTTTTGTGTTATTTTGTTTTATATGCTAGACTGAAAAACACAAGTTACGAGGCCAGTCCAATCTAATGAATGCTTGCAAAGGGATTGGGTTTCCAAATGAAAACTGGATTGAATCTATATAATCAAATATGGATCCATCGACTAACCCAGTGTGGATTTTGTAATCTCGATCTCAAACCAAACAACCCCTTAGGAATGACGACTGGCCCCACAAACCACCACTAGCCTTAACAAGGCGCTTTGTCGACACTCACGCGCAAGCCAGGATCAACTTCTCAGCTGGTCACCCATCCTAGTACTACTCCAAGACAAGCATGCTTAACTATGTAGTTCTTAGTGATGGGCTTCCTAAAAAGGAGGTGCACCTTGGTGATATGGGTAGTCCAATCATTCCTTTTAAGATCATAATATATGAGGCCTCAAAACATGGGATGTTACATGTTCTCTCTAAAAGTGCATGCACTCCTTATCTCAAGATTGAGGATCAAATTGATGATATCTTCACCAAGATACTTCCCAATACATTCTTTGCTACACTGGTGGATAAGTTGTGCATGTTTGACATATGTGCTCCATCTTGAGGGGGAGTATTAGTATTTATGCTTTATTTGTTATCTTGTGTTGTGTGTTTTTTTATGTGTTAAGGTGTGTTTTGTATTTTGTTATGTGCTTTACACTTGTCTTGTCTTTAACTTTTCTATATGAACAAAGAAAATTTTATGGATTTTGTCAATGTTTTCTTGTGCGAAGTCACATAGACTAGATGTATGAAGCCTTTATAGGGAAACCGTAGAACAAGCTGAAGTATAAATCTTATATCCTAGTTATGTGTATGGAGTGATGACATAGAAAATTAGGATTGTTGATAAAGGATTTAGTTGGCCTACCCTTTTTCACCCTATGACTTGTTGGATGATCATGTTAGCTTTCGAGTTGTAGGGTTAGAAGCATAAGGACCTTAAATTCAACTATAGGTGGTTTTGACATGTTCGTAGGATGCTTGACCTATGAACACCATAAATACTTTAAGTATCCATAACTTAAAAGATCTTTATGTAACCCTAATATCTTTAAGAGTTGTTTAATTTGATTATTAGGTTAAATGTTTTAAGGGATGGAGAATAGTTGATCGATAATATATTGATAGATTAGATTTTGAGGAAAAAATCATTTTAAGGGGTTGAGTGTTGTAACATATCGAAACCTCATTATCGTGATAATAAGAGTTTATAATTTAGGGTTCCATTCATACGCATTAATTAACAACATATATATGTTCAATTTGTTAATAGGAAAAGTATAGCATATTGGGATCTAGGTTCTAAACTTTAACAATTGATACATGTCTTGAGGTATGATGCATCTTCATAACCATATTGAACAATTGTTCTAGATTTTCTCTTTCTTAATGTATATTGTATTCTCTTGCTTCTATGAGAAATTACCCATGATTATCACTCTCTTGGTCCTCAAGGGACAGACTACCCTACACACTTCTCTCTCTCCCCCCTATGAGAGGCTGACTCATGTGAGTTAGAATATATGAATATTTTGTTGGAAATTCTTATTAACTCTAAATTTTATTTTTCTTTCATGTATGCCCTAGCGGGATATTATCTTGTATCTTATAAAATTGAATATAGTCATTGCATGTATTTTGGTTGTTATACTTTTCTCATGTGTACCCTTCATTTGACAAAACTAATACACTTATTCCAGCATACCTATTAGTGTATTTGGATTATATGGTTTATTCCTCAAATTTTGTGAGGAGTAGATCCCCTCTCGGGTCCCACTCCTTACACATATGTGGTCTTCCTACTGGATAACTTCATCAGTGTTGTTGTTGTTTTTTGTTTTGGGAAACGACATGGGTTCCACTCTGGTTATGATGGGAAAAACCACAAAAGGTATCTGGCTTGCTTTCACTGTGGAAGCTTGAGGTGCCCTTTTTGGTATTCAGATGGCCAAACATAAGGGTGTTTGATGGTATTGATTTAGAAATGGATGCTTTGAATGTCCATAGTTGGACCTTGAATCTAATCTAGGGGGAGTATCACATGTTGATGGTCTTTAAAGATATCATGGTAATGGCTAAGATCTTCAAATAGGTTGTTATCTCCCATATATGTAGAGAGGGCAATATTGTTGCTCACAAATTGGTAAAGATAGGTCTGAGAATAGGAAACAATTGGGTTACCTCGTGTAATTTCCATTTTTCTCGAATAGACCCCTTGTATCTCTTGGTTAATTAATACATATTTGGGTTATAAAAAATGGGTTCATATAACTTTAATGTATTTTTTTCTATTTCACTTTTATCCTCATGACTAATCAAACATATTTTAGATAAAATGCAATTTAAAAATCTATAATTAATGTATCCTACAAAGATACATTTTATATATGCACAATGTTAACTTGCATGTATATATAAGGATATAGATATCTGAGTTTTGATTTTTGATTTAAACTTGGCCTGGCCCATACAAAATTGTGAGAAGGTTATGTGTTCACATGGGATAAAGATTGGTCCAGCTGGCATCATTGTCATCTTTACATGAAAAGATATAAAAGGAGTTGGATTCAATTGTCAAGATTGGGTAGAGAGATGGATGAAATATTTGTATTGATTTTTTTCCTTTGTGTTCTTATTGATATCTACAATACATATAAAAAACGTGGAGGATGTTGGATATGTTTTGTTTTTTTTAGAATTATAGCATGATATTTCTTTATTTTAATAAGACAAACGTGCATGGTAGATGCTTACATGTTGGAGGGAGTCAATTCAATGTGAAATTAGATGCTTTTTCTTAGTGAGTTGTATGGTAGAGTCCATGTGTTTGCTTTTTTAGCAGTGGCGGAGCCACATGGAGAATAGGTGAGGCACGTGCCTCACCCTTAATCTCAAATCATGTATAAAGTATGTTAAAAAATTGTGATATTCCTATGAAAATGCTCATTGGTGCCCCATCCCAATGTATCACTAATGCTTTACTAATATATGGTGCCCCACTTAACTATAGTTTCTGGCTACGCCACTGTTTTTTAGTTAGCTTTTGTGCTATAGAACCACCATATTTCTGGTTTGTTGGCTCATTGGTCCAGTATGTGTACTCATCTGTCCACTTTGTTTGTGTCTTTACATGTTGGCCGTTGTTTTGAGCATCTATCTCATGGTGATTTTGATATAAATTATTATAGGTGGCATTAAAGTAGTATTCATAACCGCAACGATTGTACTCATTCGCCCATCCTATCTGTTTGTTCCAGCGGCCTGTCTGTGTGTTTATAGGTCCAATCCGCATGGGTTTAGATATGAATAATTTTGATAATGACATGATATAAGTTGGAGGAAATCAACTGTTTGTTGGTGGAACTGCTCACACTCATAGTGAGTGTATTAATTATTGGGTATGCCCGTGTAATACTAATGATTCAAGAGTTTGACAAAAGGTTTGTGTTGGCAGGAGCTTATTGTTCATCGACCTACTACTCTAACAAGACATATTTATGTTTGGTATTTTACTTAAGCTGTGTATTTGTGTGGTGTTTTACATATTACTCCAACTTGCTTCAAGTAGCTTAAATATACTATTTTTTTACAAACGCATTACTATTTTTGTGAGTTTTGTTGAGTTGTTTTCTCTTAGCTGTGCATTTGTAGTTCTTCCTCTATTTTGAAACAAAAAATTATGACTATTATATGTATGAGGTTAATTTATTTGTTTAATATGTAGCACGTATCTTTTGCTCGAAGTTACAAAAATGGATCGGACTAGAGGAACATGTAAGACAAAACCGAGGACTAAAGACTAGACTGGACGAGAGCGGAACGGTTGACACCAGATGGACATTCCGTTCAAATATTATCACATCATTTTCGCTATATAATGAGTCAATCAAGTTAAATCCTACTTTGACTGTTCAGACTAGATTTCAAACATGATAGACAAGACTCGGGTCAACACCAAATGGGCAATCGATTCCAAATATTATCACTCCATTTTTTGATATATAATGAGTCATACAAGTTAAATCCTTCTTTGACTATTCAGCTGGAGTGAGGTCCGAAGAAAATATATTGATAACTGCAAATGGTCCCGGTCAGATGAGTCAATCTAAAACCTCAAGCTATGAGTCTCGTCACTATGTCCACCAGCATCTTGCATACTAATTGGTGGTAATGTGCATTACATCATGTATGTAACGGCCTTTTGAATTACAAAATGCAGTAGATGGGAAACGCCCACCAGGACCTCATGAGCAGAGTCGCGTGACAGTGGATGTTGAAGTCTCTATATCTCTCAACGCAATGTGAAGTGCTCCAGCATGATTGCTTCCACTCTCGGCATAAGATTGGGCAAGAGACCTTAGATGTTTCAAGCAGTGGTTCCGCTGGCTGTACCTCAGTTCTGTACTTTCAGATGTGGACTAGACTTTAGTACAGATTGCGAGGCGCGATTTGCACAAAACAAGTAGATAAGTACATTATAGAACTTCTATTTTGTTGCTAGACATTTAGTGCGCGAAATGAGTGCAGTATGCTTTGTCATCCTTTGACGTACATTACACTCACAACAATGGGGTGATTTTGAGACCCGTTTATGGTGGTTTAATAGCTGAGAGGGTGGTTTTTTTTGGGGGGGGATGGGTGGTGGTGGTGGTGGTGACGTGACATATGTAGTAATGAGTGACATGTGGGCGGATTTGAGTGGTTTGTGGAGAGGGAATGAATGGGAAAAAAAATTATTTTGTTGATAACTTTTGACTCATAATGAATTTTTTGATGAAATAAAATAATCACATTCATTATAAAAATACATTCCAACAAGACTAATTGTGACATACTCTTAAGAAAATAATACGTCGGTGTGTGGTTTTTGGAGACAGAATGAATGAGAAAATGAGAGAGAACTTTATTTTATTTACAAGTTTCGTTTCATAATGATTTTTTTGATGAAATAAAAACCATTGAATTGGTTACGAAAAAATATATTTCTAACAAAACCAATTTCGACGTATTTTTGAGAAAATAACACGTAGGGAAGTAAAGGGAGGAGAGGAAAGAAGTAAGTAGAGAGGTGAGAAGCAAAAAGAGAAGAAAATTAAAGCGGAGAGGAGAGAAGTGAGGACAAATGGGAGAAGTGAGAGGAAAGTAAAGAGAGAAGATTAGAGAATTGAGGAGGGGAGTAAATAGAGAAGAGGAAAAAAAAATAAAGAAAGGGTAGTGAATGGAAGACGAAGAGAGGTGATAAGTAAAAGAGGATACGAGGGAAGTAAACGGAGGAGGATAAGGGAAGTGAGGAGGGAAATAAAAGGAGAGGAGGGACGTGGGAAAAGGGAGGAGGATGAAAGAAGTGAGGAGGGAAGTACACATTGCAAGTAGAAGTAGACACATTTCACTCAAATTTGAGTTCATTACTAGTTAAAGTGGGTGCATTCTAATAAAATGTGGAATGCATTCACTTCTACTAGTAACGTGCTAACATTTGAGCGGAATAAGTCCAAATATGTTAAAAATACACACACATTTGAGTAGAAATGCTTCCACTTTTCTAATGACTCGTCCAATTAAATGGTGTATTACTAAAGTAGGCACATTCTATTGATATGTTGGCCATCATTAGTGAAAATGGGCACATTTCACTCAAACATGGACTCATTAATAAAAGTGAAACAACTCACTTTTCTAGCAATACATTCAATTAAATGTGGGTACATTACTAAAAAGTAGGTAAATTATGTTGATGTTTGGGGACATTGATAGTAAAAGTGAGCGCATTTCACTCAAATGTAGGCTCATTACTAGTAGAAGAAGAAGCATTCTAATAAAATATAGAATGCACTCACTTCTGCTACTAACACACCATATTTGGGTGAAATGTAACCCATTTCTACTAGCAAGACATCCATTTTCCATTAAGATGTGAAAGAAATAGGCGCATTCTGCTTATATGTGACTGTGTTGCTAGTAAAAATGGGCGCATTCCACTCAAATGTGGGCTATTAGTAGAAGCAGAAATGTTCGACTAAAATTTGATATGCATCCACTTCTACTACTAACTGACCCATATTTGAGTGAAATGGCGTCCACTTCTACTAGCAATACTCCTATATCTCATTAAAATGTGGGTGCATAATAGAAGTAGGCACATTCACTCAAAGGTCGCACATCACTACTAGATGTGGGTGCATTACTTCCCTCCTCACTTCCCACATCTCCTCCCATCACTTCCCTCATCCACCCTCATACTTCTTTCATCTTTTTTATTACTTCCATCTCCTCCATTATATTACCTCCTCACTCATTTTATTCCCTTTTTACTTTCCCTTCTCTTGCCTTCTATACCCCACTTTACTTACTTCCTCTTTTATTATTATTTCAAAATATGTTAATATTAGTCTGGTTAAAAAATATTTTTATAAAGATTTTAATAATTTTTATTTTGTCGAAAATTTCTTAAGAATTAAAAGTTATAAGCAAAGCAAAAATAAACATAAAAATGAAAAAACGGGTGGATAAAAAGGAGAGAGAATGAGTGGAGGGGAAATTGGGGGACCACGTTGCCATGGGGGCTGCCATGGGTGGTTTATCCGTTCGTGAAACGCTCGTAAACCCACTATGCGCATGAGAGAATCATTGGTTCTTTAGTACGATAGATATTTATAGCTTCAACTTTGTGTTGGTACATACATTTTCTACTTATTTTGGTATAGGGACCAGAAATGGACCTGATTTTGAACTTTTTTGTCGCTATGAATGCATAATAATAAAATGGAGGAAGGAAGTAACTTACTTCTCTCCTATAAGGGACAAAAAGGATCACAAATCTTGTCTTATTTTTGGTCCACATATCAATTCTCTAGTAATTAATATGGTGTTACTGGTCTGGACGGATTTTCAGTTCTCGCGGAAGTTTGAACCAAAACCCTCATAACCGCAAGACAAAAAACAAACTATTGCCAAAAACTCTCAAGAACTGATACTGATGAACGGCACGAACTAGTCCACAAGTCTTGACCCATATTACCTATAGAAATGCATGTGCTTTGCATGTGCCAATTATATGCTGTAAAAGTTGTATCATAGACGCTGTATATTGCAGTATCAAAATCATCACTAAGAAACTGATGTATTTTGAGAAGGGTTCTTCTTCATAATTATATTTTCTTTTATGACCTCCAATCTGTTACCATTTGTTAGTGTAGGAGCAATTCTTGTCAAGGGCTTCCCCCTTCCCCTCTTTAATCATCGTGGCCTAAGCTAGTTCTATGATATCTTCATACAATGGTGGTATGTTGAATGTACTGGGAACTTGTTCTTGACTGTGCATGTTTTTGGTCCACATATCAATTCTCTAGTATTTAATATAGTGTTACTGGTCTGGACGGATCTTCAGTTCTCGCCGAAGTTTGACCAGATTGAACTTTGAACCAAAACCCTCATAACCGCAAGACAAAAAACAAAGTATTGCCAAAAACTCTCAAGAACTGATACTGATGAACGGCACGGACTAGTCCACAAGTCTTGACCCACATTACCTATAGAAATGCATGTGCTTTGCATGTGCCAATTATATGCTGTAAAAGTTGTATCATAGACGATGAATATTGCAGTATCAAAATCATCACTAAGAAACTGATGTATTTTGTGAAGGGTTCCTCTTCATAATTATATTTTCTTTTATGACCTCCAATCTGTTACCATTTGTTAGTGTAGGAGCAATTCTTGTCAAGGGCTTCCCCCTTCCCCTCTTTAATCATCGTGGCCTAAGCTAGTTCTATGATATCTTCATACAATGGTGGTATGTTGAATTTACTGCGAACTTGTTCTTGACTGTGCATGTTATATTGTATATCAATCAACACATGTAGGAACACTAGCATCGCCATTTTTAGAAGAATTCTCGTGATTAAAATGCCTTTATTGAAATATGATAAATGTACTATATCTTTTTAAATTTTGAAACGGTGATATATGTTTATTTCTTCTGTAATAGTTCACTACCTAAGTTATAAGCCAATTCAGTTTCTTGTCTCTATGAGAAGGTAACATAAATTCGTAATAAATGCAAAGCATGAATAACAAGAAATTAAACATGCAAGGATTCATTGCATGCCAAATTCTGGGTGTCATCTTCAGATTCTAAGAAGGGATGATATATTGTCATATTCTAGGAAATCATGAATAGCAAGAAATTATATATGTGATATTTTAAAACGTTCATATATTTTTATTTTTATTTGTGTTGTAACTTCACTACACAAATTATTGGTTAAACATTTCTTGTTTGTATGAGAAGGTAACTTAAATTCTTAATAACTGCAAAGCATGAATAGCATGAAATCAGATATGTGAGGGATCAGTGCATCCCAAATCCTGAGTGTCATCTTGTAATTCTACGAAGGGATCATGTATCTTCATCTTCTAGCAACATTAGTTATATGGCATGACGAATAGCCACTCACAAAGTGCACCTTATGAAATGAGCATGGGTTCATTTATAAAGAATGTACAACACAAAGATATTAATATCGAAAAATGTATTATGATAATATGATTTTTTTTAATATATGTGCAAAACTTTGAATGAGAAATTAATCTTTTTGGACCATACAAAAATTCGGTGCATATCTATAATAAAAGCAGAAATCAATCATCTCAAAGGCATATATGGCTATAAATAAACATGATTTACTATGAATTTTGTGCCCACAAAGATCATCTTTTTTCCGTGAACAAAGATAATTTAATATAATCATAGATGTAACTCATAGTACTTTACTTAATATATTTTTATATAAAAATTAAATATTAAAGATGCTCTTGAAAGAAGCAACAAGTAAATGGTAACAAATAATGCATTTTTGACAACTATGAGAATATTTGTATACTATATGATGATACATGAACCAACATAACTAATCAATGAAAACAATAAAGGAATATGAATGGCTAGATGATTTTATTTAAGTTAGTTATATTGTTAAATGCAATCGTACTGATATGAAGGAGAGGAACTCATGGCAAGAGAAATGTTACATGATAAGAGTCTTAACTTGATTATCCATGTGAATAATATTAACATATCTTCTTTAAATAGGATTATGTGATTACATGTTGTAAGCATATATAAGGAAATGCCCATCATGGATCTATAGATATGAGGAAAGAACAGAAGTTGCAAGGTAGGAGAAAACATATAGATATGAAGAGAATTGATATAGAAATTAATTAACAACTCCCAAACTCAAGGTGTATATGAGACTAAAGTTTGTGAATAAGTTTGTTGTGATTTGATGTAGTATTTGCCTATGTCAAGAGGTTTGTAGTATTGCCTATAGAGTTTATGAAGGGTAGTGTGATGATGCTAGTATCATTTATCTCACAAATTAAGTAACAATCTATGTTTATGTGGTTGTGCAATAAGAGTGCAACTCTTGTTATTATCTTGTTGTCATAGAACATAGGTGTAGCATCAGAAATGAGAACTCCTACATCACTTAGAAGACAATGTTTGTGCATAATTTTATGAGTGGTTTCACATATTTCTCTATACTCTACTTCAATGGAAGAAACAAATACAACATCTTATTTCTTGCTCCTCCATGAGGGCAATGAATCACCAAGAAGAAGACAAAAACTAGTGATGGAGCATCTGGTGATTGGAAATCTAGCCCAGTCAACATCATTCTATGCTTGCATGGTACAGTTGCACAACAACTCATGAATAGAGACCATGTGATTGTTAGTCATATATAATGTATGATACATAGTACAACATCAAAATTGACACTTCAAGGAGCAAATAAGAATTATGATACAATGCTAACAACATGTGAATCTTCAGGCATGGTGATACACATGTTTAGTAGTTGTCCCAGTAGTTGACAATACCTTATTGGATCAGGAAGTGATGCACCATCAGTTAGACACAAATTCACATGATGTAAAATATGCAAGTCTACATCCTGTGAGTCATATATCTTGGTAAGATCAATAATATGTGTTGCATATTTTATTGAGAACGCATAATTCCTTTCTTCCTGTGAGAAATCTTCAGTCCTAGAAAGTAGTAAATTTTCCAGTGCCCCTAATCTAAAATTATTTAGAAAGATAACATTGTATTTCATTGAATCCTACTATATCATCTCATGTGATGATCATATCATCCACATTCAGGTGAAGAGAAATATGTACTTGAGGTGTATTCCATACAAACATTGAATATTGATATGATTATTGGGTGTCCCATGACACACCAATGATGTATGTGCCACCGCGAGTGCATGGTTGTCAAGTACTATACAACTTGAGTCTGGGGTTGTCAAAATCATAAATTGTGAAAAAATAGAAATTAGTACTATCTAGAACTAAATCAGCTAGGATGAATAAAAGTGTTTGTTTGGTTTATATTAAGACTAAAAAGTAAACTAAGAAAGCAATTTAAAAACTAATTTGGTATTTGGTAGAACAAAAGGATTTTATCAGGAATGATGCAAAATTTATAATACTTAATAGCAAGGAATGCTCTTTTTTAATCCAACATATCAAACAAAAAACATGTTTTTGAAGAAATACCAATGGTTCAAGGTAATTGATATAGAACCCAACAAATAGGTTTACAAATATTTAAACGTGACTAGCCATGCTTACCAAAATTTCTTGATTAATTCTGTGTGAAGTGGATTATGATGGAAGAAAATATGTTATTGACTTATGTTACCAATTTACTACATATCATGCTTTTGCACAGTTAGTGCCATGTTTTGACTTCCATTAGCTATAACAATGGATTGTGATGAGGTTTGCGTTGTGAGTATATTATAAAACATATATATTATATTCTATATTGTTTTGATTTATGTCAAGTGGCCTTGAATTGATCCTAACCATATGGTTTGGTTAGTTTAGTAATTAAGGTTCTACAATATCCTTCATTTAGGAATTTAAATGAACATAAAGTATTTGATGTTGTTAACTTAAATTAACTTGTACAATCAATATAGTTTAGATAGTTCATTATAAATTTTTATTATAAAACAAAAATAGTAAATGTTTGCAGAAAGATTTGTATTTTTTTTCAAACAAATAATGGGAGAAGTTGATAGTTTGATGAGGTATATTTATATAAATGTCCAAAATACACATACTATGCATGCATTTATTAGATGATTTTTATAGAAAAATATGCATTGTTGAGTAGAGTTAATTATCTTCTATGAATAGTCAAATAGCCAGGCCACATGTACAAATAGAATTTTTAGGTCGAAGTATTAATCAAACTTATAGACTAAAGACCAAGATAGATGAAAAAACATAATAAGATAACCAAAAATTCTATATAGGAAACATAACATGAGTTATAGAAGCATTAAAAATGGCAAGGGTTTTATCTCAAGTAGGCCTTTCTATAGGGAAGAAAGGTGATTTTCAATGACTTCTTCTAGAAAAATACCTATACGTATATATATATATATATATATATATATATATATATATATATATATATATATATATATATATATATATATATATAGAATACACTCGAACATATTCGGAGCAAAATACACTCAAGTAGTTTTTTTTATGTAATATTTTTTTCAAAAATCTAATCCATTGATCTTCTTAAACACCTTGTGAATAACTCGATGAAAAATTTGAACACATTTTGAAATTTATAGGTCATGTTATTATGACTGCAAAAATTATCCATTTCAAATTAGTTTCACGCGTCGATTTTGATGCACTTGGATGAGTGACTTACACTCATCCAACTGGGCTCAAAATTTGTATGTAGCCTAGTTATAGTATGACGATGAAGATCAATGGTTTACAATTTGTAAACAATAGTCTTGACATGTGATCTGTACACTCGAGTGTATTCTAGTCTAACTCTCTCTCTCTCTCTCTCTCTTTATATATATATATATATATATATTTATATATATATATATATATATATATAGTCAGGCTAGAATACACTCGAGTGTATCCGGAGCGGAATACACTCAAGTAGTTTTTCATGATGCAATTTGTTTTTTTTAAATCTAATCCATTGATCTTCTTAAACATCTCGTGAACAACTCATACGTAAAATTTGAAGTGTCAAAATAAGATGTTTAAGAAGATCAACGAATTAGATTTTCAAATTAGATTTTCAAAAATATGTGAACAACTCTAATCCATTGTTCACAAGATGTTTAAGAAGATCAACGAATTAGATCAATAATATGTGAACAACTCTAATCCATTGTTCACAAGATGTTTAAGAAGATCAACGAATTAGATTTTCAAAAAAAATATTGCATCATGGAAAACTACTTGAGTGTATTCCGCTCCGGATACACTCGAGTGTATTCTAGCCTGACTCTCTCTCTCTCTCTGTATATATATATATATATATATATATATATATATATATATATATATGTATATATACATATATATATGTATATATACATATATATGTGTATATATACATATATATATATATATGGGGATTTATTCGTTACTCGCACGAGTAGCCTGATTTTTTAGCTACCCTCACATCCAAAAGTAACTCTAAGATCAAAAGAGTAACTATATTGATAAAAGAGTGACTATATGAATAAAAAAGTAACTGCACGTAGAAAATATACAATCAGTATATATATGGACAAATTTTTTTATTTCGGTGGGGCAAATGATATTATTTTTAGATGAATATTTTTGGGGATCTAGATAAAATGCTCCTCTACAATTGCAAATTTTTTTTTGAAAAAAAGTGACTGGAAGGGTGGGCGGGTAGCTACCCGTACGGGTATTAAAGATGAGCCCTATATATATATATTATATATATATATATATATATATATATATATATATATATATATATATATATATATATATATATATAATCATCACATAAACTGGAATTCGACTAGCTTATTAGAATAGATAGAAGGGAATGAGGGGTGTGGTTGGAAGGAGGATATAGGGGAGGACATGGAGTAGGAGAAGAGATGGACGAAGAGGACATAAAGAGTGGGAATATGAGAAGATTCAAGGTCTGTAAGATTTGGATTAAGAACGAAGAGGGATGAAGATGATGAGGAGTAGGGAAGGGAGGGTGTGGGATGATAGAAGGGTATAAGGGGGGAGGAGAAAAGGGATGGATGGACAAAGAACATGAGTCACAATCTTTGAATTGAAGGACAACATTAGGAGGGGCTGGATATCGCATAATTTCATCAAGTGCAAACGTGTTACCGTAATTTTTTTTTGCTTTTTTTTTCTTTTGGAAGGGTGGGAGTTTTAGAGGGAATTATTCCTCCATTTTTCTTAGGAATGGTGTTTAAATTTTCAAGGAGTTTATTCACTACATTTTCATAGACAATTTTGTGTAAGTTTATTTCCAAAGAGGCATTGGTTTCTGCCACACCTTCTACTTACACTTATTATATTATTGAATTTAGAGTGAAAAGCAAAATGTCAATAATGATTGTATTTTTCAGACATTTTTTTAACCAAGATGGATATCAAAAAAGATTTAATGTTTTAAAAAAAATAAAAACAGCATAGAGATGGAACTAAATATATTCATCTTCATGTTCTAATCATATTTCCATCAAAGAATAAGATTGGTACACAAGATCCAAACAACTCAAAACTTGACATTCTATGGGTGCGACCAACCAATGCATTTTTACCAATATGTAATACATATACAATTAAGTTTTGATGGAATTATCTAAAAAGGTATACACACTGAAACATCACATGAAAGACAGTGTAGTATATTGAAGAGTATACATAATGAAATTAAAGAGATAAAGGTAGATAAAATATTTTAAGACAAACTCAATAACCTAGCATGTTAGGCAACAGTTGCACCAACCATATGGCTCCTACATCACCCTAATAGACACGAGATTGAACATGACATATATCAACCTATCCCATAGACATAGATGAGAAGATCGTTTCAGATGTCTCAAAAAATGGTGTAACCAATAAGATAGTGGCTTGATAATGATGTCATATAATTTCATGGAGACTCCAAAAACACAAGCATAAAAAAACTATGGAGCAATTGAAAATAAGGGACTATATAATAATAGGTAATGTTGAATGTTTCATAGGTTTATCATCCTCTTTTACCATGTGTGAACATGAAACTAGGAACAAACCAAAACAAACAATCCTTCTCAGATCATTGAGGGAATTGGGTGGAGATTAAAGTCATAGACATTCATCAAACAATAACATGGTCCTATGGTAAAAATGGAAGAATTAGGAGTAGCAAGAGATCTTCTTAATTGTACTTCACACTGGAAAGGTCCTTGTCTTGGGTCAGCCTCCACCTACAAGTATGTCATACTTGATAATAAATAAGAATCATATATGAGTTAAATGCTTAGTGAGTGTGGCCATCCACACTACAATCCAAGAATCTATACAAGGTAGCAAGGGACTTTTGTTGTGGGAGTATTGGAGAATGCATACTCCAATACATCGTGATATGATGTGGATGCCTAGGCAACATAGGCATGTAGTTTGAGGTTTTACCAAATAAGAATATGGGAGTTAGGTCATACCCAAGTCATGCCTTGTCAATGATTCCATCATTGCTACAGTGGTGGGTCAATGTATTTAAGTGAAGATACTTCACCACTGTGTATGCCCATTATGAACTACAACCAAATTTTAAACATGTAAACAATCCATTATCTATGGTATTTCAACATGCCAAAACCTTTAATCCTAACCCTAGAAACCCAAGTCAAATGAATTGTGTGTTAGTACTTTTAGTTCATAAGAAAATCCCAAATGTGGTGTAATTTATATTATGGTGAACCTAAGTGGAACATATAATGAGCATTTAGGGGCAAACCTTACCAATGTATACCTATAACCCTAAAAAGTATATATGTGGGACAATCTATAGTAAAATGATTATAGGATGATAAACCTTAGAAGATTCTTGACGAGTTTGGTATCCTAGTGTTATTTAGTGGACATATTAGGGTCCACATGGTGAGGAATAGAGTTTCCATGCTCTTTTACTCTAACCCCTGACTACAATAAGACAAAACTAACAAATAAGGTAGATAGACGCACATGGGTACTACTAGTGGACTAGGTCTAAATTATTCAAATGAATGATATTGGAATATTTTTTCTTGGTTAATAATAACTTATAAAATTTATCACATTTCTTACTTATAAGTTGGGAAGTGAGTTAATAAACATTAATATTTAATTGATGATATGTATTTTATTAAATAATACGCTAAGTAACCACAAGTCTCATATAATAGCTAGCACATGTAAGTAAATGCATTACTCATTTACAACCTTCCTTGATAATTTATTCAAGAAATGAGCATAAAATGCTTAACATGATAGCTAGTATATTTAGATTATTTGCATTGCTTAGAAATACATTAAATGGGAATAGGACATATGAGTTCATATTTTTAAGTTTATAATAGAACATAATGATTTTGAAATGGGAACTTGAGTAAATTATTCATATAAATAAATGCTAAGAAATATATCCTGTGACAACAAAATATCCAATAAATTTGGGCATTAATTAGTGTAACATATATGGCTATGTTATCATTAAGAAAAAATATATTGAATGACCTTATACATTATCTAAAAATAGAAACTAATACCAAATTGGATTCTACATGCCTAAATTGGTATAGGTTCCAAGTATCATATTATTAATAATAATAACTTTAACAACTACCTGAAATAAGATCTTGCTATTTAATCTTAGGCCTAGGTTCTAAGTGACGTACACACAAGTTACACAAACTTATGAAAGTACATTCTCCTTCCAAGTAGGTAATCTCTACATTCTTCCAATAAATCGTCAAAAAGTAATTGCATTTTGATCTCCTATTATGATTCCATGTTCACATATGCATTATTAGATCATAAAACCCATTGGAAACAGGAGTCCCTAATTTGCCCTTGCTTCCCCTCTCTACTTATACTTCTGAAAAATAACAAAACAAATATAATGTGAGCCTATATTCCTTCCCAAAAAAAGCACAAGGTAGAGGTTTTCTTGGCTAGAATATCTTGCAACCTCTCCTATTTAGAGAAAAAACACCACACACCTCATCTAAAAATCTGGCGTAGGTACTTGTTTCTCATGACGTGGAAACTGAACTAATCACATGTGAATCATTCTCCTACCTCAAGAATTTATTTTCATCTCTATTCTTCCCTGAGTTTTACATGTTTGTCCTCCTTAAACATTGGCATATAAGCTCATGATATGGTGTGGTGCTCTAGTAATCTTTGTGAGTTGGTGAAGGGTTACTAGAGAACAAATATGCATGGTACATACTTATCAATATTTAGAATGATCTTATACTTGTCATGGTTCTATACCCATTTATCATCCTTCTCTTTCCATGTATACTAAATCCAATTGTTTCTTCTTAGTGGATTGGGACTTCTATTCCAATTTAGGTTGATTGTCTCCATGGAATGTTTAAAACGTATGTGGAACTCTTGGTTGTTATTTGTGGTTATCCTCTTTGGTTTCTCTACATATTACTTAGTAATGGTCTTGGAAACCATGCACATGGCTTGCAGCCACAAGTGGTTCCTTTCTTAAGGTATTTAGGATCATAGAAACATTGGGATCTAGTTTGCAACCTATGTAAGCATTTTGTTCTGATGGACAGTAGGCACCGAATGATATATTTCATGCACCATTATATCTTCATGAGCAATCTAAATTGAAGAAACACAGGGTTTGTTTCTCCATTATGCCCTTGCTTCAATTTATTTTTCTCACATGGTTATTGTGCAAATTAGTCCTTTCAAAATTTGATATCTTTATTAAACATGTGATTTCAGCTCATGGAAAATGACTGATATATGTCGCACATATGGTTGAAAAGCCATAAATGGTCACATACTTGTTATGTCACTCCTTTTTTAATTTCCATAAGAAAGTTAACTTGTAAATTGCACATTAAATTGTTTACAAGTTATAATGATATTACTACATATCTTTAGGAATCACAAAAATTAATATCAATTGTTTAGGGTTATATAACCTAAATACATAGAATGAAAAGTCACTTTTGGATTTTAATGTTTATTATGAGTTTAACACTAAAATGATCTACATCCTATTTGGTTATAAGAAACCATGCCTTGGTCCCAGGCTGCTATAATTGATACTCTACGACTGCATATTAGTATACACTATTTTTTCTCTCTCTAACCTTATCGAGGCCTAGTTAGTTCGAAATTCCCTATTTCCTATATGTTTTTCCTACATGGGTATTGCCTCTTGTAGTAGATCATAAACATCATTACTCTTGTTATACATAAAAATTGAACCACTTCTGTAGTATTTTATTGATGTTCTTCAATTTGCATCTATATTGTGTTATTGACCCATTTTTGTGATGAATACCCAAGATAATATTTTTCTATAATTCATTTCTGAGAACTGAAACTTGCCTCTAAATTTTACATGCATTGAAGGTAGTAGTGATAGAGTTTTATATTGTATCTCATACATTATTTATTTTGGCACGGAGTTTGTGTCCCCATACATGGCTTATCTTCACAACATGTTATAATTTACCCATGTGGTTATTTAACATAATATGAAGAGTTTGGCTATATCTAATACTGACGTGTATTTTACTACGTGCTTAACTGTAAGTATACGCGTCGAGTAATATAGGCCTTGTGAGGCCCGAGTCGAACTCAGGGATACGTGAATTATTGGAGACTTCTACTAACTAATCGCAATCAGCTAGACCGATTAACAAAGTAGGGTTTTGTGTTCAAATTAAAAAGAAAATAAAAATCAAACAAAGAAAACAATCGATTAAAGGTTAATTTAATCAATTCAAAGGGATATCTTTAGGAAGGCGGTTTCACCGCGGGTCAACATTGTATTAGGTTTTATATAATTCCTCACACTTCTCTCTCTATCCGGGTAGTGGCCTGAAAACAGAATTACCCACTGTCGTGGTGTAATTCACTACTTAGATTTAGGTTGATTCCACCGTCGTAGTAATCATTCCCCTAAACTAAGTGCATTATAAACGGTCTCTCAGTTCCCACCATTAATTTTACAACTCCTTTGTCAAGGGTTTTATTGATTAATGTAGAATTCGTCTCTTTTCAACCGTTAATCCTTCTGTCGAAGTGATTAAGGGCATTAATTTATTATTATGGTGATCAAGCATAACAATAGAGATGGAGAAAACGAATCTATACCACGGATTTGAGAGAAAAATATGAATTATTGATATAAAAATGTCATACAATGCATTCCCGGGCTACTCCCGGTCCTAAAGATTGAAGGTTTTAGCCTCTCATGTTCATCTCACACGAATACATGGTAGAAATTGGGGAATTCATAAGAAAAACGGGAAATAAATGGGAAAACCCCTGAACATAGAAGAACCGGTGGATCCTTGGCGTAAAACACGAGCTTCCCTGCCTGTCGGTGGTGGAAATCGTCTTCGGCAGCGTCCGAATCACCCGGGATGAGCTTCTCGGCCTCCGTTCTCCTTTCTCTCCTCCTCGGCACTCGTGCAATCCAAAATGATATGATGATCACGTCTGGGCGGCCGTCATTAGGTATAAGTCCCTAATTAGGTCGTCAAATAACAACAGCCGTCCGATTGAGATCAAAACAGATCTAACGCATATCTGCCGGTGTCGATACCATCGACGCGGGTCGATGGTATCGACCCAGCGGATTAGCGGCAGATTTCCTTTCTTTTATTCTGAGCGCCTGTGGTGATCTCGATACCATCGACTTGGGTGTCGATGGTATCGACTCCTTTAGCGTCGGTTGTTGTCGTTTAGCGACGCTGTAGCTCTCCTTGTGTCGATGGCATCGACTTGGGTCGATGGTATCGATAGTTTCCTCGCCAGCAACTTGAAGGGATCTTGATACCATCGACGTAGGTGTCGATGGTATCGACTCTGTATTGCTTTTCTCGGCTGACAACATGTGTCTTGGTCGATGGTATCGACTTCCGTCGATGGTATCGACGGAAGCAGATACTTGTTTTTCCTGAAATTTCACAACAAGCCCAAGTAAATCCACACAATTTATAATAAGATGATAAATACTGCTCAAAATAGTAAAACAAAGGGGATTTGATATAAAATGATGGCAAAGACCAAATAAAGTGAATTATGCAATAATATCCATGAAAATGAGTAATTAAGGCACAAAACACATATGAAATAGGTCTCTAAATGCGACTCAAAATCATCGCATCAAACTCCCCTAAGCTTAAACATTGCTCGCCCTCGAGCAATTAATCCTTAGAATAGAATTGCAGATGTCAACTAACAATCAACACATCACCCCACATCCCACATGACTCCCACTGGACATTCTCAAACCGGCCTTTCCTAATCACAGAACAGTAATTACCCTACAGGCGAAAATAATCATCAATAAAAGAAATTATCCTTCAAACCGATGAACACTATCACATAAGGCAGTTAACATAATAAAATTTGCCGATTCAGCATTAGTGCATCTTGTGATCGCCTACACTACGTTGCTCGCCCTAACTACCATCTACATGGAAGCAGTTCTCCTGATAAACATGAGTGAGGAGAAAATCACGGTGGCCTACCAATCCGAGCAACAGGTGGATGGAATGGGTGGTTCATGGAAGAATTTGGAAGTATTACACAGTTTCAAAATGCATACAACAAAATGCCCTAAATGATGCAAATGCACATTGAAAATGCCCTAATGCTTAAAATTGGGTGGAATGATGCATGCACTAACCTTCCACCTCAAAAAGAGATAGAAATCTAATTAAGCCACATCATGTACTCAATTTCCTTATTATGCAAGTGATATTATGTTCCTTTCTCCCTCTTATTCCATTTCCTTCTAAATTCTCTTTTTTTTTTTTCAAATTTCAGATTTTCAGAGATTTTTCTTTGCTTTTCCTCTTAGCCCACATATCCATAATTGCTTAGAGATACATGTGTTAGGCTATTTTTCTTCATGATTGGAAATCTTTGTACTATTTTGAGGGTATGGGACAATTTAGATCACTTTTCAAGAAAAACTGAGGTACATGGTGTACTTATGCATGAAAATCATGAAAATTATGAGTGCAACTACATGACATGCACCTAAAGGTAATGTGCATGAATCATTATACATTTTTTTTTTCATTTTATGAAAAAATATGAAAATAACAATGCAAATCCTATCTACATGCTACGCACGCAAGAAGGAATTAAAACTGTACTTTACTTCCAATTCTTTGGTGGATTATGGAAAAATATGAAGTCGAATGATCACAAGATTAAGTTACTGAACCTTAGAAAAATATCATGTGTCCCTCCTTACTGACATGTGTAGTAGTTCAAAGGGTTCTTTCTCGTATATCCAATTAAGGTCTCATTACCATTTGATTAGGTTAGGCTCAAACAACCGTTACTATCCACTTTTCATGAGTCAATGGGGGTGTGGGTGCGACATATTGCTTCAAAGTTGACATAATCAATCAATTTCATAGGACAAGTTTCCCAAGGACAACCAAGCTAAGCTATCCAAAAGACACAAAAATTTTGAAATTCCCTTAAATTTCCCATGAAAAATCGAGATGACAATTTTTACGACATCCACAATTACACTAGATAGATGTGGATCCTAAACAAACACTAAAATTGCAAGAACAAATAACAAAGCAGAAACTAAAAAAAACTAAAGAAAAGATAAAAGATAGAGCTGTTCCAGCCACCCCCCTAAGCTTGAATTCGACTATGGCCTCATAGTCAAAAACTAACTTAAGGGTGGAACAGTGATACCCTGATCAATCTTGCAGAGGCGGTGGTGGGTATTGCGGTGCCGTAGGATCCCAAGACGAGTACTCCCCCTGGAAGCTTGGATCATATTGGATCCTCGGCGGAGGCTGTGGATAGCCTCCAAAGTAGTCTTGACTCCAGTAATGGTCAAAGAAGGGCTCCTGTTGCGTCTCTATCCGCTGCAACCGGGTGTGCATTTGCTCTTGGTTGGCGAGGATGAGCCGCTCATTCTCGAACATAGCCCGTTGGTTGTCAAGTACCCGACTCGTAGTCTCATGAATGCCGGTATACATACCCATGTGCTGCTGCTGAGTCTACTGGATGTCCTGCAGCATGGTGTACATCCCCTGCATGGAATAGGGATCCACGGATGGCTGCTCGTACTGTGGTGATGGCGGCGGGGGCTGAGATGATGAAGATGCACCCGGATGCATCCTAGGATGCTTCCGTGGTGCCACACGTGCTCGAAGAGGTGTGTAAGCCTCCTCTTCCTCTACAGCCTCGCCTTCTTGCTCGTCACCACCGTCGTCTTCCTCGGAGGACTCGATGGCTATGATTGGCCACCGGAAGTGCTGCTTGCCCTCAATGTTGAAGACGTCGTCCGGTAGGGAGCTCACCTGATAAGCTTGGTTGACGTGGCAATGAGCGTACGCCAACCTGTCCCGGAAAAGAATAAGGTTTTAACGGTGCAAGTGTTGCACGTTCACCTTGCTCCTCGTAGAAATCGGAGTCATGGACTGAAGGTTCAGCCCCAAGTAAAGTGCCAACTTGGTGACAAGACCACCAAAATGAATTGGAGCCCTCCTTGTACTCCTTTTCACCGCCAGGACGCGCTGTAGCCAGAACGCCCCCCAGTTGCACTCTTGACATTTCAGGAGTGCGTAGAGAAAGAACAGGTCAATCTCCTGAAACTTGCTCAAAGCAAGATCGCTTCGAGCGAAGAAAGTCAAGCTCAACATCCTGTGCAGGACCCAGACGAACGGGTGCTCAAAACCCGCTACCGCGGCATTATGGTAGCTCACAGTCTTCCCTGCCGGCACTGTAACTAGCTCGGCGAAGATTTTGTCGTAGTCGGTGCGGACGTCGGGGCGTCGGTGATCGTTGCGGCTGTGGTTCCAGTTGAAGATGTCGTTGAACTGCTTCAACGTGATGTTGTAATTGTTGTTGAAGAGTCGGAAGGACACCCTTCCCCGGATCCACGTCTGGTCCGATGGTACCACGTCATTTGGTACGACGCAGATATCAAGAGACGCCATGAACTCAGCCACCAACTCCTTGTATGTGGGCCATTCGCCGAAAAACGGCTGCCCATCCGCATGACAGTCGATCTCATAAAGGCGATTGGTGTGCCGCGCTTGCCCGGCCAACACATAGGCCAAGTTGGCCTCGAACCCCAGCTCCTGGATCATGCCCCGGTCCACATACCGGGTGGGCTCGAACTTTCGCTTCATAATATCCTCGTAAACCTTCCTCACATCCATGTTGGCATGAATTAGGCGTGGACGAGGGATGGAAGCGGGTGGGGGAGGAACAAACTCCTCGATCTCCAAAGGGTGAGTGCTTGAGGACGACGCTCTGGCGGTGTGAACCATGGTTGCGAGAAAAGAAGGGATTAGAAGAACAGAGCTTGGTGAAGATGGAGAAGAAATTCTCCGCTCGATGAAGATCTCCGCTCGATGACACTTCTCTGCAGTCTTGGAGGGCTCGGGGGAGTGCTCGGCGCAAAGGAGGATACTTGCTCTGAAGGTGTGACGTCAAGTGACGTTGCAAGTCCCCTTAAATAGGCTTGATCGGCGCCCCTGTTGGCCCGTCGATACCATCGACGAGGGTCGATGGTATCGACACATCTCACGGGTATCTGCCTCCCTCGCGAGTATCGACGGCTGACGTTTTCTGGATCGAGAAACCTGGATTGCTGACGTGTCGATACCATCGACGGAAGTCGATGGTATCGACACAGCACGCGGATCGCTGACGTGGCTGTTGCGATCGTCGTCGATGTCTGTGTTCGGATCGGTGACATGTCTGTCGATACCATCGACGGGTGTCGATGGTATCGACTTGCTTTTATTGCGACACCGCCGTTGAGTTGCATTCAACCTGTGCTGATGTCGATACCATTGATGAGGCCGTCGATGGTATCGAGTTGACTGAGCAAAATTCGTCTGAATATCTCCAGAGATCTCGATGGTATCGACTGGGGTGTCGATACCATCGACACTTTTATTGTGACCTGTCTGTGACCATGTCGATACCATCGACGAGGGTGTCGATAGTATCGACGCAGCGCGATTTTTGCTGGTGTCAACCTGAACCCATGTCGATACCATCGACGGATTTGTCGATGGTATCGACCCTGCCTGTGCCTGCACATTCAACAAACGGATCAAGGTATCATTTTTAAACTAAAATTTAAACGAAATAAAAGAAATCTATGACTAAAATTAAACTATCGTAATGTACCGATGGTTGGGTTGCCTCCCAACAAGCGCCCTTGTTTAGCGTCTTAGGCTAGACGTCTTCCCTTCATCTCATTCATGCACAAGTGAAATGAGTTTGACCTCATTCACTTTCCTCTTGTAGTTCTCACCAAAATACAGCTTCAAGCGTTGCCCGTTCACCAAGAACGTGGCATCTCCATCACGCACAAGAATTGCTCCGTGCGGTTCCACCTCCTCCACAATGAAGCGTCCACTCCACCGGGATTTCAGCTTCCCGGGATGCAGTTTGAGACGGGAGTTGAACAATAGAACGCTGTCTCCCTTCTTGAACGTGCGCATCTCAATATGGCGATCGTGGATCAGCTTTGTGCGCTCTTTGTAGATGCGGGCATTCTCATACGCCGTCATGCGTAGCTCATCCAATTCATTCAATTCAAACAACCTTTTTCTCCCGGCCTCATCATGGCGCAAGTTCAGCCTTCTTAGCGCCCAATGGGCCTTGTGCTCTAATTCCACCGGAAGATGGCAAGCCCGGCCGTACGCCAACCTAAAAGGCGTGGTGCCTATAGGTGTTTTGTACGCCGTTCGATAAGCCCAAAGTGCGTCCGGTAGCAATACACTCCAATTCTTCCTTGTGGATGCTACAGTCCTTTCTAAAATCTTCTTGATTTCTCTATTTGATACCTCCACTTGTCCTTGCGTCTGTGGATGATATGGGGTGTCGATGTTGTGCTTGACCCCATATTTCTTTAAAAGTGTCGCAAATTTCTGATTTCGAAAATGTGTGCCTCCGTCACTTATTATCATTCGGGGAATCCCGAACCTGCAGAAAATGTTCTCTTTGACAAACATGCACACTACGTTCGAATCATTAGTTCTTGTGGGGATTGCCTCCACCCACTTCGACACATAATCTACAGCAAGTAAGATATAAAGATTTGAATTTGAGGACACAAAGGGTCCCATGAAGTCAATGCCCCATAAATCAAATACCTCAACTTCCTGAAATACATTCAGGGGCATTTCCTGTCTCCTTGAGATGTTACCTGTGCGCTGGCACGGGTCACATTGCCTAACAAAATCATAGGCATCCCGGAACAAAGTGGGCCAATAAAGGCCGCTCTCCAACACTTTAGCTATTTTCCGTGAGCTAGCATGGTGTCCTCCTGTAGGCGACGCATGACAGTGGTGGAGAACACTCTCGTACTCCACCTCCGGCACACACCTACGAAGAATACCATCCCTGCACTGCTTCAAGAGAATCGGGTCATCCCAAAAATAATATCTCAATGAATGAAAGAATTTCTTCTTCTCTTGATAGGACCAATCCTCCGGGATGATCCCGCAAGCCAAATAATTCACAATTTCTGCAAACCATGGTTCTTTAGAATCAATTTTTAAAAGTTGCTCATCGGGAAAGGTCTCGGTAATGGGTATGTGCAAACCTTGTTCATCAACCCTCTCTAACCTAGACAAGTGGTCAGCCACCACATTTTCAATTCCCGACTTGTCCTTAATTTCAATATCAAATTCTTGTAGGAGCAAGATCCACCTAATTAGTATAGGCTTCGCATCCTTCTTCTCCATCAAATACTTTATTGCAGCGTGATCAGTCCACACAACAACCTTAGAACCCACTAAGTACTGCCGAAATTTTTCAAAGGCGAATACGACGGCCAGTAACTCCTTTTCCGTAGTTGTGTAGTTCAATTGAGCATCATTAAGCATTTTTGAGGCGTAGAAAATCACAGCAGGCTTGTTATCTACCCTTTGCCCCAAAACAGCTCCCACAGCATAATCGGACGCATCACACATCAACTCGAATGGCTTTGCCCAATCCGGCGTTTGAACAACCGGAGCTGAAATCAACTTTTCCTTCAAGACCTCGAATGCGTGAAGACATTTCTCATTGAAATCAAAAACTGCGTCTTTTTCCAACAATTCCGATAATGGCTTTGCGATTTTCGAAAAATCCTTAATAAATCGCCGATAAAACCCGGCATGTCCCAAAAAGCTTCTCACCCCTTTTACAGAATTTGGTGGGGGTAACTTAGAAATCACCTCAATTTTTGCTGGGTCTACCTCAAGACCCTTGCTAGACACTTTGTGTCCTAGCACAATTCCTTCTGTCACCATCATGTGACATTTCTCCCGATTGAGGACCAAGTGTGTGTCCTCGCACCGCTGCAACACCTTATCTAAGTTATAAAGGCATTCATCAAAAGACGTTCCATACACCGAGAAGTCGTCCATGAAAACTTCAAGACACCACTCTACCATGTCAGAGAATATGGCGAGCATGCAGCGTTGAAAAGTCGTCGGCGCATTGCATAAACTGAACGGCATACGGCGGTAAGCAAACGTCCCATAGGGACATGTAAACGTAGACTTCCCTTGATCCAAAGGATCAATAGAAATCTGGTTGTACCCCGAATAGCCATCTAGAAAACAAAAATGCGACCGACCAGCTAGACGTTCCAAAATCTGATCGATAAATGGCAATGGAAAATGATCTTTAAGAGTTGCGGCATTCAATCGGCGGTAGTCAATGCAAACACGCCACCCGGTTACCAATCGGATGGTGACAGGTTCATTCAAAAGATTAGTAGTGACAGTGATTCCCCCCTTTTTAGGGACTACCTGTGTGGGACTCACCCACGTTGAATCGGATATGGCATAAATGATCCCTGCAGCAAGAAGCTTTATGACTTCCTTCTTGACAACCTCCATCATGCTTGGATTTAGACGTCTTATGTTGGCAAAGTGTAGGGGAGATCCCCTTGATGTCCGCCACAGACCACCCAAAAGCTCCACGGTGGTTCTTGAGCACTATCAGTAGTTGCTCCTCCTCATCCGCACTCAAGTATGCAGAAACAATCACTGGTAACTTGTCCTCCTCAGCTAGAAAGACGTACTTCAGATGCGGGGGCAATGGCTTCAACTCCAGATCAGGTGGGCAAATAAGAGATGATTGTAGCGGTGGGGGAAGTGTACCCAAATCTTCATAGTGCCTCGTGTAGAAACATGGAAGCATTTGAAGCATTTTGGCGCACTCCTTGAGTGAAGTACTCCGCATCCAATCATAAGTGACATTTAACAAACATGCGTCCAAAGGCAATTCCGGATATGCATCAAAGACGGAAGTAATAATCACATCATCCTCCCATGGAGGTGGAATGTCCTCATTCTCATCATTTGGAAACCCAACAGCCTTGCATAAAGAGACAACTTTAGTTTGCTCCATAAGGTCCACTGCTAGGGTCCCATTATCTATCCTTCTCAGAACATGAGCCATATCCAAAAATGGCTTCCCAAGACAAAGTGAGATATTTGGGTCCACATGCTTAACCATGTTGCAATGTGCTTTTGCTTTATTAGATGCATTACCATTTGGCATGACCATCTCAAAGCGATCGTCCGCAATGCCCAAGGTCAAGCGACCTCTCCCCATCTCCAAGATCATATCAGCTATAGCTTGGAATGGGCGACCAAGTAGTAACTCATTTCCGTGCTCGTCCTGCATTTCCATAACGATGAAATCAGCCGGAAAAACAAAGCGGTCTACCTTTACCAAAACATCCTCACAGATTCCATACGGTTTCACCACAGAATTATCGTCCAATTGGATGGTCATGTTACTTGGTCTCCACTCCTTCAATCCAAGTTTCTTGAACGTAGAAAGGGGCATCAGATTGATGCTTGCCCCAGAATCACAAAGTGCTTCGCCAAATTTGAACTTCCCGATAAAGCAAGAAATATTGAAACAACCGGGATCCTGTCTCTTTGGCGGCAAAGTGCCCATAATAAAAGCACTCACTTTCTCCTTCAATACCACAACCTCAGTGTCGGGTATCTTTCTCTTCTTGGTGATTACATCTTTGAGAAACTTCCCATAAGACGGGATTTGTTCGATCGCCTCTAGCAAAGGAATATTCACTGATAACTTCCTAAAGCTGTCCAGAAATTTCTTAAACTGTGCATCCACCTTTCTTGCTTTTGCACTATTGGGATAGGGGACCGGAACGGTATGTGCCCTTTGATGAGGTGGCACATAGGGAGTTAATTTCTGTGGTTCCTCCTCAGTGGCTTGTTCTTCCTTACCATCTTCAGGTATGTCCTCAGTTTGCTCTATGACAGGTTCGGGCTGCTCTTTGACTGTTGCTTCTTCAACTGTGTCATGTAGTGTGCTTGTGTCATCCGCCCTTGGATTTAACACTTTCTTACCACTCCTCAATAAGATGGCCTTGGCCTGTTGGTTTCCCCCGGGAACATTGGTGTTCCCCGGAAAACCCGGATGTGCCGGCTTCTTCAAGCTTGCAATCTCGGCTGCCATCTGTGCCATGGAAGTCTCTATAGTTCTCATTTGAGCCCTGTGGCTCTACAAAGTCTGCCCAAACTGGTTCATAAATTCACCCTGCTGCTTTATTTGCTGCCCAAAAGTGTTCATCAACTCTTGATTTTGCTTTATGACTTGATTTAGCAACTCCGTGCTCTTGTCCTCCGTGACCGGTGCAGGTTTGGCGTCCGGATCCTGCAGAAAGTTATTTGGATCCTTCCATGAAAATTTCTTATCCTTCCGCCATGAATAATCGTTATTCCTGTACCCCTGCTGTTGCCTCATGTACTTGACCTGAGCCTCATCCTAGGACTCATTGTCTTCCTTCTGCAGCAACTTCTTTGCGAGAAGATCCATCTTCTCGTTCAGCTCTCTCATTGCCTTTGACTCACTGGCAACTCTTGCTTGCTCAACTGGGCCTCTTTCTCTTTCTCCCCAAGATTGCTTTCGTGCCATATTCTTCAGTATTTCCCAGCATCTTGTATCAGTGTTATTTAAGAAAAATCCGGAGCCAGCCGAGTCCAGATTGCTTCTATCATGCTCGGAGAGAGCAAAGTAGAAGATCTTCACTTGGGTTTCCTTGTCCAGTCCATGGTGTGGACATCTCCTCAACATAACTTGGAATCGCTCCCAAGTCTCAGAATAAGTTTCACCCGCCTTTTGGGTGAAATTGTGGATCTTCCGGATCATATCATTGGTCTTCTCAGGAGGGAAGAACCTCTCGAAGAAAACCTCCACCATGTGATCCCATGATTCAACAAACTCGTCGTCGAGGTTATGAAGCCACTCTCTTGCCACTCCAGCCAAGGAACTCGGGAATAACTTGAGGTAGAGCACATCCTGCGGAAATCGATCTATCTTCACCATTTCGCAGTTCTCCACGAACTGGCTGATGTGGGCCACTGGATCTTCATTTTTTAATCCGTGAAATGCGTTTGATTTAACCAGGTTAATCAGTGCTGGATCGATCTTGTAGGTTGGAATGTTTAGTCCTTGTTTCTTTATAGGCCCCTTTGATGCCGAGGAAGAAGATGCCTCGATATTCTCCCATATTGTATGTGCTTCAGCCATTACTTCTTCTTGTTCTTGCTCAGATTCAGAATTTATATCACTGTGGTGTTCCTCCTCGTAGTAGTCCTCGTCCTCTAGTCCCACAGATGGAACCTCAGGTGTGCGATTCACGTAGTCTCGACTACGTGTGTGCACCATGCAAAGTACCTGAAAAATGGAAACAGGGGTTCATTACAATGCTTTGAACGAGTCAACACAATTATAGAGAAATAAAGGAATTTTTGAAATTGTTCTAAAAATAAATTAAAAAAATGTGGCCTAGAATGGCCGCTCTTAGCACTCAAAGTGCCAATAATTCGCCGTATCCCCGGCAACGGCGCCAAAAACTTGACGTGTATTTTACTACGCGCTTAAACGCAAGTATACGCGTCGAGTAATATAGGCCTTGTGAGGCCCGAGTCGAACTCAGGGATATGTGAATTATTGGAGACTTCTACTAACTAATCGCAATCAGCTAGACCGATTAACAAAGTAGGATTTTGTGTTCAAATTAAAAAGAAAATAAAAATCAAACAAAGAAAACAATCGATTAAAGGTTAATTTAATCAATTCAAAGGGATATCTTTAGGATGGCGGTTTCACCGCGGGTCAACATTGTATTAGGTTTTATATAATTCCTCACACTTCTCTCTCTATCCGGGTAGTGGCCTGAAAACAGAATTACCCACTGTCGTGGTGTAATTCACTACTTAGATTTAGGTTGATTCCACCGTCGTAGTAATCATTCCCATAAACTAAGTGCATTATAAACGGTCTCTCAGTTCCCACCATTAATTTTACAACTCCTTTGTCAAGGGTTTTATTGATTAATGTAGAATTTGTCTCTTTTCAACCATTAATCCTTCTTTCGAAGTGATTAAGGGCATTAATTTATTATTATGGTGATCAAGCATAACAATAGAGATGGAGAAAATGAATCTATACCACGGATTTGAGAGAAAAATATGAATTATTGATATAAAAATGTCATACAATGCATTCCCGGGCTACTCCCGGTCCTAAAGATTGAAGGTTTTAGCCTCTCATGTTCATCTCACACGAATACATGGTAGAAATTGGGGAATTCATAAGAAAAATGGGAAATAAATGGGAAAACCCCTGAACGGAGAAGAACCGGTGGATCCTTGGTGTAAAACACGAGCTTCCCCGCCTGTCGGTGGTGGAAATCATCTTCGGCAGCGTCCGAATCACCCGGGATGAGCTTCTCGGCCTCTGTTCTCCTTTCTCTCCTCCTCGGCACTCGTGCAATCCAAAATGATATGATGATCACGTCTGGGCGGCCGTCATTAGGTATAAGTCCCTAATTAGGTCGTCAAATAACAACAGCCGTCCGATTGAGATCAAAACAGATCTAACACATATCTGCCGGCGTCGATACCATCGACGCGGGTCGATGGTATCGACCCAGCGGATTAGCGGCAGCTTTCCTTTCTTTTATTCTGAGCGCCTGTGGTGATCTCGATACCATCGACTTGGGTGTCGATGGTATCGACTCCTTTAGCGTCGGTTGTTGTCGTTTAGCGACGCTGTAGCTCTCCTTGTGTCGATGGCATCGACTTGGGTCGATGGTATCGACAGTTTCCTCGCCAGCAACTTGAAGGGATCTCGATACCATCGACGTAGGTGTCGATGGTATCGACTCTGTATTGCTTTTCTCGGCTGACAACCTGTGGCTTGGTCGATGGTATCGACTTCCGTCGATGGTATCGACGGAAGCAGATACTTGTTTTTCCTAAAATTTCACAACAAGCCCAAGTAAATCCACACAATTTATAATAAGATGATAAATAATGCTCAAAATAGTAAAACAAAGGGGATTTGATATAAAATGATGGCAAAGACCAAATAAAGTGAATTATGCAATAATATCCATGAAAATGAGTAATTAAGGCACAAAACACATATGAAATAGGTCTCTAAATGTGACTCAAAATCATCGCATCAAATACTCTATCATGTTAAGAATTATGTACACTATCTTTTGTTGTCATTATATATTTCTAGAACTTATCTTACATTACAACATGTTCTTGTCTATTATTGATGGGTTGTATCCAAGATTATATTAAATAATATTTTGTGGAAATAATTATAGACTATAACATGGAAAGTATACATTTGACTATCTTTGTTCATGGTGCCAGTTGGATATATGTACTTCAGAATATTCTATCTTTTGAATAACTTATCTGGTGATCACAATTCTTTCTTTCTTATTATAGGCGAATTGTAATCTTAGTTATTGTCCTTGTTCCCTTATTATTCACAAACCTTTACTTTCTAAACACATACCCAATTTTTTTGATGTCTTCTATTATTTCTTATTTCATGGGGTCTTATCCCCACCCTTCAAAGAAAGGAACGTTGTTAGGATTGATCATGTTGTTATTGAACCTGCACAAGCATAGTTGTTTGTTTCAAGATAGAATTGAGATGCAGTTGTTGTCCTATATAGTAAACTATTGTTTATAGAGTTATTAGTGATATAGGTTATTATGTAAATGGTCCTACATAGTATTTTTTTGTGAAATTAAACTTAGATGTAGAGCTTGTGCTCTGCAACTAGTCAATTATTGTCAGTAGAGTTATTAATATTTTTGATGACTGAGAGAACCCAACCCGGGCATACCCGACATGGAAAACTCTTGAGACATGAAATGGTGTGGTCTAGTCACCCCCCTCCCATGCCCAATCATTGTGAATTTCCATTCACAAAGTGTCTTTGGTGAGGTTCAAACCTGGGTCCTTCATTGGGACTTATCGAGCTATTACCACCTAGGCTACTATGGCCAGACAACCGTGGAGTTATTATTGATATAATTTAAATTGTAAATGGACCAAAATGACTTAGCCAATATGGGTTTATTTGAGTTCAATCTTGTAATTGTTCCCATATCCTATATATAAGAATGGGTTGTTATATAATAGATCAACTATTTACCCTTCCATCAAATTCTTCCACACGGTATCAAAGAAAAGATTCTAAAACTATCCATCTTGTGACAAAGTTGTTTTCTGGCTTAATTCCGAGGATGAAATTTCTTTTAAGCTGTGTAGGATGTGATGGAGTGGACTTTTGGAATCCTAAATGTCCAATGACATAAGTGAAATCATATGGTTGAGTTATATTAAGAGTTCTAAGATTTTGACAAAGTAGGTGTGTTGATGTGAGGTTGACATCATGATTAAGATATCTCTTTTAATGCCTTTTGAGGTATTTAATTGGATGATAAAATAGTTTAGTTTTGTCACCAAATGTGAGTAGAATGTAGCGTGAGAGGTAGTGAAGCTATGGTTTAAATTTGGTGGCAATTGGAGTATCCTAGAGGAAGTTACTAAGGTTTGAAAATTGGGAAATAATGTAATATATGGAGGATTTATAGATCTAAGTGGAGTATAATCTGGTGTCACGCACCCCATTGTTTGAGAGCAGATTGTGCAGCCGAATCCTGGCCATTCATGACTAATCGGGTGGTTGAGGCCTTCAACTCAAGTGATCCCCGAATCCTACTGTGGGCAAGTTCATTAGTAGTCTTTGGATGTACTTTGGATGGTTAGATCCTCATCTCCTACCTTCGGTCAGACTGGAGATCGTGGGGTTACAGCGAGCGGGAATCCTTAGCCTTGCCCCACTTTGTGGTCGTGGCCCGAATGAGGAAATTAAGTGGTCAGTTGCTCTTGACTCGAGTAGAGGAGTGTGTAGACCCCTAAAACGAGCTGTGTGACTGCTCCAATAGGGAGAACAAAAGCCAACTCCCCAGTGTCTCTCCACCATAGCCTACAGGTGGTAGTCGGAGGTGGAGAAGAGTGGGTAGAGGGGTGATCGGAAGAAGATGAAGTGAGGGGAAATGAGGAAGAAGGTATGAGGAGAAGGATTCTGGTATTTTGGTGGTTCCCGTGAAGGTCCCCCATGGTTCACGAAGTCAAGTCGTTCGGAGAGGAAGATGGAAGTCGGGGGATACAAGGAGTTCATCTCACCACACATGGAGGGTGTGTAATACTTCGGGGAAACACAGTCTTCATGTTGATCATCTCAAATGATAGGGAGAACCAGTGGAGGCCTTTTCCCCCTTTTTTGTGCCACCATGGCAGTAGCCTGCGGTGGGAAGCTCCTTGAGCTCGCCAGGAGGCGCCCAAGAAGAGATCCCAGAAGCCGGCGGCACTACGGAACCACATACGAAGCAGTTTGCGTCTTTGGTAGCTGATGAGGATCCATGCACCTCTATTGTTCCCTCACCGGAGGAGAGTCTAGGAGACGACGGATGTTGCAGAGGAATAGAGTCTCGTTTGGGACTGATCGCGTGAGAAGCAAGGAAAGGGGAGGGAGCGGGCGGACCAGCAAACTAATCCCAGACCGGATAATCTAGTTGAATATTACGGTGTTAACCATTGGGTCAATCCCTAGCCTGAACCGGCCACAACAAGAAAAGGAGTTGCTCCTCTCACAGGCCAGGCGGCGGCTTCTGATTGGCCAATAAAGGTAAATATCTCAGTTAATGCTCAGAACTTCAATAATTCATAGAAAATAGCTCAATTGTCAGAAAAATACAAACAAAGTGCCAAAATATTCAGAAAAATAAGTAGAACAACATGAGATCATAATATAAGACTTTTTATGCTTTATTATCAGTGATATCATGTAAGATGAAATATGCTTAGATCATGGATAATAAATATCATATGACGATATAAAATTATGATAACATGTCAGTAAGTCCATAATCATGTTTATAATCCATCTGAAGTCATAAATAATGATGTGTTGATGCACGAAATCATATAATTTGATTAATATGGCTAATTAGGGCTAATATCACTAAAGATAATGCAATAAATGCATACATGCTCAATAAGTGATGAAAATCATGGAACACCCTTATACATGTAACTAGAAACTAATATGTAAATCTGAGATCAGTTTTATACACGAAATCCATGTTATATGAAGTTGACCTTAATACATGGTTTAAAATCCTAGATACGTTAATAATGTAACCTAAGGTTAATATGTGCACAAAAAGGATATGGAACCTAATGTTCAGATAATGAACTATAATCTGGAATATGACATCAGTAAAAATAATCCTAAGACAAGAATACAAGTAAAAGTGGGACTATTCTAAAGAGACTAAGTAAAACCCTAATGAACACGATTAAGGTTAAGATGATATGTAAAAGGATGAGAACCTGATTATAGTATATGATCTTGTCTTAATCAGGGTTGACCAGGATTTAGATGATATGTGGATATGATGACTAGGTTTATCTTGGTCAAGGTACGCCATTACCTTTTACTTGGTTTATTATACAATATGCTTGTGATATATGCGTAGTAAAATACTTGGCATATGGTATTGGATGAAATGCTTGTTCTTGTATGATATGTTGCTTGATTTTCCATACGTATTGCTATGAACACATGACACTTAATATATATGTTTCATTATATCCAAGCACTTCAACTCTTTGGTAGTAAAGTGCTGGAAAAGAAGTACTTCAACTCTTTGGTAGTAAATTACTCAGAAGTGATGTGATGGAGTGGACTTTTGGAATCCTAAATGTCTAATGACATAAGTGAAATCGTATGGTTGAGTTATATTAAGAGTTCTAAGCTTTTGACAAAGTAGGTGTGTTGATGTGAGGTTGACATCATGATTAAGATATATCTTTTAATGCCTTTTGAGGTATTTAATTGGATGATAAAATAGTTGAGTTTTGTCACCAAATGTGATTAGAATGTAGCTTGAGAGGTAGTGAAGCTATGGTTAAAATTTGGTGGCAATTGGAGTATCCTAGAGGAAGTTACTAAGGTTTGAAAATTGGGAAATAATGTAATTTATGGAGGATTTATAGATCTAGGTTGAGTATAATTTGGTGTCACGCACCCCATTGTTTGAGAGTAGATTGTGCAGCCGAATCCTGGCCATTCATGACTAATCGGGTGGTTGAGGCCTTCAACTCAAGTGATCCCCAGATCCTACTGTGGGCGAGTTCCTTAGTAGTCTTTGGATGTACTTTAGATGGTTAGATCCTCATCCCCTACCTTCGGTCAGACTGGAGATCGTGGGGTTACAGCGAGCGGGAAGCCTTAGCCTTGCCCCACGTTGTGGTTGTGGCCCGAATGAGGAAATGAAGTGGTCAGTTGTTCTTGACTCGAGTAGAGGAGTGTGTAGACCCCTAAAACGAACTGTGCGATGGCTGCAATAGGGAGAACAAAAGCCAACTCCCCAGTGTCTCTCCACCGTAGCCTACAGGTGGTAGTTGGAGGTGGAGAAGAGGGGGTAGAGGGGCGATCGAAAGAAGATGAAGTGAGGGGAAATGAGGAAGAAGGTATGAGGAGAAGGATTCTGGCATTTTGGTGGTTCCCGTGAAGGTCCCCCATGGTTAACGAGGTCAAGTCGTTCGGAGAGGAAGATGGAAGTCAGGGGCTACAAGGAGTTCATCTCACCACACATGGAGGGTTTGTAATACTTCGGGGAAACACAATGTTCATGTTGATCATCTTAAACAATAGGGAGAACCAGTGGAGGCCTTTTCCCCCCTTTTGATGCCACCATGGAAGTAGCCTGTGGCGGCAAGCTCCTTGAGCTCACCAGGAGGCACTCAAGAAGAGATCTCAGAAGCCGGCGACACTACGGAACCACGTACGAAGCTGTTTGCATCCTTGGTAGCTGATGAGGATCCATGCACTTCTGTTGATCCCTCACC
Organism: Alisma plantago-aquatica; assembly: GCA_963693085.1. NCBI lineage: Eukaryota > Viridiplantae > Streptophyta > Magnoliopsida > Alismatales > Alismataceae > Alisma > Alisma plantago-aquatica. The sequence goes on along the minus strand of OY856409.1, from coordinate 1,958,000,931 downwards.
GGAGGAGAGTCTAGGCAGCGGCGGATGTTGCAGAGGAACAGAGTCCCGCTTGGGACTGATCGCGTGAGAAGCAAGGAAAGGAGAGGGAGCGGGCGGACCAGCAAACTAATCCCAGACCGGATGGTTTAGCTGGAGATTAGGGTGTTAACCACTGGGTCAATCCCTAGCCTGAACCGGACGCAACATGCAAAGGAGTTGCGCCTCTGATAGGCCAGGTGGCGGCTTCTGATTGGCCAATAAAGGTAAATATCTCAGTTAATGCTCAGAACTTCAATAATTTGTAGAAGATAGCTCAGTTGTCAGAAAAATACAAAGAAAGTGCCAAAATTCTTCATAAAAATAAGTAGAACAACATGAGATCATAATATCAGACTTTTTATGCTTTAATATCAGTGTTATCATGTAAGATGTGAAATTCTTAGATCATGGATAATAAATATCAAATGACGATATAAAATTATGATAACATGTCAGTAAGTCCATAATCATGTTTATAATCCATCTGAAGTCATAAATATTGATGTGTTGATGCACGAAATCATATAATTTGATTAATATGACTAATTAGGGATAATATCACTAAAGATAATGCAATAAATGCATACATGCTCAATAAGTGATGAAAATCATGGAACACCCTTATATATGTAACAAGAAACTAATATGTAAATCTGAGATTAGTTTTATACACGAAGTCCATGTTATATGAAGTTGACACTAATACATGGTTTAAAATCCTAGATACATTAATAATGTAACCTAAGGTTAATATGTGCACAAAAAGGATATGGAACCTAATGTTCAGATAATGAACTATAATCTCGAATATGACATCAGTAAAGATAATCCTAAGACAAGAATATAAGTAAAAGTGGCACTATTCTAAAGAGACTAAGTAAAACCCTAATGAACACGATTAGGGTTAAGATGATATGTAAAAGGATGAGAACCTGATGATAGTATATGATCTTGTCTTAATTAGGGTTGACCAGGATGTACATGATATGAGGATATGACGACTAGGTTTATCTTGGTCAAGGTATGCCATTACCTCTTACTTGGTTTATTATAAAATATGCTTGCGATATATGCGTAGTAAAATACTTGGCATATGGTATTGGATGAAATGATTGTTCTTATATGATATGTTGCTTGATTTTCCATACTTATTGCTAGGAACACATGACACATAATATATATGTTCCATTATATCCATGCACTTCAACTCTTTGGTAGTAAAGTGTTGGAAAAGAAGTACTTCAACTCTTTGGTAGTAAAGTACTCAGAAGTGATCCAACTCTTTGGTAGTAGATCACATTTTGAAATGATCCAACTCTTTGGTAGTATATCATAAAGGCCCTAATGCATTCAACTCTCAGGTAGTAAATGCATGGATGATATAATGGAAAATATGCATAAAAGACATGTGTTCTCTTTTGTTATTAAACATTCTTGTTCAAGTACACTTTTCTTATATTCTTCTGTTACTGCCAAGTATTAGTTTTATCTTATTACCAAGATATGATGAGAGGTATATAAAAGACACGTAGGTGTACTCGATACAATATTCTTGAATATTGTGCTGACATGTACCACATGTAATATTTTGTTTAGGTTGTGGTTATGCTCTTGAAGATCTAGGATAGTTGAGAGTTGTGTGGTGAGCTGATGTATAGGTGGACATGTTGTCTTAAGATCCTATAGTTTAGTGGTAGTACATGTACATGTATAGTTTTCTATTCAATATGTAATATCAAATGATGTAACAATTCATGTTGTAATTATATGTTGAATGGTGAACAAGTGTTGTATGGTTTTATTATTGTTCATGTGCATGTGCTACTTATTGTTTCCTTTTGACTCCCTTGATTTTCTTATTCTTAGCTTAGTGTGGGGTGTTTAATTTGAGATTCTCACTGAGGTGAGATTTCAATTTGGACGTCACACATTAGATTAAGTTTTAAAAAATCATGGGACGTCACAGGTGGTATCAGAGAATGAACAATAACAAAGCCTGACATCTGCTCATTATGCAACTCAAAACTAAAGAACCTTGAACTTAATAATCTTTAGGGTTAGATTAGTCATCTTTTAGAGACTAGATCTGACCTAGTCTCTAGGTTAGCACCTAGATGTCTGAGAACTAGGTCTAGACTAGTACTTGTGGCATAGCAAGTCCTTAGATGTCGTTCTTTCCTTATAGTGCAGCGGTATAGGACGTTGCACTATTTGGAAATGGCATGCATCAAGGGAAGAGAAACCCTAGACATATTACGCACGTTGTCTAGAGTAGCTACACTAGTCTACTCCTTGTTCTCACCCTTTTCACTAGTTTTCATGACACTATACTCCCTACTATGTGTGGGACACTCGTTTTCAGGATTTGGTTTTTGATTCCAAACAGATCGAACCTCGATAGTTTTCTCTGACGCTTGTTTTATCAGAGAAAAACTATATAATATTTTATTATGTATATGTATTACAAAAATGTGTCCCCACACATGTACGAGTAGGAGGTGATCATGCAACCTAAGTGAAAGTGAATGACATCAGTCTAGAAGAAAGAGTAGTTCTAGATTAGATGTCTAGAGCCTTGTTGGAATATATGATAGATGGTATAGATTAAATAAGTTTTGATGATATGATGTAAGTCTTATATAGATGATATAATATGGTTATGATGATATGTGCTTGTCTTTGAGGAATTAAGTTCAGTTTTGAGGTTTTGAGATAAGTTTTGAAGATGCAAGTAACTAGGATTTTGTGAGATAAGATGTCTTAAGTTAAGACTAGGTTGTGAGTCAACATGAGCCTCAATCTCTTTTACGAAGGAGTACCTCTAGTGTTAGGACCAGTTTTGGGGTTAACTCTAGAGAGAGTGAGACCCATTGGGAGAAGTTCAGAGAACCTAAACTCTAAGATATGAGAATTATGAGATATGTTATATGATATGTCCTAAAATAGAATACTCTTGAGTGATTGAGTTGAGTCACTTTATGTATGATTCCTATAGTCTTGTTGAACCCTAGATGTCCTTGGGAGGACCAAACCCTAGAGATAGAGAGAGGCTAGATATATGTACACATGTGAACATGATTATGAGAACCTGCCATCTGGGTGAGGGAGAGAGCCCAAGACCCTGGAGGAGGTAGCCATGTTAGTTTTTGTGATGCCTCATGCTCAGGTTGGTGGTTTCCCACATAGGAATCTAGTGGTGTATATAAGAGAGTTTTGGGTAAGCATGATTCATGGGTAGATACCTATGAAGGTATGCCATATCATGCTTTGGTTTGTGTTTATGTGGCTAGATCTTGTAAGGCTTTTGCTAGTGCCAATGAGGTAGACCTGGAAATCCTAAACCAAGGAGGAGGGATAAAGTATATGCATATGAGATGCTCATAGAGTTGAGTTAGCTCAAAGAGACTGAGCACGACACCTTCTCTCACAATATGGGTTAGAAGAACCTCATTCGGACTATATAAAGTTTTGATACATGTTTCACAAGCCACTTGTATAAGTTTGTTTAACCATGGTATGATATATGTAAGGATGTTATATAATCTTGAGATGTAGATATAATGACATGTGGAACAACCTAGAGATGGTTTATTAGATTCTAACGCATATATCGTTAGCCATAGACATGAATAATGATGATAATGTGAATAGTTGTCTAATCTCATGAGGAATATCTAAAAGAGTTTATAGCCTAATATGAGAAAGTATAATGAGATGACACTAATGGTACATGTTATATGAATCATGATGCGATATGGTTGGTGAATCTAGTTATGAACTCACTAATAAACTTGTAACTAAATGAGTTCATCTTAGTGATATATGCCAAATAGTGAAAATGATAGTGCTTAATAAATATGTTGAATATGATCCAAAAAAATCTTGCACTATGTAATGATGATGGCACCTTGTTATGACCTATATGAAAAAAAAATTGGGAATTTTGATGCTTGGCTATAATGAGGATGAAAATCCTAAAATATGAAATATGTCATAATTTGATCAAAGTTTCTAAACCCTGAGTTTAACCTTGCATGGAGTGTTTGTGCGCCAATATGGTTGTAAAACCCCCCTAATAATGCTTTAAATACATGGTCCTAGGTAACCTTTGTGGATATTTTATACATAGAATAGTGCCTACATGTGAATGAAGATGTGGTAGTTTTCCTTGGAGTACAAGTATGGTTGACTTTCGAGGATGAAAGTTCTTTTAAGATGTATATGATGAGACAAATTGGTTTTCTGGCTTAATTCCGAGGATGGAATTTCTTTTAAGGTGTGTAGGATGTGATGGAGTGGACTTTTGGAATCCTAAATGTCCAATGACATAAGTGAAATCATATGGTTGAGTTATATTAAGAGTTCTAAGCTTTTGACAAAGTAGGTGTGTTGATGTGAGGTTGACATCATGATTGTAAGGACCCTGACCTCCATTTAGGGCTTATCCTGTTGGCTTTGCTTAACCCTGATGCTTAGTTGATTGCTAATCACCTTTAGTGGTGATTAGGGTTGGTTGGTGCTTTGTTGAGAGCTGGAGGTGCTACTTGCAATAAACCCAAGTCTAGGGTTTGTGGGCAAGTTTGTCATCTTATGAGGTGTTCCTCCCTCTCCTTGCTTCCTCTTGTGTTGAGAGGAAGGGTTGGGCTTGTTGCTTGTGTTCCTTTGGGCTTGGATGAGCTTGTTGGGCCTTGTGGTGCGTTGCCTTTGCCTCTTTGGACCTTGTGTCGGGCAAGTGAGCCTTGTGTCGGCCTAGTTGTGTCGCCCATGGGAGTGTGTCGGGCATGATGTGGAGGTGTGTCACCCATGGACCCTTTGACCCCCCTTTGACGTCGTTTGTGTCACCACTAGTGGACACTTGGTGTTTGATTCTTGCATGTGGCAATGGCCTTGGACATGTGTTTAAGGCATGTTAGAGTGGTGGCATTGCTCATGGACAAGTGTCCCTAGGTAGGCAACACCTTGCCTTGTCTTACCTTGGTTTCTCCTCCATCCTCTTCTATATATGTGTCCCCTTTCTCTTGCTAAGGATCCCTTTTAGTTCCTTTGTTTCCCCTCTCCCTTGGTGCACGACACCCCCTTCCTTTGCAAGCTTGGTGGCCGATCCTTATCTTGGAGTCTCCTTCCTCTAGTGGTGGCCGAACCCTAGAGTGCCATGCTCTTCTTCTTGTGGTGGAGCTTGGAGCTTGCTTAAGGAGGGTTACATAACTCCTAACCCTAACTATAATACCATCTTTTATGTTCCTGTATGTTTTTTGTGATCATATCGGCTATGCATGTTGTTAGTTGAATTTATTGCTTAAGTTGTTCTTGTTGGCTGAACTATGTTCTAGGGTTTCATGTTGAGAAACACCCCTCTGCCTCCTTGGTCTAGAGAAGTGAGCTTGAACTCTAGTATCATGGGCAATACTCCTCTCTCGTTTAAGTTGAGAGGTGAGCTTGTGTTCTAGTTGCTTGAGCAACACCCTTCTCTCACCATGGATTCGAGAGGTGAGCTTTGTGGTGGATGTAGACCTTTGTTACGGTTGTTCCTTGTGTTGCCAGATTGGTGATAAGAAGGTGTGCAAGACCCCTCTCTCTTGATTGTTGAGAGGTGAGCCATCTTCTTGATCCACTAGGGTTTTGGTACCCTTGTGCTTGAGGTTTATGACGACCTTGTTGGGTTGCATCTTGCCCGATATGGTCTCGGGGTTGATGTTTCCTGATATCCTTCTTTGGCCTAGAGCCTTGGTTGACATGATGTGGTTGTGTCGGGAATTACACATCAGGTTCTTGCCTTGTTGTGTCCAGCATCACACTATGTTGAGTTCCCTTCCCGACACACTTAACCTAGGAGGTGGCCTGGTGTCGTTATACCTTGATGTTGTGGAAGCTATGTTAGCTAGTTTTGTGGTGGGCGTTACCCCCTGGCCCTAGTCCTGTGTGTGTTGGCCGATCGCATGTGAATAGCTGAGCGTTATGCTTTCTTTGTTGCACGCCCTAGTTGCCCGTTAGTAGTTGGTTGCACGACATGCCCCTTGGGTTCAGTTGCATGATAGACCTTGCTGCACGATACGCCTAGTGCACAATGCATCATTGCGCAATATCTCTCTGGCTGAGCTGCCCAATAGGCTTTGTGGGTGTACGACACAACGTTGCATGACACAGAGATGCACGGTACCTGTGTTGCACGACGCACCATTGCACGACACATGAGGTGCGCGACACCTAGCATTATCCGATACATCTTGTATCCTTGTTGGTTTGCTTGGATGTTATGAGGCTTGAGTGGTTGGGCGATATGGGAGAGTACCCTACCCGATGCTATCTTCTAGTGAGGGTCTTGTTCCTCCTAGAAAACCTATATGCTAGTTCTTTCTTATGCAAACACGTTTGTCTTATGATGATGACCCTTGGTATGCTTGATAGTAATTGAGGTAGTAGATTACATCTATGTATCTTGACATGACTTTACATGTGCTTATGATCATCTGGAATGATATGTATAATGCTGAGTAAAGGATAAGCATATAAGATGATTTCCATGATGATATGAACTATGTCTATGATCACAGGTTGAGGCATGTATGATAAATCATATGATCATCAATGTCACCCTATGTTGGATAATATGATTCTTCTATCAATCCATGATGATTGTGCATACTAACCATGCATGTATTTCATACAGATGCATAGCTAGGTAAAGGGCTATGAGGTATATATATGTTTGAGTAACACTGCTTTGATGGTTACTCTTGATGAGGAGATAACATGCATGATGTGCTTTGGTCTGAGGACCTGAGTTTGGCTAAAGTGCCCAGTTGAGGTGTTATCCTCTAATAATGATCTGGGATTGATATCCCAAGTGATGAGAATGCCTGTTGAGGCAGTGGTTTCTTGTGATGAGGGATTGAGATCCCATAAGAGCATGATGGTGGAAATAATAATTTAGTTTTATGTTATGCATATGTTACAACTTTGTTGCCTCAACAATCCACTTAAAATGTACTAACTAATCACAGTGGAACATATCATGTAGTTTGCCCCGGCCATAGATCCATCATCGTCAGGAGCTGGTGATGGTGAAACGGGTTCTCCTGTGGGTTAACCCAGAGTGCATATTGATGAGTATGCGAGGTTTCTCCTAGACTAAAGTGAGGAGGTAAGAGTGCAACTTCAGTTGTAGACTCCAGGGTGCGGATTCAGGTCCGTAGCCCAAATATGATAAGAGCATGGTGAACAGGCCCATGGCTCAGGATATGTGATAGGGGAGGATGAATGCATTCATGGCTCAGAGCACGGTGAATAGACCCGTGGCTCAGTTTCACTAGCGCTGATACCTATACCGAGGCGAGCTAGGCAGAGGGTAGCCTGACCCTGTGGCTGAGGCCACTTAAGCATGAGACTGCGGTCCTCCTTGTGTTGTACTCGTGCATTGACCATGAGGTGGGAGGCCATGGAGTCTGGCTCTTCCATTGACCTTGTATGGCACCGACTTGGGTTTCACAACTGAATGTTGGATTTGAGCGGTACAACTCACTTCCTCAGGGCATAATAATAATACGTAATACAACCAAATAGTATTTATTGCTTAAGGTAAAACACAGAACATTGATTGAGGCCTTGCTTGTGTAGTTGATCTTGTCATACTTGCAGTTACTTATACATCCCTTATGTTATGAGGTAAGATCTTATAAATCTTATTTTGTCAATCATGTTCCATAAAGAAATGCTTGGTTATATGCCTTCCGTACATCTGGTAAGCTTGATGGTATGAATAGCTTTGCTATATAGACTGCTCTTGTTATATCTTCTATCAGTTATCTGCTGCTTTTGCTTTAATCCTTCTATGGTTTTATGGTTTTGGCGGGGAGTTATGTTTCTCGCTGGGACTGTGTGTCTCACCCCGCTAGTTTATAACCTTTTTAGGTGTTCGAGCTAGACGCGGTGGTGGTCGCGGGGTTGCGGCCGCGCAACAAGAAGAGCAGTAGAAAGCAAGAGATGGGCATGTTGTTGTTTGGGTCGTTTTGTAGTTGAGTCTTAGAGTCATCCATGTACTCTCAGGTCCATGGAGGTGTTTTAACGTGGTTTCATGATGTATAGCTGTTGATGTTTTGTATATCCTACTGCAGGCCGGATGTGGGCTGTTATGTACATATAACATGTGATGAACTCTTGTGATGACTAGACAGCTAATCTCCTAAGTTGTGGACACGTATCAAGGCTTGTAAATATTTATATAACCTATTTCTTGTAGGAGTAGGAGCTGAATGTAATAGTTTCTTAGTTTATCTGCTTTTCGAAATTGATTTTAATTAACCCATGTTTTTGGTAATTTGTGGTTTATGGTGTTTTTTGCACGTTTTCGCGTAACACCTCACTGTCTGTGTGATAGTGGGATGTGTTGCCACAAGTTTTGGTATCATAGCTCTAGGTTCGCTGAGTCTATTGGGATTTAGGACTAGGTTGTGTCTGTTCTTGTGAGTCTTCCAGATTTTCTTACAATCACCTTCTTCCCTCAACGGAAGAAGAGCCAAGATGTCTGGAAACCATGAAGAACATGCTGCTGAGAACAGCGATGCTGCATCAGTTGATGGAGTTATAGGGCAGGCACATGAACATCGGGTGCCTGAGGTCCCCCAACCTGACCCAGCCATTCTTGAACACCCTGCCTATCAACAAGTTATGGGGAAGATGATGGCTATGATGAATCTCATGGTAGAGAGATTTCCAGTGCCTCCTCCAAGAGCACAGGCTCCCCATGGTGAAAATCGGGTATTGGGAAGACATTTGAGCAGCTTCACCGAGTGAGACCTTCAGACTATGCTGGAACGGCTGATCCAACGGACAATGAATGCAGATCTGTGGCTGACAAGTCTTGAGAAGGCTTTTCGGATCCTCGACATCCCCGAAGCAGAAAAAGTAAAGCACACTATCTACCTTCTAAATGGTAGTGCTGGTCACTAGTGGACCATCGAGGAGGAGAAACAACCCGGTGAGGTGATCAGTTGGGAGGTTTTCCGGTGCGAGTTCGTCAGCAGATACTTTCCGAAGATGTATCTAGATGAGAAGATCAGCCAGTTTGAGCGCCTGCGCTAAGGAAAGATGAACATCACCGAGTATGAAGCCAAGTTCATGGACTTGTTGAGATTTTGTCCTCACATGGCCATGACAGATGACGAGCAGATCAGACATTTTGAGAAGGGCCTGAGTGCTGAGCTGACAACACCTGCTTCTGCATTGGAGAACCGAGAGTGGTTTGCTACGTTTGTGGAATTTGTCTGTAGGATCGAACGACCAGTTAAGGAGAAAAGAGAATCCATGTCTAAGAAGAGGTTTGCTCAGTTCCAGGGATAGAGGTTTAGTGGCTTCAAGAAGCCAAGGTTTTTAGCACCTTTCGTGATGAGAGGTTCCAGTACACCATCGCAGTGGTCTCTGAGTAAGGGAAGAGGATATGTTTCTTCACCGTCAAAGGCACATAGTACAACTTCAGTGGCAGTGATAGGGCCATCTAGGCCAAAGTTTGAAGATAGATCATGCCATCTTTGTGGTCAGATCATGCATTGGAGGTCAAATTGCTCAAGTAGAGATGTTGAAGTGACGCAGCAGCTGAGGCAGAATCAACAAGGGTCTGATAGACAGCAGCCCAGTAGTAGCAGAGGGTGAGGACGCGGTCAAGCGTCGCAAGCGGGATCGTCTGCTCAAGGAAGCAGAGGACATGGACAACAAGCAACGGCTCGATTCTATGCTATGAGTCAGCCGGAGGCGATAGTCAACCCACGAGTGGTGGCATGTCAGATGAAGTTATTTCATTCTGATATGTCTTCTTCTTGCTTTATATCTGTTCCGGTTGACCCGGGTGATACACACTCTTTTATCACCTATAGTATGCTTGAAAACTATTGTTTACCTATTAGTTGTAAGAAAGATGGCTTGTTGTTAGAAACCCCTCTTGATGGTTCCTCGATGCTTTGAGAAGAGTGCCCATCTTGTGTCTTATCTTTTTCGGGACACAGTATATGAGTGGATCTTATACCACTTGATATGCATGGTTTTGATGTGATCCTTGGGATGGACACCTTAGAGAAGTATAAGGTTGTTTTGGACTGTGGTTCCAAGCAAGTTGTGTTTGATGATGGCGGTAAGAAGTGGATCTTCCAAGGAGATAGGAAGATTCTTCCGATGTGTCTAGTATCAACTATGGTGGCAGAAAAGTTGCTACGAAAAGGATATAAGGCATTCTTAGCTCACGTTATGGATACCAAGGCGAAAGGTCCTAGCCTTGAGGAGGTGTCAGTTGTCTGGGAGTTTGCGGATGTGTTTCTTGATGAGTTCCCCGGTGTTCCTCCACCCCAAGAGATTGATTTCGAGATCAATCTGGTTCCAGGAACACAGCCAATTGTGCAAACACCATATAGGATGGCTCCAGTAGAGATGGTAGAACTTAAGAAGTAGTTGCAAGAGTTGTTGGAGAAAGGTTTCATCTGACTGAGTACGTCGCCTTGGGGTGCTCCAGTGTTGTTCGTTAAGAAGAAGGACACGTCAATGCGGTTATGTATAGATTATCGACAGTTGAATAAGGTCAAGATCAAGAACAAGTACCTGTTGCCAAGAATAGATGATCTGTTCGATCAGTTGCCTGGTGCTACAATGTTTTCAAAGATCGATCTACGGCCTGAATATCATCAGTTGAGGATTAAGGCGGATGACATACCAAAGTCAACTTTTAGGATGAGGTATGGTCACTTCGAGTTTGTGGTTATGCCGTTTGGACTAACCAATGCGCCTGCTTCTTTCATGGATTTGGTGAATCGAGTGTTCCGTCCGTTCCTAGATCAGTTTGTGGAAGTCTTTATAGATGACATCTTGATCTATAGTCAGGACAGGCAAGAGCATGAGCAACATCTTCAACTAGCGTTGACTCTTCTTTGCCAACATCAGTTGTATGCCAAGTTCAGTAAGTGTGAGTTTTGGTTGGAAGAAGTAACTTTCTTGGGTCATGTGATATCTGTAGAAGGAGTTAAAGTGGACCCGAAGAAGGTGGAGTTCGTTGCAGAATGGGAACAGCCGAAGACGCTGACAGAAGTTCATAGTTTCCTGGGTTTATCAGGATACTATCGGAGGTTTATCAAGGACTTCAGTGTGATTGAGTTGCCACTGACAAAGTTGACTAGAAAGGATGTACCTTTCGTTTGGGATGATCATTGTCAGCAAGCCTTCCAAAGTTTGAAGGAGAAGTTGACCAGTGCTCCAGTACTAGTGCTGCTAGAGCCTGGAAAGGGCTATGTTGTTTTCTATGATGCTTCCAAGAAAGGTTTAGGTTGTGTGCTGATGCAAGAAGATCATGTGGTTTCTTTTGCTTCACGAAAACTTAAGAAACACAAGGATAACTATCTGACTCATGATTTGGAGTTGGCAGTGGTGGTTCATGCGTTAAAGATTTGGAGACACTATCTTTACGGGGAAGTATGCCAGATCTTCACAGATTATAAGAACATGAAGTACATCTTTTTGCAGAATGAGCTAAACATGTGACATCGTCGTTGGATGGAGCTAATCAATGATTATGACTGTACCATCAGGTATCACCCTAGCAAGGTGAATGTGGTAGCTGATGCGCTTAGCTGAAAGTCTTCTTCTCCCTCTACAAAGAAGGCACAGTTGAGTTCCTTGGAATGTCATAGATGGGATATATTTGTTACCTTACGGAAGATGAATGTACAGATGGAAGTTTCTTTGTTAGAAGGACTTTTAGCACATATGCAAGTCAAGCCTACGCTGAGACAGCAGATCAAAGATGCACATCAAACAGATGATATCGTACAATTGATCAGATTAGAGTTTGGTAGCAAAAAGTGTGATGTGTTCCATGAGTCTTAGGATGGATTAGTTTTCTATCAAGATAGGGTGGTGGTCCCCGATGCTGATGATCTGAGGAAGCTAGTGCTCGAAGAAGCACACACGTCGATGTATGCTATGCATCTAGGAGTCACCAAGATGTATCATAATCTGAAGGACTTGTATTGGTGGCCCGGTTTGAAGAAAGATGTAGTTGAGTTTGTGGTTGGGTGTGCGGTATGCCAGCAAGTCAAGGTTGAGCATCAAAAGCCGACAGTGATGTTACAACCCCTACCGATACCACAATGGAAATGGGATCATATAAGTATGGATTTCGTAGTTGGTCTACCCAGGACAACTAGGAATCATGATTCCATTTGGGTAATAGTGGATAGATTGACAAAGTCTGCCCATTTCATACCTATAAAGACAATGTATACATCCGAGAAGCTCGCTCGGGTATATGTAGATGAGATAGTACGTTTTCATGGTGTGCCAGCAACGATAGTTTCTGACAGTGGTCCTTAGTTCACGAGTCATTTCTAGGAATAGTTGCACAAAGCGTTGGGAACGTAGTTGAGATTCAAGACTGCTTTCCATCCACAGATAGATGGACGGTCTGATAGGACTATTCAGACTTTGGAAGATCTCCTTTGAGCTTGTGTTTTGTAGTTTCTAGGCAGTTGGGACGTACATCTCAGTCTGATAGAGTTCGCCTACAACAATAGTTATCAGCGGAGCATCGACGTGGCTCCTTATGAGGCCTTATATGGTAGGAAGTGCAGATCTCCGTTATGTTGGTACGAGTCTGGTGAATATAAGCTTTTGGATCCTGAGTTAGTACAACAGACAACAAAAAAGATCAAAGTGATACAACAACAGTTGAAAGCAGCACAGGACATGCTGAAGTCTTATACAGACAATCACCAATGACCTTTGGAGTTCCAGGTAGGAGACAAAGTGTATCTTAAAGTCTCACCATGTAAAGGTGTGCTAAGGTTTGGACGGAAGGGTAAGATAGAACCCAGATATATGGGGCCATACCCAATCATAGCACATATGGGTAAGGTAGCCTACGAGTTAGAGTTGCCTCCAGAGTTGCACAGGTTACACCCAATGTTCCATGTTAGTATGCTGAAGAAAAGTCATCCAGATACAGGAACAGTGATACAGCCAGTCAAAGTTGAGCTTGATGAAGATGTGACCTACAAGGAAGGTCCTGTTATGATCCTTGATAGAAGAGTCAAGAAGTTGAAGAGGAAGGACCTGGTTCTTGTGAAGGTTCTTTGGCATCATCGTGGCATTGAGGAAGCCACGTGGGAGTTTGAGGAAGAGATAAGGAGAAAGTATCCCTCGCTTTTCTCTTCGGATTTCGAGGACGAAATCCCTTTGTAGAGGGTTATAGATTGTAAGGACCCTAACCTCCGTTTAGGGATTATCCTATTTGCTTTGATTAACCCTAATGCTTAGTTGCTTGCTAATCACCTTTAGTGGTGATTCGGGTTAGTTGGTGCTTTGTTGAGAGCTGGAGGTGCTACTTGCTATTAACCCTAATGCTTAGTTGCTTGCTAATCACCTCCTAGAAAACCTATATGCTAGTTCTTTCTTATGCAAACACGTTTGGCTTATGATGATGACCCTTGATATGCTTGATAGTAATTGAGGTAGTAGATTACATCTATGTATCTTGACATGACTTTACATGTGCTTATGATCATCTAGAATGCTATGTATAATGTTGAGTAAATGATAAGCATATAAGATGTTTTCCATGATGATATGACCTATTTCTATGATCACAGGTTGAGGCATGTATGATAAAGCATATGATCATCAATGTCACCCTATGTTGGATAATATGATTCTTCTATCAATCCATGATGATTGTGCATACTAACCATGCAGGTATTTCATACAGATGCATAGTCAGGTAAAGGGATATGAGGTATATATATGTTTGAGTAACACTGCTTTGATGGTTACTCTTGATGAGGAGATAACATGCATGATGTGCTTTGGTCTGGGGACCTGAGTTTGGCTAAAGTGCCCAGTTGAGGTGTTATCCTCTGATGATGATATGGGATTGATATCCCAAGTGATGAGAATGCCTGTTGAGGCAGTGGTTTCTTGTGATGAGGGATTGAGATCCCAGAATAGCATGATGGTGGCAATAATAATGTAGTTTTATGTTATGCATATGTTACAACTTGGTTGCCTCAACAATCCACTTAAAATGTACTAACTAATCACAGTGGAACTTATCATGTAGTTTGCCCTGGCCATAGATCCATCATCGTCAGGAGCTGGTGATGGTGAAATGGGTTCTCATGCGGGTTAACCCAGAGTGCATATTGATGAGTATGCGAGGTTTCTCCTAGCCTAAAGTGAGGAGGTAAGAGTGCAACTTCGGTTGTAGACTCCAGGGTGCGGATTCAGGCCCGTAGACCAAATATGATAAGAGCATGGTGAACATGCCCATGGCTCAGGATATGTGATAGCGGAGCATGAATGCGTTCATGGATCAGAGCACGGTGAATAGGCCCGTGGCTCAGTTTCACTAGCACTGATACCTATATCGAGGTGGGCTAGGTAGAGAGTAGCCTGACCCTGTGGCTGATGCCACTTAAGCATGAGACTACGGTCCTGCTTGTGTTGTAGTTGTGCACTGACCACGAGGTGGGAGGTCATGGAGTCTGACTCTTCCATTGACCTTGTATGGCACCGGCTTGGGTTTCACAACCGAAGGTTGGATTTTAGTGGTATGGCTCACTTCCTCATGGCATAATAATAATACGTAATCCAGCCGAATAGTATTTATTGCTTAAGGAAAAACACGGAACATTGGTTGAGGCCTTGCTTGTGTAGTTGATCTTGTCATACTTGCAGTTACTTATACGTCCCTTATGTTATGAGGTAAGATCTTATAAATCTTATTTTGTCAATCATGTTCCATAAAGAAATGCTTGGTTATATGCCTTCCGTACATCTGGTAAGCTTGATGGTATGAATAGCTTTGCTATATAGACTGCTCTTGTTATATCTTCTATCAGTTATCTGTTGCTTTTGCTTTAATCCTTCTATGGTTTTATGGTTTCGGCAGGGAGTTATGTTTCTCGCTAGGACTGTGTGTCTCACCCCACTGGTTTATAGCCTTTTTAGGTGTTCGAGCTAGACATGGTGGTGGTCACGGGGTTGCGGCCGCACTGCAAGAAGAGCAGTAGAAGGCATGAGATGGACATGTTGTTGTTTTGGTCGTTTTGTAGTAGAGTCTTAGAGTCATCCCTGTACTCTCAGTTCGTTGGAGGCATTTTGACGTGGTTTCACGATGTATAGCTGCTGATGTTTTGTATATCCTACTGCTGGCCGGATGTGGGCCGTTATGTACATATAACAGGTGATGAACTCATGTGATGACTAAACAGCTGATCTCCTAAGATGTGGACACATATCAAGGCTTGTAAATATTTATATAACCTATTTCTTGCAGGCGAAGGAGTTGAATGTAATAGTTTCTTAGTTTATCCGCTTTTCGAAATCAGTTTTAATTAACCCATGTTTTTGGTAATTTGTGGTTTATGGTGTTTTCCGCACATTTTCGCGTAACACCTCGTTGTCTGTGTGATTGCGGGATGTGTTGCCACAATGATTAAGATATCTCTTTTAATGCCTTTTGAGGTATTTAATTGGATGATCAAATAGTTGAGTTTTGTCACCAAATGTGAGTAGAATGTAGCTTTAGAGGTAGTGAAGCTATGGTTAAAATTTGGTGGCAATTGGAGTATCCTAGAGGAAGTTACTAAGGTTTGCAAATTGGGAAATAATGTAATTTATGGAGGATTTATAGATCTAAGTTGAGTATAATCTGGTGTCACACACCCCATTGTTTGAGAGCAGATTGTGGAGCCAAATCCTAGCCATTCATGACTAATCGGGTGGTTGAGGCCTTCAACTCAAGTGATCCTCAGATCCTACAGTGGGCGAGTTCCTTAGTAGTCTTTGGATGTACTTTGGATGGTTAGATCCTCATCCCCTACCTTCGGTCAGACTGGAGATTGTGGGGTTACATCAAGCGGGAAGCCTTAGCCTTGCCCCACATTGTGGTCGTGGCCTGAATGAGGAAATGAAGTGGTCAGTTGCTCTTGACTCGAGTAGAGGAGTGTGTAGACCCCTAAAACGAGCTCTGTGATTGCTCCAATAGGGAGAACAGAAGCCAACTCCCTAGTGTCTCTCCACTGTAGCCTACAGGTGGTAGTCGGAGGTGGGTAAGAGGGGGTAGAGGGGCAATCGAAAGAAGATGAAGTGAGGGGAAATGAGGAAGAAGGTATGAGGAGAAGGATTATGACATTTTGGTGGTTCCCGTGAAGGTCCCCCATGGTTAACGAGGTCAAGTCATTCGGAGAGGAAGATGGAAGTCGGGGGCTACAAGGAGTTCATCTCACCACACATGGAGGGTGTGTAATACTTCGAGGAAACACGGTGTTCATGTTGATCATCTCAAATGATAGGGAGAACCAGTGGAGGCCTTTCCCCCCTTTTTTGTGCCACCATGGCAGTAGCCTGCGGCGGCAAGCTCCTTGAGCTTGCCAGGAGGCGCCCAAGAAGAGATCCCAGAAGTCAGCGACACAACAGAACCACGTACGAAGTTGTTTGAATCCTTGGTAGCTGATGAGGATCCATGCACCTCAGTTGATCCCTCACCGGAGTAGAGTCTAGGCGGCGGAGGATGTTGTAGAGGAAAAAAGTCCCGCTTGGGACTGATCACGTGAGAAGCAAGGAAAGGAGAGGGAGTGGGCGGACTAGCAAACTAATCCCAGACCGGATGGTCTAGGTGAAGATTAGGGTGTTAGCCACTGGGTCAATCCCTAGCCTGAACCGGATGCAGCAAGCAGAGGAGTTGGGCCTCTCACAGGCCAGGTGGCGACTTCTGATTGGCCAATAAAGGTAAATGTCTCAATTAATGATCAACACTTCAATAATTCGTAGAAAATAGCTCAGTTGTCAGAAAAATACAAACAAAGTGCCAAAATGTTCAGAAAAATAAGTAGAACAACATGAGATCATAATATCAGACTTTTTATGCTTTAATATCAGTGATATCATGTAAGATGTGAAATGCTTAGATCATGGATAATAAATATCAAATGATGATATAAAATTATGATAACATGTCAGTAAGTCCATAATCATGTTTATAATCCATCTGATGTCATAAATATTGATGTGTTGATGCACAAAATCATATAATTTGATTAATGTGGCTAATTAGGGCTAATATCACTAAAGATAATGCAATAAATGCATACGTGCTCAATAAGTGATGAAAATCATGGAACACACTTATACATGTAACTAGAAACTAATATGTAAATCTGAGATCAGTTTTATACACAAAATCCATGTTATATGAAGTTGACCTTAATACATGGTTTAAAATCCTAGATACATTAATAATGTAACCTAAGGTTAATATGTGCACAAAAAGGATATGGAACCTAATGTTCAGATAATGAACTATAATCTGGAATATGACATCAGTAAAGATAATCCTAAGACAAGAATACAAGTAAAATGGGACTATTATAAAGAGACTAAGTAAAACCCTAATGAACATGATTAGGGTTAAGATGATATGTAAAAGGATGAGAACCTGATGATAGTATATGATCTTGTCTTAATCAGGGTTGACCAGGATGTAGATGATATGAGGATATGACGACTAGGTTTATCTTGGTCAAGGTACGCCATTACCTCTTACTTGGTTTATTATACAATATGCTTGTGATATATGCATAGTAAAATACTTGGCATATGGTATTGGATGAAATGATTGTTCTTGTATGATATGTTTCTTGATTTTCCATACTTATTGCTATGAACACATGACACGTAATATATTTGTTCCATTATATCCAAGCACTTCAACTCTTTGGTAGTAAAGTGTTGGAAAAGAAGTACTTCAACTCTTTGGTAGCAAAGTAATCAGAAGTGATGTGATGGAGTGGACTTTTGGAATCCTAAATGTCGAATGACATAAGTGAAATCATATGGTTGAGTTATATTAAGAGTTATAAGCTTTTGAAAAAGTAGTTGTGTTGATGTGCGATTGACATCATGATTAAGATATCTCTTTTAATGCCTTTTGAGGTATTTAATTGGATGATCAAATAGTTGATTTTTGTCACCAAATGTTAGTAGAATGTACCCTGAGAGGTAGTGAAGCTATGGTTAAAATTTGGTGTCAATTGGAGTATCCTAGAGGAAGTTACTACGGTTTGAAATTTGGGAAATAATGTAATTTATGGAGCATTTATAGATCTAAGTTGAGTATAATCTGGTGTCACGCACCCCATTATTTGAGAGCGGATTATGCAGTCGAATCCTGGCCATTCATGACTAATCGGGTGGTTGAGGCCTTCAACTCAAGTGATGCCCAGATCCTACTGTCGGCGAGTTCCTTAGTAGTCTTTGGATGTACTTTGGATGGTTAGATCCTCATCCCCTACCTTCGGTCAGACTAGAGATCATGGGGTTACATCGAGTGGGAAGCCTTAGCCTTGCCCCACGTTGTGGTCGTGGCCCGAATGAGGAAATGAAGTGGTCAGTTTCTCTTAATTCGAGTAGAGGAGTGTGTAGACCCCTAAAACGAGTTGTGCGACTGCTCCAATAGGGGGAACAGAAGCCAACTCCCCAGTGTCTCTCCACCGTAGCCTACAGGTGGTAGTCAGAGGTGGAGAAGAGGGGTAGAGGGTTGATCGGAAGAAGATGAAGTGATGGGAAATGAGGAAGAAGGTATGAGGAGAAGGATTCTGGCATTTTGGTAGTTCCCGTGAAGGTCCCCCATGGTTAACGAGGTCAAGTCGTTCGGAGAGGAAGATGGAAGTCGGGGGCTACAAGGAGTTCATCTCACCACACATGGAGGGTGTGTAATACTTCGCGGAAACACAATGTTCATGTTGATCATCTCAAACGATAGGGAGAACCAGTGGAGGCCTTTTCCCCCCTTTTTATGCCACCATGGCAGTAGCCTGCGACGGCAAGCTCCTTGAGCTCGCCAGGAGGCACCCAAGAAGGCATCCCAGAAGCCAGCGGCACTACAGAACCACGTACTCTGTTGATCCCTCATCGGAGGAGAGTCTAGGCGGCGGCGGATGTTGCAGAGGAACAGAGTCCCTCTTGGGACTGATCACATGAGAAGCAAGGAAAGGAGAGGGAGCGGGCGGACCAACAAACTAATCCCAGATCGGATGGTCTAGCTGAAGATTAGGGTGCTAACCACTAGGTCAATCCCTAGCCTGAACTGTCCACAACAAGCAAAGGAGTTGTGCCTCTCACAGGACAGGTGGCGGCTTCTGATTGGCCAATAATGGTAAATATCTTAGTTAATGCTCAAAACTTCAATAATTTGTAGAAAATAGCTCAGTTGTTAGAAAAATACAAACAATGTGCCAAAATGTTCAGAAAAATAAGTAGAACAACATGAGATCATAATATTCGACTTTTTATGCTTTAATATCAGTGATATCATGTAAGATGTGAAATGCTTAGATCATGGATAATAAATATCAAATGACGATATAAAATTATGATAACATGTCAGTAAGTGCATAATCATGTTTATAATCCATCTGAAGTCATGGATACTATGGGTTGATGCACGAAATCATATAATTTGATTAATATGGCTAATTAGGGCTAATATCACTAAAGATAATGCAATAAATGCATACATGCTCAATAAGTGATGAAAACCATGGAACACCCTTATATATGTGACTAGAAACTAATATGTAAATCTGAGATCAGTTTTATACACGAAATCCATGTTATATGAAGTTGACCTTAATACATGGATTAAAATCCTAGATACGTTAATAATGTAACCTAAGTTTAATATGTGCACAAAAAGGATATGGAACCTAATGCTCATATAATGAACTATAATTTGGAATATGACATCAATAAAGATAATCCTAAGACAAGAATACAGGTAAAAGTGGGACTATTCTAAAGAGACTAAGTAAAACCATAATGAACATGATTAGGGTTAAGATGATATGTAAAAGGATGAGAACCTGATGATAGTATATGATCTTGTCTTAATCAGGGTTGACTAGGATGTAAATGATATGAGGATATGACGACTAGGTTTATCTTGGTCAAGGTACGCCATTACCTCTTACTTGGTTTGTTATACAATATGCTTGTGATATATGCATAGTAAAATACTTGGCATATGGTATTGGATGAAATGATTGTTCTTGTATGACATGTTGCTTTATTTTCCATACTTATTGCTATGAACACATGACACGTAATATATCTGTTCCATTATATCCAAGCACTTCAACTCTTTGGTAGTAAAGTGTTAGAAAAGAAGTACTTCAACTCTTTGGTAGTAAAGTACTCAGAAGTGATCCAACTCTTTGGTAGTAGATCACATTGTGAAATGATCCAACTCTTTGGTAGTAGATCATAAAGGCCCTAATGCATTCAACTCTCAGGTAGTAAATGCATGGATGATATAATGGAAAATATGCCTAAAAGACATGTGTTCTCTTTTGTTAATAAACATTCTTGTTCAAGTACACTTTTCTTATATTCGTCTGTTACTACCAAGTATTAGTTTTATCTTATTGCCAAGATATGATGAGAGGTATATAAAAGACACGTAGGAGTACTCAGTACAATATTCTTGAATATTGTGCTGACGTGTACCACATGTAATCTTTTGTTTAGGTTGTGGTTATGCTCTTGGAGATTCAGGATAGTTGAGAGTTGTGTGGAGAGCTAATGTACAGGTGGACCTGTTGTCTTAAGATCCTGTAGTTTAGTGGTAGTACATGTACATGTATAGTTTGCTATTCAGTATGTAATATCAAATGATGTAACAATTAATGTTGTAATTATATGTTGAATGGTGAACAAGTGTTTTATGGTTTTATTATTGTTCATGTGCATGTGCTACTGATTGTTTCCTTCTGACTCCCTTGATTTTCGTTTTCTTAGCCTAGTGTGGGGTGTTTAAATTAAGATTCTCTCTGAGGTGAGGTTTCAATTTGGACGTCATACATTAGATTAAGTTTTAAAAAATCTTGGGACGTCACACATCTAGTAATAGGGATTCCTAGCTACATATAAGCTAAATCTTCTTCATTGACATGCAGCCTAATTTGCAACACAACAGGCTATTATGACAATGAATTTCTAATAAAGAACCTTTCGACCTCATACCCCCTCAACCTATCCTCCAATCATCCAATAATTTCCCACCATTGATCATCCCGATAGTAGTTTTTGTTCCATACCTACTCTATCACACAATTTTAGATTGGAAGATAAGGGTATATAACTGGCCCAATTTTAGATCATAGTCTAGTCTAGGGACTAATTGGATATGCAAATATAGGTATAAACTTTTTCTAACTTTTGGTCCTAGTCTAAGATCATACTATGCTATATTTTGAGCTTAAAAATAATCTAATAATGATTTCTCCAAAGAGTAGGGAAATTTTAACTTAAAAAAATTAAAATCTTGAATTTTTTAGAAAATTTTGACATTTTGTTTGTATTTTTCCAACTTGTTTGTCATTTATTAAGGTTTCTGGAAGGTTTTTTCCATTTGTTCCAAAAATCCAAGGATCTATTTTCAAAATTTGCAAAAACTTTATTATTATAAGGTGAGGAAATGAGAGGAGCTTGACCACCTCTAACATTTCCACAATTCTAGAGAGGAGGTGGCAACCAAGGAGATCAACTTGTGCTAATGGTAGAAGCATCGACATGAGGACATAGTACATTGATAATGCATCATGTCAATCCACCATGGTGGTACCTTGTGAATCAAGCCACTCCTCCAACAGGTCCTAATAGTGTACCTTTTTATAGTTTTTCGATAGTAAAAGTCCTTTGGATCGCATACTTGATGGTGCTTTTAAGTACTTTTTGGTTCCATTCAATTCTACAGAGGTATAGCCTTCATTCTTAAGATTTTTTTTGGGGCATTTTGGCTCTCAATCACAATATCACAATTTTGTCTTTCCTGACTTTCTTCAGAATCTGAAGGTTGAAGATGACCACGTGCACTTTTTGGTTCATGACTTGGTTGGTTTGCTATTTTCACATTTTTGTAACCATCTATTGTCTGATTGAGCTGATTGAAATTTCCATGCAAAGTTGACGTCATTGCAGTTGTGAACACGTACAAGGAAGCTCGCGACTAGCATGAGGAGGACATGATCATGGATGAGTAGGATATTGGTGATTATGTTGGAATTGAGGTGTATTGCTGTGGTATATTATACTTTTTTTGCTTTTCATACTTGGATATGGATTTTTTGATCTTGTTTTCTCTATGAAGGTGTCGTGGTGGTGTGAATAGGATTTTGGGAGCAATTCTCCGAGCTAAAACATTCATGGCTCTTCCTGGCATACTGTGGATGAACATGCATCACTGAGTTTGTCAAGTAGGCAATAAGGTTTACCTTAAAACTTCCTTCTTGGTCATTTTACCTTATTTTCTGAGATGGAATTAGGCTTTTGTGTATGGTGTAGGTTTTTTTACTTGTATTTTTCTCTGCCTTTTAAGGTCCAATATTATTAAATGTTTATTTGAGGATCCATTGGGATGATTTGAATATATTGTATGCTGGGTTGGTTATCGAGGATCTAGAGTTTCTTGAGAGGGTGTCTTGTGTTCAACTTATCCACAAAGGAAAATATTACAACTACCAAGAGTTGTAGTGTATTTGTGATCCTGATTGTGGTATTCATTTACCTAATATTTCCTATTTAACTTGGAATACCGGAAGTGACAAATTTCATTGATCTTATATTATGCATCTTTGGGGCTATGAGCACTTCCGATTCAATAGACATGTCACTTTGGGTGATCGTGAGGGCTATTTGCACACTTTACTCCCTATCCATCACCACTAGGAAAGTGCAATAGTAGAGTAATGTATAAGAAATGGATAGGAAAACTTGAGACAAGGACTTCTGGAGAGGTATTGTTATGACCGTATCTTAGCTTAATCAGTAAGTTAGGATTTATGTGGATGATTACATGCTTTACTAGATTGATAATTACTTAAACATGATTAATGATGATATCTCAATCATGATATGTTAAACCTAATGAGAACCCAAAGTATTCTATCTCTTTGTATAATTAGGGTTTGGGAAAATATAAACCCTAGTCGGATGAAATTAGGGTTTTCACCAAATAGGCTCACATTAGGGAGGAATGAGAGAGGTATGCAAAGGAGAATGAAAATGGTAGTTGAAGTCTAGGATAGCACGACCGTGGTGCGTAGCACGACCATGGTGGGCCGTTGGTGGCACAGGCATTCTAGTCCACACGACCATTTTGAAAGAATTGAACTTTTGACCAACTTTTGTACTCAAATCTGATGAAACCAATGCACCACAGCCGTGGTAGGCAGTATAGCAGTGTTGGGTCCATCTTAGCATGCCCGTGGCAGCTAGCATGGCCATTCTGGGGCATTTTCTCTTCAACTGACTGTTCTATAGATTTCTGTATAGCAGTGCACTGTTCTATTTTTAGTTATTTAATGGTAGCTCAGAATGATCGTTTTCATGCTCAGGAAGAAAAAAAGTACGAGGATTTTCACAACCAACTGTTGAAAAAGAGCAATTCTCAAGTATGAAAATGAGAAATGGAAGAAAATCCAATAAGGAAGGATTTTATTTGACTGTTCATCCCTTCTCTTTCCTTAATACCTCTAAAATTTTAACTGAAGCTTTATAACTCAATTAAAAACAACATGATAAATTTTCATAATTTTTGGAGAAGTTTTGATCTCTAAAATACACGAATTATAGTAATTTTTTTATGACAGAAATATCTGTTGAAATAAGAAAAAGTGTAGTGAGGGGTCAATGTGCAATTCACCCAAGCAACTCAATTTCTCTATATGGTCAACTTAACACACTGGTAGCTCTCATAATTCGTGATTCATTCCATAGAAATGAAATTGTAACGACCCCGCCTACCGGTAACCCCCAATTAAGGGAGACCAAGAGGTCAGAGCCGTTATCCCAATTTCCAGATCAAAGGTTCGACAAATAATCAATAATAATTAACAAATTCTACCAAACTATACTGAAAAGTTGTAATAAAATAAACTTTTTGCATACCTTTTGAAAAACTTGGATTTCTAAACTTCTATCCACATACGAGGACTATTCTAACTAATCCTCCTTGCACTTTAATTCATGTATTCACAATATGCCAATTTACTGTTTGTCCTTTTGGGTTTTGTACCTAAAATGCCGACAAATAAAACGTCGGTCAACATAAATGAATATTCCGGTATGTGGTTGAAAAAATAATCATGAAATTATGATAACAACGTAATCAAGCAATTATCATTTAACAACCAAGATTATGTCTTAAGAAATACTACTCAATCCTTACCTATCCCCTATCTCAGTGTTGTCCCTGCATCAGACTTGGATACTACCTCTCTCATATGGTAGATCCTTACCCCCATGGCCCTACCTCATAGGTAGCCAATACATAGGGTTATGGAGTCGCATGGCCCTACCCAAAGGTAGTCCAATCCCTGACTCATGGTGACTTGATGGACCTACCCCATTGGTAGCCATGTACTAAGTCATCCAATGACCTGATGGACCTACCCCAAAGGTAGCCATGTACTAGGCCAATCTATCAAGCTACAGAGGGGACTAGGATCTGACCTAGTAGGCACATAACTTAGGTGATAGTCATATCCACATTATAGTTTGCAAGAACTAAATTCATTCAACATTTTAATTCAAGTCATCGATGAAAACTTTGGGAATCCTTAGAAAACTAATTCGGGATATTCATAATCGTAACAACATACTTGTGACTGTAGTTTTGGAGACAAAATCAACTAAATAGAGAAAACCCAATCAAACAAGCAAATATGCACAAAAATATTGAAATAAACATACACACTTCCTTTTATCAATATTTAACCAAACTCACCTTGCATCTTTGGATTTCTATCCCAATTTTAGATTTTTTTATGAAATTTAGTGTTTAGTCTCCACTCTTAACATTATGAACCCTAACTAAAAAAAACTACATAAAAACCTTTAATTTCTCATTTTAATACTCCTAACAGACTTAGGGTCATTATTTAGTAACTTATTTCCTTAATCTAAAATAACCAAAGTTTTTCTCTTCTTTCACCCTAAATTAGGGTTTCTATATGTATTATCCTACATACATAGGTTAGAACCCTAAATAAATCAACTTTTCATGTAAAACGGACTGAAACCCTACTTTACTATTCAATAGGTTAATACTTCTCAAATTAACCTATTAAACCACAAAGATTTATCCTTTATACTCAATTAGGGTTTCTAATTACCTTTTAATACCTTTTTCTATCAAATTAATACACTTTTGCAAAACGAGACCTAACTAGGTTAGCAAACCATTTTTATCTTGTTCCTCAAATTTTTCTGATAAACTTTCATATATAAAGTTTGTTAATCCGAGATTCCTAGCTATTTCTTTGAATTTTGCAAGGAAAAAGCCTTTTTATGGATTATTTGAGCAGAGAGTTATTTACCGAAATTTGATGGTCGTTTCATCGATGGTCTGCTTGGACTCCACAGGATCAAACGATCCTTGTTGCGCGCCTCCACTAACTCAATCGCGCGCGCTGACCCCAATGCCGACCCATTGGATCTCTCACAAGTCCACTATGGACCTTAATCCGAGGGTTGTTGCTCCTCATCTTCCTCCTTCCTCAGGAACTAGCTCACGGTGGTTCTAGGGCGGCTCTGTCACCGGAGAGAAGATGATCTGGAGAGGGACAAGGAGCTAAGGGTCTGGAAGCAGCCGTTCAAGATCGTGAGGGTGTGAGGAGTCAAGAGGGGATCTATATATAGGATGTGGGGGGGCTCCTTTGGGGTTCCTTCAACCCCGCCGCTGCCATAGACCTCGGCCCAATTAGGCGTTTTGCCTAGAGGATTCGAGAGGTTACCAATCCAGGGTCCAGAGGGTTCATGATCCTCTCCCGGTTCTAATGGAAATATTTCCATGATCGCACATCCACTGGATTGAGAGGAAATCAAAGGGGAAAGTCCCCTGTACTCGGCCAGAGTCCCAATTCCTCTTGAACTCAATGATGAGAGGTGACAGCTGGATCAAGATCCAACAACCCTCATCCTTCGCGCTTAACCAAAAAGGAAAAGATTTCCTAATTTCAATATAAATCCATATTTTTTAGGATAATTTGAAAAAGCCATAACTCTCAATTCATAACTCCTTTTTATTTCAAATTTTAAGGGAATCTCATTGATGATTTTATCTCCCATCATGCCAAATTTGGGATTATTATATAAAGAAGAGGGGCCCTTTTCTTCAGTTGCAAGTTAACACTTAAATATTTATATTTTCCACATATTTTCTCTTTCCCTTGCCCTTAGATTATTATCCTGAAATCATATGTAAACGAATTTTACTCAATTGTGGCCATTAATGCCACTTTCTAGATATTTCCAAGTAGTTCTCATAAATACTTTTGCTTAATATCCATTATCATGTATCTTTTTCCATTACTTGGACTTTTCTTCTCTTTTATATCCTTTATTGGATTAATATAATAATAGAAACCATGAAATTCCTAATGTAAGGGAGATTTGCAAAGAAATCCCTTCTTTGAAGCAAAGCGTAAAACCTTTTCAATTATTTCCAAATTCACCAAAATCATTATATTTCAATCATGATATCACATGCAAAATTGGGGTTGTAACATCCTTCCCCTCTTATAAGAATTTTGTCCTCAAAATTCCATAAAGCAAACAAACAATTCAGGTTAAGACTTTTCAATGTCCATCATTGACTCCTATGTGGCTTTACCCTATCCATGGCACTTCCAAAGAACCCTTATCATTACATATTCTTTTCTCTATGTTCTTTCACCTTGGCCTCTATAAACCTCATAGGTGACTCAAGTCATTTCAGCCTCCCTTGGGGTCACTAGGTTCATTGTTGAGCACATGGTCCGGGTACCTCACATAGTGCTCTAAATTGGACACATAGAACTCATCACATGTTACTTTATCCTAAGGGGGTAAGGTCAAACATAACCTTCTCCACCAATCCATCTCAAATAGACCCATGTATCGGGGACTCAACTTTCTCATCTATAGCTCAGAGGGGTCAGATTCTTAGATCCCATATTCTCCCACAATGAACTGCATGTCAGTCTACTTTGCATCAGCTCACGACTCATGTCATCCCTGGGCTTTCTTTTCTAGTCATTGCCCGATCAAAGCGACTTCAGCTGCACACACTATGGTCATTTTTGACCTTCGCGAGGTCCCTTCACCAACATTATCTTAATGAAGCGGTGACCGACACAACCTCCCTTACAGAGATTCTTTACATCCCGATACTGGATATCCTATTTATCATCACATCTTTCATAGGACAAGAACTATTTCTATGTATCACCCTAAACAAGCACACATACACTTATCATACCCTCTAGTCTGAATTATACTAACCATTAGTTAGGGGTGATAAACTGTACTAATATTGAGTTCTTCATGTACCTACTTCCACCGCATGGAAGTGAATATTTAGGTTATACTCAAGAACTTTTGAACTCGCATCATGGTGTAGTCGAAACATCTCTTTCTCATAAGTAGTTCAACCAGATCTGTCCCTTGACAGTTTCTTTATTTCTCATGTCATCTAGGTAAGGTGATGTACCATAACCCATATTACATCTTGACCTTCCCTAGTCTAGGGGAGATTTACAACAACATCCATAGTGATGAACTCCCATTCCCTCTCAGGGACTCTTTCTTCTCTATATCAACTCATCGGATTACTAGTGTTCATCCTTCACCTCCTAGCTTGCATGGCGACAAGCCACAAGCATCATCATCTTAAGCATCCAAAGTACTACTACCACTTACTATCTTTGTAGTACCATGATGTATGATGAACTTCAAATCACGATCTCATGTATCTCATGATTCCTTAAGGTCGATTCTTTAGAAACCCTAAATCACTCTAGTCATGGGTTTCATCACCTTCTTTCATAAAGATGTGCATCTGAGGTTCTACAATCATCCTTTTATTGCATCAAGGCCTAGGATGGCTAACCCAACAACCACTAACTTGATCAACATACTCTGTTACATCTGAGTGTTTGCCAAACATACCTCTTTTTTCAAACTTAGGGCTAACCTAACAACCTCTTCTAGCCTCTAGCTAAACTAGGTAGCTGCATCTCAACCAGAGCATCCATTACCACCTCATATCCTTATGGGTACGGTAATGTTGAAAACATACACCTCCATGTATTCCACTTATCATCCCATCTCAATCTCTAAGTCTATCTTCATCAAGAAAACTCATAGTTCATCTTCTTTGTTATAACCTCAATTTTCTGAATAATGTAATGAGATGTGTAATACCTTTTCTTTAATGATGAACAAAATTTGTGATTGATTTGTTTGCTTTAAATGGTGGATTTCGTGTGTAATGGCCTTGATTGAGTTTCATTGGGCTTAATGGGCCATTGGGCCCAATTGAAAAGAACTAGAAATAAAAAGGAAATGAATTGCCTAATAAAAGGGAGATATAGGAAAAGGATAAATATAATGAAGAAAAGGCAAGGAGATAATTCCCAAGGGGATATTTCATACCCTTAGGGTTCCTTGAGGGCCAAGGGACCCGAGATAATTAGATAATGAGAAATGAAAAAATACTAATTAAAATTGGGTTAATTAGTGAATAACTTGGATGGGAAGGAAACACTCTCAACTGTGGGAATTTAACCTTCAAATTTAGTGGACGATGAGATAATCCCAAGATGGAGTTTTCCCTAAAATTTGAGAGGACAATGTTAAACGAGGAGAAAGAAATGGATTTTCCAAGTTATCATGTTAAAATGCCCTTTTAGTTCATTTTTTTTTAATAGCAATGGAGGGAAACGATGCCAGCCGTTGGATGACCGCGTGATCCAGGGGACCAAAGATCCAAGGGAAGTTGTGCATCATCTACCTTGAGTCCCAGTGGGACTCAGAGACATTTTGGGAATCAAATTTCCGATCACTGGAGATGATAAGTTGAAAATCTAACAAGCCCATCGCCTTCGGGAGAGTGTTCCAAAGCGTCTAGACCCAAGATTGGGGGGTTGTCATCGACGGGGGAAGAAACCCCCAAGTCGTAGGACACCCATGACCTAGACCTATATAAGGGAGGGTGCTCGGAGGTGCCAACATACCTAAAAAACCATCCCCATCGCTGCGGAACGCGAAGACGAGTGGAACGACAATCTCAATTGCCAATTCCAACCTAACCTACCCCCTCTGCAACCTACAACCCACGGAGGAGCTCCGACGAGTAGTTCGCGGTGAAGGTCAGGTTCATTTGCACAATTGAGTGGTGTGTTGAGTTCGGGTGATGAAGACGAAGCTTCGAGACCTCTCGGATTTCCTGCTGGTGGCTTGGAGCTTGAAGTCAACTAGCTAGTTGACTGATGTTCGTCGCACAGACGAAGGTAGATGACGACGGGCGGTCGTCGGAACACGGACTACTGTGATCTCGAGTAGGGATCAGACGGATGAGAGTGAGAGCAGCTAGGTTTGGGAGTGTGCATCATGGATCGTCCGATCCAGGGAACGGACCAACGGTCCACCCATCGAGTGGCTCGCAAATTTCCAGGTAAATTCCCTCTATGTTTAAATAATATTGAAAAAGGCTTTTTCTTGCAAAAATCCTATAAATTAGTAGGAACCTCGAATGAATAAACTTTATACATGAAAGTTGATCAGGAAAATATGAGGAATAAGTTCAAAATACTTTGAAAGCCTAAATTTGTGTTGTTTTGTAAAAGTATATAATTTTGATGAAAAAAGTGTTAAGTTGTGGTTAGAAACCCTAATTAATGATTAAGGGTGGATTTGATGTTGCAAATAAATTAATTCGAGTGTTGTTAACTTATTTAATGATTAAGATGAATCTTAACCTGTTTTGGAGATGGAATTGCAAGATTTAGGGTTTAAACCTCATATGTTGGATAATATCCTTAGAAAACCCTAAGTAAGGGGAAAGGGAAGAAAAGATATAGTTAATCCGAAAATTAGGGTTTTCTGTTCCAAACCTGATCTTAGGATCTTAATGAAAAATAAGATGGGATGGTTAGGGTTTGGTGGATATTTTGATAAAATTAGAGTAAAAGTGATAAAAAGGAAGTGAAAACCTAATTACGGTCAAAACCATTAAAAGAGCTAGAAACCCTAAGGGACGATTAGGCCTATTAGACTTGGATAACATGATCCATGATAGAAAATATTGGATGTGTATTTTAGGGCCAAATTGTGTGCTTTCTTGATTCTGGATTACTTGCTTGTTTGGATTATTCCTGCACTCGAGTCCGCCTGACAGGTATGTAGTTAATTATGTTAATTGCCTTAGTCTTCTGAAGGATTGACAAATGATTAATTGCATTGAATGCAATCTATCTATTGGATGTTCATACTTGCAATTATAATGTCCCTATGACTATCAAAAGTAAAGTATAAGTGTGTACACTCGCACCTACATGCCACCCTGATGAAAGATGCAAAAAGGGCAAGCCCAAGAGGGATGACCCATGCGCACCATGAGTGGTGACCCCAGGCACCAAGCTCAGGATTGAGAAGGTGGTCTTTATTGAATGACTAATGGGCACCATGAGAGGTGACCCCAGGCACCATGCTCAGGATGAAGAAGGTGGCCTTAAGTCAATGACAATGAGAAGCCCTAAGAGGGGGTAATCCAGGGTTTGCGCAAAAGCGATGGAGTGTGACACATTGAAAACCTAAATTGTATTTCTAAATAACATGATTGTGATAATTAGGTTGATAGCCTTATGTGTGACATTTTGGTCGTACCCACATACAGGCATATTCTTATATGCTGACTGATGTTTTGTTTGTTGGCGTTTTAGGTAAAACTCTTAAAAGGACAAATAGAAAAGTGACACATTGTGAAACTACAAAATAAAGTACGAGGAGGATTAGATAGCATAGTTTCATATTGAAGATAGAGGTAGAATTCTAAGTTTTCAAAAGGTATGCAAAGTTTTATTTTATACCAAAATTCTAGTTTAGTTGGTAGAATTTATTAATTATTATTGATTAATTGTCAAACCTTTAATTCAGTTTTTTTTTGGGAAAACGACTCTAACCCCTTGGTCTCCCTTAAGTGGGGGTTACTGGGAGGCAGGGTCGTTACAATTGGTATCAGAGCATAGGTTCCTCATTTAATCTTTAATAATTATTAAATTTTACAAATTCCATAAAACTGAGGGAGTTATTAGAGGATTTTTCGAAAGACTGAGGTGTCTAGAAAAGGATCACGTCTGGGGGCTGGAAATATTTTCCTATGCACCGCTAGTCGAAATATGAGGACTCCCAAATTAGTGTGGCTGTCTGGCCAATGTCTCAGGATTTGACTCAAAATAAGATACCTTTTAGGATTCTCTCATCTTGTTCATCCCTTCTCAACTCCAATGCTGTTAAGGATTTCAAGGATTTGGGTTTGCTCTCTCTTCCTCACCCTCTTGAGGTATGGGTAAAGTTGATAAGGTTTAAGGAATCCTCCACCAAATTAATAAAAGATACATAATAAAGATGTCATCGACATAAGTATACTTAGTTATGTATGGACTAAATGATATGTTGCATGCTTAAGTAGATGGCTCGTACAAAGATCGTCACTATCCCGCTGGCCACCAACGGCGGTGGGCCTCCCCGAAAAGAGAAGGGGTCTTCTGAGAAGAGGAAGCGAAATCATGGTGGAGAATCTTCAAAGAAGAGGAAGAGACCAGAGGAAACTACACCTGAGGCCCCCAACACTGACATGATGTCCTTCAGAAACCTTGATCATGAGGAGGGGCAAGGATATGAGGAGCAACATGTGTATGTGGAAGAAGCCCAGATGGAGGAGGACTAGGCCGGTGGATCGAAGCCAACTATGGTGGTTCAAACCACTAATGCAGTCTGGATGGAGCAACAAATTAAATTGGCTGACTGAGGCTATCCATGCCCTGGCCCTCAAGGAAATAACTAGAGATGAGAAGGGCGAGGTACTACCTATTCGTCCTCGACTGGGGACCACCATCCTAGACTTTGTCAAGCTGAACATCAAGAAGTTCTGGGGAGAGGATAAGTCTGAGGTGGTCGACAAGGTAGAGGCTTGGCTGCTCGCAGTCGAGAATGGGTTCCGCATGCTTGAGGTGCAACCAAATAAGAAGGTTCTTTTTGCTTCTCATCTCCTTGAAGGTGCAACCAAGATATGGTGGGAGAATCATATCATAGGTAGAGACCTAAGAGAAGAATTGATGGCATGGACTGACTTCAAGACTATCTTCATCGCCAGATTCATTCCCGTCTTAGCTAAGAAGGAGAAGGAAAGGAAGTTCACCAACATGACTCAGGGAAGCTTGTCAGTTGCGGACTTTGGTCGCAAGTTTTGCATCCTGGAATGGTTCAGATATAGGATGGATGAAGAGAGGAGAGTGGACCACTTCGTGGAGCATCTACACCCTGCCATCAAGCCTCATGTGATGGCTAATAAGCCAAAGACCTTCTCTAAAGCCTAGAACACCACCTTGGACATGGAAAGGATGGTGATGCCTGCACAGAATCCCTCTAAGGGATACCTGAATTTCACTGAGGGAGCCTAGGGACCAAAGAATGAGCACAAAAAGGGGCAATGGGACAACCATAGAAAAGGCAAGCATGGACACAAAGGCAAACCCTGTGGTGAAAATCATTTCCTGAAGTATCACGTCTGTGGACGGACACATCCTATAAAGTGATGCTTTGAGAAGAAGGTGTGTTTCTGATGTCACCAAGAGGGGAACTTCATCGCCAACTACCCTCAGCCTGACCCGAAGGGACCTTTGGGGTCACAACCGGTGGCAGCACAACTAGTAGCTGCAACACCCTCAGCAGGAGCACCTGCAGGAGCACCCCTAGCTAGAGAATGGAGGCAATCTAGAGTGTTCACCATTGACAATGAAGAGGCTCAGGCGAATGCTAATATGCTGATATAGGGTAATAAACCCTAGAGTTTTCCTTTTGTTCAGTAGGATATGTAATAGCTTTCTGATATGGTATGAACTATGTAGGCTTGTTGGAAGTCAAGGGACAGCATGTAAAAGCACTTTTTGATTTTGGTTCTACTAATACTTTTATTTAGAGAAATCTAGAAACTATTCTTTGTTTGGATATCAAGGATTTAGGGTACGTTTTAGATGCATGAGATATGCTAATGACATTAAGAAGTAATAGGGTTTCATGGCGGCGCAAGGGGAACTCGGGGGGAGAGGCGATTAGATTGGCGACATAGGGGGAAGTGAGATTCTAGGAAGAGGGCCGGAGTTTCACAGAGAGAAGGTGACAGACTGGATCAGAGACAAGAGAAAGGAGAGACGTGACCCCATAGGAGGCTACGATAATGGAAACGGCGGCGTTAGTGTTTTAGTCCCTGAAATCGGCTTCCAATTCCAGTACAAGGGCATGCACATAGTTCTTGTTCCGGCAACCATGGACATCGAGGACCCCCAGGGATCCAAGAAGGACATGACAGTGGGAAACAAGAGACCACGAGTCATAGAGGACATCCCACCGCTGGTGTATACTACAGAGAGCAACCCCAACTTGCAACAGGGGGGAACGGAGACGAAACCTCGTCTGCATGTCAATCCTTTAGCAAAGTTTTGGCTGGAAATGATTTTGTGGATGTTATCCCTGAGAACATGATGTTGGAGTCGCTTTTCGAGGTGAACCTGAATGAAAATGATGTTTCATTAGATAATGTTGCGGGCACCCCTATTATCTCTATTGCAGAAGAAGCGGAAGAAAATCTAGCAAGACCTTGGAGATATGCCATGGTGGTTAGACTAATTGGAAGTAATATTGGATATATGACCTTGAGGGAAAGGGTCAATCTGTTGTGGAATATTACTGACAGGTTCAATATGTTTGAGCTCGACCTGGGTCATTATGTGATTCAACTGTCATGTAAGAGGGATTACGACATGGTGATGATAGGAGGTCCATGGAAGATCTTCAGGTGTTGCTTAGTAGTCTGGAATTGGAACCCATGCTTCCAGCCAACTAAGGAGATGCCTACCCACATCATCACATGGGCGAGAGTCATGAATCTACCTATGCATTTATATGAAACACTATGTTTGAATACATAGGATGGGTGTTGGGAGGTCTCTTCAAGGTGGACGAACACACTCAATGCAGAACGCATAGTCGATTTGCTAGATTGGCTGTGGAAGTAGATACCAGAAAGGAACCAATCACTTCCATCATTATCAACGATCAGGAATACAAAATTATATATGAAGCTTTTCCAGAAACATGTAGTGGATGTGGACATCTCAGCCACCTACTAAAGAACTACCCTACAAGAAATAGGCAAGAAGGTAAAGGAAGTGAAAATGACACAACCCACAACTTTGAAGAAAGAGACGAATGGCAAACACATAAGAGAATCAATCAAATGAGGAGAAAGAAGAACAGTAGCATATGTAAAGATCAAGCTACCAGGAATAATAACAGATTTGAGAGCCTAAGTGATCATGAGGAGGATGACACTGAGATCTAGGAAATACATGTAGAACAGGAGGATCAAAGTGGAACCCATAAATATAAACAACAAGAAAAAGTGTGGAGGAAGAAGAAGAACACGGCTACGAGTAGTGAGACAACAGAAGAAAAAAGAGAAGCTCTGAAGGACATTTTGAACAATAAAGAAAAAATGACAGCAACCAAGGAAACGGAGAAAAGGAACAACCAAGAGGAAGAAGTACACGAAGTACACATGGTGGTAGATCCTGAAGCGGACAAGGTTATCACAGTTACAGAACAGGTGGAAGCGATGGAAGCAGACAAGGAAGTTGCAGCTAACAGGGACATGGGAGGAATACCTACTAAAAACTCTACAAAATATTAGTACCCTCCACATGTCGCAAGATTAAGGGAAGTAGTTCCAAAATGAAACAACCCAAGGCCCCACCACCTTACAACCAGAGAAGGAAGAGTCCCAGACTGAACCAAGAGGAGAATAAGGGCACCGTAGATCTAGAGGATATCACCTTGTAGAAGACCCAGTGAGGCCTCTTCTGGTGCTGGTATCCAAAACCTTTTTCTGTGTTTAATGATAAATACACTCTTCTAGAACATTAGGGGTATATGAAATGATGATACGTGCAGGGTGTTAAAAGAGATATGGTATACTCATAAACCTAATCTTGTTGCCATTGTTGAACCACGTATTAGTGGAGCTTTTGCACTCAGAACCATCTGTGCGTTGGGTTTCACAAACTCTCACCGGGTTGAAGCCAGAGGTTTTGTAGGTGGGATTTGGCTATGCTGGAAAGACAATGATTGCAAAATAGAAATCCTACTAAGTCACAAGCTATTTATCACTTGTAAGGTGAATGGAAGAACTTATATCACTGTCATTTACGCCAATCCTCATATTTCTATGCGGAAAAATCTTTGGAAACATATTCTGTATATGAGCAACACTATAAAGGAACCGTGGATAGTCGTGGGAGATTTCAACACTACTCTTAACCCAGATGAAAAAAAGGGGGAAAGAATTATAACTACGTTGAAGAATGTCTCTTCAATGATACTCTTTTGGAAGCAGGTTTGATGGATCTAGGTTTCTCAGGCCTAAGATGCACATATAAACATGGTATTCTTTTGGAGCGTCTCGATAGAGCAGTAGCTAATACTTCCTTTATCCAGGTGTGTGTAGATTTTTTTGTTGTTCATCTACCCAGGATTCTATCTGACCACTACCCTATCCTTATCAAGACTAGCAAACATCAAAAGAAGCACAGTCAATTCACGGCTAAGAACTATTGGGGAGACAATGTCGAGTTCAAACATATGTTGAACGGTAGCTGGCAATGTAATCTTGATTTTTATAGTGCTCTTAAAAATGCCAGGAGACATATGGAGGAATGGGACAACAAGTACAACAAAAAAGAGAGAGGAAATAAGGACATGCTTATTAGAAATCTAAACAAGATTCAAGCCATGTTGGAAGTTAACTATGATACTACCACCGATGAATTAATTCTTTCTATGCAGAACGAACTGGCAAGTATCCTTAGACATGAGGAGGAAGAGTGGAAAAGGAAAAGCCATGTGAATTGGTTGAAGGAGGGGGACAATAACACAAGGTTTTACCAGGCCTATGTGAACCAGAGAAGGAGGAGACAAAGCATCAATGCCCTAAAGGATGGTAATGGAACTTGGATCACTAACGAGGCAGAGCTACAAAGTCTTGTTTCGGCCCATTTTGAGGCCATCTTCATGACACCTACACGATCCTTTGATGCTTCCCAAAGAACCATACCTGTGTTTTTTAGAAGTCTGTCGGTGAGGGAAAAAAACTGATGGCGGCTAAGACAACTGAAGAGGAACTCCTCCGAGTGCTCAAGTGTATTGACCCCAATAAGGCTGCTGGACCGGATGGGATCATAGGTACTTTCCTAAAGAAGAATTGGAATATTGTTGCAAGTTCTGTCATGCTGACCATTACCAGAGCCAAACAAGGAGATATCCTACAAATGGAGATGTATAATTCTACTATTGTTCTTATCCCCAAGGTACAATGCCCTGAGAAGTGTGATCAATTGAGGCCTATTTCTTTGAATAATCTATGTCTGAAATTATGCTCTAAAATAGTTGTTGAAAGGTTGAAGAATTATATACCATATTGGATTTCAAGTGAACAATCCATTTTTGTACCAGGGCACAGAATCATAGATAACATTGTAGTTGTTCAAGAAGTTATCCATAAAATGAGAAGGAAACACACTTCTCATATGATGGCAGTAAAGATTGATTTATCTAAAGCGTACGACATGATGTCATGGGACTTCATTGAAGATACATTGAATCATACTGATATCCCAGGTAATTTGAAAAGGTATATTATGAACTCTATTACTTCTGGAAGCACTTCGATCCTATGGAAAGGAAAAGCTATGCCAAGCTTCAAGGCTATGAGCGGGCTGAGACAAGGAGACCCTATGTCTCCCTACCTCTTTGTATTATGTATTGAAAGGCTCAACCATATGATTTAGAACCGAGTTCGCAATGGAACATGTAAAATGATCAAACTATCGGCGACTAGTCTGAGTCTAGCGCATATGTGTTTTGTAGATGATATCATTCTTTTTGGGAAGGCGACCAATATTAAATGGATGACAGAATGCTTCAATGAGTTCTGCAAGGCTTCAGGGCAGAAGATTTCAATAGAAAAAACCTGCATTTTTTTCTCAAGAAGTGTACCAAGGAGTGTCGTTTCTACACAAAATTGTGGATAAGCACACATACGGAGAAGTGCTAAATAAAGTTTCTGATAGGATATTGTCTTGGTCGGTGAAGTGTATGTCTTTTGTAGGTAGAGTATGTCTGGCTAAGACAATGCTAACAGTAATGCCAATGTATCTAATGCAAACAACAGTTTTGCCACTGGGACTATGTGATCGCATTGATAGCACCATCAGGAAGTTCATTTGGGGTGGAAACAATGACAAACGGCCTATGTCCCTCATTGCGTGGAGTAAGGTGGTAAGCAACAGGGCAAATGGCGGGATATGAATCAAAACTATGAGAGACTGGAATAAGGATCTACTAGCAAAAAAACTCCTGGGATGTTGCCACTGAGAGGCCAACCATCTGGTGTAAGATGATGAACTGAAGATACAAGGATCATAAGGAAAAGGGAGAATTGTCCCTGTCCAGACTAGGGAAAGCTAATATTGAAGGAAAACATTTCATAGTGGACAATTCATATATCAAGCTGGGGTCAGGCAAAGATACCAATTTCTGGGATGAGGAATGGGTGAAAGGAAGAGGATACCTGAGAAATGAAGTTACAAAAATGATCTCATCAGATATTCAAGACCTCAAGGTCAATAGCGTGGTTATGGATAATGGATGTTGGGATGAGGGGTTCCTATCGGATTGGCTTCCGACACCTATTGTTGCTCAGATCCTGAAGATGCAACCTCCGGGGAGGAATAATGGAGGGGATGTTAGAGTATGGAAGCATACCAATACTGGGAAGTTTTCAACTAATACAACCTATAAAGCCATAAGAAGTGGGAGAGAATGTAATAGACAAGGGGAATGGAGGATTATTTGGGAGGCACATGTATCTTCTCGGGTAAAATTCTTCATGTGGACTCTATCTCATAATGCCATTCTGACTAACAAGAAGAGAGTAGAGAGGCAGATGACTATAAGCAGCACGTGTAGCAGATGCAATGTTATTGAAGAGGACAACCTTCATGCTTTAAGAGACTGTCATTACGCAAAGGAAGTTTGGAAGTTTCTCTATACCAGTACCACTCCACAACATTTCTTCACCGAGATGAACCTAGAAGCATGGCTATGCACTAACCTGAGGAGCAAGGAGAACAAGGTGAAATTCATGTATGGCTGCTGGCACATATGCAAAAGCCGAAATTATCATGTCATGGAGGGTAGGATGACGAATCCAGCCCAGGCCGCGTTGAGAGATCGAAAGGACGTTGAGCTGAGCACAGAAGCTTGGGGGAGCAAGCACAAGATGGATCAGGAACAACGTCTAAAAACATGGAACAAACCAGAGGAAGGCTACATCAAGATGAATGTCGACGCAGCCTTCAGGAGGAAAGGGGGTATTTGTGCTTATGTTGCTCGCAATTGGCAAGGAGATTGGTTGTTCGGAAAGAGCACTACCACACCTACAGATGACGCCTTGGAGGTAGAGGTGAAAGCTATTCTTTTAGCTTTGGTGGACGCCAATAACATTGGCCTAGAGAAGGTTATCATTGAATCTGACTGTAAAGTTGTGGTTCATATGTTCCACCAGAACCCGGGGAATGCACCTAGATTCACAACCGAGATTAGGAAGGCCATGATGCTAATGAAGGATGACTAGATGATAGGGCATGTGAAGAGAGAAAGAAACACCTTGGCCGACGCTCTGGCCAAGCACCACCATAATCAAAACCTCCACAAGGCACATTACATCCATCCACCGGATAGCTTTGTCCAAGTAGTGAATAAAGATTGTAATGGAAGTAGTACTGCCACTTTTATTTCTAGTTCAACTATAGATTATAATGGCAGCAGTACTGCCACATTTATTTCCAGTTCAAGAGTAGATTGTAGAAACCCTTATGAAAAGCTCCTAAGAGGACGGCGAGATGAATAAGATGGCCTCCTGACTTCCTCAAAAAAAGGATTTAGGGTATGTTTTGGATGTCACAAGTCTGAGTGGTCTATCTATACATCTCTATTGAAAACCCCTTTCTTGCTAGTTAAGTATTTGAACCATGAGCTTCCCACTGACTTCATCCTTTTCGATATGAATGATTTTGATGTGATCATCAGTATGGATTGGCTTTCCACCTACACAACCGAAATTGACTATAGGGAAAAGAAGATTCTTATTAGAAAAACCGGCCATCCACACTTCACTATTCGAGGAAGGAAGGATGCGACAACCAGCCTTTATGTGTCTACGTTTAAAGCTTAGCGGATGTTATCTAAGGGTTGTCGAGCCTACCTAGCCATAGTTTCTACACCCGAGGTTAAGGGGCAATCCTTAGAGGAGATAAAGGTGGTCCAGGGGTATGTGGATGTGTTTCCCGATGATCTACCAAGGATTCCCCCTGAGAGGGAGGTAGATTTCTCCATCGAGTTAGCTCCCGGGACTAACCCTATATCTAAGGCACCCTATAGAATGGCCCCTGCTGAGTTGCTCGAGTTGAAAACCAAGTTGCAGGAGTTTTTGGATAAATGTTTTATCTGACCCAGTACACCACCTTGGGGATCACCAGTCCTCTTTGTAAAGGAGAAGGATGGGTTGCTTCGGATGTGTATTGATTATCAGATGAACAATCAGGAAACCATGAAGAATAAGTATCCTTTGCCTACGATAGATAACTTGTTCGACCAACTCAAATCAGCTAGAGTCTTTTCCAAGATCAATTTGAGGTCGGGTTACCACCAGGTGAGAGTAAGGAGTGAGGATATACCTAAGACAGCTTTCTGAACCTGATATGGACACTATGAGTTTGTGGTCATGCCGTTTGGATTATCCAATGCACCTAGCATCTTCATGAACCTCATGAATAGTGTGTTTCATCCTTACCTTGACTCTTTTGTGATAGTGTTCATAGATGACATCTTAGTGTATTCGGATGACCCAGCCCAACATCGTGACCACCTGGGTAGAGTCCTTGATATCCTGAGAAAGCATAAGTTTTTAAGAAAGTTCTCAAAATGTGAGTTTTGGATAGACCAAGTCATGTTTCTTAGACACATCATCTCAGGAGGAAC
The DNA here is from genome assembly GCA_963693085.1 of Alisma plantago-aquatica. Taxonomy (NCBI): domain Eukaryota; kingdom Viridiplantae; phylum Streptophyta; class Magnoliopsida; order Alismatales; family Alismataceae; genus Alisma; species Alisma plantago-aquatica. Next base: position 1,957,960,692 of record OY856409.1, on the reverse strand, counting down.
AATCTCCATAGATCCAACCAAAGTATCAGTAATACGTGACTGGTTGACACTGAAGAACCCCTCCGAGATACGCAACTTCTTGGGTTTGGCCAAATATTACCGTCGCTTCATCAAGGACTTGTCAAAGACTATTTTTCCGCTGACCATGTTAACCCGGAAGGATGTGAAGTTTGTGTGGTCTGACGTATGCGAGGCTCATTTCCAGAAGCTGAAGGAGATGTTGACCACTGCCCCTATGTTGACTTTGTCTTCTGGCAATGAGGGTTTCATGATATTCACCGATGCTTCTAGGATGGGACTTGGCTGTGTGTTGGAACAAAATCGGCATGTGGTTGCATATGCTTCCCGGTAGCTCAAGCCCAATGAGGTGAATTACTTGACACATGACCTGGAGTTAGCTGCTATCATCCATGCCTTGAAGATATGGCGACATTACCTATACGTTGCTACCTTTGAGATCTTCACCAACCATAAGAGTTTGAAGTACCTACTGACATAGAGAGATCTGAACCTATGACAGTGACAATGGATGGAGTATATGAAGGATTATGATTTCACCATCACCTATCATCCGGGTAAGGCGAATGTCATTGCTGATGCCCTCAGCCAGAAACAGCTTAAGTGTGCAACTGTATTGTCCAGTCAGTGGAAGAGTTTGGAGGAGTTGGTGGAATGGACTCCACAACCGCTTGAAGATCGAGTTCGGTTGGCTAATATTCAGATCCAGTCTGAGCAGTTAAACAAGATCATAGCAGCACAATTGACCAGTGGAGAGCTAGAAAAAATTAAAGGTTTGATGACGAAGCCACTGACTCATCTATCTGTGGGAGTAGACAGAGGAATCAGGTTGGAGAATCGCATATGGGTTCCGGTAGATTCGTCGATAAAGGAACATATTCTACAAGAGGCTCATGGATCCAAATACACAGTGCACCCAGGAACTACAAAGATGTTTAAGGACCTGCAGTGGCTTTTCTGGTGGCTAGGAATGAAGAAAGACATTGCGGCATGTGTGTCCAATTGTCTTACGTGCCAAATGGTGAAGGCTGAACACCAAAGACCCGATTGGCTGTTACAGTTGATAGAGATTCTAGAATGGAAATGGGAGCATATCACCATGGACTTTGTGGTGGGTCTACCCCGGACCAAAAAAGGTCATGATGCGACATGGGTCATGGTAGATCGTCTTACCAAGTCAGCACACTTCCTCACCTTAAAGACCACTCCTAAGGTGTCAGACTTAGCTGAGCTGTATATCAGGGAGATAGTACGTTTGCATGGCGTACCAGGTTTGATTATCTCAGATAGAGACCCAAAGTTTACCTCCATGTTGTGGAAGCAAGTTGAAGAGGAACTGGGTACCAGGATGAAGTTTAGCACTGCTTATCACCCCCAGATGGATGGTCAGTCGGAAAGGACAATTTAGACACTAGAAGATTTACTGAGAGCTTGCGTACTTGATTGGGGTGGCTCATTAGAGCAGTACCTACCCTTAATAGAATTTTCCTACAACAATATCTACCAAGCCAGTATCGGGATGCCTCTGTATGAAGCTTTGTATGGGAGACTGTGTCGGTCCCCACTTCATTGTGATGATGTGGGTGAGAGGACCTTGTTGAGGTCAGATGAGCTCCAAGTGTATGCGGATAAAGTTTCTTTGATCAAGTAGAGGCTGAAGAGAGCCCAGGATCGACAGAAGTCATATGCTGATGCAAAGTGGACTGATGTGCATTTCACTGTAGGGGAGCATGTGTTTCTAAAAATTCGACCTCTCTGAGCTATAGCTAAGAATAGAGGAAAGTTGAGTCCCCGATATGTGGATCCATTTGAGGTGTTAGAATGGATTGGTGAAGTTTCCTATCATTTAGTGTTACCCCCTTAGTATAGCATGATGCATGATGTGTACCATGTGTCCAACCTAAAGTGATATGTGCAAGATATGAGCCATGTGCTAAGCATTGAGCCGATTGAACTTCAAGGGAAGCTGACCTATCCTGAGACACCTTTGCAGATTCTAGATACCAAGGTGAAAGAGCTCATATGCAAGAATATAGAGATGGTAAAGGTTATTTGGAAGCACCATGGAGAGGATGAGGCCACATGGGAGTTGAAGACGGACCTGGAAAAAGCATACCCAGACTTATTTGTTTGATTGTTGAATTTAGAGGACAAAATTCCTATAAGGAGGGGAGGATGTTATAACCTCAATTTTCTGAATAATGTAATGAGATGCGTAACACCTTTTCTTTAATGATGAAAAAAATATGTGATTGATTTGTTTTCTTTAAATGGTGGATTTTGTGTGTAATGGCCTTGATTGAGTTTAATTGGGCTTAATTGGCCATTAGGCCCATTTGAAAAGAAATAGAAATAAAAAGGAAAGGAATTGACTAATAAAAGGGAGATATAGGAAAAGATAAATATAATGGAGAAAAGACAAGGAGATAATTCCCAAGGGGAGATTTCGTACCCATAAGGTTCCTTGAGGGCCAAGGGACCCAAGATAATTAGATAATGACAAATGAAAAAGAAATACTAATTAAAATTGGGTTAATTAGTGAATAACTTGGATGGGAAGGAAACACTCTCAACCGTTGGAATTTAACCTTGAAATTTAGTGGACGATTAGATAATGCCAAGATGGAGTTTTCCCTAAAATTTGAGAGGAAAATATTAAATGAGGAGAGAGAAATGAATTTTCCAAGTTATCATGTTAAAATGCCCTTTTAATTCGTTTTTTTTATAATAGCAATGGAGGGAAACGATGCCATCCGTTGGATGACCACATGATCCAGGGGACCACAGATCCAAGGGAAGTCATGCATCGTCTACCTTGAGTCCTAGTGGGACTGGGAGACATTTTGGGAATCAAATTTCTGATCGCTAGAGACGATAAGTTGAAAATCTAACAAGCCCATCGCCTTCGGGAGAGTGTTCCGAAGCGTCTAGACCCAAGATTGGGGGGTTGTCATCAATGGGGGAAGAAACCCCAAAGTTGCAGGACACCCATGACCTAGCCCTATAAAGGGAGGGTGCTCGAGGGTTCCATCATACCTAAAAACCATCCCCATCGTTGCGAAACATGATGACGAGTGGAATGACAATCTCAATTGCCAATTCTAACCTAACCTACCCCCTTTGCAACCTACAACGCACGGCAGATCTCTGACGAGTAGTTCACGATGAAGGTCAGGTTTGTTTGCACAATTGAGTGGTGTGTTGAGTTCGAGCGACAAGGAAAAAGTTTTGAGACCTCTCAGATTTCATGTTGGTGGCTTGGAGCTCAAAGTCAACTAGCTAGTTGACTGTTGTTCGTCGCACAGAAAAAGGTAGATGACGATGGGCGGTCATCGGATCGTGGATTACCATGATCCTGAGAGGGGATCAGATAGACGAGGGGGAGAGTGTCTATGTTTGGGCATGTGCATCAGGGATTGTACGATCCAGGGAGCGGACCAGCGGTCCACCCATCGAGCGGCTCACTAATTTCCAGGTAAATTCCCTCTCTGTTTAAATAATATTGAAAAAGGCTTTTCTTGCGAAAATCCTAGAAATTAGTAGGAACCTTGGATGAATAAATGGTATACATGAAAGTTGATTAGAAAAATACAAGGAATAAGTTAAAAATACCTTGAAAGCCTAAATCTATGTCATTTTGCAAAAGTATATAATTTTGATGAAAAAGGTGTTAAGTTGCGGTTAGAAACCCTAATTAATGATTAAAGGTATATTTGATGTTGCAAATAAATTAATTCGAGTGTTGTTAACTTATTTAATGATTAAGATGAATCTTAACCTGTTTTGGAGATGGAATTGCAAGATTTAGGGTTTAAACCTCATATGTTGGATAATATCCTTAGAAAACCCTAAGTAAGGGGAAAGGGAAGAAAATATATAGTTAATCCGAAAATTAGGGTTTTGTGGTCCAAACCTGGTCTTAGGATCTTAATGAAAAATAAGATGGGATGGTTAGGGTTTGGTGTATATTTTGTTAAAAGTAGAGTAAAAGTGATAAAAAGGAAGTGAAACCCTAATTATGGTCAAAACCCTAAAAAGAGCTAGAAACCCTAAGGGACAATTAGGCCTATTAGACTAGGATACCATGATCCATGATAAAAAATATTGAATGTGTATTTTAGGGTCAAATTGTGTGCTTTCTTGATTCTGGATTACTTGCTTGTTTGTACTATTCCTACACTCGAGTCTTCCTGATAGGTATGTGGTTAATTATGGTTAATCGCCTTAGTCTTCCGAAGGATTTCCAAATGATTAATCACATTGAATGCAATCTATCTGTTGGATGTTCATACTTTCAATTATAAAGTCCCAATGACTATCACAAGTAAAGTATAAGTGTGTACACTCGCACCTACATGCCACCCTGATGAAAGATGTAAAAAGGGCAAGCCCATGAGGGATGACCCATGGGAACCATGAGTGGTGACCCCAGGCACCAAGCTCAGGATCGAGAAGGTGGTCTTTATTGCATGACTAATGGGCACCATGAGAGGTGACCCCATGCACCAAGCTCAGGATGGAGAAGGTGGTCTTAAGTCAATGGCAACGAGAAACCCTAAGAGGGGGTAATCCAGGGTTTGGGCAAAAGCGGTGGAGTGTGACACATTGAAAACGTAAATTGTATTACTAAATAACATGATTGTGATAATTAGGTTGTTAGCCTTATGTGTGACATTTTGGTTGTCCTCACATACCGACATATTCTTATATGCTGACTAACGTTTTGTTTGTCGGCGTTTTAGGTACAACTCTAAAAAGGAAAAACAGAAAAGTGACACATTGTGAAACTACGAAATAAAGTACGAGGAGGATTAGATTGCATAGTTTCATATTGAGGATAGAGGTAGAATTACAAAGTTTTCAAAAGGTATGCAAAGTTTCATTTTATACCAAAATTCTAGTTTATTCGGTAGAATTTATTAATTATTATTGATTAATTGTCAAACCTTTGATTCGGTTTTTTTTTGGGATAACGACTCTGACCCCTTGGTCTCCCTTAAGTGGAGGTTACCGGGAGGTGGGGTCGTTACATTCTTGGTTACCCAACTCAATATTATACAGCTTATGCTAAGAACATCCTTATAAGATGACTACCATTGTCCTCTTAATGATTGTAAACCATTCACATACCGTTCACTCCATAAGGGTATGTTATCATCTCTGTCCTCATACCTCATAGCAACATTCCAACTCACATAATCTTTTATCCTTGGTGTATGGCATGCATATTGTCCTATCTCTCACTCCCATAACAAGAGGAAATAAGCATTTGGTTGCAGTCCAAACACCAAGTTCTTCCCATTCCTAGAGTACAGATGGTACATCCCACCTTGCCAATACACCTTCAAATCTAATTTGAAACATGCAACATACATCTCTACATCACGATCATATCAATATCAAAGTTACTTCCATGGAAAACTGATCTTGAGCCCAATTGGGTCATCACACAATCCTTGGTCATCTCCTCTAGGTCTATAGGGTGCCGGCACTTTTGGGGTCATCCCTCTTCCCTTATGCATCTAGAGAGTGCCCTCCTCATATGCCCTTGGGGTCCGATGAGTTCATGAAGGTGATTAATCTCCTATCCCATGGCCCTCGGACAATGATATTTGTTACCTCCCGACCCTATGGTCATGTGCAACTAGGGAATTAGGCAACTCCTACTTCCATCGGTCTTATCCTGGGATAGACTTAGGATTCTAATATAATACATGTCCAACTTATAACCTTAGCCAAGTCTCCATCATCTCTCTCTGCATTCTTGGGCTGACTTTCATCCTTTCATAGGGGTCATGGCGACCTGCCTACCTTGGTCAGGCCCCATACTGGTTAACTCCATGGTAACACATCCACATGCACTTAGAGATGGTTATCTATGGGTCTACAGGTTCATTCTCATACTATGAACTTTTCACTTAGCTTCTCAAGATTCTATGAGACCTCTTAGGGTTTCCTCAAACCTAACCAAAAATTGGTATACATCCTACAAAAGGGTCCCTCTCCCAGGATGGGAGAAAACTACATCTTGATAACAAAGGTCACAACGTCCTTATGTCCAGGGTTTGCATCCACCTAAGCGTGATTAACCCAAGCATGATACTAAGGCACAAGCAGACCGCCTACTAAACCATGCTAGGTCATACTTGTTCTCATTCCTCAACAAGATCATACCTTCCCATGTCACCAACTTAGTTGTGAGGGGTTCATCAAACATACTTTAGACTTAAGGGGTTTTCCTTTCCTTTAAACACAAGGAGTTCCATGCTCAAATCTATAGAACCTCAAATCTGATTATGAGCATCAGGTACACCACTTCCCCACTTAGGCCTAGGAACCCTAGGTTCACTTTTTGGATGTCTAGCTGCATGCTCAACCTTTTAACCACAAACCAAGCATGTACAAGGTATGACATGCACTTCCTATTATCTTTCTACATAAGCAACACCTCAGATTTGAGTCCTCCTCAAGGATATCCAACTAGGTAAAAGGCCTCACAACTTGCTACTAAACCTCTTCATGGTCTTAAGGAACTCTTTTGCTTAACTCAGAAGGTAAACACCTATACCACAAGCACATAGGTACCAGAAATTTCATCCTCTCTCTAGGGTTTGATTCCTCTAAAGGCAACTAAGATAAAATCAGCCTCCAGGGATCGTGCATGAGGCATCCGTAACCTTTCACTTAGGTCACATCATCCTCCACTCCTCAGGGTTCCTCCTTGCCCGGAGTCTAAACTTCGAACCTTCTAGCTCGGTCCCTTCTCTCTCTCTCTCTCTAGAGCTTAACCCTACAACAACCTTACTATTGGAGGTCCTCTCTCTAAGGTGGATCAAGATTTCAAGCGTACAACTTCATGACAGAAACCTATGTTCTCCCATGGTTATCTAAAACTCTTTATGCTTATCTCATAAGCTATCCAACATACTCTCCTAGCCAAGGTTTTAGACAATTGTCAGCCCTTTTGAGGTACTTTGGGTGCAACTTTTCCATGCTCATATAAGCTCATAGGGATTCTATATGGTCATCACTAACATCATCAATGAATGAGCTATCCTTCCCTCTACCATGCATGACCCTTCCCAGGGTTGGGTCACCAAAGGTACTAGGTCAACCAACCTCACATGGCTCATATCGTCATGGGCATCCAAAAGCATGTCCAACCACACACCTGGTCTATCATGACATCTACCTCATCATGTCATCTCTCTCTCTCTAACCACCACTTAGGGTTAGAATTAGCATCATCCTTAGAGGATGTGCCATGTCTCTACATATAATGGAGGTCTCTACCTCCAAGACTAACTCTCATTACTCATCCTCCTAACAAGAAGGTCTAGCCTTAGGTCTCTCCTGAGGGCATGAAAACTCATGTCATACGACCTAAGAATGCAACTATTCTTTAGTTTGCGCTTAACTATTAAGGTTATGTCCATGAAATCTCATTTACATGCTTTTCATTAATTTGGTGGAGGATTCCTTAAACCTTATCAACCTTACCCATACCTCAAGAGGATGAGGAAGAGAGAGAAAACCCTAATCCTTAAAATACTTAACAACATTTGAGTTGCGAAGGGACGAACAAGATGAGAGAGTCTTAAAAGTATCTTATTTCGAGTCAAATCCGAACACATTGGCCAGGCAGTCACACCAATCCGGGAGTCCTTGTATTCCAACTAGCGGTGCAGAGGAAAATATTTCCAGCCCCCGGACGTGATCCTTTTCTAGACACCTCTTCTTTTAGAAAATCCTCTAATAACTCCCTTGGGATCTATAGAGTTTGTAAAATTTAATAATTATTAAAGATTAAATGAGGAACCTAGGCTCTGATACCAAATGTAATGACCCCACCTCCTGGTAACCCCCAATTAAGGGAGACCAAGAGGTCAGAGCCGTTATCCCAATTTTCGGATCAAAGGTTCAATAAATAATCAATAATAATTAACAAATTCTATCAAACTATACTGAAAAGTTGTAATAAAATATACATTTTTCATACCTTTTGAAAAACTTGGATTTCTAAACTTCTATCTACATACGAGGACTATTCTAACTAATCCTCCTTTCACTTTAATTCATGTATTCACAATATGCCAATTTACTATTTGTCCTTTTGGGTTTTGTATCTAAAATGCCGACAAAAAAATGTCAGTCAGCATAAATGAATATTTTGATATGTGAGGGAACCAATAATCGTGCAACTATGATAACAATGTAATCAAGAAATTATCTTTTAACAACCCAGATTACGTCTTAAGAAATACTACTCAATCCTTACCTATCCCCTATCTCGGTGTTGTCCCTGCAGCAGACTTGGATACTACCTCTCTCATATGGTAGATCCTTACCGCCATGGCCCTACCTCATAGGTACCCAATACTTAGGGTTATGGAGTCGCTTTTCCCTACCCAAATGTAGTCCAATCCCTGACTCATGGTGACTTGATGGACCTACCCCATTGGTATCCATGTACTAAGTCATCCAATGACCTGATGGACCTACCCCATAGGTAGCCATGTACTAGGTCAATCTATCAAGTTACAGAGGGGACTAGGATCTGAGCTAGTAGGCACATAACTTAGGTGATGTCCTAACAGACTTAGGGTCATTATTTAGTAACTTATTTCCTTAATTTGAAATAACCAAAGTTTTTCTCTTCTTTTACCCTAAATTAGGGTTTCTATATGTATTATCCTACATACATAGATTAAAACCCTAAGTTAATCAACTTTTCATGTAAAATGAATTGAAATGCTACTTTACTATTTAACAGGTTAATACTTCTCAAATTAACCTATTAAACAACAAAGATTCATCCTTTATACTCAATTAGGGTTTCTAATTACCTTTTAATACCTTTTTCTAGAAAATTAATACAATTTAGAAAAATGAGACCAAACTAGGTTACCAAACCATTTTTATCTTGTTTCTCGTATGTTTCTGATAAACGTTCATATATAAAGTTTGTTAATATGAGATTCCTAGCTATTTCTATGAATTTCGCAAGGAAAAAGCCTTTTTCTGGATTATTCTAGCAGAGAGAGTTATTTATTGAAATTCGATGGCCGTTTGATCAATGGTCCGCTTGGACTCCACAGGATCAGACGATCCTCATTGTGTGCCTCCACTAACTTGATCGCACGCGCTGACCCCAACGCCGACCCGTTGGATCTCTCACAAGTCCACTGTGGACCTTAATCTGAGGGATGCTTCTCCTCGTCTTCCTCTTTCCTCAGGAACTAGCCCACGGTAGTTCTGCGGCGGCGCTCTCACCAGAGAGAAGTCGATCTCGAGAGGGACATGGAGCTAAGGGTCTGGAAGCAATTGTTCGATATCGTGAGGGTGTGAGGAGTCAAGAGGGGATCTATATATAGAATGTGGGGGATCCTTTAGGGTTCCTTCAACCCCGCCGCCTCCCTAGACCTCAACCCAATTGGGTGTTTTGTCTAGAGGCTTCGAGAGGTTACCAATCCAGGGTCCAAAGGGTTTGTGATCCTCTCTTGGTTCTAATGGAAATATTTCCATGAACGCACATCCACTGGAATGAGAGGAAATCGAAGGGGAAAGTCCCCCCTATGCTCAGCCAGAGTCCGAGTTCCTCTGGAACTCAACGATGAGTGGTGCTCGTTGGATCAAGATCCAACGGCCCTCATCCTTCGTGCTTAACCAAAAAGGAAAAGATTTCCTAATTTCAATATAAATGCATATTTTTTAGGATAATTTGAAAAAGCCATAACTCTCAATTCATAACTCCTTTTTATTTCAAATTTTAAGGGAACCTCGTTAATGATTTTATCTCCCATCATGCCAAATTTGGGATCATTATATAAAGAAGACATGCCCTTTTCTTCAATTGCAAGTTAACCATTAAATATTTATATTTTCCACATATTTTCTCTTTCCCTTGCCCTTATAGTATTATCCTGAGTTCCTTGAACCTTAAGGAACCTTAATGGCTTGAAATCCCATCTTGGGAAAAACTTCCTTAGCCTTTTATTCTGCTTTTATCTATTTTCTTATTTATTCCTTTATTAAGATATTCTTTTGTAAGGATTTCTCATTATCTTACTTCTCCTTTTTCCTCTTTTCATATTTCTTTTATTAGAAATCATATGTAAACGAATTTTACTCAATTGTGGCCATTAATGCAACTTTCTAGATATTTCCAAGTATTTCTCATAAATACTTTTGCTTAATATCCATTATCATGTATCTTTTTCCATTACTTGGACTTTTCTTCTTTTCTTCTCTTTTATATCCTTTATTGGATTAATATAATAATAGGAACCATGAAATTCCTAATGTAAGGGAGATTTGCAAAGAAATCCCTTCTTTGAAGAAAAGCATACAACCTTTTTCAATTAAGTCCAAATTCACAAAAATCATTATATTTCAATCATGATAACACATGCAAAATTGGGGTTGTAATAGAAATCCTAGAGAGAGAGGGAGAGTTAGGGTTTGAGAGGAGAAAGTGGTGGAATTGCTGATGTAGGGTTTCTCTATCCAAGATATGATGAAATCAAGTAAGTTTAGATTCTTTGCATAGAATTTAATGGTAAATATTCTCACACATGTCAAGTTTTTGTCCCTCCTCCGATTTGATCCAAAATGGTATTAAAACTTTCCCTTTTATCACTCTTTCTTCATACTCCCTCATTTTTAGGGTTTCTGAGTTGAAAGGAAGAAGAATCGGGTGAATTGCTAGGGATTTGCTATGAGATCGAGATTTTTAGGTATGAGCTATGTTTTTTAGGTGTTTTCACACCTTAGGGTGAGTGGGAACTTCCTTTAAACAATATATTGCACGAACATTGGTTAAATCATCCATAATCTTTATTTGCATAGTATGCAACTACAAACCCCGAATTGTCTATTTGATCTAAGTTGTTGCAAAATGACATGAAATGGAATCTTCTACTGTTTGGATGAATTTTAGATGATAAAATGATATTACAAATGTATATAATACATCCTAATGAGAATTCCTTAAGTATTCGTAGAGATTATAAGAGTAAACTAAAATATAGGGAATTTGTCTATGACTGAAATTGCTATATAATTAAATGGATAAATTTGTTTATCTGGATCCCCTTGGTTATGAATGATTGTTTATATGAATTCACAGTACATATATGTCAGATACTATCTTGTATTTCATTTAAGGTGAATAGTGTTTGTTTGATATCTCAGTAAAGAGGGTGAAACCCTAGATGCGAGGAAAGTTGGATATTTGCGAATAGATATCGTGAAATCCATTTGAACAGATTTTCTTGACATGATAAACTTTATTTATTCAATTTTATTAGTGATGCATATTATCTTAGTGAATGGCATGGAAACCCAAATTCATCTCAGTTCCAAGGTTTCATACATATATTGATTTTATATGATTTGTTGATAGTAGTCTTTATTCAGTGAATGTTTATGTCGTATGAAATCCTTATGAGTGCCATGTGATAAGTGAATGAGGTAAATGAAACCCTAAGGATAGGGTATTCAATGAATTAAGCATTGTGATTACCATGTTATCAGTATGAGATGTGGTGATGCTTAATAATTCAGTTGTGGTAAATGTTATCAGATGGTCTATGAAATGAATGGTTTACAAAGATAAATTAAGATATGTAATGTGATGATTGAATTGTGAATGTAAAGAGTGAATTAGACATGTAGATGCCCTGAACACTGTAGATTCCCTATGAGAGGTTTGCATCGTAGGGATGAAATGACCTAACCCTGTCAGTGTCTAGTATACGGGGGTCGGAACGTACTAACAGGTGGTACGGGGGATGAAGCCCTAGTGGAAGTCTCCTTAAAAATATAGTATGTAGTGTCCAACATCAACCAGAGATCCTGGTGGCACAAGAGCACAAAAAAGCCAATAGGTGGCATGACACACCGCCTGTGTACCCAGGTCGAGAGGTGGAGTCTGAGATATCTGGTCACTCCCATTAGCCACCGAGAGGCAGACATACCGAGGCCCGCTGTAGATGGGGTCTTACTCGAGAGATAGGCTTAGGAACCCAGGCATGCTTCTAAGCCTTGTACAGTGAGATCATAGCTTGCCATTATTCTTTCAATGTTGTGGTACACCTCATGTGGGTTCAGGGCATAATAAGATGAATGAGAGGTTAAACAAGTGTGTGTAATTATTCAATTATTCTTTGTATGTTTCTGAATTATTAGTTCTCTTTATGTTCAATCAAGCATTTCATATATTGATTCACTCTTGTAGATATCTAGAGTATCCTGCCATATTTATGATTTTCAATTATTAGACTCTTTAAAGTTTACTATTGTTATAATTGATATTAGTTGCTCAAAAGTATATTTGTAATTATATCAGTGCTTTAGACTGTGTCTTTGAAGTACTCATTCACTGAGCAAGTAGGCTCACCTCTCTACTCACAATTTTTAGGGAAACCACGTGGACTTGAAGAAGGTCAAAGAATCAGAGTAGATCTACCACATGAGTTAAGTATGAGATTAGTTATGTTCAGTCAGTCCATGTCACTCTAGGTCCTTGTATAGATGTGAGACAATTGTAAATGATGTTAGTATCTTCATTTCCTTAATAAGAGAGAATGCATTTGATTATCATGTCGTATGTACATGGAAGTGTGAGAAATAGAATCAATGTACGGATGTGTATCATTAATTTTGAGCTCATATTAGAGTAATCAAGGTTTAACTCTCTTGTAAAGTTTGTTTATGTGATTCAATGCAAGAAAACAAAGAGTTTGAAAAGAAAGAAAAAAAAAGGTTGGGAGTGAACTTTGTATTAAGTATAATCCTCAAACTAATGCCTGAATCTGATGATTAGTGGTAATCGTGGGATGCAGATGTGACATATTTGGTATCAGAGCTTAGGTTGAGTTGTCAAGGACCATTAGGATAGAAAGTCAGAGTTATAAGTGTGGCAGATAGTAGGCGATGTGTCTTTAGCTCTGGGAGGTCTGGGTATTTGGATACACTGGCCAGGTATCTGAATACTTAGGTTGACCAATATAAAGCTACTCTGTCTATTCTTCTCTAGATTCCCTAGCCAGGTATGTAGAGGAAGGATGGGATAGAGAGAAACCCTAGAAATCTTAGGGTTAGGAGATCGGAAAGTAACGAAGGAGTAAGAGATTAAACATAGATTGTGATACAACACTTGCTTTATATTGCTTCTTTGATTGGAGATCAATAGAAATGCTCTTATATATATGAATTTAGATTATTAGTTTTTTGAATATATATGGTTCTTTTATATTGTTGTGTATCATGAAGTGATTCAGTTATTGTTTATATTCTTTCTATCAAGTAGACCAGAAGTTATGTTTAAATGATTTTTCCCTAAGTGGATATTCTTTCCACATGTTTGTGATTAATAGGAGTTGGTTAATCTTGAATATCTCTTGGCTTCAGGACTGCAGGTTCAGCTTGGTCCGGCTGGCGGGATGCATTACTAGGATCTAATGAATCCTATTAACAATATAATAAGAGTAGACTCTGGATATATTAGACCGACATCATAGTGAGAATGTCCATACACTAAGATGTTGGAATATATGGGAAAGAATAGAATAGCTAAGAATCAGTTGAAACTGATATATGAAATCAAAATTTGCGGCCTCATATGAGAAACCCTTAATTGGGAATAAAGGAAAATGACATAAGGTTCAGATTAAGTTTAATTATTAGTATTATATGAACTTTAAATATGAAATATGGAAAAGATATGATAAAAGTACGTAAAGGTCAACATAGTTAGAATCAATCATGAGGAATGGATCATATAATTGGGTACAATGCTTTTATGTACTCCAAAGCAAAGGGAAAATAGAAGAAAGGAGTTAAATATACAATAAGTACATAGAAGTGAAGAGTCTTCAGAAGAGTTAAAGTAAAGAGAATTAGATGAACACGTAAATCATAAGACTAGGATAACAAACTTAGTTGAAACAAAGAGAAATGTTAGAAATGATGAGCATGATTAAGGAATGATGGTTATGATATAATTGAGAGCATGGAATTTATACCTTTATTATGAAGTTTAATACATGCATCCTTACTACCTTTGGGTTCTAAGTTGATAAATGTATATTTATCCCTTTTATTTTTATATTTTTGATATTTGTTTATGATTATTTTGTTATTTATTCTCTTAGTTTCATAATTAATTGTTTTATTTTATATTTTTCTCTTTAATTGGAGTTTTAATTTTATTTTCTTGGGTTTTATAGGAAAATTACACAATTTTCATCAGTCCTGAAATTCATATATACCGTCCACCAAAAGTGACATAACTCTTGCGTTCGAACTCCAAATTAAGTGCATAAGTATTCATTGGAAAGGGGATTTAATTTAATAAAATAAAATCATATTATTTGTACCGCTTTTGTGCTTTTAATGGGAGAGAAATACGTTCGAAATTACTGATGTGAGAATCTGCATTAAAGGGAGTTACATGGTCAAGATAATTAAAGAAAACAAACTTTCGATTTGACCAGATCCAGAAAATTCAAAAATTGGTCTCCCTCTCTCTTTTCCCCCTCTTTTGAGGGCAGTCTACCCCCTCTCCCTCCTATAAAAGGAGAGACTCTTCACTTGTAAAAGTATTTCGTTCTTCATTCCATTTCATCTAATTTTTAGTTGTAGACCACATCTTGTATAATGTTGGATCTCATTTTAGTTTTCATTTCTTATGGTCTTTTTATGTCTGAGTAAATCTCTTTGGAGAATGGGAGTAGCCCCTTAGCCCGGTTCTATTCAATATAATCAATTATATTCCTCCATTGAACAAATGTCTTCTATCTATTTATGCGTGGTTATTTCGATGATCTGATATATTCTTATGGAGTGATATGACCGTGGATCTTTGTAAGAACGAAACAATAGTCCTTTAATTATGATTATCATCTTTTCGTCTTTTTAATCTTATTCTTGTTATAATATTTTGTGACGTGACCACCTGAGCCTTGGGTTTGAATGCCAGTTTAAATTCACATGCTTTTTGATATGATCGTGGATAATGGCATGTTGGACGGTTGGGCAATGATCCGTGAATATCGGGACCAACAGGTTCATGGTAAGTCCGACCCTTGTGAGTTTGTTCATAAGGACATGTAACCACAATGTCCTAATTTGATCCTTGGAGTTTAGAATTTGATTAGTTGAATAAGAACATGATTTTGGTGGTAATCTTCCAAACCCCAGATCTTTATTTCTTGATTAGTTAAATTTTATTTCAGCACTTTTATTTTTGTTCTTAGTATTAATAACTCTCTCAAATCGGGATTTAATTCTTGTACTTGCAATCGGATTTGTATTTCAACTTTTCTTTTTCTCCATCCCTTGGATCGATACCTATCTATACTAAGTTGACTTGTTGTTCACAACAAGTTGACAACCGGGTTAGAAGGTTAAACTATAGGACTTTTTCTAGTGATTGTTGCGTGTACAATGACGTGCATCATAAGTCTCTATAGAACAACAAACTAGTTTCTAAAAGATGAACAAAAGCGTAGCTTAACAAATGAATAAGTCATACAAAGGTAGACTAGATTAAGGAAGGAAAAAAAACTTGATTGAAAGAGAAACTATGTTTCACCCGTGCATGAGTCGTTTGATTTAAAGTGAAGCATATGTAATGTATTAAACATGAGGTGAAACTAGTAGAGAGATTATTGATTTAGAATTTCAACTTCACATTAGTAGAAGGATAAAAAGAAATATATGCAACATGGTATACATGATCATACACATAAAACAAGCAACATGATCATAAGAGAAAACTAGAAGTTAAAGATGACATGTGGAATAGTAGTATATGGTAAGGGAAATATGGAAAGTAAGGAAGGGTTGCCTATCACAAATAGTGAAGATGTGGTATCCTTGTCACTTTTCACTGACCCTGTATCAACTAAGGTGCATGGATGAGCACATTGTATAGGCGTGTTGCATCCCCATGGTTTTCCATATAGACTACAGGGATTTGGACCTTTTAGCACATATACCCAATTTGGCTCTAAAATGTGTTACTTCGGTGACTCCTCAGTAATATGTTTTGGCTCCTTGACAATGGAGATAAATTTCACTTGGTGATGCTAATGAGTTTTCTCTGCGTTCCCAAGAATTTCTTACTGAATAGGCTTCTTTAAGGAGGACACCTCTGCTACTAACTGTGAAATTTGATTTTGGATGCTCCAAATCTATGCTTCATGATTTTGCTACACCCATTTTGTATGGTCCATCAAAGTCTCATTTGGACTCACTAGCTTGCTTAGCATGTCTTAAATTTTTTCAATCTAACTGGGGGCCCTGTCCTGTTGATACTGCTGACACAGGTACATGCAATCCTCCTCTTCTCCTCCAGAAGAGCTTCCATCCTTTTGACATAGTTTCTTGTCTATGAGGTCCAACTTCTCATTCAATGCCAAGATGACTTTATATTCTCCAACATTTTTAATGGAACATAATGGAGTAATATATATATTATAAAAGAAAGAGGTTGCAAGATTCAAGAAAGTTATAATTAGTCAAGTAAGCATATTGTATAATATGACAAGTAAGAGGTAATGGTGTACCTTCAAAAGAGATAATCTAATCACATATTTCTCATGTCAATTCTAACCTTGGTCAAACCCTGGGTAAGACAAGATCATATACTATCATCAAATTATCATCATCTCAACTCTAGTTGATTCATTAGGGTTTTCTTAGTTCATTAGGAAATTCCCATCATTACTTGTCTTATAATATTGTAATTATGTTATTGGTCTTATATTCCATATTAAGATACATAATCTGATTAATTGATTACATATGATTATGTGCACATATTAACCCTAGGTTACATCATTAACCTAAATTAGGGTTTCATACCATGAATCAAGATTCATCATCATATACCATAAATTTAGTTTTAAAGATTGACATATAAGTTACACATCATGTCCCATTTACTATTATGAACATATTCTAGAAATTACATCATTTATTGACGATATATCTATTTATTGCATTTTATTTAGGATTATTAACCTTAATTATCCATATGGGGCAAAATACATGATTTCGTGCATCAACATCATAATATATGAAATCAAATGGATTATACATCATATTTTAGAGTTAGTGATGCATTCTCATAATTTTAGGTTTTCAATTGATATTTATTATACCTTACACAAGTATATGGCATTTTCCATGATATTACTAATATTTCAACTTCAAAAGACTGATATCCTTATCCCATGTTGTTCTACTTATTTTTCTAAACATTTTGGTACTTTTTTATTATTTTTCCGATGTTGTATGTATATATTATGAATTATTGAAGATCTATGCATTTATGGGAATAATTTTACATTTTTGGCCAATAGTTTGCCGACACATGGCCATCAGGGCACAACCCTAAGCTCCTCGCTCACCCGCTGAGCCAGCCGGTCTACTAGCATGTGACTGGTTTGCTCTCTGGACTAGGTCTAAACTAGATTTGCCGGTTTAGTTCTCCGCTCTCTCTCGTTCTCACATTTGACATGATCACAGAGCCTACAGGGCACTATTTCATGAGGCTCTGCCGCACAACTTCTTTGTAGTGAGGTATCGATCACTGTATGCTACTCCTCTTTAGGCCAAAACATGACCAATAGCTTTTTCCTTCCTCTCTCTACCCCGCCGACCGCTTATCTTCACTAGGCGAGGCTTCTTCTACCTTTTTTGTTTGGTCACCGGTACCAGCCACCGCCGTGGTAAAAGAAATGGGGAACTGACTCTCCTCCTTGATTCTCATGGATGAGGCAGTGAGAAGCTTCTTAGGAGCTTCCAAGACCTAAGGGACCCTCACATTTAGTTGTACCACCTTGGATAAGCGTCCCCAACTCCATCTTATTCCACAGTGTGGGTGACCTTGCCGCCTAATGAAGACACCATTGGAGTCCTCTTTTCCATGTGGGATCTTTTCCTTAGCCCTCCTTCTTTATTTTTCTCTCTTCATTTTCCCTCGAACTACCTTCTATATATACATCCCACTCCCAACTACGACCTACACTCCTTGGTGGAGAGGAAATGGGAGTCGAGGGCTCGTTCTGCCTATTCACTAGACACAATGACTACAAAAAGGGGTCACACAAGTCGTTTTGAGTTAATGACTCCAACCCCTCAGTTAGTTATCGCTCCCACCACACGATCTAGATGTGTGGAGATATGCCAGGCCGAAGCTAAACTGCTCCTTACCTTGCTGTAACTGCAAGGTAGGTGATGCAATCACGACTGTCCGTTCTTCATCATCCTAGGGTCAGAGATGAGCCATGCAGCCAATCTGCTGTGTGACACTGCCTAATACAAGAACTTAGGCTATGTGATTAAATCCTTTGGTACAACAAGATCAACATACACATTATTTTATCATATTCAAACTTGAATAACTTCTTTTAGGATAGTCCAATTGCCATCAAATTTTAACCATAGCTTACTTACAACTCAAGCTACCTTGTACACAAATTTGGTGTCAATCTATTGTTTGATCACTGGATAAAATAACTCAAGAAAAGCATGAACATAGGGATCCAAATCATGATATCAACATCAATCAATACTCAAAATTTGCCAAAACACTTGGAAATCTTAGGGATACTCAACATATGACTTCCAATATGTTATTGGAGAATTAAGGATTCAAAAAGTCCACTCTATCACATCCTACACAACTTAAAAGAAATTCCATCCTCGAAATTAATCCAAAACCCAGACTATCACATGATGCATCAGTACGAGTGTAACCTTTAGGTTTAGGAGCATATGCATTATGATCTCTGTGTTATCATGTCTACCATGAACCTATCATGTACCCATCCTTATCCTACCTACCAACCCTACCCAAGTGGTGATTATGCATCCTATGCATATAATCACTTTTACCTAGGCCCTCTACCTACTTCTTCTACTACTTTTGATGAGGAGGCATCTGAGGATGATGACGGGTATGGTTCAGATTGTTCTGATGATATATTTGTTGGTGCATATGGTGACGAAGGTGAAGCTTCTATCTCCAGACTATTTTGTACTAAAAACATCTAGGAACATTATTATAGTTGTACTATATTCTATGGTCATGTTGTTTTCATCATTTTGTCTTGTAGTTGTTGTGAGGACATGCCTTTAGTGTTGTAATTTTAATTATATGTGCATTTACTCTTTGGTTGACTATATCTCATGAGTTGGTGGTATGTTACCCATATTTTGATGATGACATAGATTGTGTGTCTCTCTCTCATCTATGTTGATGTGTGCTATGAGGTTGCATGTTTTATCTTGTAGATTGACTATTTTGGTTGTTCTTGGAGAAGACCTATTTTTTATGCTCTTCTACCACCTTCCTTTTTGATAATGCTAAAAGGGGTAGAGAAATTCAATGTTTTGAAGATCAAACATATTTATTTTCTTGCGATGTGATTCTTTTCTTATTCAATATATGATTTATCATGTGACTTGCTAAAGGACCATATAGTACATATATTCTATATTGCTTTGTGTATAAAGACTAACTATGCAAGTAAGAGTGAGCATAGATTGAGGGGGAGCAATTCACATTGCTAAAATTTTGAATCCCCTTGCAATTCACTAGGCTAAGGTATAACTTTACATATCCTTTTCAATATGTTGAGGAATGGTTTGTCATTATAAAAAAGGGGGAGAATGTTGGCTTGAGAGTTATACATTGTGTAACGACCCAGCCTCTCGATAACCCCCAATTAAGGGAGACCCTAAGGTCAGAGCCGTTATTCAATTAACAGGATCAAAGGTTTGACAAATAATCAATACTAATTATGAAATTCTATTAACTAACTGGAATTTGGTATAAAATTAAAACTTTACTTACCTTTTAAAACTTTAGAAATCTATCTATCCAGAGCTTGAATTATTCTATCTAATCCTCCTTGCACTTTATTTCTTATTTCCACAATGTGTCACTTTACTTTTTGTTCTTTCAATTGTTGTTCCTAAAACGACAAAAAACATAACGTCGGTCAGTATATCAAAATATAGTGGTATGTGGGAACAACCAAAATTACACAGATATGGCTAACAATTTAATAATCACAATCAAATTATTTATCAAGACAGTTTACATTTTCAATGTGTCATTCGCCACTGCTTTTACCCTAACCCTTGCGTACCCCTCTAGGGTTTCTCTTTTGCCATTGACTTAAAAGGCCACCTTCTCAATCCCGAGCTTGGTGCCTGGGAGTCACCTCTCATGGTGCTCCACAGTCATGCATCATAGACCACCTTCTCATTCCCAAGTTTGGTGTTTGGGGTCACCTCTCATGGTGCCCATGTGTCTACCTCCTGGGCCTGACCTTTATGGCATCTTCCATTAGGGTGGCATGTAGGTGCGAGAATACACATTTCTTTATAATTGTGATAACCACAGTGACTTTATAATTTTGCAAGTATGAACATCCAACTGTTTAGATTGCATTCAATACGAGGAAACATTCGGAAAACCCTCGGGAAACTAATGTGATTAACCATAATTAACCACATACTTGATCTGACGATTTGAATAGAAATATCCATGTAAATAACAATCCAAGCAAGCAAGTATTTTCAACAAGATCCTGAAATAATCACGTAATTCCCTTTTTATTATTCATGTCATCAAGATCCATTAAACCTAGCTCGCTTCCTAGGGTTTCACTTTTAGGGTTTCTATTTCAATTAGGGTTTCCCTTCATCATTTACTATTTCAAACACTAATTTTACACCATTACTCATAAAACCTTATTATTTTATCTATTCTTCAACATTAAGGTTATCTTAACGACATATAACCCTATTCTTAGATTTAAAGGCACCATTAACCATCAATTAATTTCATTAAGCTTCTTTTACATCAAAGCTACTATTTTTATCCTATTTAATCCATGACAAAGTCATTATACTCGTTTATCATCAATTTGTAGTTCATTATGTTCTAATACTCATATGAACATTATTTATCATTAATTCTACCTTTTATTCATGAGAAAACCCTAATTACTACATTTAGGGTATTTATCCACAAATTAGGAACTTTTATGCTCGAAATAGCTTATAGTCATGAAAACTCAGTTCTATACATGAAATCGAGTAATTAAAGCCATTAGTAATCCTAATTACCAACATTAGGGTTTCAAGGCCCATTAAAGCTTATTTATGCACATGAACTTTCAATTAAACTACTTACGTGCAAAATTCATCTTTTTTTATCTTAATGTATCTCTTTATGATTAACAGGTTAATATCAACTTTAAGCATCACTTAAACCCTACTAAACACATTAATCATATCAAAATAAGGTTTCTTCTTTATCATTACATTAAAGTTAATAACTTCCATTACTTTTCGAATTGCAATCAGAACTAGGTTTCAAATATATTTTTATTGCATTCCTCTCATTTTTCTAAGAAAATTTCATATTTTATGCGTAACCATACGAGCTACCGTTTAGGAGTTATGATTTTTTCATTAATACACTTGAGCCAATTAGAAGTAGCGACGTCGCCTTGGCCCCATGCACTTGCTCCCTGGTTTGCAAAATATAATGCAAAGACAAAACTTCCCTTGCTTAAGTTGCAACCTCTTCAGCCCGTGAAGAGGCAAACTTGTCCAACGTATCTTTAACCTTCTTCCACCTCACGATCAGCTGCTGCTTCCGCCGCAGCAACCCTAGCTACAGCTTGCGCTCCTCCTCCACCCTCTCCTGGACCCCATCGACCAGTGGAGATGATCCCTCCACCTCTGAAGCTCCTCGTCGCTCCCCTGGCTTCCAAGATCTCACGGCCAAAGCCGCTAGCTTCCGCAGGCCAGGTCTGCCTATGTGGCCGACCCTTACAGCCATCCAGGGGCTACTGCGTCTAGGTGAGAGCAGAGAGACGATTGCCAAGCCTCCCTCTGGCTGCGTGGGTGTTTCGCGCCTCCAGCAGGACCATGCCATAACCTCCACACGATCCAGGGTGCCTCTACCCATCTTGGCTAGGTTTTTCATGGATAGAACAAAGAGGAGAGCATGGGATCTCTCTCTCTCTCTCTCTCTCTCTCTTGGACTCGAACCAGGGCTCTACCCTTTATATAAGGGTGGGTATCCACGCTCTAGTAGGATTTCCCACGAAGCAACCAAGCCATCTTCCAATTAGGAATGTGTTTGCTTTACTAAAAAGCAAGTTTTTCTCTCTTAAACATCTCCTTAAAACAACACATTCATTGGATTTTTGGGAATACGAAAATATTCTCCCTTATTATCTTTTGACTTGCTTTTTAATTCATTAATCATGAAATTATGTTTTCCTTAAGTAGAAAACACCTCCTTTTAAACAATACCACATAATCCATTAATAATGTATTCACATTATATTCTTATTTTATTTTATAGGTATTTTATCTTTCCTCTTTCTTCATTGGGACTCCTTGGATCCCAAGGCACTCTATTATTTTGAAATTCCTTTTTAAGGAATACTCATTATCCTTAAATGCATCAATATGCATTATTTCACATTATCTTGTTTATTTCTAGTTAAAATAGCTCTTTTTGAGGTTTTCTCTTTATTTCTCTTTTATTTTCCTCATTGGTATTCCTTTCAACATTCGGAATCCTTGGGATACGACATTCCACCAAGGATTACTCAATTATACCCCTTTTCACTTATTTTCCACATTTCATCAATATTTTCAATTTCTTTCTTAATAAAGAAATACTTAATTGATCTTTTCTTTTCTTATTACTCTGTTTATGCAACTTTGGACTCCTTGGTCCCCAAGTAACCCAAGAGGCACGAAATCCCTCCTTGGATTTGCCTTCTAGAGGTTTCCACATTTTTCTTTTCTCAAATATTCAATTATTCACTCACTAATTGAATTTTCTTGTTATTTGGGCCCAATAGACAATAAATCCCACAACACAATCATCAAGGCTATTGTAAACTAAACTCATTTATTCAAAACAAATTATATCATATTTGTCCAATTATCTCCAATGTGAGAGATTACATTTCTCATCAAAAGAACCCAAAATTTGGGGTTGTAACATCCTTCCCCTCTTATAAGAATTTTGTCCTCAAAATTCCATCAAGAAAACAAAGAGTTCAGCATAAGCCTTTCATATGTCCATCAGGGCTCCCATGTGGCTTCACCCTTTCCATGGTTCTTCCCAAGAACCTTCGTCTTCTCATATTCTTCCATCTGAGTTCTTTCTTACCTTGGTATATCATACCCTCATAGGTGACTCAGGACTTTTCAACCTCTCAAAAGCTAAATAGGTTCAGGGCTCAACACATGGCTTGGGTACCTCACATAGTGCTCTAGATCGGACTCATGTAATACATTATACATCATGTTATCCTGAGGGGCATGGCTAAACACAATCTTCTCCACCAATCCATCTCAAATGGACCCATATATCGGGGACTCAGCTTTCTTAGCTGTAGCTTAGAGGGGTCAAATTTTCGCATCACATATTCTCCCACAGTGAACTGCATGTCAGTATGCTTTGCATCAGCTCATGACTCATGTCACCCTTGGGCTCTCATCCATTGCACGATCAAGCAACTTCATCTGCACACACTGTGGTTCTTTCCTGACCTTTGCGAGGCCTCCTTCACCGACATCATCTTAATGAGGTGGTGACCGACACAACCTCTCTATAAGACTTCTTGCATCCCGATAAGGGCTATGGTGGTTAACATCACATGTTAAGAAATTTCTCTTTGTATCACCCTGAGCAAGCTCACTTACTCACCTCAGACCCTCTAGTTTGGAACATACTAACCATTAGTAATGGGTGATAAACTGTACTAACATCGAGTTCGGCATGTTTCTACTTCCACCTCATGGAAGTGAACCTTTAGGTCATACCCAAGAACTTTTGAACTCACATCATGAGGTAGTTGAACCATCTCTCTCTCTTAAGTAGTTCAACTGAATCTGTCTCATGACAGTACTCTTCCTTTCTCATGTCATCTAGGTAAGGCGGTCTACCATAACCCATATTGGATCTCGTCCTTCCTTAGTCTAGGGGAGACTTATCACAACATCCACAGTGATGAACTCCCATTCCCTCTCAAGAACTCTTTACCTTCTAAATCGATGCACCGGGTTACCGGTGCTCATCATTCACCTTCTGTCAGGCATACCACATGCAGCCTTATCTCTGACATCCATAGTACTGCTACCACTCATTATCTCAGTAATACCATGGTATATGGTGATCTTAAAATCATGATTTCCTATATTGGCATGATTCCTCAAGATCGATTCCTTAGAAACCCTAAACCACTCTCATCGGGGATTTGTTTCCTTCCTATCCAAAGAAGTGTATCTGAGGTTCTATCACCATCCATTCATTATATCAAGGACTAACTTGTTCAACAAATCTTGTTACATCTGAGTGTTAACCCAAACATATCTCTTTTCCAATTGAGGGTTAACCTAACAACCTCTTCTAGCCTCTTGCCAAACTAATCAGATATATCTCAACCAGCGCATTCATTACCACTTCACATCATTGAAGACATACACTTCCATGTATTTCACTTATCATTTCAAACTCGAACTCTAAACCTATCTTCATTGAGAACACTATGAGCTCATCTTCTTGGTGATCAACTCTACCTTGCATCACTTGTAAAATACACATAGCTCATGCTAAAACATCGTTATACGGTCTTTATTGTTTGCAAACCATACATGTATCATTCACTCCACTAAGGTATGTTATCATCTCTGTCCTCATACCTTATAGCAATGTTCCAACTCACGTCATCTTTACCCTTGGTGTATGGCATGTGTACTATCCTATCTCTCACTCCCATAACAAGAAGAAGAAATCATTTGGTTGCAATCCAAATATAGAGTTCTTCCTATTCCAAGAATGGAGATGGTACATCCCACCTTGCTAGTACACCTTCAAATCTAAGTTAGAATGTGCAACTTATGTCTCTACATCACAAACATCATGATATCAAAATTACTTCCATGGAAAACTGGTCTCGAACTTACTTGGTCCAAGAACAATCCTTGGTCATCTCCTCTAGGTCTATAGGGTGCCAGCACTATGGGGTCATCCCTCTTCCCTTATGCATCCAGAGAGTGCCCTACTCATCCACCATTTGGGTCCCATGAGTTCATGAAGGTGATCAATCTCCTAACCCATGGCCCTCAGACAATGATAGATGTTACCTCCCGACCCTATGGTCGTGTGCAACTAGGGAATTAGGCAACTCCTACTTCCATCGGTCTTATCCCTACCTGTCCCTAGGATAGACTTAAGATTATATCATAGTACATGTTCAACTTAGAACCTTACTCAAGCATTCATCATCTCTCTTTCTGCATTCTTGGGTTGTCTTTCATCCTTTCACAGGGGTCATGGTGACTTGCCTACCTTGGTCAGGCTCCATATTGGTTACCTCCATGGTAACACATCCACATGCACATAGAGATGATTATCTATGGGTGTACAGGTTCAATCTCAGGCTATGTACTTTTCACTTAGCTTCTCAAGTTCCTATGAGACCTCTTTAGGTTAATTTAAACCAAAACAACTGGTATACACTCTACCAAAGGGTCCCTCTCCCAGGATGGGAGGAAAGCTTCACCTCGATAACCAAGGTCACAAACATCCTTAGGGTTTGCATTCACATGAGCATGCCTAACCCAGCAGCTACTAACGCACAAGAAGACCACCTATTAAACCATGCTAGGTCATACTTGTTCTCTTTCCTCAACATTAGATCAACTTAGTTGTGAGGGGTTCATCAAACATACCCTTAACTTAAGGGGTTTCCTTTTTTCTCTCTCTACATGAGGAGTACCATGCTTGAAACTATAGGGACTCAAATCTCATCATGAGCATTGGGTACACGGCTTCCCCTCTTAGGCCTAGGAACCCTAGGTTCACCTTTGGGTGTCCAACTACATGCTCAATCTCTTAACCAAGAATCAAGCATGTATAAGGCATGACATGCACTCCCTGTCATCCCTCTACTCAAGCAACACATCAGGGTTGAGTCCTCCTCAAGAACAACCAACAAGGTAAAAGGCCTCACAACCTATTACTCAAACCTCCTCAAGGTCTAAAGCACTCTTTATCTCATCCAGCAGGTAATCACTTATACCATAGGTACTAGAAGCATCCACTGTCATCCACTATCATCCGCTTAGGTCGCATCATCCTCGACTCCCCACTATTCCTCATGTCTCAGAATCTAAGCTTCCAACCTTTTTTCTTGGGTCATGCTTTCTCTCTCTAGATCTAACTCCACATCCAGCCTCTCTACATGAAGTTGGATCAAGCTTACCAACATACCCCTACCTGGGTGAAGCCTTTGCTCAACTCATGTTTGGCTCAAGATTATGCTTATCTCTTTATGTTTATCACTTAAGCTATCCAACATACTCCCTTGACCAGGGTTTCAACCTACTTTCAGCACTACTGACGCACTCTAGGTGCAAGTTATACCCTACTTGCCTAAGCCCATAGGGTTTCTATAGGTTCTCCTCTAACCTCATCCATGAAGGAGATATCCTTCGCTCTAACATGCACTTCCCTTCCCAGGGTTGGGTTGCCAAAGGTGCTAGGTCATCCAACCTCTCATGGCTCGTATGGCATCCAAGGCATGTATATCCAAACACCTGGGCTACCATGACATATAACTCATCATGTCATCTCTCTCTCTAACATATACTTAGGGTTAGGGTTAACATCATCCTCAGAGGATGTGCTAGGTCTCTAATTTTAATGGAGATCTCTACCTCCAAGACTAACTGTGTCTACTCATCCTCCTGTCGAGGAGGTCTAGCCTCAAGTCTTGTTCTGAGGGGCAATGACAACTCATGTTATACGACCTAAGCATGTATCTATTCTTTAGTTTGCGCTTAATCTATTAAGCTTATGTCCATGACATCTTATTTACATGCTTTTCTTTAATTTGGTGGAGGATTCCTTAGACCTTATTAACCCTACCCATACCTAAAGAGGGTGAGGAGAAGAGAGGAAACGCTAATGCTTAAGGTCCTTAACAAAATTTGAGTTGAGAAGGGATGAACAAGATGAGATATTCCTAAAGGTATCTTACTTAGAGTCATATCCTAAGACATCGGCCATGCAGTCAAACAATCTGAGAGTCCTCATATTCCAACTAGCGGTGTGGAGGAAAATATTGTCAGGCCCCGGACGTGATCCTTTTCTAGACACCTCAATCTTTTAGACAATCCTCTAATAACTCCCTCGGTTCTATTGAATTTGTAAAATTTAATAATTATTAAAGATTAAGTGAGGAACCTTCGCTCGGATACCAATTGTAACGACCCCACCTCCCGGTAACCCCCAATTCAGGGAGACCCAAAGGTCAGAGCCGTTCTTCAATTAACAGGATCAAAGGTTCGACAAATAATCAATAATAATTATGAAATTCTACTAACTAACTAGAATTTGGTATAAAATAAAACTTTACTTACCTTTGAAAACCTTGGAAATCTATCTATCCATAGCTTGAATTATTCTATCTAATCCTCCTTGCACTTTATTTCTTATTTCCACAATGTGTCACTTTGCTATTTGTTTTTTCAATTTTTGTTCCTAAAACGCCGACAAACAAAACGTCGGTCAGTATATCGAAATATACTGGTATGTGGGAACTACCAAAATTTCACATATATGGCTAACAATTTAATAATCACAATCAAATTATTTATCAAGACCATTTACATTTTCAATGTGTCATTCTCCACCACTTTTGCCCTAACCCTGGCATACCCCTCTAGGGTTTCATTTTTGCCATTGACTTAAGGCCACCTTATCAATCTCGAGCTGGGTGCCTGGGAGTCACCTCTCATGGTGCTCCACAATCATGCATCATAGACCACCTTCTCATTCCCGAGCTTGGTGTTCGGGGTCACCTCTCATGGTGCCCATGGGTCTACCCTCATGGGCCTGACCTTTATGGCATCTTCCATCAGGGTGGCATGTAGGTATGAGAATACACATTTCTTTATAATTGTGATAACCATAGTGACTTTATAATTTTGCAAGTATGAACATCCAACTGTTTAGATTGCATTCAATACGAGGAAACATTTGGAAAACCCTCGGGAAACTAATGCAATTAACCATAATTAACCACATACCTGATCTGACGATTTGAATAGAAATATCCATGCAAATAAGTATCTAAGCAAGCAAGCATTTTCAACAAGATCCTGAAATAATCACGTAATTCCCTTTTTATTATTCATGTCATCAAGATCCATTAAACCTAGCTCGCTTCCTAGGGTTTCACTTTTAGGGTTTCTATTGCAATTAGGGTTTCCCTTCATCTTTTACTATTTCAAACCCTAATTTTATACCATTACTCATAAACCTTTATTATTTTATCTATTCTTCAACATTAACGTTATCTTAACGACATATAACCCTATTCTCAGATTTAAAGGCACCATTAACCATCAATTAATTTTATTAAGCTTCTTTTACATCAAAGCTACTATTTTTATCCTTTTTAATCCATGACAAAGTCATTATACTCGTTTATCATCAATTTGTAGTTCATTATGCTCTAATACTCATATGAACGTTATTTATCATCAATTCTACCTTTTATTCATGAGAAAACCCTAATTACTACATTTAGGGTATTTATTCACAAATTAGGAACTTTAATGCTCGAAATAGCTTATAGTCATGAAAACTCAGTTCTATACATGAAATCGAGTAATTAAAGCCATTAGTAATCCTAATTACCAACATTAGGGTTTCAAGGCCCATTAAAGCTTATTTATGCACATGAACTCTCAATTAAACTACTTATGTGCAAAATTCATTTTTTTGATCTTAATGTATCTCTTTATGATTAACATGTTATTATCAACTTTAACCATCACTTAAACCATACTAAACACATTAATCATATCGAAATAGGGTTTCTTCATTATCATTACTTTAAAGTTAATAACTTTGATTACTTTTCGAATTGCAATTAGAACTAGGTTTCAAATATATTTTTACTGCATTCCTCCCATTTTTCTAAGAAAATTGCATATGTTATGCGTAACCATACGAGCTACCGTTTAGGAGTTATGATTTTTGCATTAATACACTTACTTGAGCCAATTAGAAGTAGCCACGTCACCTTGGCCCCATGCACTTGGTCACTGGTTTGCAAAATATAACGCAAAGATGAAACTGCCCTTGTTTATGTTGCAACCTCTTTAGCCCATGGAGGGGCAAACTTGTCCAACCACTACTACAGAAATAGCATTCTGTGTCGCTTTTCGGGGCGTCGGTTATTAAGGAAAACCGACGCCTATAATATAAGGCGTCGGTTATTTAGACAAACCGACGTCTATATTCGAAGACCAGCCAGACACGGGTACTGCTTTGTATTCAGCGTCGGTTGTTTATAACAAACCGACGCCTAAAGTCGCCCGCGAAATCCAATTTTCGAGCGAAAAAAATAGTGTCACTTTCAGCGGCGGTTATGTAGATAAAAAACCGACGCCTATGTGCGATGGAAATTTGTGCTAAAAGTGTCCTTTTCAGCGTCGGTGATCCTTTTATACCGACGCTGAAAGTGGTTCCCGCCAAATAATTTCGTGAAAATATCATCCAATTGGACGTCGGTTGTTTCAAACAACCGACGCTAAAGATGTTTAGGCGTCGGTTGTTTTAAACAACTGACGCTATTTGGGAACTTTATATCCCGCGATCGCCCGACTCTTCCCCTTTCTTCTGTTTCATTGCGAGAATTTCCCCCTTTCTTTGCTGTTGTCGCCACCCTACCCTCCGCCGCTGCAACCAGTTTCTCCAGCCTCCACGACAGTGCCGCCACATCACCTCCGCGTCGCCTTCTCCAGCCTCCACGACAGCGCGCCTCCGCGCCACCGCAACCGCTTCTCCAGCCTCCGCGACAACGCCGCCTCCGCGCTGCCGACGATCCTGCTCCTACTGCTGCTCTGTGTTGCCGCCGCTGCCGCCCGCTCCTTCCTCCTTGCTACTGCTCTGCGTCTCCTTGCTCACGCCCTACTGCGGCGTGGTCTTCTTCCTTGCCTCCGCTGCTCACAAGGTATTAGCCATAGCACCTTCTGCCTTTCTTTTTTGCCATGTCGCTAATTTGTTATCTATCTCTCCATCGCCTCATGTATCCTCCTCTAGGTCCTCCCCTCGTCTGACCTTCCTCCATAGCTTCCCTCTTTCTTCCACCACAGCTTCTCATAGAAACCCTCTCACCCCTCCTCCTATCAGGGAAGAATCTAGCTGCCACAGTCAGTGCTCCCCTCCGCTGTACTAGCATCAAGCCCTTCCTCTGCCATTCTTTCCATTCAGTAACAGTCTCATCTCCTCGTTCCACACCATAACTTGGCTGATGTCAAGCCCATGCTCAAAAACATCTACCTATTCTCATCCATGTTCGTGTGGCATTCCCATTTTCAGGAGTCAATGACCATCCTTTACAGAAATACCTGCATCTCAAGCATAATGATCCAAAAAAAATACTGCTAACTAACATGATTTAAATTGGCTATAATTAGAATACCAAAACTCAAGAACACATATGTGTTTATGAATGAAACATTCTAAATAGGAGAATGTCAATTTAGACACATATACTATGTGGATGTGCACACAAGGAAGCATTCAAAATAGGTAGAAGATAGATTATCCTCCCGTGGACCAAGACCCAATGGTAACTATTTGTCGTGCATCAAAACAAAATCAGCAACCAAGGTATGATGCATAATATAAATCCATTTTTTTACTTTTGGGGGTGCGCCTTATACTATTTGATATCCTTGATTTTATCTTCTATCCTAAATAAAATTAAGGGACCCATGATTAGAAAACAATTCCAAACTTGGCACCCACACTAATTGGAAGGAAATAAAATATGATTATTGAAATGCACATTTGTGGTGTGATACCTTTTTTAGGATGCATATATTAGGTTCAACCTTTGAGACATCCTTTTATGAGTTCCAATACAATTAGGGTTTCATTTCATTGCCATTGTATGTATTATAATATTACATCTTTCACATAAAAATTAATTAAATTGAATCCTATTGGAACCCTAATTTAAATCCTAATTTGATTTAAACTTGTCCATTCTAGCATCCTAATTTGATTTGATTAAACCCTAACATTGATGAAACCCTAACATCAATTGTGATGAAACCCTAACATGTACATATCTATTATTGTGTTTGTTGGCCTAGAAACCCATCCAAGATTTACTCATTAGGAGTAAATCTTGGATAGTCACCGGTTTGGGACTGTTCTTGAACACCTAATCTCACTTAGGATGTAAGTGTATAATGTGTATTGGGTTTTCGAGAAAATTTTGGTAGCATTTCCCCGTTTGTTCTCTAAGTACATATGTACTTAGAGAACAGCGGGGAAATGCTGCCGGAATTTTCTTGAAAACCCAATACACATTATACACTTACTAGTGAGATTAGGTGTTCAAGGATGGGATAGGTGGTACACATTTATTATATATAAGAATGACATCACATGTGTTTGTTGGCCTAGAATGTGAACAATCATTGTTCTTTATATTACTTGTACATTGGTATAAATTAGAATGAACAATCACTAAATTATATACTGTTTGTATGGAGTCCAGCTTCATTGTAGATATCTATTATTGTGTTTGTTGGCCTAGAAACCCGTCCAAGATTTACTCATTAAGAGTAAATCTTGGATAGTCCCCGGTTTGGGACTGTTCTTGAACACCTAATCTCACTTAGGATGTAAGTGTATAATGTGTATTGGGTTTTCGAGAAAATTTTGGTAGCATTTCCCCGTTTGTTTTCTAAGTACATATGTACTTAGAGAACAACGGGGAAATGCTGCCGAAATTTTCTTGAAAACCCAATACACATTATACAATTACTAGTGAGATTAGGTGTTCAAGGATGGGATAGGTGGTACACATTTATTATATATAAGAATGACATCACATTATACACTTAGGTAGGATGTAAGTGTATACCCTAATCTTTTCCTAATATATACTTGTTTCCTAATATATACTTGTTTTCTCTGATCATAGAATGGATAGATCATGGATGTCCATTCGTAATCGTTGCACCCCAGAGTTTATATCTGGTCTTGATCAGTTTATTAGATTTTCCGAGGAACATAGGAAAAAACCTACAGATAGGTTCTACTGTCCATGTAGGCATTGCAGTAACAACTTGAAAGTCAACACTGGTGAGGAAATCAAAAGTCATGTCATGTGCAATGGGATTGTACAAGGCTATACAGAATGGCACTGGAATGGAGATATTTCAAAATCGAAACCAGTAGATGTCGATAGCAGTGCTTGGGTGGAAGAAGAAATTGCCACCGATGATGTAAATGTGAACGAACCAGTTCCAGCAGACATCGTTGATGCGATGCTGGATAGTTGTAGGGTAGAGCACACTGATCCACCTCCTATCTTTAGAAACATTGTGCATGATGCTGAGATACCGTTATACACAGGCTGTGCTAAGTTTACGAAGCTTAGCGCTGTGTTGAGATTGTATAAGTTGAAAGCTAACAATAGATGGAGCGACAAAAGCTTCACTGAATTGTTGACTTTGTTGAAAGAAATGCTTCCTGAAGGAAACGAGCTGCCAATCTCAACATACCAGGTAAAGAAAATGTTGTGCCCAATGGGAATGGAGGCCAAGAAGATACACGCATGCCCGAATGATTGTGTATTATTTCAAAAGGACTATGTAGATTTGAAAGATTGTCCAAAATGTGGTGCGTCACGGTATAAATTGACGACTTCGGGGGAGTCCAAAACGGGTTCTCCTGCCAAGGTGTTGTGGTATCTACCTATAATATCACGGTTTCAACGCTTGTTTGCAAATCTGAAAGATGCGAAGAATTTGAGGTGGCATGCAGATGTTAAGAAAAATAATGATGGGATCCTGCGACATGCGTCTGATTCCCCACAGTGGAAGAAGATTGATCTATTGTACCCAAAATTTGGTGAAGAAGATAGGAATCTAAGACTTGGGCTTTGTACAGATGGGATGAATCCGTACGGGACATTGAGCAGCCAACATAGCACTTGGCCAGTCATGCTTGTTATATACAATCTTCCTCCCTGGATGTGTATGAAAAATAAGTACGTTATGTTGTCATTGTTGATATCGGGCCCTAAACAAACTGGAAATGATATCAATGTTTATCTTGAACCTTTGATTGATGACTTAAAGAAACTTTGGGCTGAAGGTGTGATGACCTATGATGCTTCAGCAAGAGAGACATTTCGTTTGCACGCTATGTTGTTTTGCACTATTAATGACTTTCCAGCATATGGGAATTTGTCTGGATATAGTGTCAAAGGAGCTAAAGCGTGTCCTGTATGTGAAGAAAACACTGATTCAATAAGACTAAAACATGGCGGCAAGACTGTATATCTTGGTCATCGAAGGTTTCTTTCAAAATTCCATCCGTATCGTAGGAAGCGCAAAGCATTCAATGGATGGAATTATGAACGGAGTGCACCTAAACCTATACCAGGGGATGTTGTTTATGAAAGAGTAAAAGACATTGTCAATGAATTTGGTAAGAAATCACAAGGTAGTATGGCCACACGGAGTGACAATTCTTCATTCAAGAAGAAGTCAATATTTTGGGATCTTCCTTATTGGAGTTCTTTGACAGTCAGGCATTGTATCGATGTAATGCACGTTGAGAAAAATGTCTGTGATAGCATCATTGGTACTCTGTTAAATATACCAGGTAAGACTAGAGATGGGATAAAATCCAGACTGGACCTACGTGAAATGGGAATAAGGTCAGAATTAACAGAATTACGTGAAATGGGTAGTAAAAGGACATACTTACCTCCCGCTTGTTACACGTTGTCTAGAAAGGAGAAGAAAACTTTTTGTGAATGCTTGGTAAATGTTAAGGTGCCACATGGTTACTCATCCAACATTCGTAGATTGGTATCAATGAAAGATCTGAAGTTGATAGGTCTTAAATCTCATGATTGTCACACTCTAATGCAACAAATATTACCCGTGGCAATTCGATCTATATTGCCGAAGCATGTAAGGTTTGCAATTACCAGACTTTGTTTCTTTTTCAACAGTCTATGCAGTAAAGTTATTGACCCTGATACTCTCGATAATTTGCAAAGAGAAGTGGTTGTTACCCTATGTCAGCTTGAGATGTATTTCCCTCCTTCGTTCTTTGATATCATGGTACATCTTGTTGTCCACTTGACTAGGGAAGTGAAAATGTTGGGACCAATTTTCTTGCATTGGATGTATCGCTTTGAACGATACATGAGTGTTTTTAAAGGTGATGTTCGAAACCGTTATCGGCCTGAAGGGAGTATTATTGAAGGTTATGTGGCGAGAGAGGTTATGGATTTTTGCAATGACTTTCTCAGTGGTAATGACACTCCTGATAATGACAAGAATATTGAGGAGGGCAAAGGAATTTTGGGATCACGGGTGAAAGTAATCAGCCGTGAGCAGTTGGAACAAGCTCAGTTGTATATTTTACACAATATGGACGAAGTGAGTATTTATATCGAGGAACATACCAATTTCATAAAGAGACAACATCCTCGAGCAAGTTCAATGTGGCTTGCTAGAGAGCATAATAAGACTTTTACTAAGTGGTTTGAAGATAAAGTCTTACATCAACTATCTCAAACACCAAATGATATTACAGAAACTATCAAATGCCTCGCCTTTAAACCAAAACCGAATGTTATGTCTTATGAAGGGTTTGACATTAATGGATTCACATATTACACAAAGCGCCAAGATGATAAGAGTGTCGTCCAAAATAGTGGGGTCACTCTTCAAGCGTCGACTATGTACTTTGCAAGTGCAAAGGATAAGAGTCCACATGAAGCTAAAATGTCATATTACGGTGTCATTGAGGACATTTGGGAGTTTGACTACATAGATTTCAAAATTCCACTCTTTAAATGTAATTGGGTTGATAACACCAAAGGAGTTATAGTGGATGAATTGGGTTTCACTTTGGTGAACTTTGAAAAGATTGGCGAGAAGGGTGAACCATTCATATTGGCATCACAGGCGAAACAAATATTCTATATTGATGATCCTGCAAATGATAAATGGTCGGTTGTTCTTCATGGTAAAAGACAATTCATTGAAGATCCTATAGATGAAGAAGAGTACTATGATAAGTATGATGACTCCAGTCCATTCTCAGTTGGGTTGCCAACTCCACAAAATATTGAAGCTAATGATGACTTATATGTGCGTGGAGATCACAATGAAGGATTGTTAATTGATAAAAGATCACAATTTTAGAGACATGTATGTTTATACAAATGCTAAATGTTTGCCTTTTTCTAGTTAATACAAATGCTAAATGTTTGCCTTTTTCTAGTTAATACAAATGCTAAATATTTGCCTTTTTAATGACATTTTCAGATGGCTGACCATGATGAGCATGATGTCCATGATGAGCATGAAGTCCATGATGAGCATGCTGTCCATGGCGAGCATGGCGAGGATACCAATGTAAGTTCTAAAAACATATCCTGTATTTCTATAAAATTCATTATCTTCTAGTTATGTCATATATCCTATATTTCTATATTGGGCTAATTTAGTGTGTTTATTTTTGTCAAATTTTAGGTTGATGATGTACCTGTACCCACTGAAGCACTGGAGCAACTTGATGCACAGCACCAAACACTTAACAAGAAAAGGGGCATCACTCTGTTGAAGAAGTTATTAGCGCTAAGTGGTAGTGGATCCAAATTGGTGGTGGAGTTTGATAATGGAGGAAATGCAATTGGAGTGAACCGCAATAAGTTTGTAAACTATCTTGGGTGTACCACTCAGAGCCATTGTGGTGTTAAGTATGATAATTGGCATAAAGTTCCTCAAGGGAAAAAAGATTTGATATGGAAGGATTTATGTGTGAGTTATTATTATTTGCAATTCTATTTTGTAGATTACAAATTCTATTATTTGCAATTCTATTTTGGATACTAGTTAATAACCTTTCTATTTTACAGAATCTGTTTGCATTGGATGAGAAGTTGCATCATAAAAGTGTGATGCAACACGCTGTAAATATGCTTAGGAATTATAGGACAAATCTGAACAGAGAATACATAAAAGTGGGTGATAAGAAGAAGAAGTCAGCCCTTGAACAATGGAACTTCTTGCACAAAGAAGATTGGGACAATTTTGTTGCTTCAAGAAAATCTGAAGAATTCAAGGTATTAGGCGTCACTCCCAATTTAATTAATATACATTGTATTCACCTATTCAAGATTAACATTTAGTGCTACTAACCAAATCATTAATGTGCATACTAACTAGGCCCTCAGTGACGCACAAAAAGCAAGGCGTGCACTGAATGTGCATGACCACACTATGGGTCCAAAAGGCTATGCAAGCGTTCGCCAAAGACTACAGGCGGAGTCTGCGGCTACTCAGTAGTCTGCTTCTACTCAGGAGTCTGCTCCTACTCAGGAGTCTGCCACACCCATGCCTCGCCATGATATCTGGATAGCTGGCAGGTAAAACAAGAAGGGTGAAATAAAGAAGCCTGTAACTGCTGAGGCGGCTGCAAAAATGGTAAAATACAACTCTTAGAGAAATCGTTTGAATATTGATTATTTGTGGTGTTAACTTACCAATTTCTGTTTATGGTGATTAGCGGGAGCTGCACGAGCAGAGGAAACAAGGCACATTCATCCCTCAGGGCACAAGGGATGAATTGACAGTTGCTCTGGGTAACCCAGAGCATCCTGGACGTGTTAGAGGTGCCGACGCTGGTGTTGGCATCAAAGCATTCTTTGGGCCATCCCAGCGCAAACCCAGAGCGGGACTTTCTCAAGAAGAGGTAACCTATTCTTTTTTTAGAATGTTACTGCAAAAGGAAATTCATTAATAAGAAGCTAATGTTTCTTTTATCCATGTATAGGAGAATAAGAGAGTTGAGGATTTAGTTGCTAAGAAGGTCAACGATGTAGTTGCTGAGAAGGTCAAGGAAGAATTACTGCGGTGGCAGGAATCTCAGGCTTCCAATCAGCCTATGGCGACCCACTCTTCTCCTGATGCACAGACTGCGAGTAATCTTGGAGACCCATCGCCTAGCACATCTGTTGTAAGTATTGTTTATGACATTGTAGCTAGTATTTTCAAGATGATATGTTTTCAAGATTATATGTATATATGTATAACATTCTTTACGTAAATTTGTAGGCATTGAAGCCATGCCGCTTAAGAATGCAAGACTATGTTGTTGCAGAGGCGCAGGCTTACCAGTCCCTTCCTGGGGCAACGTTTCATGGGACTCCAATGCCGCAGGGCTACATTCGTGTGAGCCCGATACATGTATTACCCGATTGGAGGGAAGTTGCGTTGCCATATGCCCACCCAGATATTGATACACTTGGTGAGGCAGAAGGCGGGGTCATATTGTATCCCAAAGCATATGTCGTCTACACGACTGAAATTGTGAGATAAATTTACATTGATTTAGACTGTTAATGTGTATATATGATGTCAACTGATCTGAAATTATATATACAGGTTAAAAAGAAGACACCAGGAGCACCTAGGCCTCCACCTCCACTTCCCGCATTACCAACTTGGGTTCCAACTGACCTAACATACCCGTTAGGTCCTGCTTGTAGGGGAATGGCATGTTGGCTATGAGCACATAATATACATTCCCCTATAATAGTTTCTTTAGATGCAGATTATGCAGGTCAATCATACGATAGCTCTTTATTTATACAAGATATTATTGAGCTGTTTATGTATGATTGGCTGAATACATCAATCATAGAGACATGGATAAGGTGAGATCTTGTTTATACATCCATATACCTTGTGTAAGATCCGGTGATATGGTTTCTTATATATTAATGCATACGCCTATATGTTTTGTAGCTACTTAGTCGAAGATCATTGCAAACAATTTGCATTTGATCATGTGGGATTTTTGATTCCATCATTGATTAGTTTGGTAGCTAAAGACCATGATAATGTTCAACAATACTGTATAGATGCTTTTACAATTTTTGGTCAGCAAAAGAAGACGATAATAATAGCTCCATTCAATGTCAAGTAAGTTTACTTTATTTATAATTTGGACTTAAGAAAATTCCATTTTTATTTTGCATTTTGAGTTAGTAATTGTTAACTTCTTACCTCTAGCGGTAGACATTGGGAGTTACTAGTTATTGTCCCCGGGACATTCACTGTTTATTATCTAGATCCTGTGGGGAGTACATTGAACACTAAAATTGGACACGTAATGAGAATGCCATTATTCTGGTGAGAAATATTTCATTTTTATATCCGTTAACATCTTTTATTACATTACTATTTTCTTATGCAATTTATTGTGTTATATTAACATGTAGGGGTTTAGATGCATTCAAAAAGGCTCAAGGAACGGTCCCAAGGAAAAAGAACCAGCCAATAAATTGGCAGAACGTACAAGTAAGTTCCCGACTCGAATATATATATTATTGATGTGAATTGTGCTTAGTTGTATTATTTTATATGTTTCAATTTATAGTGTGCTACACAAGACAATGGTTGGGCATGCGCATACTATGTGATGCGATTTATGCAGATGATTATCAAACATGCCGCATTGGACATCGATAGCATACATGAGGTATTATATATAGTCCCATTAGTTAGTATGAAATATATCAATCTTATTTTTATATTATTACTTATATATATACATCATTCTCTTTGCAGGTGTAAAAACTGACCACACTATAGGTAAACGCTTAAAAAATATACATGCTCCATATACGATGGAAGAATTAAATGAAGTAAGAGAAGAATGGGCAAAAGCCCTACAAGCAGTGGCAACTGTAAGATATAATTGGGATGTTGATAGCGATAATGAATGATACTTTGTAAATGAATATTTCTGAATGTTAATACATGTATTTGAATGTTTCTATATGTGCGAATGTGAGAATTGAATTGATGTCTGAATGTATGTACTTGTGTGAAATTTTCCTTGTGACTTTTGCAGGTTTGCGGCCTGTTTGTAGGCTGATATCAATGGATGTCGTAAACTTGCAGTTCAGAAAACTGAACTGCAGGTTCTCATCCTGTTGACCAGCCACAACAGGCCTACAAACTGATATGAAAAAAAAAATAGAAATAGGCATCGGTTATTTATAGAAAACCTTCAGCAAAGACCTACAGCGTCGGTTTTTTTCAAAAATCCGACGCCTGATGTGACCAAAGCAGTCCTGGAAATGGCGTCGGATATTCGTATCAAACCGAAGCCTATTTAATCTATAGGTGTCGGTCTTTTGGTATATAACCGACGCCAAAAGTGTTCGCGCCACAGAAAATGGCGTCATCTAGGGCACTTTATGCGTCGGTTATCTACTAAAAGACCGACGCTATATTCCATATAGGCGTCGGTCGTTAAGTAAATAACCGACGCAGAAAGTGCCCTAGATGACGCCGTTTTCTGTGGCGCGAACCCTTTTGGCGTCGGTTATCTACTAAACAACCGACGCCTATAGATTAAATAGGCGTCGGTTAAAAAACCGAAGCCGAAGTGTTCGACCTTTAGCGGCGCCCACATAGGCGTCGGTCGGAAACCGACACCAAATGGGGTTAAACGATTGATGCCAAAGGTCGTTTCTGTAGTAGTGAACGTATCTTTAACCTTCTTCCACCTCATGATCAGCTGCTGCTTCCGCCACAGCAACACTAGCTACAGCTTGCGCTCCTCCTCCACCCTCTCCTGGACCCCATCGACCACTGGAGACGATCCCTCCACCTCTGAAGCTCCTCGGCGCTCCCTTGGCTTCCAAGATCTCGCTTCCAAATATGCTAGCTTCCACAGGCTAGGTCTGCCTATGCGGCCGACCCTTGCAACCGTCCAGGGGATGCTACGTCCAAGTGAGAGCAGAGAGACGATCGCCAAGCCTCCCTAAGGCTGTGTGGGTGTTTCACGCCTCTAGTAGGACCATGCCATAACCTCCACATGATCCAGGGTGCCTCTACCCATCTTGGCTTGGTTTTTCATGGATAGAACAAAGAGGA
Organism: Alisma plantago-aquatica; assembly: GCA_963693085.1. Lineage (NCBI taxonomy): Eukaryota > Viridiplantae > Streptophyta > Magnoliopsida > Alismatales > Alismataceae > Alisma > Alisma plantago-aquatica. The sequence goes on along the minus strand of OY856409.1, from coordinate 1,957,920,597 downwards.
GAGTGTGGGATCTATCTCTCTCTCTTGGACTCGAACCAGGGCTCTACCCTGTATATAAGGGTGGGTATTCACACTCTAGTAGGCTTGCCCACGAAGCAACCAAGCCCTCTTCCCATTAGGACTGTGTTTCCTTTACCAAAAAGCAAGTTTTTCTCTCTTAAACATCTCCTTAAAACAACATATTCATTGGATATTTGGGAATATGAAAATATTCTCCCTTATTATCTTTTGACTTGCTTTTTAATTCATTAATCACGAAATTATGTTTTCTTAAGTAGAAAACACCTCCTTTTAAACAATACCACATAATCCATTAATAATGTATTCACATTATATTCTTATTTTTTTATAGGTATTTTCTCTTTCCTCTTTCTTCATTGGGACTCCTTGGATCCCAAGGCACTCTATTATTTTGAAATTCCTTTTTAAGGAATACTCATTATCCTTAAATGCATCAATATGCATTATTTCACATTATCTTGTTTATTTCTCATTAAAATAGCTCTTTTTGACGTTTTCTCTTTATTTCTATTTTATTTTCCTCATTGGTATTCCTTTCAACATTAGGAATCCTTGGGATACGAAATTCCACCAAGGATTACTCAATTATACCCCTTTTCACTTATTTTCCATATTTTATCAATATTTTCAATTTCATTCTTAATAAAGAAATACTCAATTGACCTTTTCTTTTCTTATTGCTCTCTTTATGCCACTTTGGACTCCTTGGTACCCAAGGAACCCAAGAGGCTTAAAATCCCTCCTTGGATTTGCCTTCTAGATGTTTCCACATTTTTCTTTTCTCAAATATTCAATTATTCACTCACTAATTGAATTTTCTTATTTTTTGGGCCCAATAGCCAATAAAGCCCACAACACAATCATCAAGGCTATTGTAAATGAAACTCATTTATTCAAAACAAATTATATCATTATTTGTACAATTATCTCCAATATGAGATATTACATTTCTCATCAAAAGAACCCAAAATTTAGGGTTGTAACATCCTTCCCCTCTTATAAGAATTTTGTCCTCCAAACTCCATCAAGAAAACAAATAGTTCAGGATAAGCCTTTCATACGTCCATCAGGGTTCCCATGTGGCTTCACCCTTTCCATGGTTCTTCCCAAGAACCTTCGCCTTCTCATATTCTTCCATCTGAGTTCTTTCTTACCTTGGTATATCATACCCTCATAGGTGACTCAGGACTTTTCAGTCTCTCAAAAGTTGAATAGGTTCAGGGCTCAACACATGGCTTGGGTACCTCACATGGTGCTCTAGATCGGACTCATGTAATACATTATACATCATGTTATCCTGAGGGGCATGGCTAAACACAATCTTCTCCACCAATCCATCTCAAATGGACCCATATATCGGGGACTCAACTTTCTTAGATGTAGCTTCGAGGGGTCAGATTTTTGCATCACATATTCTCCCACAGTGAACTGAATGTCAGTCTGCTTTGCATCAGCTCGTGACTCATGTCACCCTTGGGCTCTCAGCCATTGCACGATCAAGCGACTTCATCTGCACACACTTTGGTTCTTTCCTGACCTTTGCGAGGCCTCCTTCACCAACATCATCTTAATGAAGTGGTGACTGACACAACCTCTCTATAAGACTTCTTGCATCCCAATAAGGGCTATGGTGGTTAACATCACATCTTAAGAACTTTCTCTTTTTATCACCCTGAGCAAGCTCACTTTCTCACCTCATAGGATAGTAACTTGAGTACATATTCCCTGCCACCAAATATGGACAATCTTCCCAACACTCTAAGATGGAAACCCACATATATCCAAGTCTTGTTCCTAATTGTTCTTCCTAAAAACACATCTCCATCACCATATCCAGCAACAAGAATGTCTAATAGTTTCACGAGATTTCAAAGTGACCCATAGAACAACACAAATGCTTATGATATGACATTGGGGCATGTTAGAAGGGTCCAACATTGATGCATTCACTATATTCTTAGGTTAAAATAGGAATTAATGAAGATGTAGATAAAGATGCAAATCTCTCCTTTATTTGACTTGAGATTGCATGTAATATTTCCCTTTCTCCTTAAATGATGTACATGCTTTGTTTATGTGTACATTGGCAACTTTTTTTTTGGTGGGATGCCACTGTTACATATAGAGCGGTGTGGAAGAAGTGTATAAAGAGAGAATGTTTTATTCCACTTTGAACTAAGGTTTGGCATGATATTGGATTTTATATTTCTTTTTTTGTGAATGGAAGGTAATTAGATGGAAGAAAAGTCATAATAGATGGTTCAAATCAACATGAAATCTGGTTAACAATTTTGGGTGTCGGGTTGTTCTTCTTGTCACAATACAATGAAATACATGAATAGAGAACTAGTGGCAATTCAGTACAATTTTTTCACTATTATTAGAAACAAATATGTGTTTGATCTATTTTAGTTCATCTAACACTGTCACACCCTAATTTGCAGGACCTAGAAATACATGAGTATGTTACTCATGAAATCAATTTAGGATTTGATTTATTATTGCAATAAGGTTCCATAAAATTTTCATGATATTTGGACTAAAAAAATATGTATAAAAGGGGTTGTTATGGAATTAGTCAATTTTGGTAATATCGCCAAAGTTTGGAAACTTCCTATTTAATTTGATAATATGAAGTGACAACCAAAGTGGAATAATGTAGTAAATATGAAGACTCTCTTAATGGTTGGAGCTCCAGACCTAATTTAGGTTTTCATTGATCAAACTTTTGAAGAGGAATTCTCAGTTGATGTATTGTATCAATTCATATATAAATTTGTAGTCAAGAACATGGTTAAGCTTATGAAATCTTTAGAAGAACAAAGAATGTGTCATGTACCCTAGAACCCAATTCTAGCCTATTTTGGGCCAACCACAGTTTATACATGGGTCCCTGGGGTACAAAATTGGGAATGGAGTACACATTACTCATAATAATTACTCAAAATATTTTTAGTAGATGGATAACTAAGACCTTATGGGAGAAATTTTAGATAATTTTGGTTTATCAATTTTCCAAGGTAATTAAATTTGTAATTTCTAACATTTACGTGAAAGACAAATTTGGAGTCATTATCTGACTAATTGTGATCTAATAACTTGCTCTAGAAAAGATAGTGAAAATATTTTTTCAATACCAAATATTGAGAGTTAACGAGGTCCTAATATGGTCTATATAATTAATTTAATAAATAGGACTTATATCAAATATAAAAATAAATAAATAAAAAGGGTTGTAGATGCTCCTAGCCCGTCCATGGACTAGGGAGTTTGCGTCGACATAGAATAGGGGTAGAACCCCTGCTCAAGCGATATCAATGGATGACTCTATATATTGGCCTCGATTGTGGAGTTGTAGTGGTGGGGAGGAGCCAATCCTAGGGTTTTAGACCTAACTTGGACAAATATTGATTGTTTGGAAGAAAAAGAAAGAGGAGTTCCACTGGCGGTTGCAAGAAGGGATTACAGTTGGGGTTTTGCACCCTGAACCATTATCAATGACAAGGATGTGCCATTGAGACTAGACAAGTCCATTCTGATCTGTGGGTCACTAGATCTTATGTGGAGAGGGTTTGTAACCTAAATTCATGGTCGACATCGTCCTGCCCTATTTCTGGTTTTGGAACATGGGATCACGAGGAAGAAGAAGAAAGGGGCACGCATTCAGTAGATGGATCTGACCCAAGATCTGCATCCTCAACACTGGCATAGCTAGGTAAAAGACTCTCCAATTTTTGCCACGGCTGCGGTCGTTTAGGCCATGTCGTCAAAGATTGTGAGGGCGGTGAAGAAGGCGAGGAGCGAGATCAGCAGTGGGGAGCATGGCTTAGGGCGTCGCCGAGGAAGCCAACGCGTACGCTGCAGGAGGACGTTTTCGGCAACAACAGGCTGAGCAAGAAAATTCACTTCCGATACAAACCAGTAGCAGGCCCGGAGAAGAAAGGGAACCGTGAACAGGACAAGCAGAAGGAAGCTGATATAGACAGGGGAAGAAGGACAGGAACAGAGCTGGATGATGATCAACTCGGGCTGACAGAAGACCAAGCGCAAGTGCAGAGCGAACAGGAAGGCAGAGAGGAGGTGGGTTATAACCTTGATGAGTTGTTTCCGGAAAGATGTTCTCAGGCCGACCAGAGGAGGACTGAAGAAAGTAATGGAGTCCAAAACCTAGATGCTACGGAAGCTAGGAGAGGGGATATGCAAACAACAGAACATCAACAAAAGCAGTGGGGGAGAGAAGAACCAATAGCATCAGGGGGACGGGGAGCAAATGAAAATATCTTGCAGGCCACATCTAAGAAAAGGCAGGACGTCGAACCAACAGGAGGAAGCGTGCAGCAGGAAATAATGGTGAACAAAGCAGTGATAAACAGGGGGAAGAAGGTGATATCAGCAGTAAAAACAAGGGCACAACGAGAGAAAGAAGACAGGAAGAAAGCAGGGAGGAAGACAAAGCAAATCCAATACAAGAAGAGAGACCCGCCATGGGTTTACAAGATGAGTAGGGGCCAAAGATTGGGAATTCCAGAAGATGCAGTGGAATGGAGCACGATTGCAGGCAAGAGGGGAAGACAATCTGAGTACTGTGACATGGAAATGGACTCGTATGATGCCGAGTTGGAAGCGGGGAAAAAAGCAAGGAACATGAACCAAGAAGAACATCAGGATGGAGGGTGTACAACCCAAGTAGCGGAGGCTGGATGGAGCCAGCCCCGCGAAGAGCAATGAAAAGATTAAGTTGGAACTGTCAGGGACTAGCCCGCCCTGACACGATTACTGCCCTCAAGCCTAGATGCATGAGGGAGGGCCCTAGTATAGTTTTTGTGATGGAAACTATGATCTCTAGTACAGATTTAGAGGTAGTTATGAGGAAGTGCGAGTTTACTCAAGGAGTTTGTCTTTCTAGTATAGGAAGAGCTGGAGGGATGGGGCTTTGGTGGAGGGACGTCGATCTCACAGTAACATCATATTCACAGCACCACTGTAGTTGCGAGGTGAAAGAGAATAACAGTGACAGCAGGTGGAGAGCTATCGGCATATATGGGTGGGCAGCTCAACAACATAAACAAAAGACATGGGACTTAATGAGAGAACAGAAAGGAAGCTCGAATCTTCCTACGATGTTCTTTGGAGACTTCAATGAGATCCTATCCAACTCAGAAAAAATCGGAGGGCCTCCTAAACCTCTCCGGTTCATCCAGGATTTCATGGACGTGGTTGATGACTGTGACCTCACGGATCTGGGATACAGTGGTAGCATTTTCACATGGCAGAGAGGACTCACACCGGAAACCTTAGTAAGGGAACGCCTTGACAGAGCGCTGGGATGTGCACAATGGGTGGCCAAGTTTCCGCAGGCAAGAGTGATTCATGGTATTAAATATGAGTCTGACCATGTACCCATCATCATCAATACTGAGTATAAAAGCAGGATGAAGGCAAGGAAGCAGCAGTTTTTGTTCTTTGAGCCTATGTGGGCGGAGGAAACTGAGTGTGAACAAATCATAAAATCTGTTTGGGAGGAGCGACATAGTTCTGATCTTCAAGGAAAGATGGGTTACTGTGAAAGTAAACTGAAAGAATGGGCTGCGGAAAAATTCGGGGAAAGAAGAAAAAAGATCAAACAGCTGGAAGAGTCCCTAAGGGAAATACAAAACCTACCGGCTGACAGGACAAATCTAGAAAGGTGCACTCACATAACGACAGAGCTCAATAAATGGCACAGAAGGGATGAGGCATTCTGGCATGCCAGAGCTAGGGTGAATGAGATGAAGTCAGGAGACAAAAACACGACATATTTCCATCATAAGGCATCACAAAGAAGGAAGAGAAATAGGATTGAAGGTCTAAAAAATGAAGATGGGCAGTGGAAGGAGGAGGATAAAGAAATAGAAGGCATAGTGCTGAATTGTTTTCAAAACCTTTTCCAGACAAGTAATCCTTGCGGTTGGGAGGAGGCCACGAGAGGAATTAACAACAAGATTAGCCAGGATGAGAGTAAGGAGATTAAGAAAGAAGTCACATCTGAGGAGATCAAGACGATGTTGATGAATATGCACCCGAACAAAGCTCCTGGTCTGGACGGTATGAAAGCTTTATTTTTTCAAAAGTACTGGCACATAGTAGGAGATGATGTCTCAAACTATATAAAAGGGTGGTGGAAATCTGAAAGAAGTATTGCTGATATTAATGACACTCTGGTGGTGCTTATTCCAAAAACTCAGAAGCCAGTGGAGATAGGGGAGTTTAGACCCATCAGTTTATGTAATGTCGTCTATAAGATAGCTTCCAAAGTCATAGCAAGCAGGTTGTGACCGTTCATGGACAGAATTATAACAGAAAACCAAAGTGCCTTCATCCCGGGAAGACTTATTACAGACAATGCCCTTATTGCTTATGAGCTGTTCGACACAATGAAGAGGGGTAACAAAGTAAAAAAGGGTCACATAGCTCTCAAGCTGGACATGTCGAAAGCCTATGATAGAGTGGAATGGAAATTTGTTGATTACGTGCAGGAAAAAATGGGGTTTGGGGAGAAGTGGAGGAATAAGGTATATGATTGTATGTCAACTGTGTCACATTCGTTTGCCATCAACGGGGAGCGGACCAGGAAGATTCAACCTACCCGAGGACTTTGCCAGGGTGACCCTCTCTCTCCATATCTTTTCATTTTATGTGCCGAAGCTTTTTCTACTTCTCTAACCTTGGCAGCGCAGCAAAAGATTATTCAAGGAATCTGAGCAAGCTGTCATGGCCCACGGGTTTCACATCTTTTCTTTGCATATGATTCCATTCTTTTTGTAAGAGCAACCAAACAAGAATGCCTGAAGGTAGCTGAAATTATCAGCCATTATGAGCGGGCATCCGGACAGAAAATCAAACTATCCAAAACTGAGGTCGCTTTTAGCAAAGGATTGGAGCGGGAAAAGAGAGAAGAATTGACACAACTTTTACAGGTCAAAGAAGTAGACAAGCACGGGAAATACCTTGGGCTGCCCATGGCTGTAGGGAGGTCAAAAAAACAAGTGTTCTCTTATATACAAGAGCGGATCTGGAAGAAACTACAAGGGTGGAAGGAAACGTTGTTGTCCAAGGCAGGTAAAGAAGTCCTCATCAAAGCAGTGATCCAGGCCATACCTTCGTATATCATGAGTATTTTTCAGCTCCAGGGATACCTTCTTGACTCCATAAAAAGCACCATAGCGAGATTTTGGTGGGGGGCTAAAGACGGGGAGAGGAAGATGGCTTGGGTCAGTTGGGATAACATGTGCAAACCAAAGAACCAAGGAGGGTTGGGTTTCAGAAACATACACACCTTCAACCAAGCGTTGTTGGCAAAGCAAATTTGGAGGCTCTTTCATAGAGGAGATACTCTAGTCTATCGTGTGTTAAAAGCAAGATATTTTCCTAGGGGGACAGTACTCACGGCCAGAAGGGGATATGATCCGAGTTTCACCTGGAGAAGCATATGGAATGCAAAGGCTCTCATTCTTGAAGGGATTCAGTGGAAGGTGGGGGATGGAACAAATATCAATATATGGGAGGATCCATGGATTCCGGGCATAAGAGGGAGCATAGAGAGAGCATACAATTTTTCTAGCACTAATGTACAATGGGTGAACCAGCTAACGATGGATGAGGCTACCACGTGGGATAAGGAAGGAATCTCTAACCTCTTCACTCAAGAAATAGCACAGAAGATCATGGCAATACCGCTCTGTCTTAACAAACATAAGGATGGTATCTACTGGAAACCGGACATACGTGGGGAATTCACTGTAAAGTCAGCCTATTGGTTGGCAATACAAGGACCGGCAGTAAGAGAAGAACACCGCAATTATGAGGAGGCTGAACGATGGAGGCTAGTATGGAGGAAGAATCTCATTCCGAAGGCGGCACACTTCCTGTGGAGATGCATGACCGGAGCATTAGGCACGTTGGGACGTCTATTTGACTGTCACTGTCATCCAGACGGAATATGCAGCATATGCGGAAGTGAGAAAGAAGACATTACGCACATGTTATTTAGATGCCCGCAGGCATGGGAGTTGTGGAAAGAAAGTCCAGCTATAGTACAAGAAAGGATCCGAGCAGCGGGGAGGTCCAATGTGGGAAACGAAATCAAGAGCCTCATCACCCAACAGCGGGAAGAAGACAATCATGCTATGATAGCAGTGCTTTGGACGGTGTGGACTAGAAGGAATGCAATTATCTTCAAGGAGCAACCGAAACCACCACTTATAACACAGCACCATTTCCTTGCCCTCCTCGAAGGACACCATGCCTCACAACAGCAAGCAGACGTCCGTCCAGCCAGGAACGTGCAGCGGACAGCAACATGGTTGGCGCCCGAAGCCAACGTGACCAAGGTAAACTGCGACGCAGCTGTGCACATACAAGGATTCGACGGCGCAGGTCTTGTGTGGCGGAATCATGAAGGACGTGTGATGCATGCAGCCGAGAGCAGACGACCGTCCAGCCATGACGTTCTGTTGGCAGAAGCTTGGGCTATAAGGGAGAGCTTGTGGCAATCCAAGGAGCAACAAATCACAAGACTGGAGGTGGAGTCGGACTCAGAAACGATCATCCATCTCTTAAGGGCAGGAGTTTCAAGGCCGGACTTGCTTGGAACTCTTCTAGAAGATATTTATAGCTTAAAGTCTTTTTTCCAGTCTATCAGTTTTTCGTTCTGTAGACGACAGGCAAACGGACTAGCCCACCAGCTAGCTCGTGAAGCTGTCAGTAGCTCTAGTTCTTTTTTCTTTTCGGAATCATTTCCTATTTTTGTAGAAAACTGGATTGAGCCATCTTTGAGCTCATAGTAATAGAAAGCCAGCGGTTGACATCAAAAAAAAAAAGCTATCAAGGTCCTTGGATCATAGTTGGATGATAGATATTCATCAATAGAAAGGTAATATTCAATCATGTGTATCTACCAGTACAGACAATCATTTTGGACAAGTAGGGTGTCTATAGAAAGCTCCAAACGTCTACTATATTATAAAAAAATGGTTTCAAAGGGTGTTTCTGATGTCTAGTATTTATTATAATTTGATTACTAGTATCTATCAAATTTTAATATTTTTTTATTTTTAGAATATCTAATGAATTTCAAAATTAATAAAAATTTACAATAATGGTATTTTGATGTGTTTAACATGATTATGAGTCTTGATCTTGTTGATTTAATTTTGAACCCATGTTTTGATGCAAACCCTAATAAGGGTATTATGGGTATTTCACCCATTGATTTACAATGAAACAAATTGATATTTTTACCTAAACCTTATTATACATTATTATTACTATCTCTAATGACTTTCCTGGAGTTTCATGTATAAATATATTAGTATTTCGTTTTGGGCCTAAGTGATCATTATGTATGGTGACTAATGACTATTTGTGAGACAACATGTGCGTATATTATGCCTACTAAGTATGAAAAATTATTTTATTTATATTTTCATCTGATTTTATAATTAAGTTAGTAAGAGTAGTATATGTGATTATATTTGAGGTTTACTATTGGTATATGATGTATATACTTATATATTAGGGAATAAGATGTTTTTTGCTTTATATGGATGTATCACTATATGCATGCTACATAATGTCTGACTTTGGCATAATTTAATATTTATAAATTTAAAAGCGAGTTAACTAGTTTTTGATATAGTCAAAATGAGAGTCCTAATTTGGTACATATGGCTAGGATGAAGGGGTTTGATATGTAAGAATAGAAAAGGTGAAATGTAAATGAACTTATTGATGTATAGGTAGATACATTGTAAACTAAGGAATCTAGACTACATTGACGATCTTCTCAAACAAGGTAAGTGGGACATGTCCGTTGAATTTTTTTATTAGTATGATCTGATCTATATCTTTCCACAAGTAACTTAGTGGTTATGTTACTATTATACATTCAACATTTCATGCTTATTTAATGTTGAATGATACTTTGATTAACCAGACTTTATTTAGAATAAGTATGTTTACTTAAGCTACATTTAGATAGTATTTCTACATTCAGTTCAGTTCATTTTTCACAAGACTATAGACTCATATTTTAGATATCCTATATCTGAATTTAAAGATCATATTAGGTCACGTTTTAAGATTTTGGTGTAATGATAACTTCTAAATAAAATCAATTCAGTTTGTAAGTATATTAATATTTTAGTTTTATAAGAACTTCTAAACAAGATCAATCTAGCTTATAAGTATATCAGATCTCAGTTTAAGATTTAGATTCAATTAAGAATTTAAGAATACAAATTCAGAAACATAATTTAGTCCAGATATTAGTATTCAGTTTCAACATAAGATAAGTTCAAATTTAGAATTTATTTATATTAGATTTAGATGATTAAGTCAGAACATTCTTATAACACATTATATGATAAGTCCTCATTCAGTTAGTCATGGGCTGATTCAGAGGCATTTGTTGCCAATTCAGAGGAGTACTTACTCCAATTCGGAGGTACTTAGGTTCCAATTTCGGGCGTAGCCATGCCACTCCAGAGACACCTCAGTGTCATTCAGAGGCATGTAGTGCCAATTCAGATGTACTTTGGTACCAATTCATGGTATAGATACACCAATTCTGGAGGACTTATCGTATAATGGTGGTCACAAATCAAATAGAAGAGATAAATAAAAGGCACATCAATTCAGTATAAGTTTACAACTTTCTAATATTAGTTCATGTTTGAGTTACATCATATTTATGTATATCATATAAGGAATTCAATGCCACTTAGTCTAACGTAGGTTTCCGTTTGTGCATGGCTGGGGATGAGATGTTTGTAGGTAGAAAACTTTAGGAGATAGTCATGATAAGAGGATGCAACTACAATTTTAAGAAGCTTATTTGGTGGAGCACCATCTACAAAGTCCTAGATTTGATATGAGATTTGTATAAATTGGTATCACGGTATTAAGTTTCTTTTGTATATGAAAATGTAAAAGAGTTTCTTTTGTAAAGATTAATCTCTGGAAACCCTAGAGGGTTTGGGGATGGCGTAAACTAGAGGACGTGGGGGCTCTTGCAACAGTGGAAGTGCGGATCATAATCCAGATACCAAGATAGATTGGGGAGGAAAGATTGTTAATCATTCTTAGGAGAATCATAGAAAGGGCACAAGGAAAATGAGGAGGCCACCAGGCCAAGAAAGCATGCCAATAGGAAGTAAGCTTCACGATCCTAAAAATAGGGGTCATGTTCAACTAATCTGGCATGTGAGGTGCATCAGATCTCAAGTTGAAACTAAACCACATTAGAATGAAATGAACCTCAATGAAACAAGGGAAGTGGTTAATCTGACAAATGTAGGAACAACAACCAGTGGCCTCAGAGGAAAAGGGCAAGATAGGAGATCTTATAGTGGTGCAGTTGTAGGATATATAGCAACTAGTGAAAGTGAGTCTATTTGAAAAAGGTCTATCAGAGGAAGCCATCATGCTAGAGGAAGTTGAAGGGAAGTAATCCCTAACCATAGTCCCAAACACAAAAGATGCATTAACAGAATTGTGGAAATATTCTCTGGTAGTTCGCCTCTTAGTTTTCAATATAGGCTACATGACTGTACGTGATTGCATAAAGATGTTGTGAAATATCATATGTAGATTCAACATGTACAAATTAGATCTTGGTCACTTTTTTTATACAGCTATCATGTCAAAGGGATTATAAGGAAGCCTTAACAGGAAGCCCACAGAAGATCTTTGGGCTCCATCTCCTTATTTAGAAATTATACACGAAGTTTAAGCCAAAGGAGGAGTACCCATAAGTGATAATACCATTGCTACACATAATGAACCTATCACTTCATCTATATGTGTCATTCGATCTATATGTATCAACCATGTTTGATAATATTGACCTGGCGTTGGGCAGGCTCATGAAGGTAGATAACCATACAGTCAATAGAACTCAAAGCAAGTTTGCTCGATTAGCTGTGGAAATTGACACCACACATGATTTTAGCCAGTCTGTCCTCATCAATGGGATATAATACGAAGTGGTGTATGAAGGATGCCCATGGGAATGCATCACATGTGGCCAGAAAGGTCATATATCCAAGGAATGTAGGGCCTAACAATGGCCGGGAGAAAATCAAGCTGAGTGACACAAAACAAAAAGGAGGGAGACCACAATAGCCGAAAACCAAACTCACTATGATTGGTAGACACATAGAGGTAGAAGGGGTAGAAGGGGGAATGTGACCCAAGGGTAAAAACCACCTAACACGAGAACCAATAATATGTTTGATTACTTGGTAGAGGTGGAGGACAATAACATTGAACAAGAAGGAAATTTTAGCAAAGCCTCTAACACGGAAGAAGGAACGACATCAAGAAAACATGCCAAGGTATAGCACAAGAAGAAGGCCAAGGGGCAAGATGAGGAAAGTCTGTAGGAAACAAAAATATGGAAGGATATCAGAAATATGATAGAGAACAAGATGAACAATAAGAAAGTTTCATCAGCAAATCATACAACAATGGACCAAGGATCTGATGAGGTGATGGAGGTATATGAAGTTATGGAAGAATCCAAGGAAAATGAGAGCACAGATAATGTTCACAATAATATGAAAGGAAAGGAGACCAAATCATGGGAAGAAATAGATGACTTAAACAAAGTCCTAGCTGCTACGAATTCTAGAACTACGAGCCAAAAAACCAAGGGAACTGGATTGAAAATGAAACACACAAGGAAATCTCAGATAATCAACCCAGTGGAGCCAAGAAGATGAAGCTGAAGGGGGGTAGGGTCAGATATAACTCCCAAAGAAGACCCTACACAGAAGGACCACTAAGTGATGACATCAGAACTTTCAAGTGCAGCTGTAGAAGATGAGCAGACATGGACAAACAATGAGAATGTTGAGCCTAAAGGTTTCCTCAAACTATGTACAACATCCCAGAAATATAGTCGAATACTAGACATCTTATGTTGGAATATACAATGGATTGGAAAGAAGGATACTCATATAAATCTTAAAGAGATAATGAATATACACAAACCAAAGGTTGTATACATTCTAGAACCTTGGCTGAGTGGGAGTAAAGCTACTAAAATCATCTACAAACTGGGGTTCACAAAATCATTCTGAGTTGAGACTAGGGGCTTCATTAGAGGGATTTGGATTTGTTGTAAAGAACATGAATGCGAAATAAACATTGTCAACTATGGCAGACAATTCATTACCTATTGTATCAATAACACCACTGTCATCACCTTCATTTATGCCATCCCACACATCGTCGTAAGAAGATTTCTTTGGATTCACGTATATCATATGGGAGAGAAATTCACAAAGATGTGGCTAATGCTAGGGGATTTCAACATCACCTTCTATCCAGACGAATGGAGTGGCACTCCTCAATACAACTATTTGGAGGCCGACCTATTCCAGAAAACACTGGAAGTAATAGGTCTCTTTTACCTGGTCTTTTTGGGCCCCCTATTCACTTTCAAGAGACAAACTCTTCAACAACAAATTGATAGAGTAGTGGGTAACAATGCCTTTGTATAGAAATTTCATGACTTTTATGCTAAACACTTGCCTTGTCTACAATCATATCATAATCGAATCCTGGTGAAAGATAAAGGAAGATAGATTGAACCGGGTAGGTTCATTGCAAAATCTAGCTAGAACTAAGATGAGAGTTTTGATAGCATTCTTAAGAAGAGTTGGAAAGAGGAGAAGGATTTCTATATAGCCTAAATCAATCCAAAATGACCATAACATGCTGGGACAAAGAGAATGTGGAAAAATAAAGAAGGAATAAAAAGAGACTAGTGAGAAATATCACAAAACTGGAGAAAATTTAGCACACCACTACAATTCGATTACTAATGGAATATACACTGATATGAAAGTGACCTGGATGACATGTTAAAGAAGGAAGAAGCGGAATGGAAACTGAGAAGTCATATCAATTGGCTGAGAAATGGGGACAATAATACAAAGTACTATAATTCCTTTGTCAAGCAAAGAAAATGATACAACACTATAAACATGATGAAGAATGGGGAAGGAGAATGGATTTCTGAGGAGTTGACTCTGAAAGACATGGTAAGGAATCATTTTTGTGCACTACTGATTGAATCTACTAAACCTACTACAAATGAGTGCACCCAATTTCTTTAAAAGTTTCTTGCCTGGTCAATTGTAGGACATCACCGTGAATAAAAGGAAGATCAAAGTCTTAAAATTGTGAAGGAGATGGGCCCCTACAAAGAGGTTGGACCAGATTGTATCAATGGGTTATTCATTGGGAAGCATTAGCCCATTACGAAACACTCTATCATGAAAACTACAAGAAGTGTCATGCGAGGAGATGACTTGGCTATGGAGCTATTTGACTCAACTATTGTCCTCATCCCTAAAGTTCCAAATCCCATAACATGCGATCATCTTAGACCAATTTCGTTAAACAACTACTTCCTAAAGATGGTTTCCAAAATTGTTGTGGAAAGACTAAAACCTTATCTTCCCGAATGGGTATCTAAAGATAGTGCATTTGTTCTATGGAGGCGCGTCATTGAAAATATTGCTATTGTGTAAGAGATTATCCATACGATGAAGTGGAGATCCAATTCAAAATAGATGGACATCAAAGTGGACATATCAAAGGCTTACGATCATCTATCTTGGCCCTTTATTGAAGATACACTTCAGAGAATTTGTCTCCCAATGAACACCATCAACTACATCATGAAGTTAATATCCACAACAAAATGTTCAATTCTATGGAATGGAAATCTATTGGCACACTTTATATCTAGTAGGGAATTTTGGCAACTCCCTGTATATCTTTGTCCTCTATATTGAACGCCTTAGCAAAAAGATACATGAGGCGGTGAACATAGGTGCATGGAAGCCAATAACACTGGGTAGGAGTGGAATTAAAATAAGCCACCTATGCTTTGTGGATGAGCTTATCCTTTTCAGGGAGGCAACGAACAAGAAAATGAAGGTGATCAAAGAATTCTTTAAGAAGTTTGAAGAAGTATTCTGGCAAGCCATTTCCATCACGAAGACATAAATATCCTATGCCAAAAGTGTTCCTTGTAAAATGCAAAAAAGGGTGAGAGGACTAGGTGGTTTCCAAGACATGACCAGTCTAGGCCGCTACCTGGGAGCACCCATCATCCACAACAAAGTTACAAAGAGCACGTGTTCAGACTTGCTGAAGAGAGTGGAATCTAAAGTGAGCAAGTGGAAGGTGAAATTCCTTTCGCTTGCTGGAAGATTCTGCCTTACTAAATCAACCCTGGAAGTAATACCAACGTATGGGATGCATATGGTGAATCTTCCATTGACATTGTCTGACAAAATTGATGGCATCATTCATAGGTTCCTATGGGGAGGAAGGAAAAAAACCCATCACATGTCCCTAGTGGCTTTGGGGAAGGTTTTTAGCAGGAAGGAAAAGGGCATACTAGTCTCAAATAAATGAGAGACTGGAACATGACACCCATCACCTAGAATGCTTGGGATATCACAAGTGGATGAAAATCCATCTGGTGTAGATTCATGAGAGACATGTATAATAACTACACGAAAGGCAAGGTGTTGAATGCCTCTATATTGGCCCGTGCTACATTGCAATGCAAGAAGCTTATAGATGAACATTCATATCTATTACCTATAAATGGAAAAAGCACCATCTTCTGTGAGAATAAGTGGGTGCAGTCGGGATTGCAACTTAAACATGTAGCAATACAACCTATACCAATGGAGATAAAAGACCTAATGCTAGCCAATGTGGTTCTTGAAAATGGCAATTGGGATATCAGATATGCATGATAGAACCTTCGATGTAGACAATCCAAGAGGATGTAATGGTATGGGTGGAGAACTGTAATGAGGCGGGATCACCACCTTACTAAAGATTTGAAGAATAAAACATCCATTCCAAACACACTCAAAGGTATGATGGAGTAGGTGTAATGTTTTCAAATTTCAATAAATGGTATTCAAAACAACCAAAGTATAGCAGCGGAATAAAAATGTTGACTATATTCAATTTATCAGAAGGTTATTACAAAAGTACATCATAATATCCCGTAAGGGTTTACATGTATGATACAACATAAGGATCTAAGTAGAGGGAAATATAAACCATAACAACTTTATCTCCAAGATTTAACACCTTAAGCTAGTCCAAAACTTTGTGGTTGATCATCCAAGTCCTTCACCTAGGGTTGGAAGCATACCCCAGCAAGAAGATAAAATAGATGACATCAGCAAAGGCTGGTATGTACATACTAAATAGGAAATTAAGCAATATATGGAATAAAGGACATCAAATATAAAAGGCTTCCCATAGGAAGGATAAGGACCACCCAAATGGGTATCAAGAGAAAAGGAATTGAAATCATATGATAACAAAAGAATACTTGCCATTAATAAAACATAAATATTGTGCCACACTTGCACATGTAAAGAATTAGGGCACACACCCCATATCCTCAACCTGCATGCATGTGAGATAAATATAGCCCTAGCATAATATAAACACAAAGGCAGCCAAGTCTCATAAACTTGAAACCTGGTAGAGAAAGGAATAATGCCAATCTTCCAAATATATAAAAATGGGCCAATAATCACACATCTTTCCCTGGGTATGAGGTTCCTTTCCATCCAAAAAGAGCAGGAAATATCACATCTGCTCGGTAGGAAATAACACATCTTCCATAAGAACCAATGCAGTTACACTACTCTAGGGCTACTTAATCACATAGCATGTTAAATGTAGAGGTAAGTAGAAATCACAATCAAAATATAAAAACTAGTCACCAAATAAGTGACCAACATATACATCCACCTCATAAGTGGGCAAAAGACATTACATGTCATCTTTTAGAGTTCCATCATGAACAAAGCATAAGGTAAGAGTTCAAAACAATATCCATGATCACATGATCAATATAAAATAAGGTAGTTCACATAAGAAAAGACATTGTGTATAGGCTAATGTCCATAGTTCAAAGAGAATGAATAAGCATAGGTGAATTTCTCAAAATAGAAGAATAGGAGATACATCGTATCTCAACTTCAGAGTTCAAACAGTCCAAGTAAGTCCTAGATCCAAACCTAAGCCTTCAAAGAACTTGTAGGGAACCTGGACAGGTCCAATAAGTAACGTTCTCAATCTTATAGAGGTTAGTTTCTCCAACAAAGCTCCTATCTAGAGCAAGAAGCACCTTCTCCACTTTAGAGGTGAAAAATACTAACAAAAGAACATGGAGATGAGGTGTTTATGGGTTCTAAATGGGGTTTCTGTTGGATAAATTATATATTATTATAATCCCACTATTTTGATGATGACAAACATTTCATTCTTGTGAATCTAATGTGCTACTTGAGTGTTGCAGGAACTAGGTGGATGAAAAACATTTGGAAGATATATATGCTCAAAATGCAAAATGTTTTAATTTCATGATTGTAATCAAATGTAAAAACTTGTACAAATATGTAATGTACAAGTACTTAGATAACATGTAAATCAAGCATTTAGATCTTCCCTAGCCAATCACAACACTTAGATAGGTCATCCCCTACAATAGTGTCACAACTGCACACTCATACACACACTTAGTACATAGTTCAAAACATTGAAATAGTGTCATTCTCAGTAGACTAACTTCTCGACCGAGACACTCTCGGTCGACAAACTCATCGACTGAGAATGACCCAAGTAGCTGTTAGACACAGCAGAAAAGGTAGTTTGGAGATGGAAATGAACGTTATATACACTTGCTCCAGACTATCCCTCGGTCGATAAAAACTTCGACCGGCAGGACTCTCGGTCGACAATTCCTCGACTGAGATTGTCTCTGTCTGCACTTTTCAGAGTTAATTAACTAGTCATTACTAAAGCAATTAGTGGACAACTAATGGCTAGTTAAGAACTAAGAACCCCCTAGAAAGTGTCTAGAATGTCCTTAAGCACTCATAGGCCATTCCTATAAATAGGACATGCCTTAGGACACCCAACACACACTTGTGCAATACTTGAGCATACATACTTACAATTGGCAATCCACTTTTGTGAGCAATTGAGCAACTCAAACATTAGCTACTCATTTCCATTGCTCCAATTTCATGTCCTATAGGCTAGCATCTCCTACCCACAACACTTACACTTTTATATACATTGGTTAGGAGATCAAAATGCTTGATATAGGAAATCAAGCCTTGTGCTACAATGGTAATTATATTTTCCATTTTCCTTCTTGTTCTTTCTAATTGCTTGTACTCTCCTTGCTACTCCTAGGGTTGTAGGTTAAGGATTGGAGAGGGTTTATCTTCTTAGGTGGAGAAGGGTCTTCTCAGTGGAGAAGGAGGACTTTGTACTACTTCAAGAAGGTTGTCTCAATGGGAAGCTACTTCAAGATGAAGGCTATTTCAAGGGGAAGCTTGAAGTTACATCAAGGAATGTTGCTTCGAGGTTGGTGAGACTACTTCAAGGTGAAGGTTTTCCAAAGGTTGGTGAAAGTATTGGTAATTTTATGTAACATCCTTGTGGGGTAATAAAATTTAAATACTTTCAAAATCCCAATTGGAAACAATTGGGTAGTGGACTGACTCCTTTAGTTTTCTCTAAAGGTGGAACCACTCTAAACACCTTGCCTCCTTCTTATTATCTCAATTGTGGTTGCTTGAGTTCAATTATTGTTAATATATATATAAAACCCTATTCACACCCCCTAGTGGTTTTTCATTTGGTATCAGAGCAGGCTTCAAGGAGCTCTAATCGAGTCTTGAAAAATGGAGGGTGGTGGTGTCTACAACTGCAAGCAAAGGAGAAGCTTGGACCAATCTTCAACAAACTATAATTGGTGTTTAGGAACAAGACACACAACACCTAGCTGTCCATGGAGGTTAAAGAAGGAAGATGTGCACAAAGAATGCCTTATTGCTACAATAAGTGAAGAAGAAGAAGAAGAAGAGGTAAGCCTTTTTTATTTATCAAAAGAAGATTTAATTGCTAGCCTTCAAGAGACACATGATAATTATATTGAGTGCAAGAAGAAATTAAAGAAATCTAATAAAGCAAATGATGAGTTACATGCTAATATTCTTGCTCTTACATATGAAAATGAAGATCTTAAGGAGAAATTAAACTTAAATATTAAGGACCATGATATTAAGTTGAAATCAGTAAAGGAAAATTGCAATCTTCTCTCTCTAGAAAAGATAAACTTGCAAGCCCAAATTAATGATCTTCAAAAACAACCAATCCTATGTAGTCATCTAGATTATGATATTATTGTGAAAGAAAGAGATTCTTCATTATCTAATCTAAATCAAGAAAAGTTAGATATTAAAAGGAGAATGGATGAGATTACTAAGTTACAACAAGAGGTTAGTATCTTAAGAAACAATGATGTTCTTGACAAGATCTTAAATGATTCTCGTGGTCAAATTGGAAGGAGAGGACTAGGTTACAAGCCTAAAGAAAAATCCTATCAAAAACCTAGTGGGAGAAGGACACAAGTGCCAAAGACTCAATCAATGTATGTACATAAAGGCAAGTATACATATGTACCCAAGAACAATCTAGATCAAACTCATAAAAAGAGAAATGAGATTGATTCTATATGTTGCCATTATTGTTCGCATCTTGGACATTATTCCTTCTCATGTCCTTAGAAGAAAAAGGATGTTGAGTTGGTATGGGTTCCAAAACCCCCAAGCTAAATAGATTAAATTAAGTTGAGATATGACCAAAGAATCTAAATTGTATATCCTTATGTCTATCTAAACTTAACATAATGAGATAACAAATTAATTCAAGTAATTAAAATTTCTAACTTGAAAATACATTTTTTTTAAACCTGCAGAGATACATCTTTAATAACCTATTTTAGTTTAGGTTCCTAAAACCTAGAGATTTAAATATGATTAGTTGAGATTTGACTTAAATATTACTTTGATACTTAAATGTTTCATCTCAACTAAACTGAGTTTTAAATTGCATAATTGAATTAGAAGTGATGTATGCTTTACTTGCAAATAATTACTGAAAAATGATACAGAAACATTCTCTGTCGAGAAAATGTTTGACCAAGAACACTATCGGTCGAGAATTTGTCGACTGAGTATCTTACTATTTTTAAGCTTGAAAAAATCTGATAGAACCTATACAAATAGCATCATTCTCAGTCGAGAAAATCTTCGACTGAGATAAATTCGATCAAAGAAAAGTTTGACCAAATCGAGTTCTACTGAACCTATTTAAATTTATCCAGTTTGCTATCAATTTGTTGTCAATGATTGATTTAAATTTGCAAATCAAGAATGAATCTTAGAGACACATCTTTAAATATTTTTATAAGCTTGCATTAAGACTTATTAATATACTTTGATTAAACTTGTTACAAAACATGTTGATTTAATTATTGTTTTATAATAATCCACATGGTTTTGTCCTAAGTATTCCTTGGTCTATCTATATAAAAACCATGTGTCTTGAAATTTGCTTTTAAATGATCATCATCATTGTATTATGGATATGCTTTTACTATTTTCCATTCTTTACTTGGTTTGCCTAAAATAATCTTTGATCCATATATACAAACCATGAATGGATATTGTTTTTAAAATGATCATTGTGATTCAGCTCATTACATATAAAGATGATGAAAATGCCATTTTGCATAATAGTAAAACTCTATGGCACAAATGCATCTTGACATAATATATAATGATTATCATGTGCATGGCTTGTATGATCTCATGTAATACATGAATGATTTTTGGTAGATGACACTATGGCAAGATAAATAGTTTGTTTCTTAGAACAAGAATATTAATGTCTTATCTAGTTGTTTCTTCTAAGTAATCAAAACAAAAATATTGATTTTAAGAACTTGAGATATAAAACTTGTTCTTAATTTATACTCAAGGATGACTGATTCTAAAGAGTTAATCTAGAAATAAGTTTAAAATAAGAGATTTGTTTAAGATAAAGAACTATTTCTACATTTAAAAACTATTATAACCAAAGTCAAGAGCAAGGTACTAAATACTTATATTACTTATAAATAAATGATTGAAAGTTGCATTCTTGCTATGATTGAACATGTTGTAGATGTAGCTCAATTACCTTTTTGCAAGAAAAACTTATTTAATGAAGAATATACATTTTTAAAAACTACTTAAGAAAATCAAGAACAAAGACTTCATTGTGATGCCTATAATAAGTTTTCAATTGATAAAACTTCTTAAAAATAGGTATCACTCAAAATGCTTCAAATTGATATGCATTTGATCATATTATATAAAGACTTTATGTTTCACATATATTAAAATAAATGTGTAATTCAATAAGAGTACTTAAATTGGAAATCTACAGAAATTGCCTCTTGGTTGAAATTAAGTTTGACCAAGGGGCGCCAAGGTCGAAGTCAAGGTCGACCTAAAATAAGCTTGACAAAATTCTTAATTGTAAATCATTTCCTTGCACTTAATCTTAATATATTGAAAACAAGATTTTAGTGCATAGCTCTCATAAAAGGTTAACTTATTATGACCTAATACTTATTGTGACTTTAGAATCCTTAAATTATCTTGATTATAAGATTAAGGGGGAGCTCACAAAAACTATCTTGACTATAAGAAGGAGCTTACAAAATGTTGTAAACATCATAAAGAAAATTTGAGGCTAGTTATGACCTTAGTATCTTTCAAGTAATTTTGGAGCCTACAATATGTATGAATATAATGGAATTCTCTAAACAAATCAGGGCTTAACATCCCATGTATTTGGTTAGAGATACATTCATGTACTCTACTATAAGCTTAAAGGATTATCATGTCATTTTCAGGGCTTAACATCCCTTGTAAAATGGATGAGAAATCAAAATGCATATGCCATGAAGCTTAAATGGATCTCATATCATTTTTAGGGCTTAACATCCCTTGTAAAATGGATGAGACATAAATTTTGGCAAAATTTGACAATAAGTGTCTTGCATCCTTACTTTTAAAACTGAATATCTTATTAAGGGGGAGCATCTAATTATCAAATTAAGGGGGAGTAATAGAAGTCATACTTAATGATTATCTTGGTTATCTTTTTGAAATGACAAAGGGGAAGAAATAAAACAAAATGAAAAATGTAAAATAAAATGAATTTCATAATCATTCGTCCAGCACACACTTGCAAACAAGAGAATGGCTACAAAAGGTAAACTTCAGGTATGAAACTCATATGATTTACATTTCCTTATTTTATATTTTGGAAATTTTTGTCATCTTCAAAAAGGGGGAGATTGTTGGCTAAATTGGACATTATTATAATCCCTTTGTTTTGATGATGACAAACATTTCATTCTTGTGAATCTAACGTGCTACTTGAGTGTTGCAGGAACTAGGTGGATGACAAACATTTGGAAGATCTATATGCTCAAAATGCAAAATGTTTTAATTTCATGATTGTAATCAAATGTAAAAACTTGTACAAATATATAATGTACAAGTACTTAGATATCATGTAAATCAAGCATTTAGATCTTCCCTATCCAATCACAACACTTACATAGGTCATCCCCTACAATAGTGTCACAACTGTACACTCATACACACGCTTAGTACATAGTTCAAAACATTGAAACAGAGTCATTCTCGGTCGACAAACTTCTCGACCGAGACACTCACGGTCGACAAACTCATCGACTGAGAATGACCCAAGTAGTTGTTAGACACAACAGACAAGGTAGTTGGGAGTTGGAAATGAACATTATACAAACTTGCTCCAGACTGTCCCTCAGTCGACCAAAAATTCTACCGACAGGACTCTCGATCGACAATTCCTCGACTGAGATTGTCTCTGTCTGCACTTTTCAGAGTTAATTAACTAGTCATTGCTAAAGCAATTAGTGGACGACTAACGGCTAGTTAAGCACTAAGAACCCCCTAGAAAGTGTCTAGAATATCCTTAAGCACTCATAGGCCATTCCTATAAATAGGACATACCTTAGGACACCCAACACACACTTGTGCAATACTTGAGCATACATACTTGCAATTGGCAATCCACTTTTGTGAGCAATTGAGCAACTCTAACATTTGCTACTCATTTCCATTGCTCCAATTTCGTGTCCTATGGGATAGCATCTCCTACCCACAACACTTACACTTTCATATACATTGGTTAGGAGATCAAAACGCTTGATATAGGAAATCAAGCCTTGTGCTACAACGGTAATTGTAATTTCCATTTTCCTTCTTATTCTTTCTTATTGCTTGTACTCTCCTTGCTACTCCTAGGGTCAGAGGATGTGGATTGGAGAGGGTTTATCTTCTCAGCTGGAGAAGGGTCTTCTCGGTGGAGAAGGAGGACTTTGGACTACTTCAAGAAGGATGTCTCAATGGGAAGCTACTTCAAGAGGAAGGCTACTTCAAGGGGGAGCTTGAGGTGAGACTACTTTAAGGTGAAGGCTGTCCAAAGGGTAGTGAAAGTATTTGTAATTTTATGTAACATCCTTGCGAGGTAATAAAATTTAAATAGTTTCAAAATCCCAATTGGAAACAATTGGGTAGTGGACTAACTCCTTTAGTTTTTGCTAAAGGTGGAACCACTCTAAACACCTTGCCTCCTTATTATCTCAATTGTGGTTGCTTGAGTTAAAATATTGTTAAATATATATAAAACCCTATTCACCCCCCCTAGTGGTTTTTCAGTTTCACCATGGAAGATCATGATTCCGACCTGGAGGAAGGTGGAAGGAAGAATAAAAACTTGAAAATAGTGAAGGAAAGGAGAAAACCTACTAGTTTTGGTCGAAATAATCAAGGAGGAGCTTTAGAAACCCTAAATAGAGAAATTTGGAACCCTAGGAGCCTTCTTCACCAAGGTAGGCACCTTCGTTTACCTTGGGATAGTGCCATCATGGAAAAATAGAGTCAGAGTTATGCTCTAATCTAGAGGAAAGAAACAAGAGAAATAGTTTTTGAATTTGCAGTTGGAAAGGGGTAGATAGGGTTGTATAAAGAGAGAGGTAAAGTATGAGGCATCTATCAGACTTTCCATGTGTCATGTATAAGGGTGTCCATGGACATGCAAGCCTTTATGGATAAGTAATAAGTCAAGAATGAGGTGTTGACGTGTATTTTATTACGCGCTAAAAACGCAAGTATACGCGTCGAGTAGTACAGGCCTTGTGAGGCCCGAGTCGAACACAGGGATACACTGAATTATTGGAGACTCCTACTAACTATTTGCGATCAGCTAAGCCGAATAACAAATTGGGGTTTGTTGTCAAAATTAAAAGAAAGTAAAAATAAAACAAAGCAACCAATCGATTAAATGTTAATTTAATCAATTCAAAAGGATATCTTTAGGATTGCAGTTTCACCGTGGGTTATCATTGTATTAGGTTTCATATAATTCCTCAATCTTCTCTCTCTATCCGGGTAGTGGCCTGAAAACAGAATTACCCACTGTCGTGGTGCAATTCACTACTTAGGTTTAGGTTGATTCCACCGTCGTAGTAATCTATTCCCTAAACTAAGTGCATTACGAACGATCTCTCAGTTTCCACCATTAATTTTACACCTCCTTTGTCAAGGGATTTATCGATTAATGTAGGTTTCTTCTCTTTTCAACCGTTAACCCTTCTGTCGAAGTGATTAAGGGCATTAGGTTA
This sequence comes from Alisma plantago-aquatica, assembly GCA_963693085.1. Taxonomy (NCBI): domain Eukaryota; kingdom Viridiplantae; phylum Streptophyta; class Magnoliopsida; order Alismatales; family Alismataceae; genus Alisma; species Alisma plantago-aquatica. The sequence goes on along the minus strand of OY856409.1, from coordinate 1,957,895,900 downwards.
TTATTATGGTGATCAAGCATAACAATATATGGAGAAAACGAAACTATACCATGGATTTAAGAGAGAAAATATGAGTTATTAATATAAAACTGTCATATAATGCATTCCTGGGCTACTCCCGGTCCTAAAGATGGAGGGGATTAGCCCCGCATGATCATCTTGCACAAATACATGGTAGAAATAGGGGAAATCATATGAAAAACGTGAATTAAATGGGAAAACCCCTGAACGGAGGAGAACCGGTTGATCCTTTGCGTAGAACACGAGCTTTCCCGCCTCTCGGTGGTGAAATCCGTCTTCGGCAGCGTCCGAATCGACAGGTATGAACTTCTGGCCTCCCTTCTCCTTTCTCTCCCTCCTCGGCACTTGTGCAATGGAAATATTAGATGATGATCTCGTCTGGGCGGCCGTCATTAGGTATACGTCCCTAATTAGGTCGTCAATTAACTCCAGCCGTCCGATTGAAATCAATCTAAATCCAACGCATATCTGACGGTGTCGATACCATCGACGTGGGTCAATGGTATCGACCCAATGTCGTAGTGACAGCCTTCTTGTCTTTTCGTCCGAGTGCCTGTAGCCATCTCGATACTATCGACTTGGGTCGATGGTATCGACCTCTCTGTAGCGTCGGTTTTGTCATTTAGCAACGCTGTAGCCTCAATGTGTCGATGGTATCGACTTGGGGTCAATACTATCGATAGCTTCCTCGCCAGTAACTTGAAGGGGTCTCGATACCATCGACTTAAGTGTCGATGGTATCGACTCTTTGCTGCTCCTTTCGGCTGGAAACCTGTGGCCTTGTCGATGGTATCGACTTCCGTCGATGGTATCGACGGAAGCAGATACTTGTTTTTCCTAAAATTCCAAGACAAGATCAAATAAATCCACACGAATTATAATAAAGTGATAATTAATGCTCAAAATTATAAAACTAAGGGGATTTGACATAAAATGATGGCAAAGACCAAAATAGGTGAATTATGCAATATTAACCATAAAAATGACTAATAAAAGCACAAAATACATATCAAAAAGGTCTATAAATGCGACTCAAAATCATCACATCAAACTCCCCTAAGCTTGAACATTGCTCGCCCTCGAGCAACTAATCCTTAGAATAGAATTGCAAATGTCAACTGAAAAACAACACACCAACCCAACATCCCATGTGACTCCCACTGAACGTTCTCAAACCGGCCTTCTCTAACCACAGAACGGTAATTACCCTAAAGGCGACAGTAATCATCAATAAAAGAAATTAACCTCCAAACTGATGAACACTATCACATAAGGCAGTTAACATAATAAAATTCTCCGATTCAGCATTGGTGCATCTTGTGATCGCCTATGCTACGTTGCTCCCCCTAACTACCATCTACATGGAAGCAGTTCTCCTGATAATCATTAGTGAGGAGAATTTCACTATGGCCTACCAATCTGAGCAACGGGTGGATGAAAATGGGTGGCTCATGGAAGAACTTGGAAGTATTGTACAGTTTCAACATGCATAATAAAAAATGTCCTAAATGATGCCAATGCTCATTAAAAATGCCCTAATGCCTGAAATTGGGTGAAATGATGCATGCACTAACCTTCCACCTCAAAATGAGATGGATATCTAGTCAAACTACATCATGTACTCAATTTCCTGTGATGTGAGTGATATCATGTTCCTTTCTCCCTCTTATTTCACTTTCTTCTAAATTCTTTTTTTTCTTTTTCTTTTCTTTTTCTTTTATGTATTGCAGATTTTCAGAATTTTTTTTTATATATATCCCACATATCCATAATTTCTTAAAGATAAGTTTATTGGGCTATTTTCTTCATGCTCAGAAATTTTTTGCAATATTTAGAAGGTATGGAACAGTTCAATTCACCATTGAGGAAAAATTGAGATACATGGTATACTTTATGCATGAAAATCATGAGTGCAACTACATGGCATGCACCTAAAGGTAATGTGCATGAATCCTTATATATTTTTTTTATGCAAACATATGGAAAATCCCAATGTAAGTCATATCTAAATGCTATGCACAAAAAAAGGAATTAAAACTGCACTTTACTTCCAATTCTTAGGTGGATTATGGAAAAATGAAGTGGAATGATCACAATATTAGATGATTGAACCTTAGAAAGATATTATGTGTCCCTCCTTACTGACCTGTGTAGTAGTTTAGAGGGTTCTCTCTCTTATATCCAATTAAGGTCTCATTACCATTTGGTTAGGTTAGGCTCAACAACCATTACTGTCCACTTTTCATGAATCATTAGGAGTACAAATGTGAAATGTTGTTTTAAAGTTGACATAATCAATCATTTTCGTAGGATGTGTTCCCCAAGGTCAACCAAAGCAAGCTATCCAAAGACACAAAAATTTTTAGATTTCCCTTAAATTCCCATGAACTAACAGCAAGATGACAAACTTTTACGACATCCACAGTTACGCTAGATAGCACGTGGATCCTACAAAAACTAAAGATGCAAGAAACAAATAGCAATGCTAAAAACTAAAACAATAAAAGATAGAGTTGTTCCAACTACCCCCCTAACATTGAATCTGACTATGGCCTCATAGTCAAAAACAAACTTAAGAGTGGAACAGAGATACCCGATCACTCTTGTGGAGGTGGAGGTGGATGCGGAGAAGTGGGGTCCCAAGACGGAAACTGCCCTTGGAAGTTCGGCTCATACGGGGGCATTGGTGTAGGCTGTGGATACCCACCAAAATAACCCTGACTCCAGTAGTGGTCGTAGAATGGCTGTTGTTGCTGCTCCATCCTATGCAGCCGATCATGGATGCTTTCTTGATTGGCGAAAAGAAGGTGCTCATTCTCGAATATCGCCTGTTGGTTTACGAAAAGTCGGTCGATGGTGTCTTGGATACCGACATATGCAGCGGTGTGGCTGTGCTGCGTCTGCTGAATGTCTTGGAGCATGTTGTACATGCCCTGCATAGAGTAAACATCCTCGCTCTGCTGCGAGGACTGCGGCGGTGGAGGCGGATGCGGAGAGGATGATGAAGCACCTGGATGCATCCGAGGATGCTTCCGGGGTGCCACTCGGGATCGAAGAGGTGTGAACGCCTCTTCCTCCTCTTCCGCCGCCTCGTCGTCGTCGCCACCGTCGTTGCCGCCGTCTTCTTCATCAGAATCGATGGCTATGATTGGCCACCGGAAATGCTGCGCGCCGTCGATGTTGAAGACGGGGTCAGGTAGAGAACACTCCTGATATGCTTGTTTTACATGGCAGTGTGCGAACGCCACGCCATCTCGGAGAAGAATTAGGTTGGCCCGGTGAACATGTTGCAAGTTGACCTTGCTTCTCGTAGTAAGAGGAGTCAGCTGATCGAGATTCAAGCCCAAGTAGAGGGCTATCCTGGTGACTAGCCCGCCGAAATGAATCGGGGCTCTCCTCGTGCTCCTCTTCACCGCCAACACTCGGTGTAGAAAGAATGCACCCCAGTTGCATTCTTGTCTCGTCAGGAGCTTGTATAGGAAGAAAAGATCAGACTCCTGGAATTTGCTCAAAGCAAGATCGCTTCGAGCAAAGATGGTAGAGCTCAGCATCCTGTGCAAGACCCATACAAACGGGTGCTCAAAGTCGGCTACCGCGGCGTTATGGTAGCTCACCGACCTCCCATGCGGAACCGTCACCAACTCGGCAAAGATGGCGGCGTAATCGGTGCGGTTATCTGGCCAGCGGTTGTCGTACTTGGAACTGTTCCAGTTGAATATGTCGTTGAACTACTCCAGAGTGATGGTGTAGTCATGGTTGTAGAGCCGGAAAGACACCCGGCCCTTCTCCCACTCACGGTCGCTGGCGGATATCTCGTTTGGCACGACATTGACATCGAGGGATGCCATGAATTCTGCCACCAGTTCCTTATATGTCGGCCACTCGCCGAAGAAAGGTTGACCATCCTCGTGGCACTCCATCTCATCGTGGCCACGGCCCATTTGGTGTGCCTGTCCTTTGAGCACGTAGTCCAAGTTTGCCTTGAAGCCAAGATCACGGAGCATCTCCGGATCCACATACCGGGTTGGCTCGATCTTGCGCTTCATGATTTCGTCGAAGATCTTCTTCACCTCCGCAGAAGGGTGGAAAAGGTGAGGACGTGCCACCGATGATGGCGGTGGTGGCACGAACTCGGGAATGTCGTCCAGATGAGCACGCGAGGAAGAAGCTCCAGCGGTACGCACCATGATGGCGAAGAGACAAGGATTAGAAGGAGAGCTCGGAGAAGAATGGAGATATGAATCTCTACTCGGGGAAGATCGTCGCTCGATGCTGGTGCTCTTTGCTCTTGGATAGCTCCGGGGAGTGCTCGGCGTCAAGGGAGGAGATCACTCTGAAGGGGAAGATCCTCGGCAACGGCGCGAAAAACTTGACGTATTGCTTCTCCTTATATAGACTTGGTCGGTGCCACTGTTGACCCGTCGATACCATCGACGTGGGTCGATGGTATCAACACATCTTGATGCTATCCGGCCCCCTCGCGAGTATCGATGGCTGACGATTGCTTGATCTTGAAATCCGGATTGCTGATGTGTCCATACCATCGACATAGGTCAATAGTATCGACGCTGCACCCGGATCGATGACGTGGACGCCGCGATCGCCGTCGATTTCTTTGTGCGGATCGGTGACATGGATGGTTGATACCATCGACAGGAGTCGATGGTATCGACTTGGATTCATTGCGACACCGCCACTTTTTCACTTCAACCTGTGACCATGTCGATACCATCGACGAGGCCGTCGATGGTATCGAGTTGACTGAGACAAATCGCTCTGAACTTCTCCAGAGATCTCGATGGTATCGACTGATGTGTCGATACTATCGACTGTTGTTGGGCGACCTGCCTGTAGGTGTGTCGATACCATCGACGAGACCGTCGATAGTATCGACTCAAAACAAACTCTGTAGTTGTCAATCTGACCCTATGTCGATACCATCGACCAGTGTGTCGATGGTATCGACTCTGCCTCAGCCTGCACAATGAACAACCGGATCAAGGTATCTTCTTTACACTAAAAATTGAACGAAATTAAAGCCACCTATGATTATAATTAAACTATCCTAACGTACTGATGGTTGGGTTTCCTCCCAACAAGTGCCCTTATTTAACGTCTTAGGCTAGACGGCTTCCGGGCATCTCATTCGTCCGCAAGTGTAATGAGTGTGACCTCATTCACTTTTCTCTTGTAATTCTCACCAAAATACAGCTTTAACCTTTGTCCATTCACCAAGAACGTGGCATCACCATGAAGCACCAAAATCGCACCGTGCGGTTTAACCTCTTCCACCACGAATGGTCCACTCCACCGGGATTTCAGCTTCCCAGGATGCAACTTGAGTCGGGAGTTAAACAACAGAACACTATCTCCCTTCTTGAACATGCACAGCTCGATATGGCGATCGTGGATCAGTTTTGTTCGCTCCTTGTATATTCGGGCATTCTCATATGCTGTCATGTGTAACTCATCCAGCTCATTCAACTCAAACATCCTCTTTCTCCCAGCTTCATCATAACTCAAATTTAGCCTTCTAAGCGCCCAATGGGCCTTGTGCTCCAATTCCACCGGAAGGTGACAAGCCCGGCCATACGCCAACCTAAAAGGCGTAGTGCCTATAGGTGTTTTGTAAGCCGTTCTATATGCCCAAAGTGCGTCCGGTAGTAGGGCACTCCAATTGTTCCTTGTGGATGCCACTGTTCGCTCTAGAATCTTCTTGATTTCACGGTTTGAGACCTCCACTTGGCCTTGAGTCTGTGGATGATATGGGGTGCCAATGTTGTGCTTGACCCCATATTTCTTCAATAGTGTCGAGAATTTCTGATTCCGGAAGTGTGTGCCCCCATCGCTTATTATCATTCGGGGTATCCCAAACCTGCAGAAAATATTTTCCTTCACAAACCTGCACACTACAGTAGAATCATTAGTCCTTGTGGGGATTGCTTCCACCCACTTCGACACATAATCAACAGCTAGCAAGATATACAAATTGGAGTTCGAGGACACAAAGGGTCCCATGAAGTCTATGCCCCACAAATCAAATACTTCAACTTCCTGAAATACATTCAGGGGCATCTCTTGTCGCTTTGAAATGTTACCTGCTCGCTGACACGGGTCACATTGCCTTACAAAATCGTAGGCATCCCGAAACAAAGTTGGCCAATAAAGGACGCTTTCCAACACCTTAGCTGCTGTTCGCGAACTGGCATGGTGTCCTCCCGTCGGCGATGCATGGCAATGGTGGAGAACACTCTCGTACTCCATCTCAGGCACGCACCTGCGTAAGATACCGTCCCTGCATTGCTTCAAAAGAATTGGATCATCCCAAAAATAGTATCTTAAAGAATGAAAGAATCTCTTTTTCTCTTGATATGACCAGTCTTCCGGGATGATCTCGCAAGCCAAATAATTAACAATTTCAGCAAACCACGGTTCTTTAGAATTAATTTTCAAAAGTTGTTCATCGGGAAACGTCTCGGTTATGGGTATGTGCAAATCTTTTTCATTCACCCTTTCTAACCTAGACAAATGATCAGCCACTACATTCTCAATTCCAGACTTATCCTTGATTTGAATGTCAAATTCTTGTAAGAGCAAAATCCACCTAATAAGTCTAGTCTTTGCGTCCTTTTTCTCCATCAAGTATTTTATCGCAGCATGGTCGGTCCATACAACTACTTTAGATCCAACCAAATACTGCCGAAATTTTTCAAACGCAAACACGACGGCAAGTAATTCTTTTTCAGTAGTTGTATAATTCAATTGAGCATCATTCAGAGTTTTGGAAGCATAGAAAATCACAGCGGGCTTATTATCTACCCGTTTCCCCAAAAGGGCTCCTACTGCAAAATCTGAAGCGTCACACATCAATTCGAAAGGTTTTGTCCAATCCGGCGTTTGAACAACCGGGGCAGAAATCAATTTTTCTTTCAAAACATCGAATGCATGAAGACACTTATCGTTGAAATCAAAAACCGCATCTTTCTCTAAGAGTTCGGATAAAGGTTTTGCAATTCTAGAAAAATCCTTAATGAATCGCCGATAGAACCCGGCGTGTCCCAGAAAGCTTCTCACCCCTTTTACAGAATTTGGTGGGGGCAACTTGGAAATCACCTCAATTTTCACAGGGTCTACCTCAAGACCTTTGCTAGACACCTTGTGTCCTAGCACTATTCCCTCTGTCACCATCATGTGAAATTTCTCCCAGTTAAGGACCAAGTGTGTGTCCTCACAACGCTGCAGCACCTTATCTAGGTTATAGAGACATTCATCAAATGATGCACCATAAACCGAGAAGTCATCCATAAAAACCTCAAGACAGCGCTCTACCATGTCAGAAAATATGGCGAGCATGCAGCGTTGAAACGTCGTCGGTGCATTACATAAACCAAACGGCATTCGTCGGTAAGCAAAAGTCCCATAGGGACATGTGAATGTAGACTTCTCTTGATCCAAAGGATCAATCGAGATCTAGTTATACCCCGAATACCCCTCCAGAAAACAAAAATGCGACCGACCGGCAAGACGTTCTAAAATTTGATCAATAAACGGTAAGGGAAAATGATCCTTAAGTGTGGCGGCATTCAGACGACGGTAGTCAATACAAACTCTCCACCCGGTTACCAATCGGGTGGTGACAGGTTCATTCAACAAATTTTTAGTGACAGTAATTCCCCCCTTCTTAGGGACTACCTGTGTGGGACTCACCCACGTCGAGTCTGATATGGCATAGATAATCCCATGCAGAAAGAAGTTTGATGACCTCCTTCTTCACAACCTCCATCATGCTCGGATTTAAACGTCTTTGAGGCTGAATAACAGGCTTGGCTCCCTCTTCGAGCCGAATCTTATGCTGGCAAAGAGTAGGGGAGATCCCCTTGATGTATGCAACAGACCACCCAAAAGCTCCACGGTGGTTCTTGAGCACTATCAGCAGTTGCTCCTCCTCATCCGCACTCAAATAAGCAGATACGATCACTGGTAACTTGTCCTTCTCAGCTAGAAAGACGTACTTGAGAGGCGGGGGCAGCGACTTCAATTCCAACTCTGGCGGGCTGATAAGAGATGAATGCAGCGGTGGGGGAAGTGCACCTAAATCTTCATAGTGCCTCGTATAGAAGCATGGAAGTATCTGAAGCATTTTAGCGCACTCCTTGAGTGATTTACTCCGCATCCAATCATAGGTAACATTCAACAAACAAGCCTCCAGCAGCAATTCCGGATATGCATCAACAACAGAAATAGCAATCGCATCATCCTCCCAAGAGAGCGGAATGTCCTCATTCTCTTCATTTGGAAATCCAACAGCTTTACACAAAGAGACAACCTTAGTTTGCTCCATGATATCCACAGCTAAGTTTCCATTATCCATCTTGATCATCACATGAGCCATGTCCAAAAATGGTTTTCCAAGGCAGAGTGAGATGTTGTGATCCATGTGTTTCACCATATTACATTGTTCTTTTGCTTTCGAAGACGCAGTGCTAGAGGGCATGACCATCTCAAAGCGGTCATCTGCTATGCCTAAGGTCAAGCGACCTCTCCCCATCTCTAAGATCATGTCGGCTGTAGCTTGGAATGGACGTCCAAGTAACAGCTCATTACCATGCTCGTCCTGCATCTCCATAACCACAAAATCAGCCGAAAAGATAAATCAATCCACCTTCACTAAGACATCTTTGCAGATTCCATAAGGCTTCACCACAGAGTTGTCGGCCAATTGGATAGTCATATTGCTCGGCCGTGACTCCTTTAATCCCAACTTTTTAAATGTCAAAAGGGGCATCAAATTGATGCTTGCCCCTGAATCACATAATGCCTCTCCAAATTTAAACTTCCTGATATAGCAAGAAATGTTGAAACACCTGGGATCCTGTCTCTTTGGCGGTAGAGTGCCCATAATGAAGGCACTCACTTGCTCCTTTACCACAACGACCTCAGTATCTGGTATCTTCCTCTTCTTGGTGATGACATCTTTTAGAAACTTCCCGTATGAAGGGATTTGCTCAATAGCTTCCAATAACGGAATATTGATCGAAAGCTTCCTAAAGCTGTCCAAGAATTTCTTGAACTGTGCATCTACCTTCCTTGCCTTTGCACTATTCGGATAGGGGACCGGAACGGCTTGTGCCCTTTGATGAGGTGGCACATAAGGCATCATTTTCTGCGGTTCCTCCTCAGCAACATGTTCATCATTACCATCCACGGCTATGTCTGCAACCTGCCCTGTGACTGGTGTGGGCTGCTCCGTAGTGGTTTCACCTTCAACTTTATCTTGCGGTATGCTTGTTTCATCCATTCTTGGATTCAACACCTTCTTGCCGCTTCTCAGTAAAATGGCCTTGGCTTACTGGTTTCCCCCGGGAACATTAGTGTTCCCCGGAAAACCCGGATGTGCTGGCTTTTTCAAACTAGCAATTTCAGTTGCCATCTGCACCATGGAGGTCTCTATGGTCCTCATTTGAGCCCCATGGCTCTGCAATGTCTGCCCAAATTGATTCATAAATTCACCTTGTTGCTTGATTTGTTGCCCGAATGTGTTCATTAACTCTTGATTTTGCTTGATGACCTGATTGAGCAACTTCGTGCTCTTGTCCTCTGCAGCTGGTGCGGGCTTGGCTTCCGGATCCTGTAGAAAATTATTTGGATCCTTCCATGAGAACTTTTTGTCCTTTCTCCATGAGTAGTCATTGTTCCTGTACCCTTGTTGTTGTCTCATGTACTTGACTTGAGCCTCATCCTCAGACTGATTTTCTTCTTTTTGTAGTAACTTCTTTGCGAGAAGATCCATCTTCTCATTCATCTCTCTCATTGCCTTTGATTCACTGGCGACTCGTGCTTGCTCAACTGGGCCTCTCTCTCTTTCTCCCCAGGACTGCTTTCTCTCCATGTTCTTGAGTATTTCCCAGCATCTAGTGTCAGTGTTATTCAGAAAAAATCCCGACCTGGCTGAATCCAGATTACTCCTATCATGCTCGGAGAGAGTAAAATAGAAGATTTTCACCTGTGTCTCTTTCTCCAGCCCGTGATGCGGACATCTCCTCAACATAACCTGAAATTGCTCCCAGGTCTCAGAATATGTTTCACCCGCCTGTTGGGTGAAATTGTGAATCTTCTGGATCATGTCGTTAGTCTTCTCAGGAGGGAAGAACCTCTAAAAGAAGACTTCCACCATATGGTCCCAAGACTCAACGAACTCATCGTCTAGATTATGTAGCCACTCTCTTACTGCTCCTGCCAAGGAACTTGGGAACAGCTTGAGGTACAAAGCATCTTGTGGAAACCTGTCTATCTTTACCATGTCACAGTTTTCAACGAATTGGCTGATGTGTGCAACAGGATCCTCATTCTTCAGCCCATGAAACGCATTTGATTTTACCAAATTAATCAACATTGGATCGATCTTATATGTCGGTATGTTGATCGCCTGCTTTTTTATAGGCCCCTTTGAAGCTGATGAGGAAGAAGCCTTGATCTTCTCCCATATGGTCTGTGGCTCGGCCATGTCTTCTGGTTCAGATTCAGAATCTATCTCTTCTTGGTACTCGTGCTCAGAATGCTCCTCGTCCTCAAATCCCGAATATGGAACCTCGGGTGTGCGTTCCACGTAGTCAGTACTACGTGTCTGCACCATACACAGTACCTGAAATAAGAAAATTCGAATTCAGTACTAAGCTTAGACGAGTATAAACAATTAAAGCGCAATGTAAAAATATTTGAATTTGAATGAAAATTAAAAAGAAATTTGTGGCCTAGAGTGGCCGCTCGTAGCACTCGAAGTGCCAACAATTCCGCCGTATCCCCGGCAACGGCGCGAAAAACTTGACGTGTATTTTATTATGCGCTAAAAACACAAGTATACGCGTCGATTAGTACAGGCCTTGTGAGGCCCGAGTCGAACACAGGGATACGCTGAATTATTGGAGACTCCTACTAACTATTTGCGATCAGCTAAGCCGAATAACAAATTGGGGTTTGTTGTCAAAATTAAAAGAAAGTAAAAATAAAACAAAGAAACCAACCGATTAAATGTTAATTTAATCAATTCAAAAGGATATCTTTAGGATTGCGGTTTCACCGCGGGTTATCATTGTATTAGGTTTCATATAATTCCTCAATCTTCTCTCTCTATCCGGGTAGTGGCCTGAAAACAGAATTACCCACTGTCGTGGTGCAATTCACTACTTAGGTTTAGGTTGATTCCACCGTCGTAGTAATCTATTCCCTAAACTAAGTGCATTACGAACGATCTCTCAGTTTCCACCATTAATTTTACACCTCCTTTGTCAAGGGATTTATCGATTAATGTAGGTTTCGTCTCTTTTCAACTGTTAACCCTTCTGTCGAAGTGATTAAGGGCATTAGGTTATTATTATGGTGATCAAGCATAACAATATATGGAGAAAACGAAACTATACCACGGATTTAAGAGAGAAAATATGCGTTATTAATATAAAACTGTCATACAATGCATTCCCGGGCTACTCCCGGTCCTAAAGATGGAGGGGATTAGCCCCGCATGATCATCTTGCACAAATACATGGTAGAAATAGGGGAAATCATATGAAAAACGTGAATTAAATGGGAAAACCCCTGAACGGAGGAGAACCGGTTGATCCTTTGCGTAGAACACGAGCTTTCTCGCCTCTCGGTGGTGAAATCCGTCTTCAGCAGTGTCCGCATCGACAGGTTTGAACTTCTGGCCTCCCTTCTCCTTTCTCTCCCTCCTCGGCACTTGTGCAATGGCAAAATTAGATGATGATCTCGTCCGGGCGGCCGTCATTAGGTATAAGTCCCTAATTAGGTCGTCAATTAACTCCAGCCGTCCGATTGAAATCAATCTGAATCCAACGCATATCTGACGGTATCGATACCATCGACGCGGGTCGATGGTATCGACCCAATGTCGTAGCGACAACCTTCTTATCTTTTCGTCTGAGTGCCTGTAGCCATCTCGATACTATCGACTTGGGTCGATGGTATCGACCTCTCTGTAGCATCGGTTTTGTCATTTAGCGACGTTGTAGCCTCAATGTGTCGATGGTATTGACTTGGGGTCGATACTATCGACAGCTTCCTCGCCAGCAACCTGAAGGGGTCTCGATACCACCGACTTGAGTGTCGATGGTATCGACTCTTTGCTGCTCCTTTCGGCTGGCAACCTGTGGCATTGTCGATGGTATCGACTTCCGTCGATGGTATCGACGGAAGCAGATACTTGTTTTTCCTGAAATTCCAAGACAAGATCAAATAAATCCACACGAATTATAATAAAGTGATAATTAATGCTCAAAATGATAAAACTAAGGGGATTTGACATAAAATGATCGCAAAGACCAAAATAGGTGAATTATGCAATATTAACCATAAAAATGACTAATAAAAGCACAAAATACATATCAAAAAGGTCTATAAATGCGACTCAAAATCATCGCATCAGGTGTCAAGCTACTTTTCATGTGTCCAAAGCTAAGGGTGCCTATGGACATGCAAACCTTTATGGATAAGGAAGAAGTCAAGCATGAGGTGTCCATGGAGCATTCCATTTGTCCTTAGCATAGGGATTTCATGGTCATGAAAGAGGACATCTCATAGAGGATTCTTGAATATCAAATTTCGGTTTATGGACACTTATAGGCCATCTCAACCGACATCCAATCAATGAACTAACCCCATTGGTTGATAGCTTCCAAAGATAAGCTCATTTATAAAGAGAGTAATCCCTAAAATGCCCTCGGAAAGAAACACCTTCTAACCATGGTGCAACTAGGTGCCCTATGGTTCAAAAACTAGAGAATGGTAAGGGAATATATAAGTATTATAATGCATGTGACAATTTTCAAAGAAAACCTCCCAATTGGGTAAATTGTAAAATTGCATAACTTGCACAAACAACATCCAAATTGGACCAAACTTCATCCATAAGTTATCTTTGATATATTGAATATGAGTTTGCCATTATTTCTATATTATTAAGTTATATAATAACATTATTAATTACTTATGCATTTTACTCATTTTCTCTCTCCTAAACTTATCCTAATATTTCAAGGTTGTCCAAATTAGATGAAATTTGGCATGTAGGCTAGTTTTGATATGTAGATTTTGAATTTGAAGTTTGTTTCCAATTTTGAGATTTATTTTTATGAGATATGTGATATGGCCCATTAACGGCCCATTATCTAAATTATTCATCCAATTAAGTTTCTTATATTCATATTACCACCAAAATGAATTATATGGCATATTTTATGTATCCATTATAAACCTAAGATTAATGTTAGAACATTAGGTTACATTAAGGTGATCTATACATGCATTAGATCATTGGAGTTATAATAAACATGTATTTAGGTCTAACCTTCAACCTTGTTTGGCTAAGTCCAAAATGTCAACTTCTAGGGTAGGGTCTGATATCCAGTATGTTACAGCACACCACCCCTTAAAGGGATTTTTTCCTCGAAATAAAAACATCCACATATCAGAAAACAACTTATTCACCAACCCTTAAAGGATTCATATTATTAGGAAAAAACTATTCTTTAGGTACAAAAGGTTCAACTACACTTCCTTACATCCAACTACATAAGCATCATGCAAAAAAAGAAACATAACTTGTAAAGACTAACTATGAACTATGGGTTAACTTGCTCTTGTCCATCCTCAAACAAGTCATTACACCTGGGAGACTAGTTTAACATATTAGGAACCCTAAAAATAATATAGATGTCTAAGGCTACTATTGCCTAAAAGAATGCTATTTGAGATAATTCATATCAGCTCAGGCCAAACCGATATCATATGGATTCGGGAGTACTCGTAAACCAAGCTAGTGGTGTGGAGGAAAATCTTGCCAGCCCCCGAACCCTGATCCTTTCTAGACACATTTTCTTTCAACTTCATGTCCTAATAGCGGCCTAAAATCCAAGCTAAAAAATCTCAATTTACTATGGTTACTCATGCATCTTTTAGTTGTAAGTATTTTATGGATCTATTCATCATTATTATAATGTGAAACTATAGGATCCTAAATCAACCCTTCATCATCTATTGATCAACTCTAGGGCAAACATGTCACTTAAAGGTAAGGCAACTATTCTAACTAGGGAGATAAAATTAAAATAGTCAGATTCAAACTACCATGGGCTCTGATACCATGCTATAAGGAGGTGGAATCACCCCCTTACTAAAGATTTGAAGAATAAAACATCCATTCCAAACACACTCAAAGGTATGTTGGAATAGGTGTAACATTTTCAAATTTCAATAAATGGTATTCAAAACAACCAAAGTATAGCAACGAAATAAAAATGTTGACTATATTCAATTTATCAAAAGGTTATTACAAAAGTACATCATTATATCCCGTAAGGGTTTACATGTATGATATAACATAAGGATCTAAGTAGAGGGAAATATAAACCATAACAACTTTATCTCCAAGATTTAACACCTTAAGCTAGTCCAAAACTTCGTGGCTGATCATCCAAGTCCTTCACCTAGGGTTGGAAGCATACCCTAGTAAGAAGATGAAATAGATGATATCAACAAAAGCTGGTATGTGCATACTAAATAGGAAATTTAGCAATATATGGAATAAAAGACATGAAATATAAAAGGCTTCCCATAGAAAGGATAAGGGCCACCCAAATGGGTATCAATAGAAAAGGAAATGAAATAATATGATAACAAAAGAATACTTGCCATTAATAAAACATAAAGATTGTGCCACACAAGCACATGTAAAGAATTAGGGCACACACCCCATATCATCAACCTGCATGCATGTGAGACAAACATAGCCCTAGAACAATATAAACACAAAGGAGGCCAAGTCACATAAACTTGAAACCTTATAGAGAATGGAATACTGTCATTCTCTCAAATATATAAAACACGGGCCAAGAATCACACATCTTGCCCTGGGTAGGAGGTTCCTTTCCATCCCAAAAGGAGAAGGAAATATCACATCTGCTCGGCAGGAAATAACACATCTTCCATAAAAACCTATGCAATTACACTACTCTAGTGCTACTGAATCAAATAGCATATTTAATGTTTAGGCAAGTAGAAAGTACAATCACAATATATAAACTAGTCACCACATAAGTGACCAACATATACATCCACCTCATAAGTGGGCAAAAGAAACCACAAGCCATCTTTTAGAGTTCCATCATGAACAATGCATAAGATAAGAGTTCAAAAGAATATACATGATCACATAATCAATATCAAATAAGGTAGTTCACATGAACAATGATTTTCAAAAGGAAATACATTTTGTACATGCTAATTTCCATAGGACAAAGAGAATGAATAAGCATAGGTGAATTGCTCAACATAAAATAATAGGGGATACATCATACCTCAACTTCAGAGTCCAAACAGTCCAACTCAATCCTAGATCCAAGTCTAGGCCTCCAAAGAACCTCTAAGTAAGGTGGAAAGGTCCAATAAGTAATTTTCCCAAGCTTAGAGAGGTTGGTTTCTCCAACAAAGCTCCTATCTCGAGCAAGAAGCACCTTCTCCACTTTAGAGGTGAAAAACCCTAAGAAAAGAACATCGAGATGAGGTGTTTATGGGATCTAGGTGGGGTTTCACCATGGAAGGCCATGGTTATGACCTACAGGAAGGTGGAAGGAAGACTAACAACATTAAAGTAGGGAATTAAATGACAAAATTTACTAGTTTTGGTTGAAATAACTAAGGAGAAGCTTTAGAAACCCTAAATAGAGAAATTTGGAACCCTAGGAGCCTTCTTCACCAACGTAGTCACCTTATTTTACCTTGGGTAGAACCTTCATGGACAAATAGAGTAGGAGTTATGCTCTAATCTAGAGGAAAGAAAGAAGATTAATAGTTTTTGAATTTGGAGTTGGGAAGTGGCAGATATGTCTATATAAAGAAAGAGGTCAAGTATGAGGTGTCTATGAGACTTACCATGTGTCATGTATAAGGGTGTCCATGGAGATGCAAGCCTTTATGGATAAGGAATAAGTTAAGCATCAGGTGTCAAGTTACTTCCATGTGTCTGATGCTAAGGGTGCCTATGGACATGCAAATCTTTATGGATAAGGAAAAAGTCAAGCATGAGGTGTCCATGGAGCTTTCCATGTGTCCTTAGCCTAGGGATTTCATGGCCATGCAAGAGGACATCTCATAGAGGCTTCTTGAATATAAAATGTCAGTTTATGGACACTTATAGGCCATCCCAACCAACCTCCAATCAAAGAAATAACCCCATTGGTTGATAACTTCTAAAGATAATCTCATTTATAAAGAGAGTAATCCCTAAAATGCCCTTGGAAAGAAACACCTTCAAACCAAGGTGCAACTAGGAGACCTATGGTTCAAAAACTAGAGAATGGTAAGGGAATATATAAGGATTATAATGCATGTGACAATTTGCAAAGAAAACCTCCCAATTGGGTAAATTTCAAAAAAGTCCAGAATGTACCTAAAATTGCAAAACTTGCACAAACAACATCCAAATTGGACCACACTTCATCCACAAGTTATCTTTGATATATTGAATATGAGTTTACCATTATTTCTATATTTTGAAGTTATATAATCACATTATTCATTACTTATGCCTCTTACTCATTTTCTATCTCCTAAACTTATCCTAATATTTCAAGGTTGTCCAAATTAGATGAAATGGGACATGTAGGCTAGTTTTGATATGTAGACTTCGAATTTGAAGTTTGTTTCCAATTTTGAGACTTATTTTTATGAGATATGTCATATGGCCCATTAATGGCCCATTATCTAAGTTATTCATCCAATTAAGTTTCTTATCTTCATATTACCAGCAAAATGAGTTATGTGGCATATTTCATGTATCCATTATAAACGCATGATTAATGTTAGAATATTAGGTTACATTAAGGTGATATATACATGCATTAGATCATTGGGGTTATACTAAACATCTATTTAGGTCTAACCTTCAACCTTGTTTGACTAAGTCCAAAATGTCAACTTCCAGGGTAGGGTCCAAGATCTAGTATGTTACAATGACCCAAAAGGCATGTTCACAACTAAATCGGCCTACCATGTAATCCAAATCCAGCACAAAATCATAACACTAGGAGAATGGAAGCTGATTTCAGAAGACAAGATACCATCTAAGCAAGAGTTGTTCACCTCGATACTCATGCATGACGTTCTTCTAACAAACAACAAAAGAGTGTGGAGGTACATGGCTACTGTTAGTGATTGTGATAGATGCAAATGTGGAGAAGAAACCTTAACCCATGCTTTGAGAGATTGTCGATTTGCAGAAGTATGGTGACACGTTATTAGTGATGGATTACCTATAGACTTTTTCTAGTAGGACGCCATGAGCTGGCTGAGCACACACTTGAAGAAAGGTGGTCTGAGCTACCAGTTATTTATGTCTACCTACAAGATCATCTGGACTACAAGAAACAAATAGGTCTTTAAGGGGGAGAAAATGTTCATATATAAACAATTACACTAGATTAGAAGCGAAGCAACTCTAATAGAATAGGCCTGGAGGATGGACAATACATAGTGCACGCCTGAAGTTAAAATATACTGGAGTCGGCCTCTACCTGGAGTTATCAAAATGAACACTAATGTAACATTTTCTAAGGCCAAGGTGACAAATGCAATCATTACCCAGGACCAAGAGGGAGAGTGGAAAGGAGGTCATGCCAGAGAAATCTGAGCAAAGTCAGTGTTATAGACTGAGATGGTAGTTGTAGATATGGAACTCGAGATGGCTAGTAGAGAAGGCTTTATTAAGTTGATAGTGGAGATGGACTGCAAGGCTTTTGTAGTTATTCTACACTCAAAGGCATCACAGTTTCCTAGAGTTCCTAGGTTACTAACTCACATTCAGCAAAGAATTCAGTAGAAAAAATATTGGACCATAGCTTTCGTCCCAAGATCACAAAACCAAGTTGTAGACAAGCTAGCAAAATATCACCAAAAGTATGCCAATGGATGTATTGATCATCATAGACCTCTATAATGCATTAATTTGACTCTAGAGGAGGATGATTGTAATGGTAGTAGTACTACCAAGTTTAATTTTCTTGCAGAGATTGATATTTGTACTATTTTCTCCTATTAGCTTGCAAGAGGAGGGCAAGATGAATAAATAGCCTCCTGGCTTGCCCCCACCCAAAAAAAAGAGTTTCTTTCGTAAGAATATATGGGAATGCATTTTACACAGTTTGTGGTGGTTTTTTTTCTAATGTTATTGTAATGTATATCATATTAGTAACACTCCACAATGGAAAAAAAATTAGTTTCCGCTCATGTGATAAGAAAATTGGGGTGTTACAATATGGTATCATAACAATAATGTAGATGGCCATCAGGGAAATTCTCATATGCATAGTAAGGTTGCCCATTAGAAGACAAGTGAGACTAGATAGATTTACAAAGACAATCAATATACTGGGAATCATAGAAGTGATTGAAAGATAGCAGACTTCAGATTTGATGTTTAGTCAGGAAATAGAGCTTGAGATATGTATTAGGTTAGTGTCTACATGCTTTAGACTTTTGTGTTAACTTTAAATTTGTTCATATCGTGCCCTCTCTTTTTCCTACATGTTTGCGACATGGGACACAAGCTTATGGGATCTTGTTGAGGGGGTTTTATATGAAAAATTATATACTTATTATGCTTGTCACGCCTTTCCAATGCAAATGGTATGGGACATGTGTACTATCAAGTATAAATATGATAATACATGGAACTTTTAGATGTATGATTAGACGACATGCATTGGAAGGTGATAAATAAAAGTTGACACCAAAAGTTTGAGGCATATGGTCACGTAAACCTAAGTGCATACCTATTACGACCCTAGAATGCATACCATAGGTAGGTATCTTTAAAATAGATTAGTGGCTTGGATTTAAAGTGGAATAATGATAAGAGGGGATGAGGTCATTTTTCCTACTATGTTTGATGAGAATTAGAGACCTCTTGATGTCATTAGGACCTTTATCTCAAGAAGGAATTGTAGTCACAATTTGAATCATGATGGTTGTTAAGGAAAATACTTGAGTATAGTAGAATTGATGTTATAGACTGAGTTTAAGCTTGAGGTATGAGGATTGATAAAGGTAATTAAAAGTTTTTAAGGTTATATATGAGGATGTTTTAAGCTTTTGGCGAGGAAAAATATGTGATGGTATCAATCAATGATCCAGAATCACTATAATAATTGTTTTTAGATGATTTTCGCATGAGATAGAGCCTAGAGAAGCTTCTCAATGAAGGTTCTATTCAGTATTCTTGGGGATATAATAGTTTCATGAGAGAGAAGTGATTATTAGTACCTTGGTTCACCCAACCTAGAGAACCATGATAAGATGAAGAAAGTCATTGAGAATAATATTAAGATAATAGTGTAAGTTTTTGGTTTCCCTAGCTATGTGAACACTATGGTAAAATGAGCGCATTGATGTAATAAGCACAATAAAGTAAGGAATTGTGAAGAAAACACCATAGATGACTCACTAATTGCATGTACAAGTATGGGGTTGGTAACCCATATCAAGATAGTTAATGGATCTTATCATCCAAGAAAATAACTTAGATATTAGTACCCCTTAGAAAGGTCAATTTTAACTAGTAGTGTAGCATGTGATTAGAAGATAAGGGAGTCCAAATAAATTTAGTGCGAGATTTTTAGAAACCAAAGTAAGTGGTCTATGCCCATAAGTATTCATATTAGTTAAGCTTAGACTATTTACATGTTTCTTAAATAAGACTTTAAAGATTTGTGTCATCAAATATTCTAATATATTAAGATAAGATGAGCAAGTAAGATTTTATACTTTCATGAGTATATCCTTACTGTGCCTAAGACCTCAAATAGTCATGTTAATAAAGATTATTATAAAAGTTAAGATCTAAGAATTATATAAACGACAAGATTATAAGAGTGGAATGTGTTAAGCCACAATTATGCTTCTAAGATATGATCCATGTTAATATTTAAAATCACGGTAGGACCATGAGGTTAGAAGGCATTAAGGTTCATATGATATCAGATTTAATTAGATGAAATGAGATTATGGAGTTAGAACCATACTCTAATGTAAGACAACTTAGTGTAGGCTATGATACCCAGGTACTAGAGTATAGGTCTCCAAGGAAAGATACATAAAAAGTAATATTAAGAGTAAATAAAGAATAGTAGTTTATGCTTAAGATTTTCCTATAGATTTGCATGTTGGTTGTACATGTTAGTTTGATAATGTTGTTAGACATAGCTAGTTATCCATGAGAGGGTCATACTTTAAGGTTTACTATGAGACTTTAGGACAATCACCAAGAGTTAGAGCATGTAAAATATGTGAAACCCTAAGGAGGGTAGCCTCCTAGAGTTTAGCCGAATTTGAAGGATGAAATTCCCAAAAGGGTGGGTAGTATTGCCAAACCCTAATTTTTAGGACCTAGAAATTTATGAATATGTTATTGATGAAATCAATTTAGGATTTGATTTATTATTACAATAAGGTTCCATCAAATTTTCATGATATTTGGAATAAGAAAAAAAATTATGTAGAAAGGGGGTTGTTATTCAATTTAATCAATTTTGGTAATATCTTCAAAGTTTGAAAATTTCCTATTTAATTTGATGATATGAAGTGACAACCAAAGTGGAATAATGAAGGAAATATGATGACTCTCTTAATGGTTTAAGCTTAGTCGTAGTTTAGGTTTTCATTGACCAAATTTATGAAGAGGAATTCCCAATTGAGGTATTGTGTTAGTTTATATATAAACTTGTAGTCGAGAACATGGTTCAACACCTTTAGAAAACTAAAGAATGGGCCATGTGCCCTAGAACCAAATTCTAGCCCATTTTGGGCCAACCATAGTTTACACATGGGTCCCTAGAGTACAAAATAGGTAATGGAGTATTTATTACTCATAATAATTGCTCAAAACATTTTTAGTAGATGGATAACTAAAAACTAAGATTATGGGAGAAATTTTAGATAATTTTGATTTATCTAATTTCCTTGGTAATTGAATATGTAATTGCCCAACATTTACTTAAAAGATAAAATTTAGAGTCATTATCTAACTAATTTGACCTAATAACTTGTTGATAACACCCATTTTATGGCTGCTAGAACTTATATTTTACTATCAAAACTGCCTCCAAACCTTACTACCTCTCTGTTTTATCTCATTTATTGAATAGAAATAATGCCCACTATGCTCCTGACAACATTTCCTATCTTCTGCAGAGTTTCTCTTATTTTCCTACCAAAATAATGCTAATGGGCCCGTTGCAGCCCATCCATGACAAGTTACCCATCCCGACCCATCAACCGGTGAAGCGACACACCCTTTACCCATCACGATCGCTGCCTGATATGGCAGCAACTTGGCACGGGTGCGTCACGTGGGAACCCTGATGGTCTGAATGCTATTTACATGACAAGGAGCCTTGCCCTCTATGATCCGTCAGTCGACGGAGTCAATCATGCAACACGGCCACCCCTCGATGTAGTAGCCCGCCAGAGTCTTTAGCCGACATGATCTGGTGTGATTTCACTGCAACTCAGCACGCAACGGCCTCTTCCAGCCATGTTGGGCGACAGACGTGTCGACCCTCTCCCAAAGCCACATTAAAGGAGTAGACAAAGGACACATGGCCCAACGAGGTCTGCAACTCCCACCAGCCTCTGCCTATAAATAGTAGCTAGATGACTCTGATGGGACAGGTCGGAACCCTAGAAGAGATAACTCTTAGAGCATAAAGGAGCTAGTGCATCGAGTTCCCAGGCCTGTCGGGCGATACTAGGTGAGCACACCCCCAACCCGGGAGGGATGGGAGTTCACTTAGAACTCGACCCACTAGCAGCAGCAGTGTGACACAACCTTTAAGGCTACTTCAAACAAGTCAGATCTCTAGTTGGGCTTCAACCTGAGACAGCTTGCCCATCTATACCCTACGTGAGGAACCGAGAACCTAAGATTAAGCTAACCTGACACATGTACTAACATGACATGATACCGAACCTGATATGGCTTACCTATCACGGCTGTTGCCCGACACGGCCATATCGGGCAGGGAGTCCCTTCCCGATACGCCCATTACCTGTCACGGTTCATGACCCGACACGATCATATCCCGATAGGGCTCCCACCCGGTATTGGGTTAGAATTTATCTTAGGGGTCCTCCGCTATGTATATCGACCTCCTACATCAAGGAGGTCGATACCTATCTTCCCAATTTCAGCAATTTACTTTCATTTACTATTGCATTGTAACTAAACTTTTTTACCTCCTTATGCTTATGGAAACTTTGGAATTTATCTCATGTTGTCCTGTGTATGGTTCCTTTTTGTTGGATGATTTATTTATAGCATCTGAGCTCTAGTCTCTCCTAATTGAATCACACTTTTGACTAGCTATCGAATCATGTTTCTCATTTTGACTCCTTTGAAAGAAGGATGTCGTAAAATCAAGAGTTTGGTCTGGTTCGAGTGTATGAGAGTAGCTAGGATCAGGGTTGCCCCGACATATCTTTCCTCTCTAGTCTATGTCCAATACTCTTGATAGAGAGAATTGGTGCATAATCAGAGGCATCCTCTTTGAGAGAAGAGGGTGCAGGATGTAGTCCGTTGCCGCTTTATATCAAAACATTATCCTTTGACCATTTTCGACGTGCTTAGACAAGTAAAACTTGAGTTATGACACATCGTTCTTCCTATCCCTATGTTTGACCCCAAACTATTTCAACCTTGTGCTAGTTGCAGGATGTCTTAAACATTCGTGTATTATAAATTTCTAAAGTCCGATAACCTAGACATGACTCCATTCTTGGATCCACGTTTAAGGCTTGTCAACTTTTTGGCGCCGTTGCCCTGGATAGGCAATGATAAACATTCTACGAACTCTAGTTTTTCTTGCACTTTGCCAAAAACCTTGTACGTATGCATATAATACTACAAATATTTATTGCACATAGTTCATACAACTTACTAATACCTTTACATTGTTCTTTCTTCCCAGGTACTTTCTCACCTTTTCAATCCATCTTCTCTTGTGACAAGTCATGGATGAGAAACCTCTGGAAGCCCGCTCCCTGCACTCATTTGTCCACGTCTAGGAAAATGAAGAGAGTAATCCAGTGGTTGTGCAACCCCTCAATGTTGCCAACTTTGAGTTAAAGCCTTCTTTCCTCCAACTGCTACAGCATAACCGGTTTGGTGGGAATACTACTGAAGAAAACCCATACAACCATCTCACAATTTTCAAGAGGACTTACAACACCTTCCAGATCAATAGAGTTCTGATAGCCCACATCTACATCCAATGTTTCCCTTTCTCTCTGAGAGACAAAGCATTGGAGTGGTACACAAATTCACAAGATGGGAGTCTTCCCGATTGGGAGCATCTCGCTAACACGTTTATCACCAAGTTCTTCCCCATTGAAAGAACAATCAAGTGTCAGAAAAAGATAATGATGTACTAACAGAACCCCTCAGAAAACCTACACGAGACCTGGGAGAGGTTTCAAAGTTATTAGTGGGAGTGCCCACATCATGGCTTTTCTGAACCTAAGCTTATCACCGCATTCTATAATGGGGTGTGTGCCGCAGAGAGGAAATCCCTGAACGCTGCAGGTGGTAGCGATTTCTTAGGACTCAGTGCTCAGAGGGACAGAAATTATTGACAACATGGCCATGAATCAGCAGGATAGCGATTATGACCGGGAGTCCATGGGCAATACCGCTCCGGGAGAATCCAAAGCAATGGAAGCCCTCGTAGCTAAGTTGGACGAAATTGTAACCGATGTCCAAACCATGAAGGAGTAGGGGTATAAAGTAAAAGTTTTGCAGGAAGTGGTGAGGAGTTGTGTTACCTGTGGAGAGCTAGACCACCTGTCTGACTGCTACCCACACACCACCATTCAAGGAGATATTGATGAGGACAATACGGAAAATGTTAGTTATGTTCAGTATTGACGCCCTGATCACCCTGGTTTTTTTATAGATACACCAGCGCAGCTGAGAACTCTCATCAGCTGGTGGGTGGGAATCCCTCAGAAGGATCGTCGAACCAGCAACATCAAATAGGGTTCCAGTAGTAGTGGATTTTCCAGCAGAACTAGCCGCAGCGACCATCTATGATGACAGAGTTGATGTCCTTTGCCAAGAAGTAGAACAACCTAAATGAGAAGATGCATAAAAGCTCTGTGGATAGAATGACCCTACTTAAGTTGATGTATCAGTAGATGGGGGGATTCTCTGCCCAGATAGGGGAGCTCCAGCAGCAAAATAAACAGATCGACCAACAGCTGGCGAGCATTACCCAGAGCATCAATCATCAAGTGGGGCATTTCCCCACTAACACCGAAGTGAATCCATGTGGGCATGAGACTGCAAAAATGGTCATCTTAAGGTCAGGTATAGTGGTACGACCAGTTGTTGAAAAGGAAGTAACAACAACGACAAGACCAGGTAAAAACGATAGCCCCGAGGAAGTTGAAGAAGAAGTCCCTGCAAAGTTAAGGAAAGTGACCAAAGAAAGAGTCAATGATGTTTCGTATAAATAGGGTCCAGACAAGTACGCACCCCTCGTACCCTTCATGCATAAGTAGGTGAAAGCTCAGTTGAAAAAGAGGTAAGAGAAGTTTATGGCCACGATAAAGAAATTGCACCTTGACATCCTGTTTCTAGACGCCATTGAGGAGATGCCTACTTACGCTAAGTTTCTGAAGGATCAGATTTTGAGGAAGAATAGAGGTGAAGATGAGGAGATCGTAAAGCTAGCATAGATATCCAACTCCTTTATCAAACAAGTATTTCGTCGAAGAAGAAAGATCCTGGGGCCTTTGTCATCCCCTTCCAAGTTGGGGATAACATAACCGCTAAAGGTCTAGCAGACCTGTGAGAAAGCATCAACCTGATGCCCTTGTCCCTTGCAAAGAGGATTGGACTCAATGATATGGTAGGCACCAACATGAGGATTCAGTTGGCCGATCACACCTTTACCAAGCCAGTTGGAGTAGTTGAGGATGTGCCCATTCGAGTTGGGCGATTCTTTATACCATGTGATATAGTTTTGATTGATATAGTAGAAGATCCCAGCTGCCCTATTATCTTTGGGTGACCTTTCCTAGAAATCAGTCAGGCCCTCATCAACGTAGAGGTGGGTATGATTATGATCAGGGTTGGAGGAGATCACATCGACTTCAACATCAGAGATTGTATAAAAGCCCCTTTGTTCTTTGAATCCTCTTATTTTGTTGAAATTTATGAGCAGCTATGCAATGAAGTAAGGGAAGAAAAGTCCATGGTAGACCCGTTGATGCACACCCTATTTGGCTAGGCATAAGAGGTTGAGGATCCAGAGGTCAAGGAACTACTGGCTTTTCTGGAAGTTGAAGGTTTGCCCGAAGAAGAAGACCTTGTGGAGACAGTCATGTATGATGCCCTCCATAAAGACCCCACTGATGGACAAGAGAAGGATACCCATCCCGAGTTGAAAGTTTTGCCGAGAGGCTTGGAATACCATTTTCTAGATGAGGAGAAGATGAATCCGGTGATCATTAACTCAGAGTTGATAGACAGCCAAAAAGATCAGTTTCTTGAGGAGTTGAGGCTACGGAGAAAAGCCCTAGGTTACTCAATCAGAGACCATAGGGGGATCAACCCTTCTGTGTGTATGCACAAGATCCATCTCGAAAAGGACTCCAAGCCATATGCCCAGCCACAGAGGAAGTTGAATGAGAAGCTCAGAGAAGTGGTCAACAAGGAGGTTGTCAAACTCTGAGATGCAGGAATAATCACTCCATCAGTGATAGCACATGGGTAAGTTCAATCCAAGTGGTTCCAAAGAATGGAGGCATAATGTTGGTTAAAGGAGATAATGGAGTCGAGGTGCCTACCAAGATAGTCACTGGCTGGTGGATGTGCATTGATTATCGAAAGCTCAACACTGCCACCCACAAGGACCATTTCCCGCGCCCATTTATTGATCAGATGTTGGAGTGTCTGACCCATCACTCCTACTTTTTCTAGTTGGTTGGTTATTCAAGGTTATATTGGATCCCTATTCACCCTGACGATCAAGAAAAGACCACCTTTACATGCATCTATGGAACTTTTTCTTTCAGGAGAACGCCCTTTGCGCTTTGCAATGCATCTGCTACCTTTTAGCGGTGCATGAATGCCATCTTCGCTGATTTTCTAGAGGATAAAATGGAAGTCTTTATGGATGACTTCAGTGTTTACGGCAGCTCCTTTTATGTTTTCCTTAATAACCTATCTATGGTGATGAAGAGATGTGAAGAGCAGAGTTTTATCCTTAATTGGGAAAAGTGCCACTTCATGGTGCAAGAAGGAATAGTCCTAAGACACAAGGTGTCCAACAACAGTATCAAAGTCGATCGATCCAAGGTGGAGGTGATAGCCAAGCTTCCTCCTCCCACATCTGTTACAGGTATCTAAAGTTTCTTAGGTCATGCCGATTACTATCAACGGTTCATTAAATACTTTTTAAACATAGTAAATCCCATTTCCAACTTGTTGATGAAAGATGTGAAATTTGATTTCACGGATGAGTGCATGAAAGTGTTCTCCACTCTGAAGGACGCTTTGGTATCCACACCCATTCTCCAGTCCCCTGACTGGAATCTTCCTTTTGAGCTCATGTGTGACAACAGTGTCATTGCCATAGGCACATTCCTTGGCCAGAAAAAAGATAAAAAACACCATGTGATCTTTTATGCAAATAAGACCGTGGATGAGGCACAATTGAATTATACTACTACTGAGAAAGAGATGTTGGAAATTGTATATGATTTTGATAAGTTTCAATCCTACCTCGAGGGATCTAAGGTGATAGTCAAACTGACCACAGGGTCATCAAGTACTTAATGTAGAAGAAAGATGTGAAGCCCAAGTTGTTGCATTGGGTGTTGTTGTTACAAGAGTTCGATCACAAAATTATAGATAAGAAAGGTTCTGAGAATGTGGTCGTCGACCATCTTTTGAGGATCCGAGTGGAGTACGACCACCCACTGCCAATCAACAAAAGTTATGCCAATGAATCTATCTATGTTGCCCACTTGGCCAACCCTTAAGGGCCATGGTATGTAGACTTCTGCAATTACCTGGCCTGCAAACAACTACCCCGAGAAATGTCCTACAATCAGAACAAGAATTTCTTCTCTTATCTGAAGAACTATTACTGGGATGACCCTCTATTGTTTAGGCATTGTGTCAATGGCTTGTATAGAAGGTGTATACATGAGGATGAAGCCATGAAAATTTTGTTTGAGTGCCATTCCTCCCTCTATGGAGGGCACCTAGGAGGTGAAAGGACCGCAACTAAGGTACTCCAGTCATGTTTTTTTGGCCAACTCTCTTCAAAGACGCACACCCCTATGTCAAATCTTGCAATGAATGTCAGAGAACTAGGAATATTTCCCATCGAAATGAGATGCAGCTGTCAGAATGGATTGAAGTAGAAGTCTTCAATGTTTGGGGGATAGACTATATGGGACCCATCCCCTCTTCTTATGGTTTCAAATATATACTTGTTGCAATTGATTATGTCTCCAAATGGGTAGAGGCTATACCCACCACCACTTGTGATGCCAAAACAGTGATAAAGCTCTTTACTAAGATAATCTTTCCAAGTTTTGGAGTGTCGAGAACCGTCATCAGTGATGGTGGATCTCACTTTGCAGAAAGGTAGTTTGAATTGCTTTTGCGCATATATGGTGTTTGTCACAAAATCGCCACGCCATACCACCCGCAGACGTCCAGACAAGTCGAAGTTTCTAATAGGTAGATCAAGCAGATCTTAGATAAAATGGTTGGAAAGTCTCGCAAGGATTGGTCAACCAAGTTAGATGATGCTCTCTGGGCATACAGGACTGCCTACAAGACGTCGCTCGGCACTACACTGTATCGCCTGATATATGGGAAAGCTTTCCACCTACCCTTCAAGTTGGAGCATAAAGCATTCTGGACCATCAAATGCCTTAACATGGACCCAACGCTAGCTGGAAAGTAGAGGTTTCTTCACCTACAAGAACTTGAAGAGCTTAGGCTTCAGGCCTATGAAAATGCAAGGATCTACGAGCTAAGAACCAAAGTCTGGCATGATTCTCATGTGTGAGAAAAGGACATCAAGGAAGGTTATAAAGTCTTATTGTTTAAATATTCAATTCATCTTTTTCCAAGAAAATTGTAGATCAAGTGGTCTGGAACGTTCATAGTAGTAAAGATATACCCATCTGGGATGATGGAGCTATATGATAAAGAAGATCCAACAAAAGTGTTTCCAATCAACGGACACCGGGTCAAAAGGTTCTATGAAGATGAAGCCTTTGTGAGGAGATCCGAGATACACCTAGAGGATGCCAAAGCTGCACTTACCAAAGAAACACAGTAGGATTTGGAGATGTTGAGCTGACGACACGAACCACAATGCTCATCGGGAGGCAGCCCGAGCTTTTACTTTCCTAGAATAGGACGTTATTTCCTTTTCCTACAAAGAACATTATGAACAATCTCATTGAAATAAGGCCTGAGTCTGTGCATGTGCCATGAGCGTAGACTCTGTTTCATGAGTCATTGACTTAGTTTTATTTGACTTGGTGAGTAAAACTATCTGAGGCTGAAGTTTACCCTTAGGCCAATTATATTTTACCCATCAAGTGCCTTATGATCTTTAGTTTTTCTATCCTTATTTTTGTTTTTTCTTTAATCCCCTTGCTAGCATATCGGGCATGAATGATACCTTTTTCCTTACTTTTATTCAGCACAACAAGTTATGTGATAGCCGAGTCACCCAACCCACCTTGAAGAGTATCGGGCGACCCCTTAGATTCAGTTTTACACAGTTTTGCACAGGCGTGTCGGGCAAAAGATGTGTCGCGCGATAAGTGGTCGGGCTGCCGTATCGGCTTGCATGCCCCACGCTTGTAAGATTTAACCGGCTTCCTGACACCCATGTCGGGCAGACCTATCGCCCAACGCATCACGCACTACGTGACGCGAGTGTTGCGCAGATCATTGTCACGAGAAAAGTGCATCGGGGAATGTATAATGGCTGACGCGTCATTGTCACACGATACATGTGTCATGCGATGTAAAACCTTCTTTAAATCTTCATGACGTGATATATTAGATAGGTTTTACCATGCTCTAGAAGATGATTTTCATGCATGCATGACATGTGTCCTAGTTTTTACTCATTTTACCCCGCTCGTGGCCGACTATATATAGTAACTCGATTTTAACCGTGTCAGGCTACCGAATTACCTACTTTCTTCTCCTGTATCGCGCATTCTCTTCACCTTTCAAAGCTCCCGTACCAGACTTTGTGTATTGACCTTCGTGTCACATTCCAACTCCTCTTGCTCGATACAGGTAAAACTCATGGTGCCTTGCTTATTGTGTGACTTTGTGGCACTCAGTCTGTATCGGGAAAACCTTATCGCGTGACCGTATCGCATTCTGGGCCATGTCGGGAAGACTCTTTTTAATGCGTACCAAGTTTCCTTTTATCATGTGATAGGCATGTCGGCTATCCTACAATTTTGTTTTACATTGCCTTTCTCCTGTGCCGCATGACACCTGTGTTGCATGACACGATGACAAATATGTTGATATCGGGCAAGGACCTTGAGCTCGTAATGACGACTATATCGTTTAGTTAGTTTTTGCAATGCTTTAGATTGCATCAGGCGACACACGTATCGCCTAACACAACACATCACGCGTCCTTCATGATTGTCGTGTTATCATGTTTTCACCTTTGCCGCACGGCACCCATGTCGTGCGATACCCTATCAGGCATCTATATCGCACAGGTTCAATTTTGAGGAAGTCACCCGATATTGGTCTGTCGCTTAAATCATATTGCTCAGACCTTATCGCTTCCTCGATGCCGGACTCACCTATGCGATATTTTTGCCTCCTGTCTGATATCAGCTTGTGCTGAGTACTATGTGAAAAACACATCTACTTCCTGGTACCGGTCATTTATTTATCGCACGACATGTTTTGTATAAGTGCCTAATGCGATATCAGTTTTAAGTGTATCGCCCAACTCGTATTGGGTGACACACTCGTTTTAGCCTTCTACCCAATATCGGGCAATGTAGTTTGATCGAACAACTTATTTTAACTTAATCTCTTTATTTAATTATTGCAAAAAATGGCCTGCACCAAGCAAACTATCGTCCAAGTTGACGGGCAAGGTCGGAGGATCAACCCCAAGGCCACAAATGAAGCCACCACCGGGCACAAATGTCGAAACCCTGAGATGGCCAAACCCGCTGAGGCCGAGAAGTGGCCCAGAATAAAAGCAACCCCGATCCCTACCACGACGACAAAACTGGATGCCCTAGCCCACTCACTGGGCCGCTTTGTGCCCAGAGACGAAGAGCACCAATGGCGCTACACAGAGTTGGCGGCAAAGGTCTACCGCCTAACCCGGTTCTACCACCAAGCATCCTTCCACCAGATCCACATCTTTGACAGACTTGAGAACATCTTAGTAGCCGCCAGACTGTGGAAGATTTGCTTCAGCTACACCACTTCCTACACTGAGCTCACTAAGGAGTTCATCTCCTCCCTTCGCTGAGTTCCAAATACCCTTGAAGAGACCAAAAAGTTTGGCAGAGTAGACAGATTACAAGAGCGCCTCTACAACACCGAGCATGACATCTCAGAAAGGGTACTAAATGAGATATTCTCTTCCAGTAAGGCTGAAAACGAGATGATGAATAATGGTGCCCGAATCACCAAATACGATGGCTTTAACCCAGTCGTGCTCTGGAGGAAGTTGACTGGAGAATCCTCTTTCAAACTGAGGAGCAAGGTGGTGGTTGTTCACTCATACTTCTAGATGATTATACACAATATTGTGGCAAGCCTCCTCTTCAGTAAGTATGAAATGAGCAACTTGTATACAAAAGAGCTCCATCTCATCTGGTATATGATGGAGGGCAAGCCGATCAACTTGGGGTGGTTCCTGTTAAATCGGCTGCACCCAATAAAGGACGCCACCAAAGAGTACAACATGGAGGGATCGTCAACCTAATCGCGATAGGGTTGGGTTACCCGAAGGAGTTGCTCATCCTGTTGCACACTCGGGGTGATGACAAGATCAATATCGAGTCCTTATGAGGGCAAACATAATCAAGAAGGAGGGTCACCACTTCTTCTACAAGTTTGTGAGGACAGACATCCTCCTCCCCTCCCACTCTACATCAATAACGATGTGGAGAAGGTAGTCTTCACAAAAGAAGAGATCGAAGCCGCGATCGTTGAAGCTAGCTATGCCATCATGAGGGCCATCCAGGAAAATATGGCCGTAAGAGGAAAGCCCACACCCCTCGAAGCTTGGCGGGACAAATCATCGGTAGTCATCATATAAAACTTGCATATCACCGCCACCGCCAAGCTGACCATCATCGCCACACAGCCAACAGTCACCGCTCTAGTGGTCGCTACTGTCGCCACCGAACCAGCCGTGGCAACCACAACAATGTCCACCGCAGCTATAGAAGAAGTGTCAACCATCGGGGAGGTCTTCGACACCACCGAGGCTGCTACAACAATCATAGCCCAAGAGGTCATTGCGGCAGATAAAATAGCTTTAGCGCCTGAAGCTTCATCCCTACTAGAAATGGTAGAGGCATTGGTGTATCCAGACGCCAGCGACGAGGCATTCACTGAGCTCCTAGAGGTGGAGCTCAGGGTTGTACAACCAACACTGATGCCGCCACCATCTACGCTGGCAATCGCTATGGAGGAGAACACCGAGAGCCGGATGGTCGACCATCATCTGACTACTCCACAACCTTCTCCATGACCCCAAGATGAGGAGGCAGAGGCAACCACAAGGGTATCAATGCCCCGTCCAGAAGATACACCCTCGCAGATAGTCCAGGTCAACTCAGCACCGATAGACAATGCGTGTTCATTGGGCTGCGCTGCCAATGCAAGGAGCACATCATGAAGACAAAGCCGATCAGTGGCAGTCCCCTCCTCATTGGGATAGGCCTTCGGCTTCGAGTTTGAAAACTTGTGGGAGGTAACAAGCAACCACACATCTACATTTGCTTCCCTAGTCTGCAAGTTTCAAGTCTTCCAAAGAAGGCTAAATGAGTAGGAGCATCAGTTACTGACTCTAGTTGGTCTCCCTGGCCAACTAAAGGCATTGAGTAACACGATGTTGATGGCACTCCAATGGATCGACACCTTCGAGTAAAGGGTGGACGAAAGGGCCGACCACCACCGCTCAAGGCATCCTAGGAGATCACCATCACTACCAGCCTCTGGCTCTCCACCATCATCATCATCATCCTCCTCTAGCTCGTCATCATCATCCACCTCCAGTGGGCCCTCCACAACACATGAGGAAGAGACGACAAAAAAAACTACTGACGGGACTCCCACTGGACAAGAGAGTGCTTGCGACATTGGCCCATCTGCTCCCTCACCCCTGCTAGACCCAGTTGAAGACGAAGAAGAAATATATATAAGCCGAGCAAAGTGTTCATCTGAAGAATCTGAGGGATAAGGGGGCAATATGTATTTCTCGATCGCTGAGAAATCCCCTAGAGTGAGGACTTCGACAGCAAATGCATTTTCTGCATCGTCGAAGATTCCTATCTTGGAGATGGAAGATTTTGATAGGCGCACCATTGGCTACCTGTCAATCTGGGACCAACAACTGCTGAATATGGTCATGAGGCCGCATGTAGATGAAGAAGTTGTTGTCTGGAGTGACAGATACTTCGTAGTACGACGCAGAGCACTCCAAGGCATGTTCCGCTCAGAAGTCATCGTAGCAAAGATTCTTTTCAGGGTCCTAAAAGGCGTGATGCTTGAGAATGTTACCATCTGGATAGGCCAACAACCATTCTACAATGCCATCCCAACCTTGGAAAGAAGACTACTAGTAGGGGCGTACGACTCAAAGCAAGTGGCTGACATGCTGTAGCATATCGAAGAGCACAATCCACGCCTGGTGCTAGCATCTTACCAGCATAGGAAGCATTGGTTCCTCTGTGTGGCAGACCTCCTCAACCATGACGTCACACTCCTCAACTGCTACATTGTGGAGGACCCACAAAGAGGACATATCTTCGTACACCCCGAAGACAAGCACGCCAGACTTCTTCCTCTACATCTTCACTAGGTAATCAAGCAAGGAATCCAACACCACAGCAGCATCTAGAACTTCTATGCCATTCGAGACTCCCTAGTCCAAGAAGAGTCAGGGAGCGGAAATAGCACCTTCATCATCTTATGTGCCATGGAGCTTCTAAACATCTTTAGATATGTAAGGCAGCTCCATGATCTAGACTTCTATCCTTTGAGAAGCATATAGGCACTGTTGTTGATCAAGGACAATCACTATTTCTGAGATGTAGAGCTTCCATAGGAGCTGCTGGAGATAGATGTTGAATCTGAATCTTCTCAACCCAACAGCTATGATGGAGTGGACTTTTGGAATCTTTCAAATGTCTAATGACTTAAGTAAAATCATATGTTTGATTTAGATTGAGATTTCCAAGATTTTGACAAGTAGGTGTGTTGATGTGAGGTTGACATTATGATTAAGATCTCTCTCTTTTGATGCCTTTTTGAGGAATTTAATTGAATGGTCCAACAATTGAGTTTTGGCACCAAATTTGAGTAGAAGGTAGCTTGAGTGGTAGGGAAGCTATGGTGAAATTTTGGAGTCAATTGGAGGACCCAAGAGGAAGTTATTCAAGTTTGAATATGCTGAAATAATGCATGCTATTAATGATTTATAGGCCTAAGTTGTTATGAATATGATATGTCACACGCCCTTGATTTAGGTCTGGGATACATGGCAAGATCCAAGCCCTACATATCTAATATAGTGGAAGTGCTCTTGGGTTTGAGTGAGCCACAGATGGACCAAGTGGAGGACTAACTCAGATCATAGTATTGGCAATCAAGGGCAATTGTATTGTCTTATACCTTGCGGTTATGTCTTTGACCCCGGGAAGCAACCACGATGTCGAGGTACTCACTGATTGTGGGTATGAATGGAGAGTCCAACCAGGCAGTTGGCTTCAACATGAGGAGATGAGTCGGGCGACCCCCTTATTTGGGCTTGACAGAGCTCGGACGAGGGAGTTCCACTTTTCCTGTCTCTATTGCCTTTCCATCGCAACCTGTAGGTCATGGCTAAAGGAAGAGTGTGGTGCTTGAGCACTGGCTAGAGGGAGATAAGAGAAGGGAAGGGAAGATCAAGGCCTAAGGTGATGAATGTGACTGGTTTCGTACCCAGTTCCAGTGACTTCAATGGTCGACCAACCCCAGTTGGCCGGAGATGGAGGTGAAGCTAGGGGACAAGTGCGGAGTGGTTCTCACCTCGAACGTTGGCTGCGGGCGAGTTCGTGTAGGCCTAGGGAATCTAGTGGAGTCTTCAGATCGACGCGAGGAGGAGCAGAGGTGAATTGCCCATTTTCTCTGCCGCAACCAAAACTGGCGGCGGCGCTCCTGCCCAGATGGAGGTCCATCGGTCGTAGGGAGCTTTTGAGTAGCCATCGAGGGAGGTTCATGGACTCTGATCATGATGGAATCATGAAGAGACAAGTAGGAGTACTCGATCCTGAGCCCTTGATCGTCGGAGCTCTCCCTTTGCGGCAGCGCCCTATTTCACAGAGGAAATAGGGGACCGTGAGGCTCGCGAGAACGGGGAAGACGGAGTCGAGCGACCCGAGTTAGCGGACCTGCAGCTCCATGGATCCAACCCCAGGATTCGGATCGGGTCCCAACAGCAGATAGGATTTGCGCAAGCCTCAAGGACACGTGGTGATGCCTGATTGGCATAAAAAGGTAAAATCCCAAAATATGTTAGGATCTTGTATAATTCGTATAAAATGCATACGATGTCAGAAAAATACAAATAAGGTACCATTTTTCTCAAAAAAATGAGTAGAACAGAATGAAAGAATAATATCAGACTTTTAACGAACTAGCATCAGCAATATCATGGAAGATGTGTAATGCTTGTTTAATGGATAATAATTAGCAAACGATGAGATACAATTATGGAAAAATGTCAGTAAGTCCATAACCATGTTTGTAATGCATATAATGTCAGATATGTCCATGTTGATGTATGAAATCATGTAATTTTATTAATGTTGCCATTTAGGGCTTTTAACCCTAAATAAAATATAATAAATACATACATGCTCAATAAATGATGAAATTTACAGAGTAATTTCATATCAGTATCTGGAACCTTAGATTTAAATATGATATCAGGATAATACACATAATCTGCATTATATGATGATGTTGACTCTTAATGTGATATAAGCCCTAATATGCTTAATGAATATGACCTAGGGATAATATGTGCACAAAAATGATATGGAAGATAATGTTCAGATAATGAGCTATAATATGTAATATGGCATTAGTAAGATAAATCTAATATAAGAATACAAGTAATCATGGAAATATGCTAAAGAGATAAGCTAAACCCTAATGAACACAATTAGGGTTAAGATGAGATACAAAAGGATGAGAATCTGATGATAGTATGTGGTCTTGTCTTTATCAGGGTTGACAAAAGAGTTATAGATGACATGAGGGATATATGATGAATAGGTTTGTTCTTGATCAAGGTATGCCATTACCTCTTACTTGGCTTATTATGCAATATGCTTGTTGATAACCTCTCATTTTGTGACGTTATCTTATTAGTTATCTTTAGTTTTCCATACTCTTTCTTAAATAAACTAAATAGAATCATTAAACCTTCTTACTTTATTGCAGATACGTCAATAAACCAACTTTTCCTCTTTTTCATTACAAAAAACACAAAAAAATTACAAAGACTCCTCATGGTCCCAAGACCGCGAGAAGCCTCACGGTCCCAAGACCGCGAGAAGCCTCACGGTCCCAAGACCGCGACAAGCCTCACAGTCCCAAGACCGCGAGAAGCCTCATGGTCCCAAGACCGCGAGAAGCCTCGCGATCCCAAGACCGCGACAAGCCTCACGGTCCCAAGACCACGACAAGCCTCACGGTCCCAAGACCGCGACAAGCCTCACGGTCCCAAGACCGCGACAAGCATCACGGTCCCAAGACCGCGACAAGCCTCACGATCCCAAGACCGCGAGAAGCCTCACGGTCCCAAGACCGCGAGAAGCCTCACGGTCTCAAGACCGTTTGAGACCAAATGGTCTCAAGACCGTTTGGGCTTAACTTGAGCCTATAAATAGGACCTCAAGGGCCACTTCAAAAGGATCGAATTCGAAGACGCCCAAAGGCTGCCTCTCCAGATCCAGAGCACTCAGGTCTTCCGTCCACTGCCCCAAGGCTGCCAGTTTTGAGATTCGTGCTCATCATCAAGCTTCCTTCTCTCTCTTCTTTCCATCTCTCCAACAAAGAAGGTGGGAAGAGAAAATCCTTCATCAAAGCAACCACGAAGTGCGAAGATCGTTTCTCTCTTCACCAAGGGTTCAACCTTCCCTCCTCCGTGGAGATGACGTTCTTTCTCTCTCTTCTCACCTCCTTTGCCATGAGCGAGTAGTTTCATTCACTAGGGTGCGGGGAGTAGCCCCGCTACCCATGTTTTCATTTCATGCGATGTAATTCAATAACTTGTAATAAAGATACTCTTCCTTTCAGTTTGACTTCAATCGCTTAATGAATACTAGTTGCTTGATCATCAACTTGTGTTACATATTGTCTTTTGGTATGAATTGTCTACGTTTGTACCCTTAGATCTAAATATCGATTGAATGTTGGTTATGGATGTATGTAGTCACCATATGTCTGTTTCGGTGTCTAGAAGTGTTTTCAGGAGTGGAGTAAACTCACCCCCATCGTTGCACTTTCATACTATGA
This sequence comes from Alisma plantago-aquatica, assembly GCA_963693085.1. Classification (NCBI taxonomy): domain Eukaryota; kingdom Viridiplantae; phylum Streptophyta; class Magnoliopsida; order Alismatales; family Alismataceae; genus Alisma; species Alisma plantago-aquatica. The sequence goes on along the minus strand of OY856409.1, from coordinate 1,957,858,984 downwards.
AATGGAATCAGTTGACGTATGGAAGTGCAACCTTGGTAAGGTCGAGGAACACATTTCATGAAGGAGTAATGCAAAGCATGTGACCATTCATTATGGAATGGCTGGCATTGCAATACTCCATGCTTCTCGTAGCTAGTTATCCGAAAGGAAGCTAGGACTACAAGATACTAACTGATTTGACTCTTTTTGCAGGTTGTTTTATTATGTTGCATGACTTGATCCATGTGTAGTGGTGTGAAACCCGATAACATCCTAGTGGTTTTTATCAATTGTTTACAACCTTAATCTTTACTTTCTTGCTTTACTTTCCTCACATTTAGCTTTAAAACCAACATCAAACTTTCAATCTAAATATCAACTGTTAAGTAGTTAAGTAGAACTAAAACATTTTCCATCTTGACTTCGTCAAGACCGTTGTCCCGAGGATTCGACCCTTAACTATACTACGATAAGACTTCCGCGTGTCTTAACACACGTGGGTGGAGTTCTTACCATAGTACTAGCAAGGCTAAACCTAAGGATTCATCACCTTAGGATTTTTAGTGGTGTTGCAAAATTCCATCAAAAATTGGCGCCGTTGCCGGGGACAATGGAACTTTTTAGTTTTTACTTACCAACTTCTTGGTTGATTAGGATTTTACACTTTTTCTTGATAACCACTCCAATACTTCTTGATTTTTTTCATTTCCTTCCATTATCCTAACGTGTGATTTTCCTTCTACTCAGGTAGAAAGCGTGTATGCAACCCCCGCATAGCATCGGATTCTCCCCTGAACCAGAATACGATTCTGAGTTAGAAAGAAGTTTCCACCGAAGGAATAGACTTAACCGCCAAAGAGACAGACAGATGGCCGAAGAGCAACGCCTTGTTGCAGAAAGAGTCAACGCCGCCATAGCAGCACAACGAGCACAACTTATTGCCGACACTCGTGCTCAGGTGCAAGCTGAGATCCGAGCTGAGGAACAAGCCCGCATCCAAGAAGAGCATGCTGCTGCTCAACTTGCGTTAAGAAACAAGCAACTTCGGGAATACGCAGTCCCAAAGAATTATGAAGACGATCATCCTGTCCGACCACCGATTATTAACATACCACACTTTGAAATTCGGACGCAATGGATCCAGATCATGCAAGGCATCTCTTTCTCCGGAGCACCCAGAGATGATTGCATGGATCACCTTAAGAGATTCAAGTCACTCTGTCGACTTGTACCCCAAGCAGGAATTGCAATGGAAGCAATCATGTTACACCTTTTCCACTTCACCTTATCTGGAAGAGCACTAAGCTGGTACAACGCTTTGGATAGACACCCCATCATCACTACTTGGACTCCCTTAGAAGAGAAGTTTCTTGAGAAATTATTCCCACCTTCGCTAACCTATGAGATTAGGGGACAGATTAATCACTTTTCCCAACTACCTGGAGAAACACTTGCTGAAGCTTGGGAAAGATTCAAAGAACTCCTGAGAAAGTGTCCTCACCATGGCATATCTCAAAATCAACTAATAGAAACATTTTACAGAGGAGTAAGTGATGATATTAAGCAATTCCTAGATTCCTCATCTGGAGGAAACTTTATGAGAAAGAATTATGAAGATGCCTGGAATATAGTTACGCTGGGGGCCGAGAACCAATCCAATTGGGGAAGGTCATCTAACCAACCCAAAGGCGTTCTCAAGGTTTACAAAGCGGAAGAATCCATGGAACTCAAGGCCATTGCTGAGGCTTTGAAGACTATTGCTAGCAAGCAACAAGCCCTCGAAACTTCTTTCGGGGAATATGATAAGAAGAAAAGCTCTCAGGTTCAACAAGTTAAGGCAGCTACTGGAACTTGTGAAGCCTGTCATGCATCCGATCATCCCACATTATCATGTGGCCTGTTATACAATGTCATGATGGATTTACAACCACCTATGCCGCAATATGAACCCATTATCGAGCATCCCGAAGACCAAATGCCAGAGCAAGTCAACTCCATACATTCAATACCTGGCCAAGTGTATTACAACCCAGACAAACCAAGGAACCATCCTGGTTTTCAATACGGGAATCCTGCAGGGACTGCCAACCCACAGCAGCAGGCACAAGGTGGATCTTTCAATAGACAACCACCAGGATTTCAGAATAACTTCAATCAAGGGAATTACAGACAAGGTTTTTAAAGATCTAACTATCCCAGGAGTCCTTCTTACCAATATGCCCATTCAGGACTGCACCCTCAGTTGCAACAACCCCAGTTGCAGCAGCCACAGCAACCCCAGTTGCAGCAGCCCCAGCAGCCACAGTTAACTGCACCTCTACAACAACCAGGATAGCAAGTCACTCAGTATCAACAAAGGGGTGCTCCTCCCCAATCATCTGATGAGATATCCTTGATTAGACAAATGCTTCAATCGCAACAAACCATGCTTGCAAACCAACAAGCTCAACAAAAAGCCGTAGAAGCCCAACTGGCACAGATTGCCGCTCAATTGAAACCTCAAGCCGGCACTTTTGCTGGGCAACCAGAGGCAAACCCCCGTCATAACCCAAACAGACCAGAACAACTTAATGCCGTCACCACGCGGTCTGGTCGTGTCCTGCCTGATGTCACAAGAATCGACCATGATGATGATAACGTAGCCATTCTTTCCCCAACAGGGAATTCAAGTAGAGAAACAGAAAATTCTACAGAGAAAGAAAAGGAAAAGGAACCAATCTCAGAAGTCCCACCAAGAATTCCTTACCCAGACAGACTAAAAGGAACCAAAATGGACACTAGGTTCCAAAAATTGATATTCCTTTTCTCGATGCCCTTTCCGAAGTGCCCGCTTGGGCAAAATACCTAAAAACCCTCTTGTCGAGAAAGTATATGACAGAGGAGCATGAAACAATGAAACTTGCTCAGACCACTTCAGATATTCTGCTTAATAAAATGCCAAAGAAAAAGAAGGACCCAGGTTCCTTCGGCATTCAGTGTTCCATTGGAAATGGCTCCAGCAAGAAAGGATTGGCAGACCTAGGAGCAAGCATATCTATTATGCCCTATTCAATGTGTAAAAGATTAGGCTTCACTGATTTGTTACCTACGACTATGAAAATTCAGTTAGCCGACTCTACCATAACTGCCCCTCTTGGCATTATCGAAGACATCCCTGTCAGAATAGGAACAAATTCTTATGTCCCGTGTGATTTTGTTATTATGGACATACAAGAAGACCTGAGATATCCGATAATCTTCGGAAGACCTTTCCTAGCTACCGCCCGAGCTCTCATTGATGTCGAAGCAGGAACTATTATTTTGAGACTTGGGAGGGAGGCTTTCCAGTTCAGAGTTCTAAACAGCATGAAAGGTCCAAGCATTCAAGAGGAAGTCTTTCTCCTGGATGCTATATATCAAATGTCCCAGTTAGAAATGTCTGAACCATCCGACAAAATGGAAAATACTCTTACAAATCCGGATGTAGAATTCTCGGCCAGTGAACTAGTACAACAGTGCCTGCAATACTTAGAAAAAGCTGAAGAAGCTCCGACAGCCACGTTTGAAGAACTTAAAGCCATCACAATTATAGAAGCCACTGAGCCACCTAAGGCTCCAGAAATGAAAGCCTTACCCGAGGGGCTTAAACATGTTTTTCTTGATGATGAGAAGCTCTGTCCAGTAATCATCAGCTCCACTCTGGAGGATGATCAAGAAAACAGACTCCTCGATGAACTGAAGAAGCATAAGAAAGCAATTGGCTATAAAATGACTGATCTGACGGGCATAAACCCTGCTTTATGTGTGCACAAACTGCCCATGGTTGAAGAGTTTAAACCATCGCGAGAACACCAGAGAAAGTTAAACCCCAACCTCAAAGAGGTGGTTCGCCTCGAGGTCCTCAAGCTTCTAAAGGCAGGCATTATCTACCCAATTTCTGATTCTCAGTGGGTAAGCCCAGTGCAGGTGGTCCCTAAAAAGGGGGGAACCACCGTTGTTCTTAATGACAAAAACGAACTGGTACCCACTAGAACCGTTACAGGGTGGCGTATGTGCATTGATTATAGGAAACTTAATAAATCAACACGAAAAGATCACTACCCCCTGCCTTTCCTAGATGAGGTCCTCGAGCGCCTAGCTCATCAGAAGTTCTTTTGTTACCTCGATGGATATTCCGGCTTTTACCAAATCCCGATACATCCGGACGATCAAGAGAAAACTACTTTTACTTGTCCCTTTGGGACGTACGCTTTCAGAAGAATGCCATTCGGGCTCTGTAATGCACCAGCTACTTTCCAAAGATGCATGTCTGCTATCTTTGCGGGATTGACAGAGTCTATAATGGAGGTATTCATGGATGATTTTTCAGTTTATGGAGACTCCTTCGACAACTGTCTGCTCAACCTGGTTCAAGTCCTACAAAGATGTGAGGAAACAAACCTCATTTTAAATTGGGAAAAATGCCATTTTATGGTAACAGAGGGTGTTGTTTTAGGACACAGACTGAGCGACAGAGGGATCGAGGTGGATCAAGCAAAAATTGACGTTATCTCAAAATTGATGCCACCAAAAGACGTAAAAGGAGTATGTGCCTTCTTAGGACATGCTGGGTTTTACAGAAGATTTATTAAAGATTTCTCCAAAATAGCAAAACCCATGACACAACTGCTGACCAAGGACACAAAGTTCAACTTTAACCAAGAATGCTTGCAAAGTTTCACAACTCTGAAAGATGCCTTGATTTCTGCACCAATATTACGAGCTCCAGATTGGTCGTTACCTTTCGAAATCATGTGTGATGCGAGCGATTATGCCATAGGGGCCGTTTTAGGGAAAAGAATCGACAAGAAACCCCATGTTATATACTACGCATCTAAAACACTGGATGAAGCACAAAAAAATTACACCACTACAGAAAAGGAATTTTTAGCTGTCATCTACGCGTTTGAAAAATTTCGCTCATACCTGATAGGAGCTAAAGTCATTGTCTACACTGACCACTCCACTATACGATATCTGATTCAGAAGCAAGACGCAAAACCTAGACTTATCCGCTGGGTGCTAATGCTTCAAGAATTCGATTTGGAAATTAAAGACAAAAGCGGAGTGGAAAACGTCGTCGCCGATCATCTCAGCCGTATTAGAGTCGAGGATGAAGACAAAATTCCTATCCAAGATTCCCTCCCGGACGACCACCTAATGAAAGTCTCCAATGGATTTCCCTGGTATGCCGACATTGTCAACTATTTGGCAACAGGAATCATTCACCCATCCGCATCCTATCACGACAAAAAGAAGTTCATTCATGACGCTAAGCAATATTTCTGGGATGAGCCCTATCTTTTTCGCTTATGCGCAGATGGACTCTTTCGTAGATGCATCCCAGAGACAGAAATCACTCCGGTCCTTGAGCACTGTCACTCAGGCCCCACTTGGGGGCACATGAGTTCTAAGAAGACAGCCCTCAAGGTCTTGCAATCTGGCTTTTATTGGCCCACCATCGCAAAAGACGCACATGAATATGTGTGATCATGCGACAAGTGCCAACTATCCGGAGGGATAACCAAAAGAAATGAAATGCCATTGAACATATGGCAAGAAATCGAACTTTTCGATGTATGGGGAATAGATTATATGGACCCTTTCCCCTCGTCTTATGGATTCAAGTATATCTTGGTTGCTGTGGATTACGTTTCAAAATGGGTAGAAGCTCTACCAACCACCTCTTACGATTCAAAACCGGTAATCAAGATGTTTAAAGAGATAATATTTCCCAGATTCGTCGTCCCAAGAACGATTATATCTGACGGCGGATCACATTTTTTGGAATGGAGCTTTGAAGCCTTATTAAGAAAATATGGAGACAACCACAAAGTTTCTACACCATATCACCCACAGACATGTGGACAGGTTGAAGTCTCCAATAGGCAAATTAAAGCTATTCTGGAAAAAACTGTCAATCGACACCGCACCGATTGTTCAACCAAACTATCTAACGCTCTATGGGCTTACCGTACAGCTTTCAAGACACCCATCGGAACAACACCATTTCGATTAGTGTATGGGAAGTCTTGCCATTTGCCAGTTGAATTAGAGCATAAGGCTTGGTGGGCCATTAAGCAACTAAATTTCGATCTCAAAGGTGCTGGTGAATTCCGACAACTTCAACTCCAAGAGTTAGAAGAGCTACGAATGACAACCTACCACAACGCAAGAATGTACAAAGAACAAACTAAGATGTGGCACGATGGACACATCAAAAGAAAAGATATAATCGTCGGAGACAAAGTCCTCCTATTCAACTCCAGATTAAAAATGTTTCCTGGAAAACTGCGTACTAAATGGTCGGGTCCCTTTACAATCAAACATATATACCCGATAGGAGCTGTCATTATTATTGACGATAATGGAGGAGAGAGGACCGTAAATGGCCACAGATTAAAAAAGTACCACACTCCGGCAGACAAGTTATCAAGACAATACATCGAGATTCATGACCCTATAAAGTCAGCATAGTCGGAGCAATAATCTTGTCGAGCCAGCGATGCTAAACCAAGGCGCTTCTTGGGAGGCAACCCAAGGCCTAAATATCACCTTCCCTAGCCTTTTCTTTTGTTTTTAAACATCCTTTTATTTATCTTTGTTTTTCCTTTTTCTTTTGCTTTCTTTAAATCCAAAAATACATAAAAATCCATTTGATCTTGAGGTCAAACGGTCTAGAGACCGTGAGGCCCCTCGCGGTCTCCAGACCGTGAGGCTCCTCGCGGTCTCACGACCGTGAGGCCCCTCGCGGTCTCCAGACCGTGAGGCTCCTCGCGATCTCACGACCATGAGGCCCCTCACGGTCTCCAGACCGTGAGGCCCCTCGTGGTCTCAAGACCGTTTGAGCTCTCTCGGTCACCTGACCGAGAGGGCTCCTAAAAACCTATAAATATACCCCCCCCACCTACGCGCCCCTCTTCTTGATTCTCGAATTCTCGAACTCTCCTGTTTCATTCCACTCTGACCTTCGTCTCTACACTCCCGCGCGTCGCTGTTTCAAGTGCTTCGCCGACGACTCAACTTCGTCGCCGTCATTCTAGACTTCGTCGTCGTCGTTCCTAGCTCGTCGTCACTCCCGGCTTGTCGATAGCTCTGCACCAGCTACCCCTTCATCGACCCACCGACCGCAGCGACAGGTTGACGCATCACCATTTAAAACTCGCGTTCGAGCTCCCTCCCGCCGTTGTCGCCATCATCGTTTCCGCAGCTCTTAGCCAACGAACGGCCGCGCGGTTCGTCTCCCGCGCGGTTCATCTCCCTCGCGGTCTCAAGACCGTTTGGATCCTCGCGGTCTCAAGACCGTTTGGATCCTCGCGGTCTCAAGACCGTTTGGATCCTCGCGGTCTCAAGACCGTTTGGATCCTCGCGGTCTCAAGACCGTTTGAGACCAAACGGTCTCAGGACCGTTTGAACTAAATCAAACTAATAAAACTCAAATTCAAAATAATTTTACCTTGTTATAATTTCAAAATTTCAGATTTCTAACTTTTGTTTCTTATCAATTATTTCAGAATGACTTCACCTGCTACGCAAGGACCAACAGATGCTCCCTTCTGGACAAAAGAGAATCTCATTGCTGAACGAGCAAATCTGAAAAGCTTAGTTGACGACTTCAAAAGGACTGGAAAAGTCCCAGCAGAAGTAAACCTGACTGCTGTCATGAAGGACATCAAGCGAATCAACCGCTGCCTAGATGAAGAACCTTCTGACGAGGAGGTCGAAGAGACCTCATCCGACGAGGCCTCCGAAAACCAGCCTTCCCCTGAGAAAGAATCACCCACTACAAAAACTAAGGGGAAGAGATTGGCTCCAGAACCAACAACTGAGCCAACATCTAAAAAGAGAGCCAGGAAGCAGGTCCACCCTGCCTGTGCAAGAGAACAAATCCTAGTAGGGTACATCCCACCATCCTCCACCACCGTCACCAACCCTGCCACAATAACTGTTCCTATCTTTCCTCCCATCACCACCACAACACCACCACCCGAGAACCTTCACCTCCAAATCATTCCCCCCATCAGCCAACTCCTTAAACCAACCAAGTATGCCTGCCCCAGCATACTGATGAAGATGGGGATCTACCACAGAATCCTCACTCTTCTTGACAATTCTAACCTTTCCCAACTCTGCTTTGTATCGGAAATTTCCTACTCTGAGCCAACTACTGAATTCTTCACATACTTCAACAAAGAAGTGGTGGACATCTTGCATAAAGAAAGGGACGGTGGTGACCGTAGAATAACCTCCAGAATCTTCAACAATGAGGTGGTCATCACCGAAAATGTCCTGAACGACATTTTCATCGACAATAAAGACCAGCTGAAGAAAGCCAAAGCTGCTGGCACAGACCACCCCAGTTTCAACAAGCATAACTTCTGGAAGTCATTAACGGGGTTACCAACCTTCGATGCAAGGACAAGCAAGGCCTCCAACATTCATTCTGGCCTAGTGCGCACGTTACACAAAATTATCGTCGGCGCACTTTTCCCTAGATCCGAAGGAGGAAATATTCTCATATCCGACCTTTTTGTCCTCTGGTCAGTCCTCAACGGATTGCCTGTCAACATTGGACGGCACATGCTGATCAAGCTCTCAGCCTTCGCCCTCGGGAAAGAAATCTGCACGGGTGGTCATATCACATCTATCATCAAATATCTCAAGATGGATAGACTTCTACCCAAATGCAGCCCAATAAAAGGCGACATTCTTACCAATGAACAGACACTAAAGAACTCTTACATCTTAAAGGATAAGGATGGAAGGCTGCACTACGTATTCTGCCCCACAAAATCTTCACGAATCCTGCTGCCACTTCCTGAGCTTGCTGACTATGATAAAGACAAGCTCTTGTTCACTGAAGATGAGATCGCCAAAATCATCGCTTCAGTCAAAGCCAGAGAAAAGAAAGCAAAGGCAGGGCAGGCAGAGCTTAGTATAACTGCCCCGGCAGCTAAAACAGCAAAGCTCCTAGTCAAACGACCTTCCAGAAGGCTCGTCAAAGCTCATGAGCTGTCAGGGACACCCACATCGAAACCTAACCCTGAAACTAAACCCCCCCCTGAAGAACATATTACATCCTCATCACTAGACTCTTTTATAATGAGTCTAAATGTTGAGCTCAATACCACCTCTCCACCCTCCACCACCCCAATCTCCACCACCCCACCACCATCAACCACCCTTCAATCTTCCTCCGCTCCACCTTCCTTCACCACCCCTCCACCACCTCCACCCTTCTTTACTTCGGGCACCCCATTCTCCACCACAATGCCCGAATTCTCCTCCTTCACATCCACCGAATTTCCATCAACATTCCCGAATCCATTTCCATCTTCGGGAATGCCACCATTTTTTCCATCCTCCACCACCCTGACATCGCTAGTGACTCCATCTACAGTCACCACGCAATTCACAGGTCCATCAACTGTATCTTTTCCGCATGACACCATCATTCCACCCCAACCCCAGCCACCTCACCCTTCAATCACTGTGGTCCCTTTTACTAACGTCGGTGAGGAATTCGGACGTCAATTTGACACCATCTGAAACCTCCTCACCGACCCATCTAACATTTTAAATTCTATTTTTTCATGTGTGCAGGGTCTAACTAAGCAGGTTGCCCAGATCGGCGAGCAGAACCGCACCATGCCAGGCATCCTCCAAGGAATCCAACAACGTCAAGCTTCAGTGGCCAAGCAAGTCGACCACATCGACGGCCACTACAACAACTTGCCCAAGTTGATCCAGGGAGTACAACGCCAGCATGAAGTGTTGGCAACACAAGTCGATAGGATTTCCGCACAGACTTTACCTCTGCCAGAGACCCTACGCGAGCTGCAGCAACAACAACAAGCTTTCAGCACGCGCCTGGACGACATCACCACCACCCTCACGCAGCTACATAATCGCCAGGAGGAGTCATCAAATAATGAGCTCATTCAGCTAAGAGCTCAAGTAACAGATCCCACAGCAAGACTCCTCTCGGCTGAACAACGTTTTCTAGATCTTAAAGAAACCCACGAAGCACTGCTCGAAACACACGAGCACGTGCAAGTGGCTTATGATGAACTCCAATCCATCCATCGTCTGTGCAAAAAGAAAGCACAAAAGAAGACAACTAACGACGATGAAGATGATGCTGATAATGATGACGATTCTGATTCTTCAGCAGACTCCACCAACAGTACCTCCTCAGATGAAGACTCTGACAAACCAGATGATGCTGGGGAGGGTCCAAGCCAAGGAGCAGAACCCAAACAACAAACAGATCACCATGACGGTGATAAGGATCCCAACTCCCCACACCATGATAATGTTAATATATCATATGGGGATCAATTTCTTGACTACTCTGCTATGGGATCCATCGGGGAAGCTGCTAAAGAAGCAGCCTTCGCCGAGTTCCACCAATGCATAATTGGAACCGGCGCCACCCCTCCTACAACAGCTGTCTTACCCCTCTTAGCGCCCACCACGACGGCAACCTCACCCCTCGACGAGTACGAGTCAGAACGAGTGCAATTGGATACTGATGAAGAGCTCGATTCTGCCTCGGACTCAGACAACGATACTATTGGCTCTGAGGAAGCTCCAGAAGTACATCCTTCCCCCCCTCTACAGGAGCTTCCCCCGCCACCACCCCTGCCGCACAAAATGCATGACCTTGATATGGCGGCCATTTCCACTTTAGATGCCCAGGATATCTTTATACTGAATACTATCGTGGACGATACAAAGGCAGGAGATGATATTATCTACCACAACACTAAAACTAAGCGCAAGCTGACACGTGAAGATTTTCGCAAAATCCTGCGACCTGGGTCGAAGATGCCAATGTCTATCTTCCGTGTCCTCCTCGCCAACTGTATCGAAATTTACAGAAGCCACAAGAGGAAGCAGCCTGTCTTCAATGCCTCACCCGCCCTATCCTTGGGCCTCCTATACAAGGATATCCAAGAAAAATCCATCGAACGTCTGCGTATCGGGCTAGCACGACGAGCACGTTATCTTACTGTGCCATTCCAAATTTTAAACCATTGGCTAGCCATGATTGTCGATACAGAGGCTTGGGACGCCACAGTTTATAACTTCTGCAGCAGCGAGCTACCCGCCGGTACGATAAACTTTGTGGGTGAAGCAGCCGGCGAAGCAAGATGCATACCCTTTCGGCTGCTTAAGCTAATTTGGGCTGCACGCCCATCTCTCCGCCAAGACTGGTGCCAGCCCTGGTTCAAAATTATAAACCCTCCAGTTCAAGCCGTAGAAGGATCCGGGGATTGTGCTTTCTGCACCATTCGTCACATCCAAGCGCTGAACCAAGAAATCCCTTTCTCTGCCCTGGCCACTGAAGATTTTCATTCCTTGAGAGGACGTTATGCGATGGAACTCATCTGCGACAGACGGTTCTTCAAGGACCAAACGATGGCACCAGATGATGTCCCTCGCTACCTCTTCTCTGCTATCCAGCGACCACAACGGCGACCCTTCCTCCAAGCTCTAAAAGAGTCAGAGAAATCAAAAGGACCGGCCTCCGCTACCGAGCAAAGCAAAGACACCAAAAACCCGTTGTCTGCCATCACACCATCTTTTCCAGACTTCGATCTCAGTGCTTGCAAAGGCCTATCCAGCTACGAACTACGTCTCATTATGTCAAAGCTTTCCGCCGAGAATGATGAGCTCGTTTTCATGTCTGGTGACATTCTTATAATGGCAGACACTCTGTGAGAATCTTTACAAATTAAAGGATCCCTCTCTGTTGGCCTTATGTCCGCCTATCAGCTTCTACTCGGACAAGATCACCCCACAACATACATGGCGTCTCCATATCTGAAGGATGATCTTTTAAAGCTAAAGAACTTCGGCGCAGCTGAAACACTAATCTCATATCTACAACACACAACGCCGAAGTTCATCATGCTACCCTTCCTCTACCATGAACACTGGCTACTTCTGGCAGTAAACCTACCGGATGGAACAATTACAATGTATAACAGTTCCGATAGCCAGTACAACCCACGACAGAAAGTTTACGTCGTAACGCCAAAAACACCCACAGAGGTAGTGGCAAAAGAATGTGCTGAAAGATTAATTGATCTCCTTAGTCAGCACACAAAAGCTTACGCCAAAGAACACTTTCACCGCCCTTCCTTCTGCCACAAGTGTCCCCAGCAAATTCGACAATCCAACGACTACGGCTTCCATGTCCTCTACTGGATGTATACCATCTTAGTTCTTCAGAAACCAGTAGAGGATATGACTGACGTAGACTATCACGCCCTGCGTGGACAGTTTGCAGCTAAGCTCCTCCAAGCACCAGGGGCAAGCTCAGGATTAACTGATGCCTAAATGCCCTTGTCCATGCACCTCTCAACCTATCCCTTTGACACTCTGTGGACAGAGTGCGTGATAAGTTAGGGGGGAGTGCACTGGACAAGGGCGAGGTATCATCCTTCTCCAACTCTTCTAACTCATTTTTTCCCGCACATCATTTTCAAACTTTCTATTCGTACTTAGACTTTTTCCAATATTTTTTTCAATAAAACAACTTCTAAGTATAACTTTCATCATGAAAAGTATCACCCTTACCTAAGTTAGAGATAAAGTAGTCCTCATATAAATAATAAGATTAGCTTACAGGCTTGAAATGGCGAATCCATAAAATTCATTCACTATTAGTTTCTATACTTTTGCTTCAATTCTATCTCAGACTCTTCACAGGTCAACTTCAGGGCCAAAGCGAACCGAATACTCTCAAAGTCAAGAGGGAAATCAGGGAAATCCAAAATCAAGAAAATCTTGCGAGCAGACCACCAAGTGCATGTCAAGAACCCCAAGAATAGTTTCCTTTTTTTTCAATAAAAGAGGCTTGGCCGCCCAATCAAAAACCCTAACAAAACCCACTTCCTAAGCCTGTGAGATTCGAATAAAAGCCAGAGTGCTGAATAAAAACATGAGAGTTGTGCCATGCATAAGGACCTATATGAAGAGCCAACAAAGATCTCACCCGGCCGGTACATAAAACTGCCCTCATGAAGGCAGATGTGTCGTGCCCGGTAATGAGATCCTAAGGTTTCCTAATATATGATAAGGCTGATAAAAGATCTCACCTGGCCAGTACATAAAGCTGCCCTCATGAAGGCAGATGTGTCGTGCCCGGTAATGAGATCCTAAGGTTTCCTAATATATGATAAGGCTGATAAAAGAGCTCACCCGGCCGGTACATTCAGCTGCCCTCATGAAGGCAGATGTGTCGTGCCCGGTAGTGAATCTCTAAAAAGCATAGACAAACCTTTCCCCACTTGAAGGGGGAGTTACACAATAAGCCTTTTAAGCCAGCCCTCATTCCCACTCTAGCTACCAGTAGGTTTCTCCAAAGAAGTATAAAACTGATTAGAGTCGATGACATGCACACAATAAGAAAGGTGGTCCCAATGCGAGATTCACGATATAAAAGGAACCTGAGATCCATGCAACTTTTGATACTCGAAAGAGTTAGCGTAAGCAGAAGCCCTGATAAGACCTCGGTAGATCTCTGACCTAGAATTGAAGCAAGAGTATGAAAACCCTAAATCAAATAAAATCGCCTCGCCATTACATGCCTTAGCTCTATCTAACTTGAGGACAAGCTAGACACTAAGTTAGGGCGGGTGATAACCTCTCATTTTGTGACGTTATCTTATTAGTTATCTTTAGTTTTCCATACTCTTTCTTAAATAAACTAAATAGAATCATTAAACCTTCTTACTTTATTGCAGATACGTCAATAAACCAACTTTTCCTCTTTTTCATTACAGAAAACACAAAAAAATTACAAAGACTCCTCATGGTCCCAAGACCGCGAGAAGCCTCACGGTCCCAAGACCGCGACAAGCCTCACGGTCCCAAGACCGCGACAAGCCTCACGATCCCAAGACCGCGAGAAGCCTCACGGTCCCAAGACCGCGACAAGCCTCACGGTCCCAAGACCGCGACAAGCCTCACGGTCCCAAGACCGCGACAAGCCTCACGGTCCCAAGACCGCGACAAGCATCACGATCCCAAGACCGCGAGAAGCCTCACGGTCCCAAGACCGCGAGAAGCCTCACGGTCTCAAGACCGTTTGGGCTTAACTTGAGCCTATAAATAGTACCTCAAGGGCCACTTCAAAAGGATCGAATTCAAAGACGCCCAAAGGCTGCCTCTCCAGATCCAGAGCACTCAGGTCTTCCGTCCACTGCCCCAAGGCTGCCAGTTTTGAGATCCGTGCTCATCATCAAGCTTCCTTCTCTCTCTTCTTTCCATCTCTCCAACAAAGAAGGTGGGAAGAGAAAATCCTTCATCAAAGCAACCACGAAGTGCGAAGATCGTTGCTCTCTTCACCAAGGGTTCAACCTTCCCTCCTCCGTGGAGATGACGTTCTTTCTCTCTCTTCTCACCTCCTTTGCCATGAGCGAGTAGTTTCATTCACTAGGGTGCGGGGAGTAGCCCCGCTACCCATGTTTTCATTTCATGCGATGTAATTCAATAACTTGTAATAAAGATACTCTTCCTTTCAGTTTGACTTCAATCGCTTAATGAATACTAGTTGCTTGATCATCAACTTGTGTTACATATTGTCTTTTGGTATGAATTGTCTACGTTTGTACCCTTAGATCTAAATATCGATTGAATGTTGGTTATGGATGTATGTAGTCACCATATGTCTGTTTCGGTGTCTAGAAGTGTTTTCAGGAGTGGAGTAAACTCACCCCCATCGTTGCACTTTCATAATATGAAATGGAATCAGTTGACGTATGGAAGTGCAACCTTGGTAAGGTCGAGGAACACATTTCATGAAGGAGTAATGCAAAGCATGTGACCATTCATTATGGAATGGCTGGCATTGCAATACTCCACGCTTCTCGTAGCTAGTTATCCGAAAGGAAGCTAGGACTACAAGATACTAACTGATTTGACTCTTTTTGCAGGTTGTTTTATTATGTTGCATGACTTGATCCATGTGTAGTGGTGTGAAACCCGATAACATCCTAGTGGTTTTTATCAATTGTTTACAACCTTAATCTTTACTTTCTTGCTTTACTTTCCTCGCATTTAGCTTTAAAACCAACATCAAACTTTCAATCTAAATATCAACTATTAAGTAGTTAAGTAGAACTAAAACGTTTTCCATCTTGACTTCGTCAAGACCGTTGTCCCGAGGATTCGACCCTTAACTATACTACGATAAGACTTCCGCGTGTCTTAACACACGTGGGTGGAGTTCTTACCATAGTACTAGCAAGGCTAAACCTAAGGATTCATCACCTTAGGATTTTTAGTGGTGTTGCAAAATTCCATCACTTGTCTTTAAGGAAATGGTATTGGATGAAATGGTTGTTCTTGTATGATATCTTGCTTGATTTTCCATACTTATGGCTATGAACACATGAAACATAAGATATTGGATCCATCATATGATAGCACTAAACTCTTTGGTAGTATAGTGCATTGAAGTGATCTCAATCTCTTTGGTAGTAGATCACATGTGTTAGATCTCAACCTCTTTGGTAGTAGATCACGCGTTAAATGATCTCAAACTCTTTGGTAGTAGATCATAAGGCCTAAAAACATCAAAGCCCTTGGGGGCAGATGTATGAGATATATGATGGAAATGTGCATAAAATATATTTGTTCTCTTTTGTTAATGAGCACCTTTGTGCAAGTATATGTTTTTTCTTATATTTCTTTATAAATGCCAAGTATATTAGTTTTATCTTATTGCCAAGATATGATGAGAGGTATATAAAAGACACGTAGGCGTACTCAGTACAATATTCTTGAATATTGTGCTGATGTGTACCGCATGTAACCTTTTATTTAGGTTGTGGTTATGCTCTTGAAGATCCAGGATAGTGAGAGTTGTGTGGCGAGATGATGTACAGGTGGACCTGTTGTCTTAAGATCCAATAGTTTAGTGGAAGTACATGTATATGTAGAGTTTATTGTTCAATATGTAATATCAAATGTTGTAACAATTCATGTTGTAATTATATGTTGAATGGTGAACATGTGTGTATGGTTTTATTATTGTTCATGTACATGTGCTACTGTGTTTCCTTATGACTCCCTTAATTTTCTTCTTCTTAGCCTCATGTGGGATGTTTAAATTGGGATTCTCGCTGAGGTGAGGGTTTCAATTTGGATGTCACACATCAGATTAAGTTTTAGAAAATCCAAGTCCAAGAAGAGTCAGGGAGAGGAAATAGCACCTTCATCGTCTTACGTGCCATGGAGATACTAAACATCTTTAGATATGTAAGGCAGTTCCATGATCTAGACTTCTATCCTTTGAGAATCATATAGGCACTGTTGTTGATCAAGGACAATTGCTATTTCTAAGATGTAGAGCTTCCATAGGAGATGTTGGAGATAGATATTGAATCTGAATCTTCTCAACCCGACAGCCCTCTAAGGGAAGAAGTCCAGAGCACAGATGTCTATGGGATAGGCAAGTAGATAGAAGTTCTGC
Source organism: Alisma plantago-aquatica (assembly GCA_963693085.1). NCBI lineage: Eukaryota > Viridiplantae > Streptophyta > Magnoliopsida > Alismatales > Alismataceae > Alisma > Alisma plantago-aquatica. The sequence continues at coordinate 1,957,842,498 of OY856409.1, read as the reverse complement.
GAACCGCACTCGCCACTGAAGGAGACACTATTGAAGGTGAGTATACTTTGCCTACCATCTCAGAATTCCTAATCAAAAATTTTGATTGTTTCACATGCACATCTCTATCTCAAGAATAGTTCAATGAAATTCTTCTCAGACTCACTGATTCAAACAATGTAGACGTGATATATGAAAAGGATAATGTAGTGGTCCCCCTCGATGACCTATGGGACTAAGTCAAGGTAGGAGGATGTATAGCAAAGACGGTGGCGTCAACTTACATCCCCATCTTATAGAAGAAGTTTAAACATGCCTACATCACCCATCTGATATTGTTCAATAACCTATAACTAGCTGATGAAATAGGAGTGTGCTAGTTGTTTCAGATCCAAATGAAGAAGTATCTATCGTGCATAATCTTCCTACCAATGATGCACAAAAACCACTGGACACTCTTCATGGTGTATACCCGTCCACGTGCCGCTTTCTTCTACAATAGCTTTGACGCCAACAATGACTATTCGACAGAATGTACATCCATGCCGATAACATCCCTCGAGTGGTTAGCAAGGAAATATTATATTGAGGTGGTGTCTTTGATCCAGTTGCATCTTGATAACCCAGTGACCAAGTGGCACGAACTCCAATACTACCACTGCAGTCCACAATAAGTTATGTTATCAAATGACTGTGGTGTCTATGTACTGCATTAGATCTACTGCACGGTAGCCCTAAAAAGATGCCAGATAAGCTCCACAACTTAGGCTACCACATCCAACGCGGAGAGTATGTGATGGAGCTTGTATCTGTAGAGGGATCCCACATTTGTTGAACCCTCACTAATCTATGCCTATCCTTCCCTATTTGTCTCACAACTCTGGGATAGAGTGTGGGGTAAGTTTTGGGGGGAGGTACTCCATAGAATCAGTGAGGGAGGTACTCAAAAAATTTCCCCTACTTTCTCTTTTGCTTTTCTTACCATACTCTGTATATACATGTATATAAATGATTGAGAAAACAACACATACACAACTGCTTATCTCTCGAAAACTGTACAAAACACTTTATAGTAAAAATTTGGTACAACTTCTTCCAATTTGTTCTCTCTGTATCTAAGGTGGTGATTATTTCTATTTTTCTCTTTTGAAAACGCAGTCTCAAATGACAAAGGCTAAAACGTTTCTACGCCAGCTTTGAAAAATAATCTCGCAACAACTAAGAGATGTGCATGTGAAGGAAAAAGTTGCCCAAATAGTAAACTCTTTTTCTTTTCCCTACCCATCAGAATCCTAAAAAGAGAGGAAAGCCTTATGAGAGTGAATAAACGCATGAGAGTTGTGCCAAAAAAACACTTGTCTTTCCAAAAGTACCCATCTTTAGGCATCGTAGATCTAGGGCAGTGGTACGTAGGATGTCAAATCACTGCTCTAAAGCCAACATGCTTGGACTGTAGGGACCACTTTCCCATTAATGGACCCTTACCTAGATGGACCAATGGGAAGCAAGAAAAACCCAAAAAGCCTTAAGGCTTTCCAAAAACCCCATCTTCTACTCCCAAGCTGTTTAGTGTGAAAGATAACTTCAAAATCATGCACCAAAAGTCTCACCGAAGCTGAAGAGAAAAAAATTTCTTAAATAAGGAAGGAAAAATAAAGTCCATTGCTCGCATCAGATGTAATTTTCCTGAGGACATCTCAAAAATTCTTTTAACCCCTTGTCTGAAGACTACGTATGGTTTGGAAGAAGTATCGCAAACAAAGTTTTAAAATAAGTACCAATTGATTGAGGAAAATCAAAATGCTATGTTTGGGGGAGTTGATAACACCCATTTTATGGCTGCTAGAGCTTATATATTACTATCAAAATTGCCTCCAAACCTTACTTCCTCTCTGTTTTATCTCATATATTGAATAGAAATAATGCCCACTATGCTCCTAACAACATTTCCTATCTTTTGCAGAGTTTCTCTTATTTTCCCACCATAAAAATTCTAATGGGCCCGTCCCGGCCGATCCACGACAAGTTACCCATCTCGGATCATCAACCGGTGAAGCGTCACACCCTTTACCTATCACACTCGCAACCTAATATGGCAGCAACCTGGCACGGGTGCATCGCACGGGAGCCATGACGGTCTGAATGTTGTTTACCCGACAAGGAGCCTTGCCCACCTTGATCCATCGGTCGACGGAGTTTATCACGTGACACGGCCACCCCTCGGTGCAACAACCTACCAGAGTCTTTACCTGATACGATCTAGTGTAATTTACTCACAACCTGACACGCAACGACCTCCGCCAACCGTGTCGGGTGACAGACGTGTCGATCCTCTCTCAAAGCCACATTAACGGAGCAGACAAAGGACACATGGCCCAACGAGGGCCGCAACTCCCATCAGCCACTGCCTATAAATAGCAGCTACATGATTCTAATGGGACATGTTAGAACCCTAGAAGAGCTAACTCTTACAGCATAAAGGAGCTAGTGCGTTGAGTTCCCAGGTGTGTCGGGCGATACTAGGTGAGCATTCCCCCAACCCGAGAGGGACGGGAGGACTTCACTTAGAACTCGACCCGGTAGCAGCAGTAGCATGACACAACCTTCAAGGCTACTTCAAACATGTTGGGTCTCTAGTTGGGCTTCAACCCGAGATGGCTCTCCCATCTATACCCGACATGAGGAACCAAGAACCTAAGATTAAGCTAACTCGACACATGTCCTAACACGACACGATACTGAACCTGATATGGCTTACCCATCACAGTTACTGCCCGATAGGGCCAACAGCCTGACACAGACATATCGGGCAGGGAGTCCCTTCTCGATACTCCCATTACCCATCATGGTTCACGACCCAACACAGTCGTATCCCGATAGGGATCCTTCCCGGTACTGGGTTAGTGTTTATCTTAGGGGTCCACCGCTATGTATATCGACCTCCTACATCAAGGAGGCTGATACCTATCTTCCCTATTTCAGCAATTTACTTTCATTTATTATTGCATTGTAACTAAACCTTTTTACCTCCTTATGCTTATGGAAATTGTGGAATTTATCTCATGTTGTCATGTGTATGGTTCCTTTTTGTTGGATGATTTATTTATAGAATCTGAGCTCTAGTCTCTCCTATTTGAATCACACTTTTGACTAGTTATCAAATCATTTCTCATTTTGACTCCTTCAAGAGAATAATGTCGTAAACTCTGGAGTTTGGTCTGTTTCGAGTGTATGAGAGTACCCAGGATCAGGGTTGCCCCGACATATCTTTCCTCTCTAGTCTATGTCGAATACTCTTGAGAGAGTACATTGGCGCATAGTCAGAGGCATCCTCTTTGAGAGAAGAGGGTGCAGGATGTATTCCGATGTCGCTTATTATGTTTAAGTTTTCCTCCTCCATGCTTTACCCCAATGATAGTTTTGTCTCCTCAGTTTCCAATATACAAAACCTCTATAAAAATTGTTAAACCTTAAAACACTAATTCTTCTAGTAACTCCCCTTGGAGATAGGATTTTTGTTTGATTCTTTATAACTCTTTCTTGTTATATCAAAACCTTATCCTTCGACCTTTTTTGACATGCTTAGACACGTAAAACTTGAGTTTTCAAGCGCCATTCTTCCTATCCCTATGTTCGCCCCCAAACTATTTTGACCTTGTGCTAGTTGCAGGATGTCTTAAACATTCGAGTATTATAAATTTCTAAAGTCTGATAACCTACACATGACTCCATTCTTGGACCCATGTTTAAGGCTTGTCACTTGTCCTGGAAAATATAATGACAATATTTTGTCAATACCAAACATTTAGAGTTAACGGGGTCCTAATATGGTCTACATAATTAATTCTATAAATAAGAGTTATATTAAATATAAATATAAATAAATAAAAAAGAGTTGCAGATGCTCCCAGCCCATCTATGGATTAAAAACTTTGTGTTGACATAGAACAAGGGTAGAACCCTCACTCAAGTGATATCAAAATGGATGTGGCTATATATAGGTCTCAAATGTGGAATCGTAGTGGTTGGGAGGAGCCAATCCTAGGGTTTTAGACCTAACCCAGACAAAGATCGATCGTTTGAGAGAAAAAGAAAGAGTAGTGTCACTGGGGGTGGCTAGAAGGGATGGTGGTTGGGTTTTTCACCCTGACCAAGTATTCATGACACGGATGTGCCACCGAGACAAGATAAGTCCCTCTGGAGTTGCGGGTCACTAGATCTTGCACGCAGAGGGTTTGGATCCCAAACTCATGGTTGGCATCGTCCTTCCCTATTTATAGTTTTGAAAAAGGGGATCGTGAGGAAGATATAGTTATTTTACCGATAGTAAACCTCAAATATATGCCCTAATATATGCCTATTGACTTAATATATGGTTTTCATACATATTGACTTAAACCGATCGTAAATATTTGAGGTTTACTACCATATTATGCCCTAATATATGGTTTTCATACCTATTGACTTAATTATGAAATTAGATGAAAATATAGTTAAAATAATTGTTCATACTAAGTAGGCTTAAAAAATGCTCATGTTGTCTCACAAATAGTAAATATTCACATTACATAATGATCACTTAGGCCCAAAACTAAATACTAATATATTTATACATGAAACTCTGGGAAAGTCTTTAGAGATAGTAAATTTAATGTATAATAAGATTTAGGTAAAAATCTCAAATTATTTCATTGTAAATGAATGGGTGATATACCCATAATACCCTATAGGGTTTTCATAAAAACATGGGTTCAAAATCAAATCAATAAGAACATGACTGAAAATCATGTTAAACACATCAAAATATTAAACCGATCGTGAGGAAGATATACGTCATATACTGATAGTAAACCTCAAATATATGCCCTAATATATGAGTATATTTGAGGTTTACTATCGGTATATGACGTATATACTCATATATTAGGGCATAATATGATTTTTGGTTTATATGGATGTATCACTATATGTATTCTATATAATGTCTGACTTTTGCAAAATTGAATATTTATAAATTTAAAAGTGTGTTACACTAGATTTTGATTTAGTCAAAATGAAAGTCCTATTTTGGTACATATGGCTAGGGTGAAGGGGTTTGGGATTTAAGAATATAAATTGTAAAATGTACATGAGATTATAGAATTTATTGATGTCCAGGTAGATACATTGTAAGTCAAGGAATCCAAACTACATAGAGGATCTTCTCAAACAAGTTTAGTGGACCATGTCGATTGAATTTTGTTACTAGTATGATCCAAACTATATCTTTCCAAATGTAACTTAGAGGTTAAGCTACTATTAGACATTCAATATTTCATGTTTATTTAATGTTCAATTATACTTTGAGTAATCAGACTTCATTCTGATTAAGTATGTTTTGAGGTTGTCATATTTTATATTTTATGTACTTAAGCTAACTACATATAGAATTTCTACATTTTATTAAGTACATTTTTCTCAAGCCATTAGACCATATTTCAGATATTTTCTATCTAAATGAAAGATCATATTGAGTCACATTTTAAGATTTTAGTGTAATAATAACTTCTAAACCGGATCAATTCAATTTATAAGTATATTAAGATTCCAGTGTAATAAAAACTTCTAAATAAGATCAATCCAGTTTAAAAGTATATCAGATCTCACATTAAGATTTAGATTCAATTCAAAATTTAAGAAGACAAATTCAGAATCAGAATTCAGTTCAGATATCAGTATTCTGTTTCAACATAAGATAAGTTTAAATTTATAATTCAGTAATATTAGATTTAGATAATTAAGTTAGAACCTTCACATAAGACATTATATGATAAGTCATCATTCAGTTAGTCCTGGGACTATTTATAGGTATCTATTACCAATTCAGAATAGTTCTTACTCCAATTTTTAAGTATTTAGGTGCCAATTCAGTGTGTAGCCATGTCACTTCAAAGATACCTCTGTGTCATTCAGAGGCATGTAGTTCCAATTCAGAGTTACTTCAATACCAAACCAGGGCATAGATACTCCAATTTAGGAGGACTTATCGTATAATGGTGGCCACAAATCAAATAAAATACATAAAAAAGAAACATCGTTTCAGTTGAAGTTTACAACTTTCAGATATTACTTCATCTTTGATTTATATCATATTTATGTTTATCATATCAGGAATTCAATGCCACTTACTTTATCCTAGGTTCCCCCGATGTGCATGACTGGGACGAGATGTCTATAGGTACAAAAATTCAAGAGATAGTCATGATAAGAGGATGCAACTAAAATTTTAAAAACTATGCTTAGTGGGGCGCCATCTACACAGTCCTAGATTTGATATGAGATTTGTATAAAGTGGCATCACGGTATTCAGTTTCTTTTGTATATGAAGATGTAATAGAGTTTCTTTTATAAGAATGTATGAGAATGCATTTGTACAATCTGTGATGGTTCTTTTCTATTGTTATTGTAATTTACATCTTGTTAGTACCACTCCCCAATTGAAAAAAAAATCTTCCGCTCATGTGATAAGGAAATTGGGGTGTTACAAACACCTACTATCTTTTCCAAGTAAAAATGGTTTTTGGGTTATATTGAGGTTTTATTTTGAATAAGGAGAGTTAAGTGGAGAAAACATCATGGGTGTGAGTATAAAAAAAGGAATGTAATTTGACTAGGTAATGGCTTTGATTATTCTACAAAAGAAAATATTGAAAAAGTACACTAAATCCCTTGTGTGTATGAAATAATAAGATCCTATATTTAAAAATAGAATTTTATCAAATAGGGGAGGGTGAAGGGAGTTACCTACCACCCATGCTATGCCCTAAACATAAAAATTTGGTCATTTTTAAACAAACACAAAATTTGAAATGGAAACAAAAAGATTGCAAGAGGTCATCCTTGAGGTGTTGACAACTTAAGGAGGGTCCATTTAAAAGGAATATTGATGAGGGTTGGAACGTTGAACACTATATTTTGATGGTGAACTCAATGATTGGGTAGCAGTGAAAACTCAAAGGGGCTTTCTAGATTATTAAAATAGAATTATTGTTCACCCTCTAATTACATTCAATAGAATCTACAAGGACTTCTATATTTGTAAAGTAAGTATTGTATATGTGGGTAGATATACAACAAAAGTCACAATATAAGAGTGGTACCCATTAATTTCCTATGAAGTGGATCATGTATGTACATGAGCAGTGGACTACCTTTTATGAGTTTAAGGAATGCCAATTTTGATAGATTAGGTGGAGGATTTAGATTGAATTTCTCCTTATCACTTGGAATTGGATGCCGAAAGTGTGGTGTTGGCATTGAAGAAATTTCCTCATTTGTGAAATCAGACTAATGAATTTTTTTTGTTGCATATGTGCATACTCTTGAAACGTTATCCAATCAACAATTGGTGGATGGGCGTTGTGGTATTCACTATTAACTTATGATGCTATTGTAGTTCATCTATGTGGTATATACCTAAATCATCAAGGAGTACATGTATAAGAATATTAACATCATAGTCAAATGGTGGGGGCATGTAGAATTCTAGTAGAGGTAGTAACTCCTCACCTTGGATATCCATATATGAAATAAAATTGATTGTAATGGAGTGTCGAGATATTTTTGATGAGTTCCCTCTTCATCTAAAACAATTAGATATGCCAATAAAAGTTAGTCATTCAATATACTAAATATACTCAACTAAGGGTTGTTGATCGTTATATGCATCTTGATTTGGGAATGCACCAGTGGAAGGTTGTGGATCTTTAAGAAATCCTACCATGTCATTATCCCTCTCCTAAAACAATACATTTAGTTGACTTACCAAAGACTCTTCAGGGGAGAGGGTTGGTATATATAGGTTAGGGATATAATGTAATTTGGACTTAGAATCCAATTCCTCATTCTGTGTTACTATGACTTAATTATTTGTCTATTGTCTCATGGACGACATCAATATCGTCCTCTTCAGTGATTGCAATTTTTGACTTCTTCTTCAACAATACATAACTCGCAGGTTGACCCTCAGACACCTTATACCATTAGGTGAGCTACACAATATGGGACATATGTGCCTCTCATCTCTTTGTCTCAGCTATTTTCTCCTCTTCTCAAGGTTGTCTAGTCTCCCATTTCATTGACGAGAACATTTGTTTTCATAATAAGGGTCTACACCTTAATCCCAAAAATATTATTGTTTGTAGTCCCGCTCGGTATGATATTGGTCTGTATAGGAGGGTTACTTATAGTACCCTCCATACTATTGTGGATTATAATCTTCATCATATTAAACATCATAGGAAAGCACAATATCGTGCTCGGCGAGGATCTCACGAAGTGTTGATGTAAGTATTGGAGGCATTTTAGGAAAATCTACTGATATTATTGCAATAGCAGTACATTTTATATTGAAAAGTCTTGGGTACAAACCACTCCATATGTCACCTAGAAAATAGAGAAAATGACTATCAAATGAAGGAGGTTCCAAAGCTAATGTTTTTAAAATATAAGTGATGTTCAAGAATAATTTTCAAATAACAAAAATAGAAATGTGACCCTAAACTAATAATCATCAAATCAGATATAATTAGATGATTTCATTGTCCCTAAAAACAACATTAAAATTTCATGTGGATATTTATGAAAGCTCTAGAGGGGGTGAATAGAGCTTTGTAATAATTTTAATCAAATAAAATTACTTTATTTAAAGTGTAGCAGAAATATAAAGCAAAGAAGGAAACCACAATAGATAGAAATCTATAGTGGTTCCATTAAATAATATCAATCCACTACCTAAGTGTTTTCAAATAGGATTTCTAAACCATGTATTTTATTCCTTTTGTATACCGATACACAATACATAAAATTTATCGGTGTCTTTTGCGGGTTAAGACAAACCCTCCGTTTTAGCTCAAGGAGCACTACCACCTTCTTTGACAAGACATTGGAAGGTCCCCTCTGCACCTCTTTCTTTGACGGATGTAAAAGAGAACCAAACCACCTCTTCTTTGACATACGAGGAAGAGCTCCAAAACACCTCTTCTTTGATGGATGAGGAAGAGCACCGTTCTTCACCTCTTCTTTAATGGTCAGTGGAAGAGAACCAAGTTGAGAAAACTCCTTCTCGTAGGTTCCTGGGAAACCTTCACTCCTAGAAGTAGTCCAAGAGTAATACAAAAATGAAGAAATAGATTGGAGAAAGAAAGTAACAAAATAAGCTCACAAGATATACAATCAATATCTTATTCACAAGTGATAATGATCCACTCCAAAAAAAAAGGTTTAGGCAAAGTAGTATTAGTTGGAGAGGATATGATAACTAAGTTGAGGGCTAAGGATAGAATGATAATAGCTTAAAGTATTGAACCTAGTCTCTTTGAGAATGATGGCAAGTATTTAGTATGCTCAAGTATGTGTATATGATCTCGATTGTTGTTAAATTGTTGTGTATTAGGTGTCCTAAGACCACTCCTATTTATAAGAAATGTTTATAAGTGGCTAGGGCAACTATAGGGAGAGTCTAGAGTGTTCTAGATGGTCAGTTAGCCATTAGGACAAAATTGACATACTTGTAATGGCTAATTAGTTTATTAATATTTTTTGGTTCCAAACCTTTTTGGTCGAGAAACTATTCGACTGGAAATTGTCTCAATTGAGACATTATTTGGCTGAGAAGTTCTCTATGCAGCTGAGTCTAACAGTTAACTATCAACCTAACTACTTGGTCCAAGCTAGCACTACAACTCTTTTTTGTTCAAACTTTTCTTCGACCGAACATCTCGGTCGAGATCTTCTTCGATCGAGAATGACCCAGAAGACAAGCTATGCAATGGTTATTTACTGGTTCACAAAGAGTTCAACTATATGGATTTTGGTTGACAAAGAGTTTGACCGACATAGACTCTGTGAAGGAGTATGAAAATTTGTGAAAACCTATCTAATGACATTATTACTAAAACCTATCAACCTTAAAGGCTTTGTATGAGTATGGGATAGGGTTTTGGGTAGGTTTAGGGAGCATTACAACATATCTATCATTTTATACAAAAACACATGTGTACAATCAAATAAATGATGCAACTTTATTTGCATGCATCCAAACATATCAAATGTGCAAGGTCTTTGTAGTTGGATCTTGAGTTAGTTCCTTGATCACCTAAAATACGTGATGCACATGTTAGTAATACAATTGGGGAATATGTGCATCTTCAAAATATGAGTGAGGCATATCAAAAAGCAAACAATATCCCCTTTTCTAATGATGTCAGATATTTCCATAAGATAAATTGGAAGTAGTCAATAAAGAACTTCATATCTTTAATTTTTCTCATGAATTTTCTTCTCTTATTAAATTTCTATGATGATAACCAATTTATCTCATGGATTTTTCTTCCCCTTTATCATCTCAAAAGACAAAATTTATGAAAATGACTCCCCTTTAGTGGGATACTCCCCTAGTGAGATACTCCCCCTAAATATGATGCCAAATTTGGAGAGGGAAAAACTTATAAAAAAGACATGTTAAAAAAGAATAGCAATAGATAGGGTGATCTAAAAACAAAGATAGACCTAAATCACATTACAACATAGTCAAAAAGCCATATATGAACAAATAATGATTTTAAAATATTGTCTAATTACCAATTAGAGGAATATTAAGTCCTTCGTGATAATAAGCCTCAATTAGAACAAATTGTAAAAATGATACTCTAAACCAATGGTAAGGAATGTTTTAGTCCACCATGGTATAGACATGTCATGAAAAACACTATATTCTAAACGATATCTCAGTATCAATGTAAAGAATGTTAAGTTCTCAACGATATAGAGATTTACCATACAAATCAAAAGATAAAGATAAAATTGATTACTCAATCATTTTCAAACGATGTTAAGCCTAGAAATGATTAGAGAATCCTTTCAGCAGTAAACCAAATATAAGGGATGTTAAGCCCATATTGGTATAGAGAATCCATTAAGCATCATAAAAATAGCTCTAAAAGAATCTCTATACCAAATGTCAAAGGATATTATTATTGATATAGAGAATCAATTAAGAGCATAAAAGATATGCAAGTTATATTGAAATATTTTGAGCTCCCCCTTTATCTCATACCAAGTAAAAAGAGTTCAATCATCAAAAAAAGATTCACAAAAATTTCCATTGAAGAATCCAAATTCCATGATAAAGCATTAATGTTAGATGTAGAAACCAATAAATCATTAAAAAAATCAAATATTTAAACCAAGTTTTGAAAAATATAAATGAAATTTATTACTGACAATATCCTAGTTGAGAATAATTTTGATCTAGTTGTTGCTCGGTTGAAGTGTTAGTTGATCGAGATTCTCACATATTGTTGAAGAAAACTAATTTGAGTATATTAGTCATGAATGTGATGGCACATGTTATTTACATTGATGTTAAGATCAAGAGGATCTTATGAATTATTTCTCCCCCTTAATATAATACTCCTTCTATACAAAGAAAATGTCAAATTTCAACACATGAAGTATGAACTTAGGGAGACATAAAATGACATTTTTTAATTCATTCATGATTATGCCAACAAGAGTACAATTCTTGAAGAAAAATGAAATACATAAAAAGAAACATGGATCCTAATAAAAGTTTAAAATATTCTTGATGAGATCAAGCGCATAGTCCACATAATGATCATGTTCTCTGAATGCAGCAGCACCATAGTGTTGTAAAAGTGTATCCCAAGTTAAATCATTTGTGGCCACTAAAGCATAGGCTTCCTGAATGTTAGGGGTCGAGAAAAGTTGAATTGGGAAATGACATCTTGGAGCTGGGATGCAAGTGATGAAGATTGGATGGTGGTGCTAGTGGTTTTGAATAGTTGAAGCTTTGATTTTATGGAAGGATTCTCCCAACATAATGTTGAGAAGGATAGTTATACGGGGTATTCGGTTTTAAGGCCTTCATGCCTTCATTGAGATATGACATTATACGGTGTTGATAGTGCATGTGTTTTCTAACTTGATAGGCAATACCTTTGAAATAAGTGATGTCATTCTCATGAGTGAAATAGGAAGGTGGAGGAAGAGAAGGAGCATGTTCTTGTAGAGCCTCTTATAAATTTTTGACCTTTTATGAACAAAGTCAATTCCCATCTTTTCAACAATTTGAAGATTAATTTTGTGGGGAAGACAATCCTAATAGTATCCTAAATCAAATAGAGGTTCACCAATGGAATGCTCAATGAGATGATATATGAATTCGAAAAAAGGGTGGTGACAACTTAAAGTCATGAATTCCATGGAAGTGAACCTTCACAAAACTAGTGGGAATTTTCTTGAGAATACCATAAATGAGATACATGTGAAATTAAGGAATATTGGTTTTGTTGGCCCGAGGACAAATATTTGAACAAATAATAAGATTGATGATTTAGGCTTCTTGAGTGAGAGAATATGCATAGATAGTACCTCTTGTCTCATGATAAGTAGCACCAGGGAGAAGAAGGAATCTTTTGATAGAAGCTAGGGAAATTTCTTCTTGTAAATGATTTGAAAACTTATTTACAGGATTGTTGGTCGTGACATCAATATAATTTGCAAAATCAATTTGGTTGATGTCTAGAAAGTTGTACATGGTCACCTCATCAAAAGTAAAACTATGGCCAATAACCATGGAGGAGAAGGAGAAATCTTCTTTGTCTATACAAATGAGATAAGCAAAGAATTTATGGACAGCTCACAATGACCAAAATTGATAGCATAGGAAAATTAATTTTTTAAGATATTGAACTTTGAAGAGAGGATCAAGTTGAATCACCCATCATAATAATTCTACATTGAGCAATCATCAAGGAAGAGATATCCTTGAAGACAAGGTGAAGAACTTGTCGGTAGAAGAGAAGTTGATGAAGTTGATGACGTTGATGATCATTGTTTGATCAGCTTGCCTCTTTCCGGAGAGATTCTTCTTGCTCCCATCATGAGAAGATGATGCCATTTGAAATTGTGGTGGAAGTAAGGAAAAGAATGCTTAAAAGTATAAGAGAAATAAGTAGAAAGAAGCTCGGAGGTGTAGTGCAACTCACAAAGTCAAATGGGAGTAGAGAACAATTGCCCAAGGAGGTTTGGAGATGAGAGATAAAGATGTTGTGTGAAGAATGGTTGAAATGGCTGCTTTTATAGACATGTGGAACATTCTTGGTTGAAATATTTCTTGACAAATCCCAACAGTAAAAAATGGCTACAAAATGTCTAGTTTGATCGAGGGGAGTGTCAACCGCACATTCTCGGTCAGAAATTTTCTTCACCAAAGACATATCAGCTGAACAATTTGTTGATCGAGACTCTTACTATATTCAAATTAAACATCAACCAAGAGACCAGTCCAATATTTTTTTACTGAGAGAATCCTCAGTCGAACTTTTTCATGTCCAAAAAAGATTTGTTTGATTTTAAAAGAAAATGGATTTGGCCAAGGTAATCAATGATTTAAATGATGAAAACATTTAATATGAAAATTAAAGGTATTCAAAATACTATATTTGAACAGTTTGATAACATGAATGACATTTTCTTAGAAAAAGATCAAAATAGACGTACTCAAGAAGAACAATATTTAATTTTTCTCTATTTATTCTAAGTTGTTCCAAAGCAAGGTATTTTTTAATATATTAGCTAATAAATTTTCAATGTTAATATGATGAAGACATATGTAATCGTGAAGAAAAATATGTTCAACTTCAAAAGATTTTTCATTTAAAAAGATATGTTCATTTACATCAAATTAGGTTGAGATAAGACACAAATATATTTATCAAAATTAAGAATAGATCAAATCTCAACATTATCCATTTTTTATTCTAAGTTGGGGATTTTGTAACCTAAACCATGTCAAGGGATCCTATATTTTAATACTCACTTGAAAAGGAATAATGTCCAAGATGTTGCCAATAATGACATAAGATAAAAGATATTTTATTAGTCTTTTCAACATTTTGAGAATTTACAACTTTACTCTAAGTTACATATGTAGTTCTAGTCTTGGAAGCATATGCCTTTTTGGTTTTAGGCATATGTAATAATTTGTCCTTTGGAACATATCCTACTCTCCTTCCTACTTGTTTAGAAAAATTATCTAAGATGTTATGAAGACTTTTGTTTCCTTGCATTGATTTAGAAACATGTTTTTGTAATTCAACATTTTTAGCAAGCTTTTTAGTCATATCCAAATTTACTTGAGCAAGATTAAAAAGTAAAGTATCTATTTATTTTACCAAAACATCACATTCTGAGTGTGTATGTAGAATAGGTGGAGTTTGATAATTATTCAGTTTAGAAAACATATCAACCTTTTCTTGAGAGAGAAAATTATTGTCATTCTCAAGAATAAGTAATTTATCCTTATAACTCTTAGTAGATTCTTTTAATGCATTATTTGAAAATTTTGAAGTGTCATTATCACAACCACAATTATTTAGATTAACATTAAGTTGAGCGGCCCCTTGTCCCCTTTGTTGTTCAAGCTAGTCATGGGGGCCATGTCTAACATGTTGAATAAAGCCAAAGAATGAGGTTTGATCAGAACCTACAAGGTGAAAAGAACTAAAGTCTTGACCCACATCATCTTTGTGGATGATGTACTACTATAATCAGCTGGCAATGCTAGAAGACTTAAGTTATTTAAGAAAGTACTTGATAAATTTGGGGACCTTAATGGCCTTTATAGTATCTTAATCAAATCCCAAGCTTTTCTTTCTAATTTTTGTGACAATATGAGAGGCTGACTCAAAGAGGCTGCATGTATGGAGATCGATGTCTTCCCAACCAGGTACTTAGGCTTTCCTCTTGTTGCTGGTAAGGCTAAGTCCAGGGAATTAAATGCTTGCCTTGACAATATTAGGAAGAAGTTGAAAAAATGGAGTGGCTTAAAGATTTCGATGACAGGGAGGCTCATCTTGGTCTGGTGTGTCCTATAGGCAATGATCCAATTTTGGACTAGTATGGGGGATATCCCTAACCCCATACTCTAGGGCCTTAGAGCCCATATAGAGAATTTCATCTGGGATGATAGAAGATACAACATCGCATGGGAGAAGATTGCTAAACCTTTTGTGATGGGTGGACTACATGTGTTGGGAGATAATGATCTCTTACAGAGAGAAATGGAGAGGAGGGCAGAACATTTTCTAACATGCCTGTAGAATGAGTGGGTTGCTTGGATGAAATGTAGGTATAGGGGAAATCCCACATATGACAAGGGAGATAGACCCTTAAGCATTTGGAGAGCCATGTGAAGATATATCAGTGATAACTAGAAATTGTATAGTGTTGATGTTGATGGTAATTGATCTCTTCGAACCCCCTCACCACTAATCAACACAGTTATAATGAATAACACAACAGTCATGTGGGATAATGTGATCTGGGGTAGGTTCCACTCCCCTAAGTGAAGTTTCTTATACTATAGGGTTATCTTGGATAGATCGTTGACCAAGGATAGGATGGTAAGGTGGGGGTACTCTGATGAGGAGAGTTGCATCTTGTGTAAGGATGAGAATGAGTCTGCAAAGCACTTGTTGTTTGAGTGCAGGTACTCTAAATAATGTGGAGGATCATCTACATTAGAAATGACTGGGGACCAGATGTACCTACCTCCATGGTTGACACTCTTGTATGGGCCACTGCCAAATTTAAACATAACAAAGCTTTGAGAAGTTTTGCTAACTTGTACATCACATGACTTGGGTATATGTGTGAAATGAAAGGAACAAGAGAATGCATTGGTAAAAATATAGTAGCTAGGAGGATCTACTGGAGTCTTTGGTGAGAGAACTTAGAGAGTATGTAAAGATTAGACATGAGATTTTGTACAGTCTCAGTGCTAATACTCAAATATACTGGGGTTTTTGTAGTTAAGTCCCATTTATAATTCTCTCAGGGCCATAGTTTGATGATAATTGGTCTTAGGGCCTTGTTGGGTGCCCTGCTACTGGAGTCTTTGGTGAGAGAACTGTATAGTGTTGATGTTAATGGTAATTGGTCTCAAGGCCATGTTGGGTGCCTTGCTTTGTTTGTATAGCTTGTTGTACATCTTTTTGGTCAATATATTTACCGCATTCCAAAAAAAATTTGTCAAGCTTTTTTTTTCTACTCCAAGCATGCATCCTCCCTTTTTATTATTTTCAACAGTCTATATACAAATAGAAAAAAAGGCAGAAAATGAAAAGGAAGGAAAATAAAGTACAAACTATCTATGCAAGGACAATCAGCCAAGAATAAAAAAGAATCAACTTTAGACTCCTCCCAAATACGGTCAGAAGATCTGTATTGAACACAGAAAAACCTCTTAATCCTTTCTTGCTAGAGGTTGTACACGATTAAATTTTCCAACACCCTAGCATTCCCCTTCAAGCACAATAAATCTATCCACCTCGTTATACTTCTTCCATGGACATACTTAAAAGACACCAAATATGACCAAAAGATAACAATTAAAGAAATGATGCTCCCAATCTTCCACCTTCTCAGAGGGCATCCCACATCTTGACACGAGATATAGACCAGAACTAATTAGAATGTCATGGGTAGGTAAATGATTGAGAAAGCCTATCCACAACAAAATAGATACTCTTCTAGGAATCCCTCTGGACCAGATCCAACTTGCCCAGCTAGCCTCATCACCAGCTACCATGCATACATTCCAAGTGCATCTCAAGGTAGGATTTTCCTTTCCATTTAATAGAACCATATCAGCTCATGTACTTGGCTTATCTAGCTTATTGAAAAAACTACATGCCTCATCAGATCCCCTAGTCACAATGAACCTCCATTTCCCATCAAAGCTACATTCACTAGCCTTAGTTTTGATCCCATTACTAAATCTTGAAACAAGATGAGAACCTAAAATATGAATGAGCCACAACCCTTTATGACACCAGGAATCTAACTAAAGCAGAGTATTTTAACCATCTCCAACTTTAATGCAGAAATAACAACAAAACTTGTCTCTAACAAAAATGATCTTCTTCCACAGCCAAGAAAAGCTAGGCTTAGCACTAAAACTCCAAAATGAGAAATCCTATATGTATCTTTCATGAACCCATTTAACCCAAAGGGATCTCTCATTTTGAGCAACACTATAAAGGTTCATAATAAGCCCTACCTCCATCTAGTCTTTTATTTGTCTAACACCCAAACCTCCCTCTTTCTTAGGTTTACAAATCCATTTCTAAGAAACAATATGCATCTTCTTCTTCTTATCATCATCTCCCCATAAGAAGTTTTTGAACATTTAATTCAAGACTTTAATGGTAGCTTTCAAGATAGGAAAGGTAGTAGACCAGAACATATAACAAGATGCCAGAGTTGAGTTCACAATCTCCAACCTCCCAAACATAGATAATAATCTACTCTTCCACAAATTCAGTTTCATCTTTACTTTATCCACAATAGGCAGGCACATCATTTTTGTTAACCTTCCAGAGAACATAGGCAAGCCAAGATGCTTAATAGGTAGAGAATAGATACTAGTGACTAAAACCTATGAAATCTCCTCACTTCTATGTTTCTTACTCAGAAACTCCTGACTTTTAGAAGGATTCAAATGAAGTCCAGACACTTCCCCACAAATAGGAAAAAATTCCTTTAAAGCTAAAACATTCTTCCTATATCCTTTGGTATAAACAAGCACATCATCTGTAAAAATTTGATGTGAAAACCAAAGTCTCTGGAAGCTTTGAGAGGATCAATTTTCTTCTCATTAACATAAGACTTAAAGATAAATCTCAAACCTTGCATAGCTATCGCAAAGAGATATGGTGCAATGGGATCACCTTGACGAATCCCATTCCAACCATCAAAGGAATGGTAGGAACTTCATTGAACAACAGTTGAAAGAACTAGAATCAAAGCACTCCTTCAATCGTTTGATTAAACAACCTGGGAATCCCATCTTAAATATAATGAACAGAATAAAGTTTTTTGCACAATATCATAAGCCTTGCACAATATCATAGGCCTTAGTTAAATCTGCCTTCACACACAGGTTTGGAGCACCAAAGGAGTTAGGAAAGGAACTTAGAATTTCATCTACAAGAAGAAGGGCATCTCCAATCTTTCTATCTATAGTAAACGCCACTTGATTTAGGTCAATAACATCAAGACGGTTACCTTGCATCCTATTTTCTAGGATTTTAGTCGTCATCTTACAAACAATATTACAAAGAGATATCGGCCTCCAATATTTGATAGATTCTTCCATACTATTCTTTAGGATAAGAGAAATAAAGGTCCTATTACTTTCTTTCAACAACTTGGAGTTATCAAAAAAAATTAAAACCGCCTTCATTACATCATCACCAACAACCTGCCAAGTAGATTTAAAGAAATCTACATTATAACCATCAGGCCCAGGAGCCTTATTGCACTTCATATTGTCAATAGTGGATTTAATCTCCTCACTCATCACCCGTGTACTCATACTCTGAGCTCGATCCCTAGTAACCTACAGGATAAACCACTCCTCCTTCCAACCACTAACAGAAGTAGAGATATAGTTGAACAAATCACAGAAGTAGTCAACAATATGAGTCTTAATATGAGACTGATCACTCACCTAAACCCCATTGATATTAATAAAGGAGGTATTATTCTTCAGCCTCCTAGTTTTTAAAGAAGTGTAGAAAAAATGTGAATTGTCATCACCTTCAGTCAATCAAATAATCCTTGACTTCTGTTTCAGAAAGACCTCCTCAACATCCATAGCCTCCGCTGCCTCTTTTTTCTTAATAGCCAATTTGTCCATAATGTCAGTATCAAAAGGATTGATATCATCTAGAACATGCATCTCCAAAACTTCACTCTCCAACTTTCGAGCATTAGAGATATAATTATGCACACAAGACTTACTCCATTTTATCAGACACCCATGTAGTTTATTGAGTTTGTGATGTAACGTATACATAGGAGGACCCATAACCATAGAAGAGCTCCACCAGGAATTCTTGACAACATCCTTAAAATTAGGATGCCTAATCTTAGAATTAATAAACCTGAATGGAGTGCATTTCCTTTGAGTTTCCAAGAGATAAAGATTAATAATTCTATGATCACTATACAGAGTAGAGTGGACTCAAACCAAGGATTCATCATAACAGTCCAAGAACTTCAAATTACTCAGAACTCTATCAATTCTGGAATAGGTAGGAAGTCCTTTCTTTTTCTTACTATCCAAGGTAAAAATAGCTCTTGAGAGGGAAGATCAAGAAGACCACTCTTCTCGAATGTATCATTAAAGTCATTCATTGAGATAGTAGATGGTGGATGTTTCCCCAACTTTTCACAATTAAAGCGTACAACATTGAAACCCCCCAGAATACACCAGGGACTATCAAAAGAATGTGAAATAAAGAGAATCTCCTCCCATAACTCTTTCCTTTCTCTATCAGGATTAACACCATAGGTAGCCGAGAGAAAGAATCTAGAATTCCCAACCTGGACTTCACAATGGACCAATTGAAGGATAGCTAAAATCAAGGAAACCCAAATAGCTGGATTATAACATAGAACTATAATTCACACAAAGGAATATAAATATTTATTAGAAACAAACTGAGCTCCCATCCACATCATATGCACCACATTATCCAAGCCATCCATAGTTATGTGAGACTCCATAACAATAGCTATATCACAACCCATCCCGTTGATCTCCTCTTGGATACAGTTCAATTTTTTGTTTGCACCTTGCACGTTCCAAGAGGTAATAGTACAGGAACTAGTCATTTGGAATTCTTTTGATTGAATGTGGCCCAGGAATCTCCCCCTCTTCCCCTTCTACCTCATTGAGCTGTAAAGAAGCAAACATGTTATTTGAGAACTCGAACTGTCTATAAGAAATGTCAGGAGGTTTGGGAAGTCTTGGCGGTACCATAGGCTTCCTTGTAGAACTCCTGACTTTAGTGAAACCATTGGTGATCAACAGAATAGGAGTACCAGCAACAACTACATTCTCAACCAGGAATTCAACTGACTCGGAACTGGCATCCACAAAAGAATCCTCGATTCTAGACAGATGTCATGGGGCTTATTCTTCTACACCCAGACCTTCCTCTATCGTTTATCTCCTTGAGCAGGATGGGTTTTAGCCTTCTCATGACAATAAATCGATTCATGATGAAACTTGCCACAACCAGTAGAGACATTTGGAAACCACTCATATTCAATGTGAATTCTATTCTCAAATCCATCATCAATTATCAAGGGAATATCCAAAAGGAAATTAGAATCAACAGACATCAGCACCTGCATAGGAACAAATTCCAACCTATAGAAAAACCTATAGCAGTATCTACACGGATTGGCTTTCCCAGGAAAGAACCAATAAATCCAAACATATCTTCAACCCAAAGATCCAGAGAGAGATCAAAAACCCTCACCCACACTGGCAACTCCGCCAAACCAAGTTTCTCTAGGGATTCCCCATGCTCCCACTTCTTGACATTGATAGGCTTCCCCAAAATGAACCACAAACCTCCTTCAATTGCAGTGTATAGATCTTCATCACAAGAGAAATTCACTATGAAAAAACATTTACCTCTTGACTTGACCTCAAATGAACCTCGATATTTCCACATCTGGCATGGAGTGTTTGCCAGCGAAGGCCAATGAGGCTTTTCTCCAATAATGTAGCACACTTCTGATTTACTCCATCTCTCAAGAATATTGACCATGATCTCTTTCAGATATGGAAATTTTCTATAGATAACCCTAGTATCCTTGTTCGACAATCTTAGCTCATCCCCTCCTTTGCCCTTTGTGAATAGATCTGACCAAGACTTCTGAGAATTGGCCTCTAGCAAATGAGATACAAACTGGAAAAGAGAGCCTCCTCCATCACTCGAACCTCCTCCAAGGGGAACTCCATCAAGTCGAGGCACATACGCAACACCAATCTCCTTCTCCATCACACCTCCAACACTCCAACTCATGACTCCTCCCTCCCTTCCTTGTATTCTTGTTTTGGGTCCGTCAAGTTTCTTCTTTGTTTCTTGAAATCAATATATTTTTCATAAAATTCTTAAAAACTACTAACTAATTCTTATTTAGATAAATCAAAATTACTTACCTCATTAGTTTTATCTTCATCTGCTATTTCTATGATACATTCTACCTCCTCCTTCACTAATTTCACTTGATTGATCCCTTACAGCTAAGTAGGCTTCATCTTTCTTCTTGAATGAAGACTTCTTTCCTTTCTTGAGTTTTGGGCATTGAGATACAAAGTGGAATTTCTTTCCACATTCAAAGCATGTAGAAGAATAGGAATGGGCAGTATGAGTTTTGTTAGATTGAAATATATCATATTTCTTACCATCTACAATCATTGTGCTTCAAATTCCCTACTATAATGTATCGATCACTTAAGAAACCAAGCATCCTATGTTCTCATTTGGGGATCAACTATAATTACTCAATATTCTAGTTCCATGATTCAAAGTTCTATTAGCCTAGCCCTGTAATGGACATGTAGAAAATGTGATCAATTTATGTATCATGTAGTGAATGATTAATAAATACTTCATACATGAAAAAAATAATCAAATGAGTTCACGAAACACAGATGGTGGGCAAATCTGCACCACAGTGAATAAACTACTCATTCCCAATTGTGAGATCAATAAAATTGACAAAGGAGGAAGATATAGTCATGGACAAAAATGCAGGAGGAGGGCATCAAGGTACGGTGTGTGACATGATGTCTCCTTCTTTACTTCTTCTACACATGCATTGACGTTAACTTTATGGGAAAGAGCAGGTGGTTGGAATTAACAAAGAACAATGGATAGGACTATAGTATGGTTATGAAGAAGGCTACTATATAAGTGTAAGTATGGAAAGGCTAGACATTCTCTAGAAATTGACCTTTGTAAATGGGGGGTCTCAAAATAAGAACTAATGGTTAATGACTTATTGGTACCTATTGTCTGCATTGGAATTGTATGATGGAAACAAGTGTTGAGGTGACTTTGATGAATGGTCCTAAAGTCTTGACCTCTTACCTTTTTTTGGAAGCCTCATTAATATAGTGATGACACCCATTTCATGGTTGCTAGAGCTTATATTTTACTATCAAAATTGCCTCCTAAACTATCTTCCTCTCTGTTTTATCTTACTTATTGTATAGAAATAATCCACACTATGCTCCTGACAATATTTCTTATCTTTTGCAGAGTTTCTCTCATTTTTCCACCAAAGGAATGCTAATGGGCCTATCCCAGCCCAACCATAACAAGCTAACTACCCCAGCCCTTTTAATGGCAAAGCGACACACCCTTTATCCGCCACGGTCGCTGCCCGATATGGAAGCAATCCGACGTGGGTGTGTCGCATGGGAGCCCTGACGGACTAAACACTATTACCTGACATGGAGCCTTGCCCACCATGATCTGTCAGTTAACAGAGTCCATCGTGCGACACGGCCACCCCTCGGTGCAGCAGCCCGCCAGAGTCTTTATCCAACACGATCAAATGTGACCTACTCACAACCCGGCACGCGATGGCCCCCACCAGCCATGTCGAGCGACAGACATGTCGACCCACACCCGAAGCCACATTAACGGATTAGAAGAAGGACACGTGACCCAACTAGATTTGCAACTCCCACCAGTCGATGCCTATAAATAGCAGCTACAGGACTTTGATGGGATGGGTCAGAACCGGAGGAGAGCTAACTTCAAGAGAAAAAAGGAGCTAGTGCGTCGAGTTCCCAGGCGTGTCGGGCAATACTAGGTAAGCACATCCCCAACCCGAGAGGGATGGGAGGAGTCACCTAGAACCCATCCTGGTAGCACAATACGACCATCAAGGCCACTCCAACGTGCCAAGCTGCTAGCTGGGTCTCAACCCGAGACGGTCTACCCAATCATGCCTGACACGAGAACTCGAGAACCTAAGATTGTGCTAACCCATCATGACACCCAACCTGATATGGCCTACCCATCATGGTATGTCACCCAAGAGGGCCGACCACCCGACATGGCCATATCGGGTAGGGAGTCCTTTCCCGATATGCCCTTACCTGTCGCAGTTCATGACCCGACATGGTTAAGAACTCGACACGGGCATATCCTGATAGGGCTCCTTCCTGGTACCGGGTTAGCAGTACTTTAGGGGTCCGTTGTTGTGTATATCGACCCCCTACATCAAGGAGGTCGATACTTATCTTCCCTATTTCTGCAATTTACTTTCAATTACTATTGCATTGTAACTCAACCTTTTATCTCTTTATGCTTATGGAATCTGTGGAGTTTATCTCATATTGCTCTCTGTGTGGTTCATTTTTGTTGGATGATTTCTTTGTAGCATCTTATCTCTAGTCTCTTCTATTTGAATCATGCTTTTGACTAGCGATCGAATCATGTTTCTCATTTTGACTCCCTTAAGAGAGGGATGTCATAAACCCTAGAGCCTGGTCTGATTCAAGTGTACGAGAGTACCCAGGGTGAGGGTTGCCTCGGCATATCTTTCCACTCTGGTCTATGTTCAGTACTCTTGAGAGAGAGAATTGGTGCATAGTTAGAGGCATCCTCCTTGAGAGAAAAGGGTGCATGATGTATTCCGCTGCCGCTTATTACGGTTAAGTTTTCCTCCTTCGTGCCTTACTCTGATGATAGTTTTATCATCTCAGTTTCCAATACACAAAACCCTTATAAAAATTTCTAAACCCTAAAACTTTAATCTTTCTAGTAACTCCAGTTGGAGATAGACTTTTAGTTTAATTCTTTATGGTTCTTTCTTGTTACAATGAATCTTATCCTTCAACCCTTTTGATGTGCTTACACAACTGACACTTGAGTTCTGAAGTGACGTTCTTCCTATCCCTGTGTTTGACCCCTAACTACTTTGACCCCGTGCTAGTTGCAGGCGACTTAAACATTCAGGAATTATAAATATCTAAAAGTTTGATAACCTAGATATGACTCCATTCTTGGACCCACGTTTAAGGATCGTCAACTTTTTGGCATCGTTGCAGAGGATAGGCAATGAAAAGCATTCTATGAACTCGAGTTTTGCTTGCACTTTATCAATAACCTTGTACATATGCATATAATACTGCACATATTTACTATATGTAGTTTATACAGCAAACCAATACCTTTACACTTTTCTTTCTTTCCAGGTACTCTCTCACCTTTTCAAGTCATCCTTGCCTCTAATAAGTCATGGCTGACCAAGCTCCTGAAGCTCTCTCTCTATGCTCGTTTGTCCAAGTTCAGGCAAATGAAGAGAGAAATCCAGTTGTGGTGCAACCCCTCAATGTCACCAACTATGAGTTGAAGTCTTCTTTCCTCCAGCTACTACATCATAACCGGTTTGGTGGGAATACTACTGAAGAAAACATGTACAACCATCTCACAACTTTTAAGAGAACCTACAACACCTTCAAGATCAATAGGGTTCCAATAGCACACATATACATCCAGTGCTTCCCTTTCTCTCTGAGAGACAAGGCATTGGAGTGGTATACAAGTCTGCAAGATGGGAATCTTCCCAATTGGGAGCATCTCTCTAATGTGTTTATCTCTAAGTTCTTTCCCATTGAAAGAACAATCAAGTGCCAGAACAAGATTATGAGGTATTCATAGAAACCTTCGGAGAATCTGCACAAGACCTGGGAGAGGTTTCTAAGCTACCAACGGGAGTGCCCACATCATGGCTTTTCCAAACCTAAGCTTATCACCACATTCTATAATGGGGTATTCCCTATAGAGAGGAAATTCTTGAATGCTATAGCTGGCAGCGACTTCTTAGGGCTCAGTTCATAGAGGGCCAGGGAAATCATAGATAATATGACCACAAATCAACAAGATAGTGAGTACGACCGGGAGTCTATGAGCCATACCACTCTGGGAGAGTCCAAGGTGATGGAAGCCCTTGCGGCTAAGCTAGACAAAATATTAATCGATGTCCAGACCCTGAAGGAGCACGGGTATAAAGGAAAAGTTCAACAGGAAGTTGTGAGAAGTTGTGTCACTTGTGGAGATCCAGACCATATGTCTGACTTCTACCCACACACAGCCGTTCAAGGAGATCTTGATGAGGACAGTATGGAAAATGTCAATTATGTCCACTACAGATGCCCTGATCACCCTGGTTTCTCTTATGGGAATATTGGTGCTAATGAGAACTCTCATCATCTGGTGGGAGTAAATCCTTTAGGAGGACAGTCGAATCAGCAATGTTAAGCAGGGTTCTAGCAGCAGTGAACTTTCCAATAAAACCAGTAGCAGAGACCGTCTATGATGACGAAGTTGATGTCCTTTGCGAAAAAGCAAAATTACCTTAATGAGAAGATGCATAAAAGTTCTTTGGAAAACACGACCATGCTTAAGCTAATGCAGCAGCAGATGGGGGGATTCTTAGCCCAGATTGGGGAACTCCAGCAGCACAATAAATAGAATAACCAACAGCTAGTGAGCCTCGCCCAGAGCATCAATCATCAAATGGGGTGTTTCCCCTCCAACACTGAGGTGAATCCACGGGGACATGAGACTGCAAAAATGGCCTTCCTTAGGTTAGGCACCATAGTACAACCAGCCATGGAGAAGGAAACAACACCAATAATAGCACCTGCTAAAGAAGCTAATCCAGAAGAGGTTGAAGAAGAAGTCCCAGCAAGGCCAAGGAGAGTGACAAAGGAAGGAGGCAACAATGTCTCTTTTGAAGAGTGTCTAGACAAGTACGTACCCCGCGTACCATTCCCCTATAAGCTGGTGAAAGCCCAACTGAAAAAGAGATATGAAAATTTTATGGCCGCGATAAAGAAATTGGACCTTGACATCCCTCTTCTAGATGCCATTGAAGAAATGCCTACTTACGCCAAGTTTCTTAAGGATCTAATTTCAAGGAAGAAGAGAGGTGAAGATGTGGAGACCATAAAGCTAGCACAAATGTCCAATTCCTTCGTTAAAGCGAGTATACCGACAAAGAAGAAGGATCCTGGGGCCTTTTTCATTCCCTTTCAAATTGGGGATAACATAACTCGTAAAGGTCTAGCAGACCTGGGGGCAAGCATCAGCTTGATGCCCTTGTCCCTTGCTAAGAGGATTGCACTTAGTGATATGTCAAGCATGAACATGAGGATCTAGCTCGCTGATCAAACCTTTACCAGGCCAGAAGGCGTAGTGGAGGATGTGCCCATTCGAGTCGGGTGATTCTTTATTCCATGTGACATACTTTTGATTGATACCGTAGAACATCCCAGCTGCCCTATTATCTTTGGGCAACCTTTCCTAACGATCGGTCGAGCCCTCATCGACGTAGAGGTGGGTATGATTATGATCTGGGTTAGAGGAGATCATATCCACTTCAACATTAGAGATTGTATGAAAGCCCCTTCATTCCTTGAATCCTCTTATTTTGTTGAGAGCTATCAACAACTATGCAATGAAGTAAGGGAAGAGAAGGCCTTGGTAGACCCACTTATGCATGCCTTATCTGGCGAGGCATAGGAGGTTGAAGATCCAGAGGTCAAAGAACGATTGGCCTTTCTGGAAGTTGAAGGTTCATCTGAAGAAGATGAAGATCATGTGGAGATAGTTATGTATGATGCTCTCCTAAAAGAGCCCACTAGTGAACAAGAGAATGAAACCCCGCCTGATTTGAAAGTTTTTCCAACGGGCTTGGAATATCGCTTTTTAGATGAAGAGAAGATGAACTCAGTTATCATCAACTCAGAGTTGATCGATAGCCAAAAAGATCAGTTTCTTGAAGATTTAAGGCTATAGAGAAAGGCCCTAGGTTACTCTATAAGAGACCTACGGGGGATTAGCCCTTCTATGTGTATGCATGGGATCTACCTAGAAGAGGACTCCAGGCCATATGCCCAGCCACAGAGAAAGCTGAATGACAAGCTCTGAGAGATTGTTAGTAAAGAAGTCATAAATCTCTGAGATGCAGGAATAATCTATGCTATCAGTGATAGCATGTGGTTATGTCCCATTCAAGTCATCACAAAGAAAGGAGGTATAATATTGGTTAAAGAATATAATGGATTTGAGGTTGCTACCAAGACAGTGACCAGATGTCGGATGTGTATCGATTATCGAAAGCTCAACACCACCACCTACAAGGACCATTTCCCCCTCCCATTCATCGATTAGATGTTGGATTGCCTGGCCCGTCACTCCTACTTTTACTAGTGGGATGGGTATTTAGGGTTCTATCAGATCCATATTCACCCCGACGATCAGGAAAAGACCACCTTTACTTGCATCTATGGAACTTTTTCTTTCAAGAGAATGCCCTTCGGGCTTTGCAATGCACATGCCACCTTCCAGCGGTGTATGAATGTCGTCTTCGCCGATTTTCTTGAGGACAAAATGGAAGTATTTATAGACGACTTCAGTGTGTATGGTAGCTCCTTTGATGACTGCTTGAATAACCTATCTCTAGTGATGAAAAGATGTGAAGAGCAAAGTCTTACTCTCAATTGGGAAAAATGGCACTTCATGGTGCAAGAAGGAATAGTTCTAGGACACAAGGTGTCCAACAAAGGTATCGAAGTCAATCAATCCAAGGTGGAGGCGATAGCCAAGCCTCCTCCTCCCACTTCTGTTATGGGAATTTGAAGTTTCTTAGGTCATGCAGGTTACTATCGGTGGTTCATCAAAGATTTTTCAAAGATCATCAAGCCCCTTTCCAATCTATTGATGAAAGATGTGAAATTTGATTTCACAAATGAGTACATGAAGGCATTCTCCACTTTGAAGGATGCCTTGGTCTCTGCACGCATATTCCAGTCCCCCAACTGGAATCTTCCCTTCGAGCTCATGTACAATGCCAACAATTTCTCTATATGTGCATTTCTTGGCTGGAAGAAAGCCAAAAAGCACCATGTGATCTTTTACGCAAGTAAGACCCTGGATGAGGCACAGCTGAATTACACTACTACTGAGAAGGAGATGTTGTCTATTGTGTACGCTTTTGATAAGTTTTGATCCTACCTCATGGGCTCTAAGGTGATAGTTCACATCAACCACGGGGCCATCAAGTACTTAATGCAGAAGAAAGACATGAAGCCTAGACTATTGCGTTGGGCGTTACTGTTGCAAGTGTTCGATCATGAAATAAAATATAAGAAAGGTTCTGAGAACGTGGTCGCTGACCACCTCTCAAGGATCCAGGTGGAGGACGACCACCCACTGCCAATCAACGAAAGCTATGTCGATGAATCTAACTATGTTGCCCAGTCATCCAACCCTGAAGGGCCATGGTATGCAGACTTCTACAATTACTTGGCCTACAAACAACTACCCCTAAAAATGTCCTACAATCAGAAGAAGAAATTCTTCTCTAATTTGAAGAACTATTACTGGGATGACCCTCTATTGTTTAGGCATTGTGCCAATGGGTTATATAGAAGGTGCATACCTGAAGAAGAAGCCCCCAAGATTCTATTTGAGTGTCACTCCTCTCCTTATAGAGGACACTGCAGAGGTGAAAGGACCACCACTAAAGTACTCCAGTCAGGCTTTTATTGGCCAACTCTCTTCAAGGATGCCCATGCTTATGTCAAGTCTTGCAATGAATTTTAGAGAACCAGGAACATCTCCCATCGAAATGAGATGTCGTTGTCTGAATGGATTGAGGTAGAGATCTTTGATGTATGGGGGATAGATTATATGGGGGGGGGGCCTTCCCCTCCTCCTATGGTTTTAAATACATCCTCCTTACAGTTGATTATGTATCCAAATGGTTAGAGGCTATACCCACCATTACATGTGACGCCAGAGCTATGATAAAGCTTTTTACCAAGATAATATTTCCAAGATTTGGACTGCCAAGAACTATCATCAGTGATGGTGGATCTTACTTTGCAGAAAGGCAGTTTGAATCACTGTTCCACAGATATGGCATTCATCATAAAGTTGCCACATCGTACCACCTGCAGATGTCCAGGCAAGTTGAAGTTTCTAATAGGCAGATTAAGCAGATCCTAGAAAAGACAGTTGCCAAGTCTCACAAGGACTAGTCAGCTAAATTAGATGATGCTCTCTAGGCATACATAACCACTTACAAGATGTCATTGGGCACCACACCATACCGCTTGATATATGGGAAAGCTTGCCACCTGCCCTTTGAATTGGAGCATAAAGCGTTCTGGGCAATCAAACGTCTCAACATGGACCCGACACTAGCGGGAAAGAAAAGGTTTCTTCGGCTTCAATAACTTGAAGAGATGAGGCTTCATGCTTATGAAAATGTGAGGATCTACAAGCTGTGAACCAAAGTCTGGCATGATTCCCATCTGCGAGCAAAGGACATCAATGAAGGTGATAAGGTTTTGTTATTTAAATCTTCTATTTGCCTTTTTCTAGGAAAATTGTAGACTAGGTGGTCTAGAATGTTCATAGTAGCAAAGATATATCCATTCGGGATGATAGAGCTGTATGATAAAGATGATCCAACAAAAGTTTTTCCAGTTAACGGACACAGAGTGAAGAGGTTATATGAAGATGAAGCCTTCATGAGACGATCAGACTTGACCCTGAATGAAGCTAAAGCTGCCCCAACTAGAGGAGCATAGCAAGAGCCGAAGATGTCGAGCTGATGACGGAAACCACAATGCTCCTCAGGAGGCAGCCTGAGTTTTACTTTCATAGAATAGGATGCCATTCCCTTTCCTTGAAATTGAACGTTACAAACACTATTATTGTAATAAGGCCCGAGTTTGTGCCTGCACCACGTGCACAAACTCTCTCATTTTCTGGGCCACCGATTTAGTCTTATCGTATTGGTGAGTAATACTATGTGAGGTTGAAGTTTACTCTCAAGCCAATGATGGTTTACCCATCAAGTGCCTTCTGATTTATAGTTTTTCTATCCTTGATCTTGCTTCAGTTTTTAGCCCTTTTTGCCAACATATGGGGCAAAGATGAAGATTGCCTTCCTTTTCTTTTTACTTTGCATGACAGACTCTATAACAACCATGTCACCCAATCCACTTCGATATGTATCGGGGCGACACATTGGCTCTAGTCTTTCATAGTTTTGGGATTGCACAACGAGAAAGAGACACGCATGGCCATATCGCATGACACGCGCATCAGGTTGCCTTATCGCCTAGACCATATCGTGCCCACCCGTGGCAAAAGTTGGAGAGCGTATCGGGTAGGCGAGTCGCACAACGCATCGCATGAGATGCACAGTGTGTGTCGCACGAGCTTATGTTGCGTAAAGAGTACACCGTGGTGATGCATGTTGGGCGACACATCTTCGCCACGCGATGCACTTTCTTCTCAAAATCCTCACGACAAGATGGATTAGACTGGCTTTACTGCTAAAGAAGGCGATTTATGTGCATGATCGATAGATGTCCCTATTTTTACCATTTTACCCCGCCCCACGGCTGGGTATATATAGTAACTCAAGTTTAACCGTTTCGGGCACAAAAGTTACCAAGTTACCTACTCTCGCTCTCATATCGTGCATCTCTTTTGCTATTCTTGCACCAGTGTTGGCCTTCTTCTCTCAACATTTGTGTCGCGTGCCAAGCATCCCCTTGCTTGATAAAGGTAAAACCCGAGATTCCCTATCGCGTAACTTGATTAGTTGTATCGCGCGGACTGTATTGGCCATACCTCGTGTCACGCGACACCAATTAGATCTGTGTCGGGAAGGATTCTTTGACCTTGTATCATCTTTTTCTTACTGTGTGATAGGCTTGTCATTTTCTTCACCTCTTTGTTTTGTCAGTCTTTTGCTTGTGCCGCCTAACACTCATATCGTGCGATACTCGTGTCACATGATACCCGTGTCACACAAATACATCTTTACCAAGCAAAAATCATGAGTTCATGGAAAATGACTTTATCACCCAGTTCGTTTTACGAAGAGCTTTGACTTGTGTCGGGTGACACGAGTATCGCCCGACATGCCGAAACACGTGTTGAAGCATCATGATTTTTATCCATGTCGTTCGACCCCCGTATCGTGTGACACTCCTATCGGGAACCACCACTAGGTAGGACTAGTTTTTAGGAAACAACCTGATACTGGCCTGCCCTATCCCCAGACCTTATCATGTGACGAGATGTTTTTATCTTTGCAAAATATCGACTTTTGGCTACCAAGCATTCACATATCATTTGATAGTCTTTTTCATGTAGGCCCCAACCCAATACTGACTTATTCTTATATCACCTAACCAATATCAGGCGACACACTTTTTATCCCGCTACCCGATATCAGGCAAAATAATTTGATTGATCAAATTCTTTTTTACTTACTCCCTTTGTTTAAAAATTGCAGAAATGACCCACACCAAGCAAACTGTCATCCAGGTTGATGAACAAGGCTAGAGGATCAACCCCGAGGCCAAAAAAGAAGCCACCATCACCAACCAGAAGAGCCCAAACCCCGAGGCATCTGGGTCGTCTGAGGCCGAGAAGCGACCCAGAATAGAAGCGGCCCCGACCCCAGCAATAGCCTCAACTCTAGCCCCAATGACAGTGGTAGAACCAGAGCACTTAGATCAATCATCGGGCTAGTTCACGCCCAGAGATGAAGAGAACTGGAGGCGGTACATGGAGTTGGCGACAAAAGTCTACTGGCCAACCCAGTTCTGCCACCAAGCGTCCTTCCAGCAGATCGACATCTTCGACAAACTGGAAAACGTCTTAGAAGCTGTCAGACTACGGAAGATCTGCTTTAGCTACACCGTCTCCTACACCGAGCTGACCAAAGAGTTCATCTCGTCCCTTCTCTGAGTCCTGAATACACCAGAAGAAGCCAAAAGTTTTGGCGGGATGGACAGGTTACAGGGGTGCCTCTACAATACCGATCATGACATCTCAGAGAGGATGCTCAATGAGATTTTTTCCTCTAGTGAAGCCGAGAGGGAGATTCTCAATAACGGTGTCAGAATCACCGAAGGCGACGGCTTCAACCCAATCGCACTCTGGAGGAGGCTAACTGGCAAACCTACATTCAAGACAGGGAGCAAGGTGGCAGAGGTTCACTCTTGTTTATGGAGGATTATCCACAAGATCGTAGCGAGCCTCCTCTTCAGCAAGTACGAGACCAACAATCATTATACTGAAGAGCTCCATCTCAACTGGTATATGATGGTGGGTCGAACGAATAGCCTGGGGTGATTCCTGCTAAATAGGATGCATCCGATAAAGGACGCCACCAAGGAATACAACATGGGAGGGATCGTCAACTTGATCATGGTAGGGCCGGGGTACCCTAAAGAGATGTGCATCCTGTCAAGGACAAGAGGGAATGACAAGATCGATATCAAGTTTCTCACAAGGGCGAACATTATCAAGAAGGAGGGTCGTTACTTCTTCTACAAATTTGCAAGGATAGATCTACTCCCGCCCCTCCCACTCTACGTCAACTATGACGTGGAGAAGTTGGTCTTCAAGAAAGAAGAGATTCAAGCTGCAATCATTGAAGCCAGCTACGCTGCCACCAGGATCATACAAGAAAGGGTGGAAGCCACAGGAAGGCCAATCCCTTTTGATGCTCAGTGGGACAAATCATCGGCAGTCATCATTGATAACTTGCTTCTCACCGCCACTGCCGAGCCGACCACTACTGCCACTGAACTAGCCATGGTAACCACAACTACACCCATCGTGGCTACAGAAGAAGTGTCGACCACCGTAGAGGTCGTCAACACCACTGAGGCCACAAAAATGATCATAACCCTGGAGGCCACTGTGGCAGATGAGATAGACACAACGCCTGAAGCTTCAGCCCTGACTAAGATGGAAAAGGAAATGGCATAGCCGAACACCCCGCACAATAGTGATGACGCATTCGCTAAACTCCTAGAGGCAGAGCTCAGGGCTGTGCAGCTAACACGACACTGAAATTGACACCATCAACATCAGTGATCGCTATGGAAGAGGACGCTGAGATTCGGATGGTCGATTAGCATCCACCTACTCCGTGGGCCTCTCCAAAACCCCAAACTGATGAGGCAGAAGCAACCACAAAGGTGCCAACTCCCCATCTTGAAGCCACGCCCTTGCAAACAGTCCAAATGGACTCGGTCCCGATTGATGATGTGTACTCTTCAGGCCAAGATGCTTACATGAAGAGCACTACACAAAGCTAAAGCCAATTGGCAGCAGCCCCCTCATCACTCGGGTAGGTTTTCATCTTCAAGTTTGATAACTTGTGGGAGGTAACAAGCAACCACACTACTACCTTTACTTCCCTAACCCACAAGTTTTAGGTCTTCCAGAGGAGGCTGAACGAGAAGGAATGCCAGCTACTAACTCTAGTTGGTCTCCCCGGCCAACTAGAGGCATTGAACAAAACGATGCAGGAGGCACTCCAATGCCTCGACGCCATCGAGGAAAGGCTCAACCAGAGGGATGGCCACCACCACTCAAGGCATCTTAGGAGATTGTCATCGCCACCAGGCTCCAGCTCTCCATCATCATCAACATCATCCTCCTCTAGATCATCATCATCTTCCACCTCCAGTGGGCCCTCCACAATGCCCGAGGAAGAGACGATGAATAAAATCGTCGACGGGGCTCCAGCAGGACAAGAGAGCACTTGCAGCGTCGACACATCTACTCCCTCACTGCCGCTAGAGCCAGTTGAAGTTGAAGAAGAGATAGTTGATGGCCTAGAGAAGAATTCATCTAAAGAATATGAGGGAGAAGGGGACAACCTGTATTGCTCAATCACTAAGCAACACCCTAGAGTGAGGACTTTGGCAGCAAATGCATTTTCTGTGCCGTCGTAGATACCGTTCTTCGAGATGGATGATTTCGACAAGCACACCATTAGCTACCTGTCGATCTGGGACCAACAACTACTCAACATGGTCATGAGGCTGCAAGCAGATGAAGAAGCCATCGTCTAGGAAAGTCATCATAGGAAAGATTCTTTTTTGGGTCCTAGAAGGTGTGATGCTCGAAAATATCACCATCAGGATAGGCCGATAGCCATTCTACAATGCCATCCCAGCCTTGGCAAGAAGAATAATGGAAGGAATGTACGAAGCAAAGTAGGTGGGTGACATGCTCCATCACATCAAGGAGAACAAGCCAAGCTTGGTGCTATCCCCTTACAAGCACAGAAAGCATTGGTTCCGCTCTGTGGCGGACCTCTGCAACCATGATGTCATGCTTCTCAACTGCTACACCGCAGAGGTCCCACACAGAGGTACCATCTTTGTACGCTCTGAAGACAAGCACCTCAGATTTCTTCCCCTGCATCTGCACCAAATAATCAAGCATGGAATCCCATGCCACAACGGCATTTGGAACTTCTACTCCATCAATGACTTCCCAGTCCAAGCAGAATCGGGAAGTGGAAACAACATGTTCATCGTCCTGTGCGCCATGGAGCTGCTAAACATTTTCAAATATATAAGGCAGCTCTAAGGGAAAAAATTCTATCAGCTGAGAAGCATGTATGCATTGTTGCTGATCAAGGACAAGCGTTATTTTTAGGATGCAGATCTACCAAAGGAGTAGTTGGAGTCAGATGTCGAAGCCAAATCTTCTCAGCCCAGCAGCCCTCCTAAAGAAGAAGTCGAGAATGCCACTGACATCTATGAGATAGGCAAGCAAATTGAAATTCTGTGAGCCGCACTCACCAATGAAGGCGACACTACTGAAGAAGACTTTGCTTCACTTCCTGACTCTGAATCTTTGATAAGCAATTTCGACCGTTCTGCGTGCACTTCTCTATCTTAGGAATAGGTCCACGAAATTCTTCTCAGACTTGTTGATTCTAACCTCATAGACATCATATATGAGAAACACAATGCAGTAGTCCCCCTCGACGATCTATAGGACTTAGTCAAGGCAGGAGGATGTCTAGCAATGACAGTAGCATCATCTTACATCCCCATCATACAAAAGAAGTTTGAACATGCCTGCATCGCACATCCAATGATGTTCAATGACTTGTGCCTGGCTGACGAAATAGGAGTGCGCCAGCTGTTCCAGTTCCAAATGAATAAGTTTCTTTCATGCGTCATCTTCCTACCCATGTTGCATGACAACCACTGGACGCTCCTAATGGTGTACACCCGTCCACACGCCAATTTCTTCTACAACAGTTCTGACGCCAATAGTGACTATCTGATAGAGTGTACATCCACACCGCTAACACCCCTCGAGCGCTTAGCAAGGAAATATTATATCGAAGTGGCGTCTTTGATCCAGCCGTATCTAGAAGACCCGATGGCTAAGTGGCACGAACTCCAATACTACCACCGCAATCCACAATAAGCCAAGTTATCAAATGACTATGGTATCTATGTGCTGCATTGGATCTATTATTCGGTGGCCCTCAAATAGACGTCAGATAAACTCCACAACGTTGGCTACCACAGCCAATGAGGAGAATATGTAATGGATCTCTTATCAGCTGAGGGCGTACGCATCCGCTAAACCCTCACTGATCTATTCTTATTCCTTCTTATTTATCTCACACCTCTGGGACAGAGTGTGGGGTAAGTTTCGGGGGGATACTCCATAGTATCAGTGAGGGAGGTACTCAAAATTTTTCCCTTTTTGCCCTTTCTCTTTTCTTACCATACTCTGTGTACATAGGCATACATGATTTATATAAAGAAATACACACACAACTGCTTGTCTCTCAAAAACTATACAAAACTCTTTATAGTAAAAATTTGGTACAACTTCTTTGAGTTTGTTCTCTCTGTATCTAAGGTGGTGCATATTTCTATTTTTCTCTTTTGAAAATGCAGTCTCAAACGACAAAGGCTATAACATTTCCATGCCAGCTTTGAAAAATAATCTCACAATAGCTAAGAGATGTGCATGTGAAGGAAAAAGCTGCCCAAACAGTAAACTCTTTTTATTTTCCCTACCCATCAAAATCCCAAAAAGAGAGGAAAGCCTTATGAAAGTGAATAAAAGAATCATAGTTGTGCCCGGAAAAAAAACCACTTGTCTTTCCAAAAGTACCCATCTTTAGGCATGGTAGATCCGGGGCAGTGGTATGTAGGATGTGAAATCACTTCTCTAAAGCCAACTGGCTTGGACTGAAGGGACCACTTTCCCGTTAACGGACCCGTACCTGGATGGATCAATGGGAAGCAAGAGAAACCCAAAAAGCCTTAAGCCTTCCTGAAAACCCCACCTTCTACTCCAAGTTGCTTGGTGTGAAAGATAACTTTGAAACCATGCACCAAAAGTCTCATCGAAGCTGATGAGAAATTTTTTTCTTAAATAAGGCAAGAAAAATAGAGTCTATTGCTCGTATCAGATGTAATTTTCCTCAGGGCATCTCAAAAATTCTTTTAACCCCTTGTTCGAAGACTACGTCTGGTTCTGAAGAAGTATCACAAACAAAGTCTTAAATAAGTATAGATTGATTGAGGACAATCATATAGTAAGTAGGGGAAGCACTAGGTTTAGATGATTGGGAAAAATTAAAGTTGTACAAGTAATATGTGAGACTTGTCATTTGGTGGTCGAGGCAAAGATCTATTGAGCATGTATGCCTCAATATATCTTCATGGACTAGTTAGGATGGGTCCCTATCAAAGCTCATGGTTGTGGAGCACTATTGTGGATTGAGCTATTGATCAAGGTTGGCACTTACATGTTGAATAGTGTTGTGTGTGGGGATTCTCATGGGGTTTCTTGTGGTTGTATTTCTTAGAGTTAGCATGCTTGTGTGGATAGATTGTGTGGGTTAATATTGTCGAGGTCCAAAGACATCGAGAGGGATATTGTTCATAGCATTGTGTGGAGTGAAGCATAATGTCTTTGAGAAGGTGGTTTGATGTTTACTAGCAGTAAATTTCATCAATCCAATATTCATGGGATCTATTCCTCAATAGCCACCAAATATTTATTGTGTTATGGATAGTAGTTGTTAATAGGTGCATTGTTACGACCCATATCAGGGTTAGTCTATAAATACCTCGAATTACGTGAAACACTTCAATTAGTGTTTTGATCATGTGTTACTAGTTAATAAGGATTATTTCTTGCTTCGAGGTCGTAGAAAATCTTGTACTTGAAAGTTTGCAAGAAAAATCAGTTGAATCGGACCTCTGAGGCGATACTTATACCATTTTTAGTTTCCTTGGACCTATAGTGCAATTTTTCCAAATTAGCCTTTTATTTAACCCTTCATTTTCTCGCTTATCTCCTTCCTTGATTTATTCTGAAGCGGCGCACGCACTGTAGCTGTGCGATTTTTTTTCGCGGCAGCAGGAGGCAAATGGCAGGGCGATTAAGGGCGATCTAGGGCTTGGTAGCCCCTTCTCCTGCATCACCCACCTCTCCCCTTCTTCTTTCTCCTTCCTTCTTCCCCTTTCCTTGCCCTACCCGTGATCCCAACCACCAGCTAGGGCGGCGCCCCTGTAGCTGCGGCCAGCAACATCAGTAGCTGTGCGAAGCAGCAGCTAGTGGTCGCCTTGGGCGTGGCCAGCACCTCAAAACAGTTCCATGGAGTTCGGCCTTAAGGCCCAGGCACAGATCCGCAACCCTAGCTATGAGCAGCGATCCAACCAACTCCCCCTCTCCTTCTTGTATGTGTGTGGAGCTGCTACTTGCAGCAGGTCTGGCCAGAATCCTTCTTGAGCACGAGGAGCTGCACCAAGCAGTGCCAACGAGCTCAGCCTAGTGCCTCGAGCATGAATCCGCAGCACCTGCCCCTCCCCTCCTTCTCCTTTCTCATTTCTTGGATGCCCCAAGTTGTTGGACGGTGCCCAGAGCGGCAACAGCAGCCAGGGATGAATGGGCATCCCCATAGCACCTCAAACGGCAGCCTAAACTCTGACTCTGAGGTCCAAGTACGAGTTGCAGCTCCAACAGTGATCGAAACCCAACCAAGACGTTCAATTTCAACCTGTACATGTGAGCATGGTACTGTTGGGAAGCTGCTGCAGATTCAAATTGGGCAATTCCAAGGTTGAAGACAACCTCTGGACGCATTTCTAGACGGATCTGGGCGATTCGAATTAGGTGAGTAGTAGTTCATTTAGAAATCATTATTTAACTCAATTTAAATGCTTAATTACTTCTGTATCAGTTAGTATAACTTTTAAACAGTGTAGTACATACAATAGAACATGTTAGATTCATTGGAACCTAAATTGCTTATTTGAATGTTGAAATTAGAGATTCATATCTGAAAATGGTATGGTTTGGGTATGAACCCAGACAATAGGGATTTCTGATAAATTATCAGATGTATGATTTCAAAGTTGATATGAATAAATAAAAATATGCAATAAAACCCTAATTGCATATATCTTTTGACGTTAATATGTGTAAATTTATATTTACATGAAATGGCACATTTCTCTGAATTATTACCAGAAATTCTCAAGTATTGTTATTAAATTGTGTTGTGATAGGTAATTAACTTTTAATTGAGTTAAGTGATGCACAAACCAAGATTAGGGTTAATGTGCACGTTTTTCGAGAATTTTAGAGAATTGACAAATGTTGAGTATGATTCTCGTATGTGAAGTAAATTTATTTAATTCGTGCAATAAGATGTTCAATTGCTTAAATTCGCTATGTATGTGCCAGATTGAAATAAGTTGGGTTATTTATGCATTTCTAATTTGTCTGAATGCATGGTATGAAAATTTCTCAGAAATTACAATGATTTGAAATATATTGCTCTGACAGTTTTAGAATTACAGTGTATTGTGAATTGATCTGAAATCAGTAAATGTGATATTCCTGTTTATATGGTTATATGTTAATCAGTTAATAGACTTAGGTGCCCTAACTCCGTAGAACCCCTTTGACAGATCTGCTTCTTAGAGGTGAAACTCGTGTTGCAACATTATCCGTGCGGAGTCATGGAGACACGAGGACAGAGAGGCAGTGTCCAACAACAACGCGTGCGGAGTCACGGTGGCACTGGAGAAAATAGGGGTTATTCAACATTAATCCGTGCGGAGTCACGGTGGTAACCCAGTGAGACTCTCCGCCTGTGTACTCAGGTTAGAGGAGGAGTCTAGAGCACTCGGAGTAGTGCATTGAGGCTGGAGAGCCTGTAGGCCGGAGAGCCTGTAGGCCGGAGAGCTTGTGGTCCTGTGGCAGAGCAGGGCTGGCGTCAGACTTAGCATTTCCCGGGTGTGTCGCTAAGTCTTGTACGGTGGGATCGTAGTTCGCTACAGATCTTTATATGCAGGGTACACTGCATATGATTAGGGCATAATAAAATAAATATGTAATCATATAGGAACACAGTAAATTTAATATGTTAAGAGATTTGCACTGCTGTATCAATTCTCTATAATTGTTTATTTGTTTAAATTATCTGATGTTGCATAGAAATGAAATTGTTATCTGCTATGTCATTAGGACTGCCCTGCTTGTACTGTATTTATGTTTATTTCAATTCTATAAAACTGATGAGTTGTTTAGTGATAGCTAAATGAAAGGCTATTCACTGAGCGAGTAGGCTCATACCTCTACTCAAAACATTTTCAGGTCAGCATCAGCATCAGGAATCAGAAAGATCGTTTCATCCTAACGCCTAGTCTATAGAAGGTTTGTAGTTAGTCTAGTTAGAGGTCTCTTAGTCCTTTCCCCTCGGTCCTTGGGACATGGTGTGGGTGAGAGAGAGAGTATGTTTGTGGAATGGGTATAAAGATGTAAATTAAATGTTATGTTTAATTTATGTGGAACAATGTAATATGTTGTAGACTTT
The DNA here is from genome assembly GCA_963693085.1 of Alisma plantago-aquatica. Taxonomy (NCBI): domain Eukaryota; kingdom Viridiplantae; phylum Streptophyta; class Magnoliopsida; order Alismatales; family Alismataceae; genus Alisma; species Alisma plantago-aquatica. The sequence goes on along the minus strand of OY856409.1, from coordinate 1,957,802,862 downwards.
CTGTATATTGCTAGTCAGTTTAATAAAAATGCTTCCGCAGTTTGTTTAGTTTCATTTTACAGCATAAATTAGATTATCCTATTAATGTCTTTAAAATGTTTTAAAAGTCATGAGTGGTTGGCTAGTGTGTAATCCCTCCGTCGCGCCCTAATCTCGTGATTAGTGGGTAATGCGAGATCGGGGTGTGACAACTTGGTATCAGAGCATAGGTTGAGTATATGAATACTCTAAGTCAAGGTCAGGGGACGATAAGAGACCAATAGGATTAAGGTTTAAGAGTTTTTCTTCTGTCTGTAATTTTCTAACAAGAAGTGTTCTGTTATACTATTATAGATGGCAGGAAAAGGATGTGGTCACGAGAACCAAGTAAAGAGTTTAAGTTGAGTCGTTAAGAATCATTAAGGTCAAGGGATAAAGTTATAAGTAAGGCGAATAATAAATGATGTGTTTTAGCTCTGGAAGGTCTGAGTGTTTAGATACCCTGGCCAGGTGTCTGAATACTTAGATTGACCAGTATCAAGCTACTCTGTCTGTTCTTCTCTGGATGCCCTGGCCAGGTATGCAGAGGAAGGATGGGCTAGAGAGAAACCTTAGAAATCTTAGGGTTATGAGATAAGAAATTAATGTAGGAATAAGAGATTACATATAAGATGCGATTTAACTCTTGTCTATTATTGTTTATTTGATTTAAAGATCACTAGAAATGCTTTTATATGCATAAAATTAGAATTTTCAGTTTGTAAAGCAAATAAGATTCTTTTATATTGTTGTGTCATGAAGTGAAAAGTTTAATGTTTGTTTTCTTTGTATTAAAGTAGACCCGAAATTTATATTTAAATGAGTTTGCTCTGAGTGGATATTCATTCCACATGTTTAAGATTAATAGGGGTAGATTAATCCCGAGTAGCTCCTGGCTTCAGGACTACAGGTTCGGCCTGGTCCGGCTGGCAGGATGCGTTACTGGGATCTAATGACTCCTATTAACAATAAAATAAGAGTAGACTCTGGATGAATTAGACCCGTAACATAGTGAGAATGTATATACACTAGGATGTTTTAACTATGATAAGAAGTCTAAATGTTCTTTTGTCTTGAGAACTAGGGTTTGAGAAGCATAGACCCTAATTGGCCCAAATTAGGGTTTTAATGACATATGAATACAGAATTTGATAAATAGAATGTCTCACTAAATGAATTTTTAGTATTTTATGTGTAACTCTGATTTATCACAAATTTGGATATGATTTGGATATATAAAATGTAAACAACATTGGAAAATATCAGAATTTTTGAAGAATGTTCAGACATGTTTATCGGCCGAGTTTACAACTCGACCGAATCTGCTGCAGACTGCAATATAGCAGTGCACTGTTTGATTTTTAATTATTTCTTGGTAATTATAAATGATCTCAAATTTTTACTGGAGGTGTGAAACTTCATTAGGTATAACATATAAAATTTCCAGAATTTTTGGAGCTTCTGTTAGCTATTTAATAAACGAATTACAGAAACTATTGTGAAAACTGAATTTTCAGCCAGTATAATTAAAGTTGAGTGATGGGTTAATATGCTATTGACCCAAGCAGCTAAAATTGATCTATATGATCGATCACACACACAATAATTCTATGGTATGGATATGGACCAAAACCCTAGAATGATTAAAGTTGTAGTAGTTTAAGGGATATCACTAATGATTTAACCTTGAATACTAGTATCTCTGTAAAATAAGACCTTGAGATTTGATCTATGTAAAGTAAACTGGCTTTGATAGTGATCTAGGGTTTTAAGGTAGCTAAACTGATCGGTACATGAACAACATGAAATGACTTAGAGAAAAGAGTAAGACATAAACTTGAAATGTAACAATTAGAGAGTAGCATAGAAAGCGGAGTATTATCCGATATATGATCTGAAGATAGTTGATGTAGTTCATGTTTTTAAGAAATGGCGTCACTATCTTTATGATGTGACAATAGATTACAACCCTGATAAAGAGAATGTGGTGAATGATGCTTTCAGCAGAAAGTCAAGTTCAACAGTTAATGCATTCTCTATGGCAGGTTTCAATAGAGACCTGTTAGTAGAAATGTGGAGGTTGAACTTAGACTTAGGGGTGACAACACAAAGTGGTTTGATTGTATAGATGCAAATCAAGCCTATTTATTATGATAAGATCAAGGAACTACCATTGGGTGATAGTAAGTTAAACCAGATCATGCATGACATGATAGGAGGAAAAGATACCAGAGTTTAAGTTTTAAGATGATAAGGTGTTGTATTAGCATGACATGTTGTGTGTACCTAGAGATAGTGAGTTGAAAGAAAAGATTCTTATGGAAGCGCATGTATTGATGTATGCTATGCTTTTAGGAAAACACTAAGATGTATATGAATCTCAAGGAGTTGAAACAGATGGTCAGATAGGCAGAAGGATGTAGCTGAGTACGTGGTTAGAAGTAGTGTGTGCCTGTAGGTTAAGGCTGAGCCCTAGAAATCTACAGCTACCTTGTAATCTTTTTCTATGCCTGAATGGGAATGGGAATTTATCACAATGGATTTTGTGGTAAGATTACCCAGGACACCTAGAGGTTGTGATTTGATATGAATGATTGTGGATAGACTAATTTAGTCTGCTCGCTTTCTTCATATTAAGTCAACCTTTGATGTCTCGAAACTTGACTATGATATACATGGATGAAATAATTAGGTTGCCTGGTAATCCAGTTTCAATCATATCATATTGAGATTCTAAGTTCACATTTAGGATTGTAGAAACAGTTGCATCATGCTTCGGGCACAAAGTTAAGATTTAGTACAATTTTTTTCACCCGCAGATGGATGGTCAGTCTGAGAGAACCATTCAAACTCTTGAGGACATGCTGAGAGCATGTGTTATGCATCTCAGTGGAAGTTGGGATGAACATTTAAGTCTTATAGAGTTTGCCTAATGTGAATGTTGAGATTAGAAATACACAACTGATAATGGTACGGTTTGATTATAAACCCAGGCAATACAAATTTGGTAAACCATTAGGTGCGTGATTTCAAGATAGTAAGATAGCATTAAAATATGCAAATAAACCTAGTTGCATGCTTCCTGTTATGTTAATGTGTGTGACCTAACATTTATATGAATTGGCACATTTCTCTGAGATATTATTAGAAATTCTCAAGTACTATTAAATATTTGTGTATGATACGTAAATAACTCTTAATTGAGTTACGTGATGCATAAACCAGGATTTGGGTTAATATGCATGTTCTTCGAGAAATTTTAGATAATTGAAAAATATTACAGATGGTTTCTTATAGGTAAAGTAAGTTACTCTTATTGATGTAATAAGATGTTCAATTACATGAATTCAGTATGTATGTGCCAAAATTGATTTGAGTTTGGAATATTTATGAATTTTTAATCTGCCTGCATGCATGATATAAAGATTACTCAATAATTACAATGATTTTGAATATACTGCTCTGCCAGTTCTAGAATGATACCGTATTGTGATTTGAACTGCAATCAAACAGATGAGATAACGGAAACCCTAAGAGTAGGGTGTTGCCATATGACTAGTGAATGAGATAACCCTAAGAGTAGGGTGTTGGCATGTGATGAATGAATAAGGCAAATGAAACCTTAAGGATAGGGTGTACGATGAATCAAGTATTTTGATATCAATTTTCATTATGAGATGTGTTGATATTTAACAGTTAAATTGCATGATTTTATTTTAGTACCAAATTGACATGCATTATGTTTATTTAAGAATTTTAGTTGTCTGCATGTATACTATAGTAATTTCTCAGTAATTACCATGAATTGAGATATTGTTATAACAATTCTAGAAAGACAATGTTTTGTGGTTTGATCTGGAATTAGATCAGATGTGTCCTATGTTGAGGGACCAATTCAAATAGCGGATCTGAGGATCAAGAAACCTAAGAATCGTGAGATACCCTAGAGAAGGTTTTGTGGAAAAACTACAACCTAGAAGGAGCCACATGGGAAGTTTTGGGTTTGGTGTGCGTAACAAGTTTCCTTTTCTCTTTTAGGAATTTCGGGACGAAATCCTTATAAGGGAGGGAGATTGTTACGACCCATATCAGGGTTAGTCTATAAATACCTCGAATTACGTGAAACACTTCAATTAGTGTTTTGATCATGTGTTACTAGTTAATAAGGATTATTTCCTACTTCGAGGTCGTAGAAAATCTTGTACTTGAAAGTTTGCAAGAAAAATCAGTTGAATCGGACCTCTGAGGCGATACTTATACCATTTTTAGTTTCCTTGGACCTATAGTGCAATTTTTCCAAATTAGCCTTTTATTTAACCCTTCGTTTTCTCGCTTATCTCCTTCCTTGATTTATTCTGAAGCGGCGCACGCACTGTAGCTGTGCGATTTTTTTTCGCGGCAGCAGGAGGCGAATGGCAGGGCGATTAAGGGCGATCTAGGGCTTGGTAGCCCCTTCTCCTGCATCGCCCACCTCTCCCCTTCTTCTTTCTCCTTCCTTCTTCCCCTTTCCTTGCCCTACCCGTGATCCCAACCACCAGCTAGGGCGGCGCCCCTATAGCTGCGGCCAGCAACATCAGTAGCTGTGCGAAGCAGCAGCTAGTGGTCGCCTTGGGCGTGGCCAGCACCTCAAAACAGTTCCATGGAGTTCGGCCTTAAGGCCCAGGCACAGATCCGCAGCCCTAGCTATGAGCAGCGATCCAACCAACTCCCCCTCTCCTTCTTGTATGTGTGTGGAGCTGCTACTTGCAGCAGGTCCGGCCAGAATCCTTCTTGAGCGCGAGGAGCTGCACCAAGCAGTGCCAACGAGCTCAGCCTAGTGCCTCGAGCATGAATCCACAGCACCTGCCCCTCCCCTCCTTCTCCTTTCTCGTTTCTTGGATGCCCCAAGCTGTTGGACGGTGCCCAAAGCGGCAACAGCAGCCAGGGATGAATGGGCATCCCCATAGCACCTCAAACGGCAGCCTAAACTCTGACTCTGAGGTCCAAGTACGAGTTGCAGCTCCAACAGTGATCGACACCCAACCAAGACGTTCAATTTCAACCTGTACATGTGAGCATGGTACTGTTGGGAAGCTGCTGCAGATTCAAATTGGGCAATTCCAAGGTTGAAGACAACCTCTGGATGCATTTCTAGACGGATCTGGGCGATTCGAATTAGGTGAGTAGTAGTTCATTTAGAAATCATTATTTAACTCAATTTAAATGCTTAATTACTTCTGTATCAGTTAGTATAACTTTTAAACAGTGTAGTACATACAATAGAACATGTTAGATTCATTGGAACCTAAATTGCTTATTTGAATGTTGAAATTAGAGATTCATATCTGAAAATGGTATGGTTTGGGTATGAACCCAGACAATAGGGATTTCTGATAAATTATCAGATGTATGATTTCAAAGTTGATATGAATAAATAAAAATATGCAATAAAACCGTAATTGCATATATCTTTTGACGTTAATATGTGTAAATTTATATTTACATGAAATGGCACATTTCTCTGAATTATTACCAGAAATTCTCAAGTATTGTTATTAAATTGTGTTGTGATAGGTAATTAACTTTTAATTGAGTTAAGTGATGCACAAACCAAGATTAGGGTTAACGTGCACGTTTTTCGAGAATTTTAGAGAATTGACAAATGTTGAGTATGATTCTCGTATGTGAAGTAAATTTATTTAATTCGTGCAATAAGATGTTCAATTGCTTAAATTCGCTATGTATGTGCCAGATTGAAATAAGTTGGGTTATTTATGCATTTCTAATTTGTCTGAATGCATGGTATGAGAATTTCTCAGAAATTACAATGATTTGAAATATATTGCTCTGACAGTTTTAGAATGACAGTGTATTGTGAATTGATCTGAAATCAGTAAATGTGATATTCCTGTTTATATGGTTATATGTTAATCAGTTAATAGACTTAGGTGCCCTAACACCGTAGAACCCCTTTGACAGATCTGCTTCTTAGGGGTGAAACTCGTGTTGCAACATTATCCGTGCAGAGTCATGGAGACACGAGGACAGAGAGGCAGTGTCCAACAACGCGTGCGGAGTCACGGTGGCACTGGAGAAAATAGGGGTTATTCAACATTAATCCATGCGGAGTCAGGGTGGTAACCCAGTGAGACTCTCCGCCTGTGTACTCAGATTAGAGGAGGATTCTAGAGCACTCGGAGTAGTGCATTGAGGCCGGAGAGCTTGTGGTCTTGTGGCAGAGCAGGGCTGGCGTCAGACTTAGCATTTCCCGGGTGTGTCGCTAAGTCTTGTACAGTGGGATCGTAGTTCGCTACGGATCTTTATATGCAGGGTACACTGCATATGATTAGGGCATAATAAAATAAATATGTAATCATATAGGAACACAGTAAATTTAATATGTTAAGATATTTGCACTGCTGTATCAATTCTCTATAATTGTTTATTTGTTTAAATTATCTGATGTTGCATAGAAATGAAATTGTTATCTGCTATGTCATTAGGACTGCCCTGCTTGTACTGTATTTATGTTTATTTCAATTCTATAAAACTGATGAGTTGTTTAGTGATAGCTAAATGAAAGGCTATTCACTGAGCGAGTAGGCTCATACCTCTACTCAAAACATTTTCAGGTCAGCATCAGCATCAGGAATCGGAAAGATCGTTTCATCCTAACGCCTAGTCTATAGAAGGTTTGTAGTTAGTCTAGTTAGAGGTCTCTTAGTCCTTTCCCCTCGGTCCTTGGGACATGGTGTGGGTGAGAGAGAGAGTATGTTTGTGGAATGGGTATAAAGATGTAAATTAACTGTTATGTTTAATTTATGTGGAACAATGTAATATGCTGTAGACTTTCTGTATATTGCTAGTCAGTTTAATAAAAATGCTTCCGCAGTTTGTTTAGTTTCATTTTACAGCATAAATTAGATTATCCTATTAATGTCTTTAAAATGTTTTAAAAGTCATGAGTGGTTGGCTAGTGTGTAATCCCTCCGTCGCGCCCTAATCTCGTGATTAGTGGGTAATGCGAGATCGGGGTGTGACATGCATTGTGGTTGGGATGTTTTCAATAGGTTATTCAATGGAAGTCGGTCAAGGCATGCTCGATCTCTTTGGAAGGTTTGAATAACTATGTATTTGGGAAGAGCATGGGTCTCATCGTGGCTCACCTACTTGCATGGTGGTTGGGTTGTCAATTGTCTTGGATGTTATCAATCACCATCATCGATTGCTTCTATGGAGAAGTGGTTGTAAATCAGTAGTTATTGCATCTATCGTGATACATGATTGTTGAATGTTGGGGCTTGCATTCATGGTGTTTGTTGAAGATGTCGAGCATCATTGGACTAATTGTCCAACTGAAGCCTATTGAGGGTTGAACGATCAAGATTGGTTCATTTGATAGATACGCATGCCATAGGGCATGTTTTGAGGGTGCATGTTGTGAGCAGAGTGTTTTTTGGGTGTTAGAAATGTGAAATTCCATGTCAATATAACGAGATAGAATGTTACTTCTCTAGATTGACTGTTAAACTCCAACAATAGGTTTATTCTAACTAGGGCATGTAGTATTCATTGCACTTAGATAAATCTTTTGCTTATGGGCCTTGATGGCTTACATTGAAATCTCCTATATTTATTCCAATAGTATTATTGTTCCTTCAGATAAATAGAATGACTTTTCTTTGTTAAAATCCCATAAACAACTACAATATAACCAAATAGACATGCAAATTAGTCTAGGAAAGCATATACATTGTGATGATAATCCATTCTTTAGTGTGTTGATTGATGAATATATCTATATAGTCATGATATTGGATAAAAAGTCAGTCACACATGTACCTGTTAGAGAAAAAAAAGTTGTATTAGATAAAACCACCTTGACAATTAAAGATTCAATCCATGTTATGAAAGTCAACTCTAAATTTCAAAGTAGTGTCTATGGTCCTTAGAACTAAAGTCACTAATCACATGTTGTTCTATGTACTTTAGCACTAGCCAACATAACTCTGGATAAGGGTTGGTATACATATAGTGACTATTTAACTGTGACATATTTGTGTTTTTGTGAGTTATGTAGATGGAATGTCTCCCTTATGTTGAAGTGATACATTGGCCACTTAAGTTATGAGACTTTGAAATGCATGGACATGATTGTAAGGAGTGGTTTCCAAGAGACATTTTACTCTTTACTTAATTGAGTAAAGAATACATCCAATCCAAACAAACTAACAATTATGATGGATTAGGTTTATTTTTTATATCTCAAAAGAATAATATACAAGAAACATGAGTACATAGCATCAAAAAAAATTGAACCATTTACATTATCATAGAATATTTTACTTATAGTGTTCTTTTTTGGGAGGGAAGCTAGGAGGATATCTATTCATTTCACCCTCCTCTTGTAAGAAAACACAAAGAATTACAACGATTATCATTTGAATTTGAATTAAATATAGTATTACTACTTCCATTACACATGTCTTTCTCCAAGCAGACCTTGGAAGTGTTTGGAGGTTGAACATACCTAAAACTACCATGCTTGTTTAGATGATGGAACTTGGTCAAGATACCCTTAGTGCTATTGAATCTTGTACTTACTTACTTGATTGCCTAGTCCTTTTTCTCCTTCATTTTATATTGTATATTGTCAATCCATCTTGCATTCTACGTGTAGCAACTCAGGTGCTCCATCACCATATTGGAAGCCATTTTATAGCATATCTTCAGTTTTAAGCAGTATATAAAAAATGTTTAGGTCCTTTGTAGTGCTTGATCAATTGTTATTAGTTTAGCCCACAAAGATGAGCAAGCTCCAGTACTCCAAGAAAAGCCTTCTTTGCATCCACCTCTATTGTCTCTGAGAACCACAGCAGCAACACTATGAGTTTTTGTTCATTGCGGCATCTATGTTCATTTTAAATATACTTGTTGTAGGTTATTACTAGTGTAGTGCCTGAGTTTTTCTTGTGTTCATTGTGCTAATTTTATTCTTGTTCTACCAAGCCTTCCTCGAGTAGTCAATCTCATTCAGGATGAATTGTATCTGATGTTCGATTGGTGTCAGGGTTTTCTCAAAGATGTGGATTTTCCTACATGCCCAGGAATACCAACATGCTATCATGCAGCTACTTTGGGTCACATCCCTTATCAAACCCAATTTGACCCACTTTCTTAGATCTATTATGAAGAAATCATTTGGCATTCTACTATTTAGAACTCCTTTCTAGACCTCTTTCACAAACTTACAATTTTTTATCATGTGAAGACTAGTTTCTTCATGTGCATTACATCTTTTGCAGACATTCTCAGTAGCAAGATACTTCCAAACGCTCCTACTATTGGTCAAAATAGCGTCATGTGTCAAAATCCACTTAAAGAATTTTATCTTGGATGCAACCTTTATTTTCTAGATTTTGTTCCATCCTCCTTCAACCCTTATGACTTTGTGTGTGCGGAAAATATAATATGCAAAACTAGTCTTGTACTTCCCATTGTTAGATGATGTCCATACTCTCATACCATTGACATTAGTGATTGCCCTTTGGATCAATGCTCACAATGTTGCAGACTCTTTGAGCTGGTAACTAGCTTCTTAGAAACCCTTCATCCCATGTACAATCGTTTGTGATTCTGACAACTAGTCGATGGTTTAAGAGGTCCTTAGGGATACTTCTCAACACCACATGTTTGAGTGTTGTGTTCTTCTTGTCATAATTATCACTCTATAATTTTGTAGATATGTCTTGCAAAACCAGAATATAAGAGTGTTTCTGGATAACATCTTTTCCTTATAGTGTTTCCCTTGCCATACATGAAGCATTTGCATGTTTCCCTTCAGTGTGTTGGTAGTATTTGATATTCATGAATTTTCAGTAGATTTAATTTCTTTGAGTAGTTATTTCCCATCTGTTCTTCATAAGTAGGGTGATGTTCCATTATCTCATAGTTCATATTCCCAACCCTCCATCTACCTTTTGCCACTTTCACCTTGTCCCAAGCCACCAAGGACATTGGGTTGAATTTTTGGTTACCTCCCCATAGGAATCTTCTAATACTATTTTCGATGTGATCACATAGGCTCATTGGAATAAAGATTATCTACATTTTGTATGTTAAAATGGTGGTGAGGTTGGACTTCACTAGGAAGTAGTGGTTAGTGAGGGACATGCACATAGCCTCCCTCCCATTTATTCTCGAATGGAATTTGTTCAATATTTCTACATAACTTTTCATCGTCACCCTTGAATGTATGATTGGCACTCCAAGGTATTTGTCTTGAACTCAAAGATGCTATTTTCCTTCCTTCTAGATTGTCATGGGACATTGGAAACATAAAGTATATGTGTCTTCTTAACGAATATGGCATGGCCTGATGATTTATCAAATCTCCAAACGTAGTTCCTTATCGTGCACATCTGTTTGCTTGTATCTTGACTAAATTGAATCAAATCATCTACATAGCACAAATGTGATAATTTGAGTCTATTATGTCCTACACTGATGGGCTTCCATTCACCCATAAGCATGAGATCTTCTATCATCTAGTACAACTATTCAATACACAAGACACATAGTTATGGGGACCATCTCTCACCTTGCTACAACCCTCAACTCGCTTTTAATGAATCAGTATTGTTCCCTTTCCACAATAAAAAAAATAGTTGTAGTAATAGAATTCACTATATATGTGGTGATGTTGTTCAGCAGCTTAAGTTTTGTCAGGGTGTCTATAATGAACTACCATGACAGCTAGTAATTGGATTTGGATAAGTCTACTTTGATGTCCATGCACTTGGCACCAATCTTCTTCTTCATTGTATGTATCATCTCCTGGGATGTTGTACTATTATTTGTTATTCTCCTTCTGGGGACAAAGCTGCTTTAAGCTTGGAACATCCATTTTGGGATATGAGATTTTAGGTTCTCTACCACAACCTTTGAGGTTAGTTTAATATAAATAAGAATTAGTGAGATTGGTATTAGTTTCTTACATGATTCTCTCTTGGGAACCTTTAGAATAAGCACGATAGTAGATTCACAAAGGGCATTACTAGGAGTGCTACCACTTAGTGCTAGCTTCACTATGTTCAAAGGTGAGTTGCCAACTTTCCCCAATTGTGCATAAGAAAAAGGTTGTTAATGTTGTCTAGGTTGGTTGCCTTTTACGGGTTCATACTCTTGAAAATTTTTTATACCTCCTTCTCCTGTGGAACCTCTGTAATGCTTTCCATATACGAAAAGAGTTAGTTTCTTGAACTTCCAGGTATAGATTCTATCTCTGAACCATTTATGCTCTCTGGTTTACATAATAATTTTTGGAAGTGATTATGTACAAATAGTTTGACGTTGGCTTCTTTACTGATCCATGTTTTGTCCTAATCTTTCATCATCGATATAGTGTTAAATATTCTGCATAGTTTGACATAGGCATTGAAAAGTTTTGAATTAAAATCACCCTTTTTGAACAAGTTGATATGGCTCTTCTGTTTCCATTCATCTTCCTCTACTTTGAACACCTTGTCTAGCTCAACTTTCATATTTAATTAGATACGATCAATGATTGGATTGTAGTAGGATGCCAGTTCTTCTCAAGTAGACTTATGTTTCTCAATAGTTGTTCTTTATTCGTCCTTCTATTCTATGAGGTATTTATGGCCCAATAGGTGATCGTGTGCTTAGCGTTGTTTACTGTTTCATTGAAACTGGTCTTATGGTCCCAATGGATATCTAGTAAATCTATAAAGTTTTTATCTTGAAACCATGATTCTTTCATTAATAATCTATGTTGCTTCACTTTCCTCATTGTATATTTAATCAAGAGTGGGAAGTGATGAGATTGTAGACATAGTAAATGTTCCACAATTAGATGTGGATAGCTTTAGATGAATCTGTCATTAGCTACTACTCACTCCAATATCTATTTAATCTTGCCTCATCTAAACATTAATATAGGACTAGAGAAACCCAAATCAAAAAGTCCATCCTCTAGTAATGCCTCTTGGAACACCCTGGCTTCAACATGATTATAGTATATGCTTCTTCTTTATAGGTTGATTAGTAGTGTTAAAATCACCTGGAGCAATATATGGCTTTTTGAAACATGTTCCCATCATTATTAAGTGTTTTCATAATAATCTCCTGCAATTAATGTGTTGGTTTGCATAAACAAATGTGATGAGTGTGTTTTTGTTAATGAATCATGTAACAAACTGTGTGTGGTAGTTAATAATTTCTACTTGACATTTGTGCACCTTCCAACTGATTGCGTACATATCCTCTTGCCTCCACACATAAAGATTTATGGAAGCCTAACTTGTTGATGATTTTGTTTATCCATGGTCGATAATGGAAACTACTTTAGGTTCAAACTAACTTAATTATTCTTTAAGAATAGAACATGTTTTAGATAATGCAATCCTTCTTATGTTCCAACACGTTAAGTCATGTATTGGTTTTGACTTTACTGGAAGATGGGTTATGGAAAGAGATACATGACTTTTGCTACCCTTATTCTCATTTCGATACTCGTATCTTTAGCACATGTGCTTGAACTATGACTCATCTCGTGTCTAATGGTTTCAACCTCCTTTGAGATGTTCATTGGGCTTCTACATATCAGTTCAGGTGGGGGTATATTGTGAATCTTCCCTCCAGCTCCATCTTGGTGCCATTCCCTTTAGACTTACTCCTATTTGAGGTGGGAAGTGTAGCAATTGCCTATTTAATTTCTTTTAAGTGTTCTGGTATACTTTCCTCAACATCTTGCTCGAAATTGACTATGTTGGATGACAAATTTTCTATAGTATCAACATTTATCACTTCCACAACTTCTTCTACCCCAGGATTAACTGCAACATGTGTGTCCTTTGGATGTGCATTTGAATCCATATTATCTTCCTAAATATTTGAGAATCACCCAACACCTTCATGGTATCTTCCTTCATATTCGTCTGGTTAGGGGATTTTTTTTCTTCTTCTAGAATTTTGTACGTGTCTAATTAAAGTTTGGCATGCTTTAGTGTTGTGATGACCTACCCCCTCATGACATTTTGTATCATGGTCCACCTAAATTTCTAGGTTTGAGAAGAGATTATTTAATTATTGTTCTCTTCCCCATTCAATTTTTCCATTGTATCTTCTTCTACTTCCTATCCATTTTTGGGTCTCCCAATTGTTGTATTCTCAATTGTCTCATAAGCCTAATTCCCATTTTGTTTATTTCTTGATTTGGCCTCCTTTTTCACATTATCATGTTGGATTCTACATTTTTTTGAGGTGTGCCCCTCCTTGCCGCAAATGGCACAGGCCCATGGAAATCCTTCATATATCACTTCATAGTCAACTCATTAATTAGGATGGATGGTATAAAAGGTTTCATTATATATACTCCAAAGGTAATCTAAAAACTTGTTTCTAGACTACTCAGTCATATGAGTATCTACTTCTATAAGTTTCGCAAGTTCAATCCTATACATTTACACATAGTTGTTACATACATACGAAGAGGAAGTTTGTAACATCCTCCAAATCCTAAACATATCAATGATCCTTAATTTGAAACCCTAATTTTGCAAATTATAGATTTTATCTATCAAATAGAACGTAATGTGACCTTTATGTCCCAAATATAATGAAATATTCTATTACCCTCGAATTTATGGCTCAACCAACTCATTGAAGAAAGGATAATTCTAGTAATTTTACCTTTTAACAATATATGCATTAAAATAGTGACCTATATGAGTTTAATGAATAAAAGATAATGCAAACCTAAATATATTTGGATAGGGAGATTCTAGACATCCTAACTATCTTGTGGTTCAAATATAGAGTCAATAGGGCTTCATTTGACCTTTCAAATCAATTCAGGAAGCTAGCATTTGATTTTGACAATATATTAATCATATATATTGGATTAACCCAAGGTCCTACATTATTTAATTGTCATGCCTAAGATTTCATTGATTTTTGTCTCTAATTAGGTTTCACCCGCTCATGACTTAAGTTGAGTCACTCCCAGCCATTGGATATCTCATTGGATGGATTTGAACTCATCTCCTACCTTGAGTAGGAGATCGAGAATAGGCGACCCAATCGTGTTTTCTTCTCCAACTATGTTCTCACTCGATTCTCCTTGTTATCCTATGATTCTTGTTCCTTTGAATCCACTAGAGACTCCAAATCAAATAAGGCTTATGTCACCTCCTCTAGCGGCCTATAGATGAAACACCCTTTAGAGATTGCACTCCTCACCTCACCCTAGATTTACATAAGACTCTCTAAACCATAGAATTAATATATATATATATGGTCCAAATGGCCGCCATAGTCAGAGAAACGTTTCTCCTCTCCCAATTTGATTTCTTGTGTTCTGAGTCACCCTAGTGAATCCGATTTTGCTTTGCTAGAAACCTCCTGCTAGTCACAACTTCTCTACCTTCCTCAGAGAAATTAAAGGTTTGGTAAGGATCTACGGACGCTATTCTTTATTTTTCCATCATTCTTTTGCCTCACAATTTCCCCAAGCATTGTATCATGTTACCTTGTTCAGAGACCCCAACGGAGTTCACTGCTTGGGCCATCCAGTGACCTTCTATCTTAGTAGGGTTGTAGCTTTGGCTTCACCTGGTTACAGTGTTTGTTCCCCTACTTTTAAGGGACATTGAATGCCCTAATTCTCGATGATCTCTAAATGAAAATCTGATACTTTGTTTCTCATGATCTGAAGTTAAGAACCATGGTGTTTTTGGCACCACAGGCCCCGAGTCAACACTCATTGTGACAGGCGTAGCATAAGGCACCTTTATGTTGATTCATGTTTGCAAGATCTCGGGGATCAAGGTTTGGACCTCCAACAACAATGCATCATTGCTTGTCCGATGAACAAGATGATCATGAGTTTTTCATGATCTGCCCTTGTGTAGTAGATTTATGTATCTTTCCTTGATGGGTATTTTAGGAATTTGAGTGTGCCTTTCATTATCTACCATACAAGGGGAGTCAATGAGTGTCTTTCACTAGAGTTTCCCAATTGGGTCAAATCAGCTCTGGCCCATGATTTTTGGGATATCCCATGTGGATTTACATTAAATTCTAATTGGCTGGAACTTTGTAAATTCATAGTAAATCAATGGCTTATCAGAGAAAAATTAGTAAAAATAGTTTTGGAAAGGTTTTTCAATGAGGAACACGATTTTTAGGTTTTCAAACCCTAATTCAAGAGTGCCTGACCATGGTTTCCTAGAAGACTCAAATTAGGGTTTAGGATGTACTATGATGATAATTAATAGAAATCATGTAATTTCAGGAACATAGGATTCAATCGAGATTAGGGATACTAAGTTAGGATCTACCTTGCTACATGTAAGCGGGTCATTCTACTATGCATATATATCTTGGATGAATTGCTTGTTATGTATGATTTAGGATTTTGTTTTAAATTTCCAAGTTACTGAATGCAATTAAGATAACAATGATGCCTCTAATTATATTGTTGCTTGTTGTCTGCCATGATCATAAAGTTCTATGCTTATCACTGATGGACATTAGTTTAATGCTATGACCATGTAATGACTAAGAAAATGAAGAAAGACTCATGTAAATCATGTGTTGTTAATGTCAATATTAAGAGGGATAAATCCCATGATGATTATATAATGCACTTAAGTTGTGAATTGTTCCTCTTATGTTATTTTGTCTTTATGGCATTGATGAGCTCTTTGGTGCAACTAAGATGAGCCTTAATCGGCCTGATGAGCACTATGGTGCAATTATTGGATGAGGACAATTTACATTTATGGCAAGATAAGAGTAGTGATGTTAATGTGTAAGATAAGAGAATTCAGTAACTTATTATATGTTTCTCACAATGATGGACCTTTATGGTCGTTATAGGCTTCCTAGCAATGATGGGCTTTTCGAGCATGATGTACCCCACGTGGACAGTGATGAAGAGAACACATATAGTAATGTTTCTTAATTCATTGATGTAATGAATGGCAAAGTGTAATGAAAATAATTAATGTTAAGCCATGTCAAGTTTATTTTAGCTCAGTATATATTCTTATTTTCAATTTCTTATAACATGCATAGTGCCTCTTACTTATAATGTTTCTTTGTTTTGCATGGTCGTGGGATGAGTTGTCCCTAGATCAAGGAGCAAGAGGAAATTGAAGCGAGCCTTCTAGTGAAGCTGACATCAAGGATAATTTAGCTTGGTGGTGTAAAATCCTAATATTTGAGGCCTTGGATAAAATGATCTTCAAGGGAATTATTGGACTACCCATAACACCAAGGTACACCTCCTTTTTTGGGATCCCATCACTAAAGAACACCATAGTTATGCGTGCTCAGCCTGGAGTAGTACTAGGATGGGTGACCAGTCAGGAAGTTGACCTTGGCTTGTGCGTGAGTGAGGAAAAAGCATGTAGTTAAGGCTAGTGGTGGTCTGTAGGGCTAGTTGTCATTCTTAAAAATTTACTAAAGCATTGGTCAATGGGCCCGAGCATTACAAATGGTATCAGAGCCAATTCCCCTCCAGTAGGTGGTGCCCACATCGGCCTTTGGCATGCCAGTCTTTGAGCCATGTGGTCCACACATGTTGGAAAGGGTTATCTGAAATGATGGAGCCGCCCATGCGCTGGTATACATGGGACATTTGGGTCTACAATGAAATGAGGAAAGATTATGGGGCCATATAATTGAGCCTTGATGAGGTCAAGAATCTAAGTGGGGGAGATTGTAAAGTCCCAGGATTTGAGGCCTCAGATAAAATGTCTTAAAAGGAATGATTGGACTACCCATATCACCAAGGTGCACCTCCTTTTCCTGAAGTCTGTCACTAAAGAACTCCATAGTTAAGCGTGCCTAGCTTGGAATAGTAATAGGATGATTGACCAATCAGGATGTTGACCTTGGCTTGCACGTGAGTGAGAACAAAGTGTGCAGTTAAGGCTAGTGGTGATCTATGGGGCTAGTCGTCATTCTTAAAACTCTGCTAGATCCTAGGTCAGTTGGTTGTGATGTTACAAATGGAATTAGAGCCAATTCCCCTCTAGTAGGTGGGGACCACATGGGCAAGTGGCATGACATTCTTGAGTTGTGCAGTCCAAACAAAGTTGGAAAGGACTATCCATGGTGATGTAGCCACCCTTACGTTGGTATTCTGTGATCAGGAGCAGTGTGTCCATGAGCTATTCTGGGTATGCACTGAAATGGGGCAATATTATGAGGCCATATAGTTGATCCTTGATGAGGACATCAAGAGTCTAAGTGGGAAAGATTGTAACATCCCAGTATTTGAGGCCTCAGATAAAATGATAATAAAGGGAATGATTGGACTACCCATATAACCAAGGTGTGCCTCCTTTTTTGAGAGCCCATCACTAAAGAACTCCATAGTTAAGCGTGCTTAGCTTGGAGTAGTACTAGGATGGGTGACAAGTTTGGAAGTTGACCCCAACTTGTGTGTGAGTGAGGACAAAGCGTACCATCTACCACTCTATAGATTATTTAGTGTAGTTTATTTCATGTTTTAGATTTGCCTAGTCTACGTGTATTAGGTTTGAGATCACGATGAGACAATTTATGTTTTCCCTTTCAAAGAACAATGTATGAATCTATATTTTGAGTTAATGCATGGTGTTTCATTTATCTTATTGCTATTGAATATCGTGTTTTGTAATGTTCCTCCAAGATGAGTGACCCATGTTATGGACAACATAGGGTTTGCTTCTGCTGTCATGTATGTGCTCGGAGGGGTGTTATAATATGGTATTAGAGCAATGAGTAGATGGCCACTAAGCATAGGATTCACATTTCTAACCCTAGGTATACTTTGTTTTTCTAGATGGATCCTAAGAAGTCTGACAAGGGAAAGGATAGGGAAGATGGTGCTAGCTCTACTAGTGAGGGAAGTGGACCAATAAGGAACCCTAAAGCAACTCTGGAGGACTTAGTACAACTTCTCACCAATGCCCTAGGATAAGGACAACGTCAAACCAGACACCACGAGCTGACCTTGGTAAACTTCTTGAAGATCAGGCCCAACTCCTTTACTGGAGAAGGAGAGGATGATGTCGCCATCCAGGGAGAGGAATGGATTATGAGCATGGAGTAGTGTTTTTGTGACCTACACTGCCCTCAGCAGTCTAGGGTTCACTTTGCAACCCACATGCTAAAGGGAGAAGCCCGTACATCCCAGTAGAACTTCCTCAATTCAAGAGTAGTTGATACACTTTCACTCACATGGGAAGGATTTATTGAAGCCTTCCAGGAGCACTACATGTATGAAGCCATGATAGAGAAGAAGGAGCTAGACTTTGCCAATCTAGCTTAGGTGGGTGATATGACGGTGACCCAATATGCCATGAAGTTCATGATCTTACAGAAGTACAATTATGATTATGATAAGCGACGCAGGACAAAGAAGTTCATCCGATGACTCAACCCCAACCTAAGATTTTCCCTATCAGGATGAGGCCACAGAACCCTTCAGGTTGCTTTGGATGCAACCCTAGAGTAGGAAGACCACCCCGGAAGGTCCTATAAGAAGCAAGCTCCTCAGAAGAACCACCAAAATCAGCATCAACCTCCCAACAACAAGAGGAAGGTTCCTGAGGTTGAAGCCCCTATTGCCCAAGAGAAAACATAGTGATTGACTTATAAGAGGGTCCATGGAGGGCCATGTAGGTTTGGAAATAGATTATGCTATTATTATGGAGAACTTGGACACATAAAGCCATATTGCCCTAAGATATAGAGGAAGGAAGCCAAGAACTAGAACCCAACTCCTGAGAGATAGGCGAGAATCTTTGCAATGAACATGGAGGAGGAAAATTACCAAGGTATGGTTTATGATCGTCACCTTTAGAGTATGACTTTATCCTTAGACCATATATGTGTACAGTCGTGAGCTTTAGAATAATATGTTATGATGTTATGAGAATATGGACAATTCTAAGGTGGGTAGTGGTCTAAGAAAATTTCAAGGACAAAATTTATTCAAGGTGGTTAGAATTGTAGCATCCTTGAAATCTTAAACCTATCAATGATCCATAATCCAAAGCCCTAATTTTGAAAATTAAAGATTTTATCTGACAAATAGAACATAATGTGACCTTCAAGTCCCAAATATAATGAAATATTCTCTTACCCTCGAATTTTTGGCTCAACCAACTTATTAAAGAAAGGATAATTCCATTAATCTTACCTTTTGATAATATATGCATTAAAATGGTGACCTATATGAGTTTGATTAATAAAATCTAATGAAAACCTAAATCTAATTAGATAGGGATTCTAGACGTCCTAATTAGCTTGTGGTTGAAATTTGAAGTAAATAGGGCTTCATTTGACCATTCAAATCAATTAGGGAAGTTATCATTTGTTTTTGATTAAATATTAATCATATATATGCTGGATTAACCCAAGGTCCCACATTTTTTAATTGTCACTCCTAAGATTTCGTTGATTTTTGTCTCTAATTAGGTGTCACATGCGCTTGACTTAAGTTGAGTCACTCCCAACCATTGGATATCTCATCGGATGACTTTGAACTCGTCTCCTACCTTCACTAGGACACTGAGAAAAGGTGACCCAGCCATGTTTTCTTCTCTGACTACATTCTCACTCGATTCTCCATGTTATCCCATGATTCTTATTCCTTTGAATCTGCTAGAGACTCCTGAATCGAATAAGGCTTATCTCGACACCTCTAACGGTCTATAGATGAAACACCCTTTAGGACTTAGACTCCTCACCTCACCCTAGATTCACAGAAGACTCTCTAAACAATAGAATCTTTATATACGGGGTCCAAACGGCTTCCATAGTCAGAGAAACATTTCTCCTCTCCCAATTTGATAGCTTGTGTTCTAAGTCACCCTGAAGAATCCGGTTTTACTTCACCAATAACCGCCTGCTAGTCATAGCTGCTCCGCCTTCCTCAGAGAAGTTAAAGCTTTGGTAAGGATCTGCGGACCCTATTCTTTCATTTCCCATCAACCTTTTGGCTCACGATTTCCCCAAGCGTTGTATCTTGTTACCTTGTTTAGAGACCCCGTCAGAGTTCACTGCATGGGTCATCTAGTGACCTGCTATCTATGGGGGGTCATAGTTTTGGCTTTGCCTGGTTCCATTGTTTATCCCCTCACTTTTGAGGGCACTTTAACGCCCTGATTCTTGATGATCTTGAAACTAAAATTCGACTCTTTTTCTCACGATCTGATGTTAGGAACCATGGTGTTCTTGGCACCACAAGCCCCGAGTCAACGGTCGTTGTGACTAGCGTAGCTCAAGGGACCTTTTTGTTGATTCACATTTGCAAGATCTCATCACTACTAATCTCAGGGATCAAGGTTTGGACCTCTAACAACAATTCATCACTTCTTATCGGATGAACAAGATGACCATGAGTTTTCCCTGATTTGCCCATGTGCAATAGATTTATGTATCTTTCCCCGATGGGTATTTTAGGAATTTGAGCATGCCTTTCCTTCTCTATCATGAAAGGGGAGTCAGTCAGCATCTTTCTCAGCTAGCAGTACCCGATAGGGCCAGAGCAGCATCGGTCCATGATTTTTGGGATATCCCATGTGGATTTATGTTAAATTTTTATTGACTAGAACTTTGTAAATTCATAGTAAATCAATGTCTTATCAGAAAAATCAGTAAAAATAGGTTTTGGAAAGGTTTTTCAATGAGGAACATTATTTTTAGGTTTTTAAACCCTAATTCGAGAGTTTCCGACAATGGTTTCCTATAAGACTCAAATTAGGGTTTAAGATGCACCAATGATGATAATTAATAGAAATCATGTAATTTCGGGAACATAGGATTTGATCGAGATCAGGGATACTAAGTTAGGATCTCCCTTGCTCCAGGTAAGTGGGTCATTACTCTATGCATATATATCTTGGATGAATTGCTTATTATGTGTGATTTAGGATTATGCTTTAAGTTTCCAAGTTAATGAATGCAATTAAGATAACAACGATGCCTCTGATTATATTGTTTCTTATTGTCTTCCATGATCATAAATTCATATGATTATCATTGATAAACATTAGTTTAATGCTATGACCATGTAATGACTAAGAAATTGAATAAAGACTCATGTAAATCATGTAATGTTAATGTCAAGATTAAGAGGGAGAAATCCCATGATGATTAAGATAATGTACTTAAGTTGGGAATTGTTCTTCTTTATGTGTTGTTGTATTTATGGCATTGACATGCACTTCAATGCAACTAAGATGAGCCTAAACAACCTCATGATCACTCTGGTGAAATTATTAGATGAGGACAATTTAAATTGATGGCAAAACAAGAACAATGATATTAATGTTTTAGATAAGAGAATTAAGTAAATGATTATATGTTTCTTGCAATGATGGACCTTTATAGTCATTATGGGCTTCCTAGAAATGATGGGCTTTCCGAGCATGGTGTGCCCCACATGGGCAGTGATGAAGAGATCACATATATTAATTTACTTAATTCATTGATGTAATGAAGGCTAAAGTGTAATAAATATTCTCAATGTTAATTCATGTCAAGTTTATTTCAGTTCAAGTGTATATGCTTATTTTTCAGTTCTTATAACATGCATAGTGTTTCTTACTTACATTGTTGCTTTGTTTAACATGGTCGTGGGATGAGTTGTCCCTAGATCAAGGAGCAAGAGGGAATTGAAAATAGCCTTCAAGTGTAGCTAACATCAAGGAGACTTTAGCTTGGTGGGGTGCCATCTACCACTCCATCGATTATCTAGTCTAGTTTATTTCATGTTTTAGATTTGCCTAGTATACATGTATTAGGTTTGAGATGATGAGATAATTTATGTTTTCCCTTTAAAAGAACAATGTATGAATCTATATTCTGAGTTAATGCATGGTATTTCATTTATCTTATTGCTATTGAATATCATGTTTTTTAATGTTCCTCCAAGCTGAGTGACCCATGTTATGGACAAGATAGGGTTTGATTCCACTATCAAGTATGTGGTTGGAGGAGAGTCACAAAGTTTTAGGATACTAGCATACAAAATGATCACTTCTGGGAACTCCATGTTTATCTTGAATGTGGGATACCAAATCCATACCAAGACATTGTGTCCAAAAATTTTCCATGGGCCCTTGTGAGAGCTATCTTGTAATCTTTTTTTTTGTTTTGGAAATAGGTAAATAGTATTTCCAAAAAGGGTGTAGTCAAGCTACCCCTGAAACCCATACACAAGTGATTAAGAAACTTTACAGAAAGCAACTCAACACAAAAACCAAACTAGGGTGTAACTCTATAAAATACCCTAGTAAGCTCTTGAAACTATGGAGCAACCATTTTTAAGGCCTTTTTAACTCTTACAACATTTCTAATATCTCTACAAAACTTTTGCATTAAGACCATTTCAGTAGATCTTATCCCACTGTGCGTTCTTATATTCCTTTCCTCCCATATATTGTAAAAGAATAGGGTTATGCAAATCCCTGCAAACCCTCTCACATATACAGGGCTATTGGAGGTGCCAATCTGGGTTATGATCTCCTGTAGATCCAGTGGTGTGTTTTTTCCCCACCCATTCTTCAGGCAGATGGTCCCTCAAACCAGCTTGGAGTAGCTTTAGCTACCAAAAAGGTGATCGTGTGTTTCCTCCTCCCTGTTGCAAAGGAAGTAGGTATTGTCGACTTGTAGTCCCCACCTACACATACGGTCCTTTGTAGTGAGCTTCTTTAGAATGGCTTTATAGGTGGTCGTGCTCCATTTAGGAACATAGTATATGCTCCAACGAGTCTTGAACCAGTAAACTTGCTCGCCCTCCACCTTGTTGATCCATGGTGTGTAATCTTGTTGACATGAGAGTTGTACAAGGAAATGTATAAAATCACATTTATACATGTGGAAGTGTCTTATTATTCGCCATAGTATCTTTATTCAATCTCACAATTTCATGTAGGCTATCTCAGATCCAAACATCCAGACTACCACTATGTACTTCCAAGGATTCATAAGAACATCCTCCGCTTCCGGTATAATTGATGGGGTTTTCGTCCCATCAATCTCACTCAATGTTAGGTATTTAACAGATAGACCATCTTCAAATAACTTCTCTAGGAAGAAGTCATTTCTTCTTGTGCCTTATTCTCCAGATACCACTTTGTTGAATGACATCGGTGTTTCCTACGTCATCTTCCCTTAAGAAGGTGGATGATTGTGTTAGAGTCTGTAGTCATTGATGTCTCTTTTAGTGATGTCCCATTTGTTGTTTCATTTTCTTGTGCAACATGTTGAGTCTAGCACCGATATGATGATACACCCTCATCCTGTACACCTCTCATCCCTGAAAAAGTGAAATCCAATCTAATCTTTGGTATGGAGAAATGGGCCACATGGGTTTATGTTGTATCAGCGGCTGGCGCTCACACATTTTCCTTGTGTCCCTCAACATTATGTGTGCCATCATCTTAATTAGCCATTACTCAGGATGATTTTTTGTTTGGATAATGGCCTCTTACATCAATTTTTTATTTGCAACCAATGTCTATGTCACTAAGTTAGGAGTCATTTCTTTGATAGAAACCTATGTCTATTTACTTAGTTATCAGTTTTTTAAACAACCGAGGACTATGTACCACTTAATACCACCAGCAAATTTTTTCCCCCTTTGTGGTTTCATTGTTCACTGCTGCTCCATTTTTTCTTAGCTCTGGCAATTCCAACCTACACTCTTGCTCCTACTCCTGCTCCAGCTACCGCCTATTGCCACTACTGCCACCGCTGCTGACTCTAGTCCCGACCTCCCTCAACTACTGTGTTGTTGTTGCGTGTTTCCGTTGTTGTCGTCGTGCTTATCCACTGAGTTTGACCTAGGAATCCAAGGCAGAGCCACCTCACCACCACATGAATCCACCACCTCCTCTCCTCTTCTACTTGTTGTGCTACTAGTGGATGCAAGCAACGACCAGTAGCTTCAAGTTCACAGCCACCACCACCATGCAGAACCACCTTCACCACCAGTCGGTTTGCTTTGACCAAACCTGAAGGATCCTCAACCAACTATCAAATGGTACCCCCTCGCCTCTTTTGATCAAATTTGATAAATTAGTAAATTGAATAAGATGAAGAGATAATATATGGAGTATACACGTTAGTACATATTCCCTAATTGTTGCATCTACTAATAAGTCAAATTAATACGTAAATACATATATGCATGACCTTACCATGTGTTGGTTATCTAATTAGGTAGGATTCCTAAATGATGAACTAAAATCTAGGGTTTTTTATGGGAATCTTGTTTTTACTATGACTTTATGATACATATGAGATGATGAATCCCGCTAATGTACTCCATGATCATGCTTAGAGAATCTTAGTAAACACTAGTGACATAGCTATCTATTAAGTTTCAAAACTAGTATGAATTGAGTGGCCAATTATCTTGTGTTGTCTCCAATAATGTGTACCTTATAGATTGTTATTTATATACAACGTTGCATGATTAATGTTGGGGTTATTAATAACCTGAATCTTATGAGAACCATGTTGTCTAATGAGAAAATGAATACTTGATGCCAGAAGATATTTTAAGATTTAGAATTACACGGAATAGATATGAATTGTAAACCTTAATTTTAGACATATATATCTATTGATCTAGAAACCAGTCTAAGATCTACTCATTAGGAGTAAATTTTGGATTGTCCCTGATTTAGGACTGTTCTTGAATACATAATCTCACTTAGGATGTAAGTGTATAATGTATATTCACAGTACTACAGAAAATAATTTTTACAACCGGAGAAACACAACAGTTCTGCTAATTGTGTTGTAGTTAGCATATTTATCACAACAAGTCTATTTGCATATTGTAGTATACATGATATTAAAATGGATGCAAAATTATATAATAGATTGTAATATCACAACATACTCAAACATGTTGTAAAAGACCTTAATTACACAATATATTGTGACTTGTTGTAATAATCACACATGATAACATATTATAATAGACCATCATTATACAACATAGACTAACTTGTTGTAATATATCATAGTCACACAACATGTGTTCACCTATTGTAATAGGTATATGTAATAGACCACAATAACACAACATGTTGAAACTCATTGTTATATACCAAGATCACACAAAGGACTCCGACCTGTTGTTACATACAATAATTATTACACAACATGTTGGGACCCGTTGTAATAGCCACACATGATAAATCATTGTAATAGACAACCACTACACAACACAGATTAACTCATTTTAATATATCATAATCACACAACATGAGTTTGCCTATTGTTATAGTTACATGTTATATTTGACTAAACTCACACAAGCTATATACCAATATCATACAACAGACTCTGACTTATTGCATAAGTACTTGTGTGGCTTTAGATAAATACAACATTCTCTTAGTTATCTATTGATATTATTAAAATTTATTTGTTGATTAAATTTAAAAATGCTCTGCATTGACTTTGTCTGCAATTGGCACGGTGAGTATACCCTTTCCTTCCCTTATTTTTGACCGGCGTGATAAATACGTTCTTTCCACTACAACAAAATTAAACACTAGCGTCAAAAAGTCACAACAACATAAATTTTCGGTCGTAATTGATATACTAATAATGGTAAGTTTTTTATTTGACGCCATTGACAACATGGTTAATTACTACAATTTTTTTATACCATCCTTGATACTATCATGATTCTATCGTTAAATCCTCATAAATTTTTAATACATAGAGAATAGGACTGTATATGGGTTCGGATATATCCGCATGTCCACAAAACCATACCTTTTATAACCCCTTACGGGTCCAAAGTTTAATACCCACCCACAGACCCGCACACTGGTGGACCCAAAATTAAGTGGGTCTAATAGTGAGTACAACTATACCTGTATCCGTTAGAACTGTATATAAGGAGCCGAATATGTACCCATCCAAAACTCCCGCCCCGATCCCCCCAATTTCTCCCCAAATCTAGTATAACCGCCTGAAAATATCCCGATTTAGCGCTAATAACCGCTTGGAACACCTTTACCTTCCGCACTAAACAGACGCTTCACGAACACATTCACATTCTATTTAGGTCTTGGTTGGCAATATTATTTCCCTCCCGCAACCCTAACTACAACGCCGTCTATATAAGCGAGGAGTTGTTTCATCCACATACATTCCTCGTACAGCAATACCTCCCATGTAACCCCAGTCTTGGAACACGGCCAATAATTCAACAGCTTGCACAAGCAACTTGGCGTCATCAGGGCAGAAAACATTCGGATTCCTAGAGATGGCACCATAGATCAAGATGAATCGTATCCTTATATCGAAGCTATGGCGCTACTGATTTGGATTGGGGATGTGCCTAGAAGGAGCACGGCCAGCAACAAACATGGGGTAAACTAATATATTAAACCTCAGGCCATCGTGCACAATCAATTGCGTCAGGACCATATTATTTCTGATATTTAGTATTCTTCTTTGTTACTCGTAGTTGATTCCTTTTTTGTAAACAATGGAGGGAAGGCCAATATATTATCGAAATAAATATTAATACAACACATCACCACTAGTAGTTTTAATTCTCATATATTAGTTTTGACCATGGCTTGCTCTTAACGATTGTCTTTATGTACTTGTTAGATGGATGTTGTACACAATAAGGTACGTAAGTCACACAATCAGGCAAAAATATATTTTGATCCACTTTCTTTAGCTTGGCAAACAACACGATTCTCTACCAACAAGACACCCATCGCCATGTTATTTTGGTGTTGTGCATGTTTTCTAAAGCTACAAGCACCTTCTATATTTCTCTTTCTTTTTGGCAGGAAATAAGGGGGCATGGTTAACTCATATAGAAAAACATACGTGTATTTAGAAAAGTACTCGTCTTCACAATTTTTAATGAAAGTTTTTGCAAAGGTTCACAATACTTACTTTAATTCCACTTATAAGATATTATATATATTAAAATTGTATTAATATGTGTTCATTCTCTTTTGGTAGTAATAAAAGTTCTATCTCATAGAACGGCACTTGTCTACATCATGAACACTTATGTTTTTTCCTATCTTGACAACAACAACAACATACATTGAAGGCATTGAGTAGTAGTACGAAGGTACACACATCATTTGACTGATAATTTATTTTCAATGTTTTCTTTAGTATGTATGTTAAGAATTTGGACTAGATAAAAAATAGCAAACTTATGATTTATCTTTGTCTTTTTAGACAGGACACCTCCATCTTAACATCATGTTTGTTATCTTTATATCGAACTTGCTTTTTTCATGATAATAAATGTTATATTTCTCTCTCTTTTTGGCATGATATAATGGGCATGGTTGACTCATATGGAAAAAGATGCATCTTGTTAGAAAATAACATCTATCAAAAAAAATTATCAAAGTTTTTGCAAAGTTTCACAATACTTACTTTGATTCCTACTTGGAAGATATCATAAAATAAATTAAGATTGTGTTAATACGTGTTCCTTCTATGTTGTTCCTAGTAAGAGTTTAATCTCATAGAAGGGCATTGCGAGCACTTATGCCTTTTCCTAGCTTGACAACAACAACATACATTGAAGGCATTTGATAGTAACACGGAGGCCATACCATTTGGAAACTATTATTTTTTAATGCTTGTTTTAGTATGTGTGTTAAGAGTTTGGAATAACACATTTGTGACTTATCTATGTCTTTTCATATTGGACACCCTCATCTTAAAATCATGTTTGATGTCTTTATATCGAGCTTGCTTTTCTTGAAAAAATAAATGATATATTTCTCTCTCTTTTTGGCAGGATATAAGAGGGCATGGTTGACTCATATGGAGAAAGATGCATCTTGTTAGAAATGTATCTACAAATTTATAATGGAAGTTTTTGCAATGGTTAATAATACTTACTTTGGTTTCCACTTGTAAGATATTAAATAAAAAAAAATGGAATTAACATGTTTTTCTTCTATGTTGGTCCTAATAAGAGTTCTATCTCATAGAAGGGAACTCATCCACATTGTGTGCCCTTATGCCTTTTCCTATCTTGATAACAACAACATAAATTTAAGGCATTTGGTAGTAATACAAAGACACACACATCATTTGAAAAATAATTTATTTTCAGTGTTTTTTAGTATGTATGTTAAGAATTTGGACTATATAAAAATAACACATTTATGACTTATTTGTTGCTTTTTTATATAAGATGCCTCCATCTTAAAATCAAGTTTGAAGTCTCTATATCAAGTTTTCTTTTTCATAACAAAATAAATGTCATATGTCTCTCTTTTTGACAAGATATAAGGGGGCATGGCTTATTTATATGGAAAAAGATGCATCTAGTTAGAAAACTACATGTATCTATAATTTTTTGTGAAAGTTTTTGCAATGGATCAAAATACTTACTTTGGTTTTCACTTGTTAGATATTACATAATATAAATTAAAATTGTATTAATATGTTTTCCTTCTCATTTGGTCCTTATAAGAGTTATGTCTCATAGTTGGGAAATCATCTACATTGCATGAAGTTATGACTTTTCCTAGCTTGACAACAACAATATAAATTGAAGGCATTGGTTAGCAATACAAAGGTAAACATGTCATTTGACAAATAATTTATTTTCAATATTTTTTTAATATGTATGCTAAGAATTTGGACTAGATAAAAAATAACACATTATGACTTATCTATGTCTTTTGATATTGGACACCTCCATCTTAAAATCATGTTTGATGTCTTTATATAAAGCTTGATTTTGTATTAACATTAGCTAACAACGTTGTTATTTACAATTAAATTCAGTAGAATATGTTTACAACCCCATCAATATTAAATTTGGCCTTCTGATGTCTACTGTCCATTGTATAGTGAAGACGTTCTTTTAAAAATCACCAAGGCTGATGGATGACATCTAATGGAGAAAGCATGTGTTTTACTAACATATGCAGAGTTGGTAGGAGGATCCACAAAAAATAACAATTTATACCCTTCATATTATAAATAGATAACTCTAATAAATTTTACCAATTTTATTTGGTTTATCTTATATTCATTTTATGGTGTGTCTAAAGAAGCCAAACAACATAGATTGTGGGTATTGTGTGATGAAGTATATGAGAGACTTCATTGAGGTGAGAGTTAGAAATATATTTGAAAATGTAAGCTACTTCTTATATTCTTTTAGTTTGTTCAAATTTTTAAGTACATTGGATAATTTACAATATGCTGATATCTTTTGACATATGATTATAGTATTATTCAAAGTATTTTGGCCATTTCTTCAACCAAGAATAGACCAATTAGGTCCAAAACATGTGGGTAATGTGTGTTCTTGACGACGCACCAGACTTTCTAACATGAGTAGAAGACGTTTGTTCTTTAGCATAGACCAATTTGTGAAACCTTTGTAGTTAATTTTTAGTTTGATTCTAGAGTGTGTGCCTACTTTTTGTATTATTGAATATTTACATGGATCATTGATTATTTATTAAATTTTCTGCAAGCTTTTTGCAAGGTTTGTTAAAATTTTTGTTAAATTATGTGCTTGTTTAGGAAATTTTAAAACTAATATTTCATATTTATCATAAATTGTTTTCAATATAGTTGATTGATCAATCAAATTGGTTCAACAATTGTCAAACTCTAATCAAATACAATAGTTAATGATATGTCGTGAAAGGTGTAATATTACAACAAACAACACATGTTGTGTAAATCACCCCTATTACAATAGGTGTGTATAGCACACACAATCCTATTACAATGGATATTTTTAGTAAACTACAACATGCACCACCTGTTGTATAAAATATATATATTAACAAGCACATCACATTTTGTAGAAACACTCCTATTACAACGGGTATATTTCTTGAAAGACAACATGCTTAAACTGTTGTATAAACATATATATTACAACATGGTCACCATATGTTATAAAAGACACCCCTATTACAACATGTGTGTTTAGTAAAAGACAACATGCCTTAACTTTTGAATAAGTATATATATTACAATGGGCGCACCACATGTTGTACAAAATACCCCTATTACAAAGGGTTATTCAGTGAAAGACAACATGCTTCAACAGTTGTATAAAATACATGTATTACAATATGTGCAACACCAGTTTTATAAAGCACCTTCCATAAGACTATGCGATCTAATACAACGATTAACACTTGTTGTAAAATGGAAAAATGAATTGTTGTAAAAAGCATTTTCTGTAATAGTGTCAGTTTTCAAGATGTTTTTCAGCACTTCCCTATTTGTTCTACAAGTACATATGTTGGTAGACATTTTCCCATCTACATCGGTGTACTTAGAGAACTATGAGGAAATGCTGCCAAAATTTTCTCAAAAATCAAATACACATTATACACTTGCTAGTGAGATTAAGTGTTTAAGAGTGGGATAGGTGGTACACACATTCATTATTAAACCCTAATTTTTAAACCATAAACCCTAATTTGTAAACCCTTATTCCTGAATCCTAAATGATAAATCCTAATTTGTAATTCCTAAACCCTAATATGTAAACCCTAAACCCTAAGACTTGTTTTCTCTTTATTTATAGAATGGATATATCATAGATGTCCATTCCAAATCACTGCACCCCATAGTTTAATACTGGTCTTGATTAGTTTGTAAGATTTGCAGAGGAACACAGGAAACGACCTGGAGATAAATTCTATTGTCCATGTAGGTGTTGCAGTAACAACTTGAAAGTTGACATTATTCACAAAGTCAAAATTCATGTAATGTGCAACGGGAATTTACAGGGCTATACAAAATGGTACTAGCATGGAGAGATTCTACCCATGAAATTCACAAATGTCGATAGCAGTACTTGTGTTGAAGAAGAAATTGTCATCGATGATGTAGATGTGAACAAATGGATTCCGATAGACATGGTTTATGCAATGCTAGATAGTTCTGGGGTAGAGAACACCGATCCACCTTCCTTATTTAGAGACATTGTGCATGATGTTGAAAGACCGTTATACATAGGTTGTACTAAGTTTACGTAGTTGAGTGTTGTGTTGAGATTGTATACTCTGAAGGCTAACAACAGATGGAGTGACAAAAGCTTCATGTCATTGTTGTTTTTGTTGAAAGAAACTCTTCCTGAGGGCAATGAGCTTCTGATCTCAACATACGAGTTAAAAAAAATGTGATGTCCCACACCACAACAAGTGAGATTACTCAAAACCAAATGTGGAATTAACAAAAAAAACTAAAATTAAAACCATTTTGCGTAAAGAACCAACATCAGAAAACTTGTTACATAAAGATGCATTACTTGCATGATGTATTATCACTAATACATAAAAGCCTTTTAGTGTCGGTTATTTAAGCTCTTTGGTGTCGATTTCAAAGTGACACCCAAGTGGGCACCGCTAAAGGGGGACACCTTCGGCGTCGATTTCCAACCGACGCCACAACGTTTTCCGTCACCGAAAACACGCCAGCAAAAGGACTATAGGTGTCGGTTGTTTAGTAAAAACTGACACCCAAACTCTTCCTGCCACCGAAAACGCACCAGCAAAGAGACTATAGGCGTCAGTTGTTTACTAAATAACCGACGCCAAAACTCTTCCCGCCACTAAAAACACGCCAGCAAAGGGATTATAGACGTCAGTTTTTTAAAAGAAACAGACGCCACATATGATGAAAAAACGCCAGTTTTAACATTAACCAACGTCATATCCCCTGACAACACGGTCAAATAGACGTCAGTTTTAAGTGTAAAATCATCGTGGTATGTCTTTGGTGTCAGTTTTCTTCAAATAACTGACGCCTATGTTTTGATTTTTTTTCTTATCAGTTTGCAGACCTGATGTGGCTGGTCGCAGGATGAGAACCTATAGTTCAGTGGAACTAAACTGTAGGTTTACGACATCCATTGATATTAGCCAACAACATGCCACAAACCTACAAAATTAACATGATGGACAATATTATATATATGTGATTCACACTCATGTATAAGAACATTTAATTCATATTATTTTTTCATCACACACGTGTAGAAACCAGTAGCAACCTGCAGTTCCATTTATTTCATCTCTTTTCACATTCAGACACATATAGAAACATTCATGTATTGATGATTTTCACACACATATGGCAATTCATAAAAATTCATTCACATTCACACAAAATTAATTATGAGAACAAAGTTATTCTTTATTCATCATTGTCATCATTGTCAACAAAATTATATTTAAAAATTCCCACTCTTTGTAGGGCTTTTGCCCAATCTTCTCTTACATCATCTAATTCATCTCTCGTATAGGGAGCATGTACATCGAAATTCTTTGCAACTATTTTGAAGTCCTCAGTTTTAAAGACCTACAAAGAGAATGACATATATACATAATTATAATAATATATAATAAGATTCATATATTTCATATTATCTAGCGAGACTATGTGTAATACTTGTTGTATGTTATCGATTTTCAATATGGCATGTTTGATGATTAGGTCCATAATTCACATCACATAGTAGGCACATTGCCCAGCCGTTGTCTTGTGTAGCACACTATAAATTGAAACATACAATATATTCAAAAATAAAAATAAGCACAGTTCACATAAATAATATATACATTGGAGTCAGGAAATTACTTTCACATTCTCCCAAATGAGTGTCAGATTTTTTTTCCTGGGGACCTTTCCTCTAGCTTTTTTGTACTCTTGTAAAGCCCTATATATGTTAATGTCACACATTAAATTGCATAATTAAATAGTAATGCAGTAACAGATGTTAACAGATATAAAAACATAAAATATTTCTCATGAGAATAATGGCCTTTTAATTGCATGTCAATATAATACATCCAATTCACTCCCTGTAGGATCTAGATAATAGACGGTGAATGTCTTGGGGACAATAACTAATAACTCCCAATGCTTAGCACTACAGGTAAGAAAGTAGAAAATTAATAACTCAATATCCACAATAAAAATGTAATTTTCTTAAGTCCAAATTACAAGCAAAGTAAACTTACTCGACATTGAAAGGAGCTATTATTACCGTCTTATTATTTTTACCAAAATATTCAAAAGCAACACAGCAATATGAAGTAACTGAATACGGGTCTGTATCTACAAGACTAATCAAAGATGGAACCAAAAATCCCACATGGGAAAACCCAAAATCTGTACATGTCTTGTGTAAGTGGCTACAAAACATGTATTACGTATGCATTAATATATAAGAAACCAGATTGTCGTATATAAAACAAGGCATATGGATGTATAAACCAGATTGTCATATGCATTAATCTCACCATATCCACAGCTCTATCATAGATGTGTTCAACCATTCATAACTAAACAACTCCAAAATATCTTGTATAAATATGTTGTTTCCGAATGTTTGACCTGCATTAATACGTATCCAGAACTTCTATTACGTATGCATTAATATGTATTCTAAACTTGTATAAATAGATTGTTATCATATGATTTACCGGCAGCATTCTCCAGAATAGTAACATTTATAGGGCAATTTGGATTATGTTCACCGATCCATACTGCCACACTCCTAGAATTAGGACCTATCGAGGCGTGTAGGTCCCCAGGAAGCCAACTTGGTAGTCGAGGAGGTGGAGGCCGATATGTAGCGGGTCTCATCTTTTTGACCTGTATATATCATTTCATATCAATTGACTCATATATATATACACACTAACAAATTAAAGTAATGAAAATTTATCATACAATATCAGTATAGAGGACATCCGCTTCGGGCCACAGTATCAATCCGCCTACTACCTCACCAAGTGTTTCAGCATTTGGGTGTGCACGAGGCAGTGCAAGATTCGTCCAGCCCGGGAGTATATGTATCAGGCTCACACGTACCATGCCATCTGGTACCGGACTCCCATGAAACATGCACCCTTTAAGGGGTGGGTAAGCCGATTCCTCTGTAACGATATATCCTTCACTTTTTAGTCAGCATAGCTTCAACCCCTACAAATTTACGTAAATAATGTTATATGCATATATACACAAACATATCATCTTAAAAAGACTAGATATTATATATGCCATAAAAATACTTACATAGGACGTGCTAGGTTGTGGGTCTATAGGATTACTCCCAACCTCTACAGTACGAGTAGTAGGAGAAGAGAGGTCTGCCACAGGTACTGTCTGAGTGGCAGTCTGAGATGCCTGCCACTTGTTAATTGCTTCATGGAGTCTTTTATCAAGTACTTCCTCTACTCTCCTATCAATTAAGGAATCTACCTATACATGGATAAAAGAAATGCTAGTTTCTGATTATTGAATTCCCTTTCGCAATAACGTTCTAAAATAAGAATAAGTTACCTCATCTTGTGAAAGTCCCGCTTTTGGGACACGTTTGCGCTGGGATGGCCCAAAGAACGCTTTGATGCCCACACCAGCACATGCACCCCTTTCACATCCAGGATGCTCTGGGTTACCCAAAGCAACTGTCAGTTCATCCCTTGTGCCCTAAGGGATGAACTTGCCTTCCTTCCTTTGCTCATGCAGCTCCCGCTAATCACCATCAACAAAAATTTGTAAGTAAACATAATAATAATCAATATCGATAGATTGCTCTAAGAGTTTATTTTTACCATTTTTGCAGCTGCCTCAGCGGTTGCGGGCTTCGGTATCTCGCCCTTCTTGTTTTACCTCCCAGCTATCCACATAGCATGGCGAGGTAGAGGTGAGGGAGCAGCAGTAGAGGACTCGGTAGTCTCCTGAGTAGCAGTAGGCTGAGTAGAATCAGCCTGTAGTCTTTGGCGAATGCCGACATATCCTCTTGGACCCATTGTGTGGTCGTGCACATTCAGTGCACGCCTTGCTCATTGAGCATCGCTGATAGCCTAGTTAGTTAACACATTGATTTGGTTAGTAACACTAAAGGTTAATCTTGAATAGGTGAATACATAAAAACGTATATTAATTAAATTGGGAGTGTCACTTAATACCTTTAATTCATCTGTTTTTCTTTGGGTAACAAACTCCTCCCAGTCTTTGGGGTCCAAGTAGTTCCATTTTTGTGTGGCTTCCTTCTTCCTATATTTATTTTTCAAAGAGAATACAAACAAAATTTATTAGTGTAGAGTTAGTGAAATACTGATCAATGTCTAGAATTGGAATCAATCAAGAACCTATTCTCAACATCATGTATGTAATCTTGGGTGAGATTGGTCCTATAGTTCCTTAGGACCCTCCCACAATGTTGCATCACACATTTACGATGCAGCTTTTCATCCAGATCAAATATGCTCTACAAATTAAATAGAATTGCTATTAACTAGTATCCTAAAATTAGTAATTTACACAAATAGAGTTACAAATGATAATAACTCACACATAGTTCCTTCCATATGTGGTCTTTCTTCCCCTTAGGAACGTTATGCCATGATTCTAGGATAGGACTGCATTGACTGCAAGTAAGAACCCCAAGATATGAAACAAATGAGTTGTGGTTCACTCCATATGGATTTCCTGCCTGATCGAAATCCACAGCCAATTTGGGTCCATTGCCCCTTTGATGTATTAACTTGTTCATCATTGTGATGCCCCTCACTTTCTCAATTTTCTTTTGTTTCTCATCAAGTGTTGTAACAACTTTAGGGGTTACATCACCAGCCTAAAATTTGATAAAAAAAACACTTACATGATATAATTATAAATGAACATATAGATAGAAACCTTAGGGATATATTCATAATTAAAATTAACTAACATTGTCAGGTAGCGCAATCACGTCCTCACCCTCACGGTGATCATCAGCACAGTCATCATGGGAATGCTCATCCATCTGAAAGTTCACATTCAAATTATAAATTTCACAATGTAAAGTAACACTAATTGTAAAGTTCACATTATAAAGTACACATTCACATTGTAAAGTAATTCACATTGGAAAGTTCACATTCACATTGTAAAGTTCACATTCACATTGTAAAGTAATTCACATTGTAAAGTCCACATTCACATTGTAAAGTTCACATTCAGAAAAATAAAACATAATAAAAATATAAACATCCATGCCTCTAATATTGTGATCTTTTATCAATTAACAATCCTTCATTATGATCCCCGTGAACATACAAGTCATTGTGATCCTCAGCTTCTATGTTTGGTGGTGTTGGCAACCGAACTGAGAATGGACTGGAGTCATCATACTTATTATAGTACTCTTCTTCATCTATAGGATCTTCAATGAACTGTCTTTTACCATGAAGAACAACCAACCATTTATCATTTGCAGGATCATCGATATAAAATACTTGTTTCTCCTGTGATGCCAATATGAATGGTTCACCCTTCTTGCCAATCTTTTCAAAGTTCACTAATGTGAAACCCAATTCATCCACTATAACTCCTTTGTTGTTGTCAACCCAATTACATTTAAAGACCAAAATTCTGAAATCTACATAGTCAAACTCCCATATGTCTTCAATGACACCGTAATATGACATTTTAGCTTCACGTGGACTTTTATCCTTTGCACTTGCAAAAAACAATGAAGACGCTTGAAGGGTGACCCCGCTGTTTTGGACGACACTCTTATCATCTTGACGCTTTGTGTAATATGAGAAACCATTTATGTCAAACCCTTCATAAGACATAACATTCAATTTTGGTTTAAAGGTGAGGCATTTGATGGTTTCAGTAAGATTATCTGGTGTTTGAGATAGTTGATGTAAGACTTTATCTTCAAACCACTTAATAAATGTCTTGTTATGCTCTCTAGCAAGCCACATTGAATTGGATTGAGGATATTGTCTCTTGATGAAATTGGTATGTTCCTCGATATAAACACTCACTTCATCGATGTTGTGTAAAATATACGCTCCAACTGCTCACGGCTGATTACTTTCACCTGTGATCCCAAAACTCCTTTGCCAAAATGCTCCTCAATATTCTTATCATTCACGGAAGCGTCATTACCACTCAAAAAGTCATTGCAAAAATCCATAACCTCTCTCACCACATAACCCTCAATAATACTCCCTTCAGGCCGATAACGGTTTCGAACATCACCTTTAAAAATGCTCATGTATCGTTCAAAGGGATACATCCAATGCCAGAAAACTAGTCCCATCATTTTCACTTCCCTAGTCTAGTGGACAACAAGATGTACCATGATATCAAAGAACGACGGAAGAAAATACATCTCAAGCTGACATAGGGTAACAACCACTTCTCTTTGTAAATTATCGAGAGTATCAGGGTCAATAACTTTGCTGCACAGACTATTGAAAAAGAAACAAAGTTTGGTGATTGCAAACCTTACATGCTTCGGCAATATAGATCTAATTGCCACAGACAATATTTGTTGCATTAGAGTGTGACAATCATGAGATTTAAGACCTATCAACTTCAGATCTTTCATTAATACCAATGTACGGATGTTGGATGAGTAACCCTGTGGCACCTTAACATTTACCAAGCATTCACAAAACTATTTCTTCTCCTTTCTAGACAACGTGTAACAAGCGGGAGGTAAGTATGTTCTCCGATCACTACTAACTACTTCTGTTAATTTTGTCGTTATTCCCATTTCATGTAGGTCCATTCTGGATTTTATCCCATCTTTAGTCTTACCTGGTATATTCAAGAGAGTATTGATGACGCTATCACATACATTTTTCTCAACGTGCATGACATCGATACAATGCATGACTGTCAAAGAACTCCAATAAGGAAGATCCAAAAATATTGACTTCTTCTTGAATAAAGACTTGTCACTCCTTGTGGACATCGTATATTGTGATCTCTTACCAAATTCATTGGCGATGTCTTTCACTCTTTCATAAACATCCTCCCCTGATATAGGTTTAGGTGCACTACGTTCCTCATTCCGTCCATTGAATGCTTTGCGCAACCTACAATACAGATGAAATTTTGGAAGAAACCTTTGATGAGCAAGATATACAGTCTTGCTGTCGTGTTTTAGTCGTATTGAATCAGTGCTCTCTTCACATATAGGACACGCTTTGGATCCTTTGACACTATATCCAGACAAATTCCCATATGCTGGAAAGTCATTCATAGTGCAAAGCAACATAGCGTGCAAACAAAATGTCTCTCTTCGTGAAGCATCATAGGTCATCACACCTTCACCCCCGAGCTTCTTCAAGTCATCAATCATAGGTTCAAGATAAACATTGATATCATTTCTAGGTTGTTTAGGGCCCGATATCAAAGACGACATCATAATATACTTATTTTTCATACACAACCAGGGAGGAAGATTGTATATAACAAGCATAACTGGCCAAGTGCTATGTTGGTTTCTCAATGTCCCGTACAGATTAATCCCATCTGTACAAAGCCCATGTCTTAGATTCATGTCCTCTTCACCGAATTCAGGGTACAATAAATCAATCTGCTTCCACTGTGGGGAATCAGACGCATGTCGTAGGATCCCATCATTATTTTTCTTAACATCTGCATACCACCTCAAATTCTTCACATCTATAGTATTGGAAAATTAGCGTTGAAACTGTGGTATTATTGGTAGATACTACATCACCTTCGCGGGAGAACTAGTTTTGGACTCCCCCGAAGTCGTCAATTTATACCTTTATGCACCACATTTCGGACAATCTTTCAAATCCACATAGTCCTTTTGAAATAATACACAATCATTCTTGCATGTGTGTATCTTCTTGGCCTCCATTCCCATTGGGCACAACAATTTTTTTAACCGGTACGTTGAGATCGGCAGCTCGTTTCCTTCAGGAAGAATTTCTTTCAACAAAGACAACAATGACGTGAAGCTTTTGTTGCTCCATCGATTGTTTGCTTTCAGTTTATACAATCTCAACACAGCACTAAGCTTCGCAAACTTACAACCCGTGTATAACGGTATCTCAGCATCATGGACAATGTTTCTAAACATGGGAGGTGGACCAGTTTTGGTGTGCTCTACCCCACAACTATCCAGCATCGCATCAACGATGTCTACTAGAACTGATTCGTTCACATCTACATCATCGAAGGCAATTTCTTCTTCCACACAAGCACTACTATCGACATCCACTAGTTTTGGGTTTGAAATCTCTCCATGCTAGTGCCATTCTGTATAGCCTTGTACAATCCCATTGCACATGACATGACTTCTGATTTCGTCACCAGTATTGACTTTCAAGTTGTTACCGCAATGCCTACATGGACAGTAGAACCTATCTCCAGGTTGTTTCCTATGTTCCTCAGCAAATCTAATAAACTGATTAAGACCAGAAATAAACTCTAGGGTGCAACGATTGTGAATGGACATCCATTATCTATCCATTCTATGATCAAAGAGAAAATAAGTATATATTACAACAAGATTAGGGTCTAGGGTAAATAGATTAGAGTTTATGGTTAAAACTTTAGGGTTTATACATGTGATGTCATTCTTATATATAATAAATGTGTACCACCTATCCCATTCTTGAACACCTAGTCTCACTAGTAAGTGTATAATGTGTATTGGGTTTTCAAGAAAATTTTGACAGCATTTCCCCGCTGTTCTCCAAGTACATATGTACTTAGAGAACAAACGGGGAAATGCTACCGTAATTTTCTTGAAAACCAAATACACATTATACACTTACATCCTAAGTGAGATTAGGTGTTCAAGAACAGTCCCAAACTGAGGACTATCCAAGATTTACTCCTAATGAGTAAATCTTGGATGGGTTTCTAGGCCAACATAATATAACACCAGTCCCTTGTTCACAACCTCATTCAACACACAATTTTCTTATAAAAACACTTGTGGACAGCCATAACAACATATCAATGCTTCCTAAATTAGTGTAAATATAGATTCATACATTATTCTTTGAAAGAGATTACTTATAATGTAAATTGTCTCATCTTTGAAATAAAATCTAATGCATGAAAGGTAGAAAAGCAACAGAAAGATCTCATGTTTCAGCATTAAAAGAGTAAAGAGCAGAAAACTTTCTACATTTATATGTCATGTCCCCTAATACCCACTTCATCTACTTGGGATCCATACCTAGTTCACTCTGTCACACCATAGAACGTTATTTTCTAGGGATACAAATAGCAGGCAAGAAGACAAGTCCCTAAGAAGGGACTGAATCTGTCGGTTCCAGGTTGTTGTTTTGTAACGAGACAAATCAAAAATCAAGAAAAGCAAACATAAGGAGTAGGGTGAAGGTTCCAAAGTAACATGTTCCTCACCTTTCGACAAGAAGAATGGCCAGGCAGACAAGCTCCTCTCCACCTTGCAAAAGTTGAAGATCCTTTATGATTCCAGTGGCTCAACCCAAGTTGCCTCTTGTCCCTTGACTAGCTGCCGGCACCGCAGCTACTAGTCAGTGGTAATGGCACTGAGGTGGGTGGCGAGCAGAGAGGGTGGCAAGCAGAGAGGTACCCTGCGCAGCTGCAGCTATTGGTGGTGCCGAGGTGGGCGATGAATAGAAAGGGCGGGCGATCAAGCTAGGGCGGCGGGCGGCCTGGAGCGTAGCGGCTGGAGGACCAGCAAGCGGCGGCGGTGGAGGTGAGCGGCGGCACAGGAGCGGTGAGCAGAGGAATCGTCAGTGGAGCTTAAACCCTCAAAATTGAGATGAATGAAACAGAGAAAGGGGAAGAGTCGGGCTCGCGCGGGTGCTATTAAGTTAACATTAGGTGTCGGTTATTAAATAAAACCGACACATAAAACTAAAGGTGTCAGTTCTACATAAAACTAAAGGTGTCAGTTCTACAGAAAAACTGACACTTATTCTCAATGATAGTCGTCGGTTCTAACTAGAAAAAAACTGACTTCTATCTGTATATGCCGATTAAAAAAATTGTTCTCAGTTAATAACCATAGTCGTCAGTTTATATCAAAAACCAATGCTCAAAGGGTGTGAAAAATTTCCCACGGACAGCGCGGGAAAACCCATAAGCGTCAGTCACTGTTGTAAAACCGACGACCAAAATGTGGCCAATTTCAATCTCACGAATAACCTTTAGTCATTGGTTTATTAGTTAATAACCAACGCCATATGTTACATTTTGGAGGTAATTTTTTTCGCTGGAAATTTTGGATTTGGCGGTTAATTTTAGGCGTCGCTTTGTTATTAAGGAATAGACACTAAATAAAAGTGATACCCATGTCTGGTCACCCTTCACATATTGATGTCGGTTTATTTAATAAACCGATGCTTTATTGTTTAGGTGTCGGTGTATTTATACAACTGACGCCTTTAAAAGTGACGTTATAAGCCATTTCTGTAGTAGTGTATGTACCATAAAGCATCATCCATACAACATTATCTGAAAGCATTCTCATCATATATGATATATGTTCCACTTATATATAAATGAACATCTACCAACTATATACAATTAAGGGCACACTAGCCAAAAACTCGCATCCATATCATAACCACAGAACACACTAAACTATCCCCAAGACCTGAGTGTACAAGGATGACTCTAGGACTCTAGCACCAAATGATTTACAAGAAGCACACCCAACCTTATCATCTATTATCCTTCTTGTTGTTTCTCTACCTGAGTTGCACAATCTCTACCTCCTCGTGCACATCCACCTAAAAGATGTGGAGAACCCACAGGGTGAGATCCATATCTCAGCAGGAGCTATAACTCTACCAACTCTATTATTACACAAATATAGCAATTGAAGAATAGAAGTGAAGCTACAGTTATGATAAGAAGATTAAACTAATGACATAAATGAGGCAGTTACTATCATATAAATAGCTTAGGTAACTATAAATGAGTAGTAGAACATCTTATCATTTTACAAGGAATATGAAGAACACATATATTAACTCGCAAGTATACTATACAAAAGCAAGGCAAGGCTTCATCCAATGTTTCATATTTGATCCTAAGAACATATGCTACACAGCTAATTAGGTATTTTATTATGCCCTGAGGAGATGAGGTATACCACTCAAACTCCAACTAACCACTACTAAGTCGAAATCAATGCTATACAAGGTCTATGTAAGAGACAAAATCCAAAACCTCTCCGCACCTCCAAATCAGCCCATGAGTAACACTGTAGTAACTTCACATATGAGTCATTTGCAAAACTGTCTATCATGCCTTGGTATATAGGAACAACACTAGTGAAACTAAGCTACAACCCAAAGTCCCACACCTAATAGGGTATGGCCCACAACATATCCAATGAAAGTATATACTAAGTCACAGCACTGAGTTATGACCCGTAGTCGCACTCTTGTTAGGGTATGTCCCATAGCCAATCCTATAAACATGTATACTCAACAGTATACGACTCTGAGCTTCCACTAAGGGAGGACTCGTTTCACCATCTAGCACTAAGACTGACACTAGAATGGGTATATGACACAAGGAACCTACATGATTACAGTTCCACTTGATTAATTATGCCAATTAAGTGTCTTTTAGCATTAACTAAGTTGTGATGTATAAAACATAGGCAAATACTGCAAAAGAAAGGGCATAGTACAATATCAGGAGATCAATAACATTTGGAACACATCCTGTCACATTATCACATTTACCATGTGATATCAATCCCTCAACTTATCGTTGGGAATAATATCTCAACTAAGCAATATGCCTCTCCCAGGTCATAGGACCCATTCACATCATCCCTATATCATAATGTCTCAACATGCCTCATAAAGGCTTATTCAACCTATCTCACATCATACTCATCATAGTGCACACTAACTATGATATCCCATTACATTTCACGTGGAAGGTTAGGGATTTATAATCAAGAAATAGAAAGAATCATAACATAGTAACCAAACTAAGAGAGAAATGAATGCATCATACATTATCATATTAGGTTTAGAGTTTCACATTATGGCCGAATAGGATTTTGTATCATACAATCATCACCAAACTACATGTATATTGTTTCCCACTTTCTTGGATAATATAAAACTTAAGCATCAAGTTTAGAGTCACGCATTATGCTATCCAAAAAATACTATATATGTATCATCATGTATTCATATGCATATGTGCCAATCATGTGTATTCATGTATAGGTGTTAACCCACATCACTCATTTAATATCCCTGACCTGGATTATGGCTTGACACTAGAAGTTTTGCTTAAGCAAGTTAGTTAAAATTTTGTTCTAATCTTTTGAAAAGTAATTAAGATTCTTTTTTTTAGTTTGAGCTTATTTGCAAACTATTTGTGTATTATATGATGGTCTGAGTGTAAAGTGAAATTTACCCAAGATGAGGGGTTATATTGCAAAATGTCACATGTTGAATGTACCCTAAGTGTTCTAACATCATAATAGGCAAAATGATGCTAAGTGGTGGCTTGTGAAAAGACTAAATTTTAAGTGAGAAACTTGTGTGAATAATGCTAAGTGCTTTGTGCATCAATTGTGGAACGAATTGTAAATTATATAAAAATGTAGGATTTATGTGTAAATTACCTCTTCTAGATGATCCCTACTCCTTTTTAGTATCATCTAGAGGAGAGAGAAAGAAGGAGATGCCATGTTGGAATCAACTTTAATGGATGATATTCTTGGAGATGAAAAACTATGAATAAAGTGTAGTTATAGCCTTTGTATTAGTCATATCGAGTTGAGGACTTGATATAGGAGTCCCTTTAAGCCAAAGAGCCATAGATGGAGTCTCCTATCGGTTTGTTGACCCTTGGCTTTTCCCATGATGGGTTAGACATTCAAGGAAGTCATATATATCTACTTGCAACTTTTCCTTGGAAAAGATTGTGTTGAATATAATAAAAAGGTGAGTGGAAGTAACTTGCCCTAGAAGATAACCAAAAGGGGCTTGACCCTTATCCTTTGCATTTTCCTTGAGATTTTATTTTGCATGGCAAGATAAAGATGGTATGCATGAAAATACATGTGTCAATCCATGCATGTATATGTGGCACTTAGTAGCTTAAGCTAATGACACCTCTGACACTCTTTTTCATAAATGCCAAGTATAAATACTCTTCTCCTCACCTATTAGTAGAATTTTCAAAATCTCATTATCATCCTTCTCTTTGATATCGTGCATACCACTCTAGAATCATGCATGTGTGAAGGAGTGTTGAGTAGTAGAGTTTGGTATCCTCCATAGAGAGGGATATTGGCCAAGCAAGGTCAAAGCAACCTAGCAAGGTGATATCGTCCATAAGGAGGGAAGATATCATGCAAAATCTAAGGAGCTCAAGTCTTGGATCTTAAAGAAGCTCATCTTCAACCTTGAAGATGTGAATATTTGAAGCTTGAAGCTTGGAAGTTGCTTTAGAGGTGGGTTATATAACTTAAACCCAACTATGTTATTATTCACTTTCAATATTGTTGAACTTGTTGATTACTTTTAATTTTGAATTCCTTTGATCAAATTGATATTACTTTGAATTCCCATAAGTTGTTAGGACTGTTATCCATAATTTAGAATAGCAAGACAAAGGTCTTGAGGTTGATGATGATGACATCATCATGGTACAACCCAATATGGGGTTGAAGTACCTTAAAATCTGATATGGAACCCAAGATGGGGGTTAACCCGATATAGAACTGGGTAATACCTCATGAACGATATGATGCCTACCTTATGAACGATATGGGAGGTACCTACTTGTACCTTATACACAATACAAGGTTAAGATTTTATCTTTACACGATATGGTACCCCTAACCGATATGAAGATTAAAACCCTAGATGAAAAAATGGAAACTGA
Source organism: Alisma plantago-aquatica (assembly GCA_963693085.1). Taxonomy (NCBI): domain Eukaryota; kingdom Viridiplantae; phylum Streptophyta; class Magnoliopsida; order Alismatales; family Alismataceae; genus Alisma; species Alisma plantago-aquatica. The sequence goes on along the minus strand of OY856409.1, from coordinate 1,957,758,132 downwards.
TATACCTTTGAAATCTAATGTCTTTGAAACCTGATATACCCCCATTACATTGTGATGGGTTGAAGAGCAACTTGATACCCAGCTAGATTATTCAATTATATAATACAACTGATACTTAGAAAGGAATGAAGGAATGTGAGAATAATGGTTTGCCCGATATACTAACTCGGTATGTTAGCCAATATGTTAAACACGATATGAAGACCCAATATAGGAACCCGATATGAGGATCCAACATGGTGACCCGATATGGAATGATGCATGGAATACTAAAAATGATACCATCATGAGCTACATACCCCATGCACAATATGGTGCACACTTTGTGCATGATATGGTAGTAAGTACACCCCTATACCCGATCTGAAGTCAAGCATCTAGCTTATAGACGATATGAGGATAACCTGAACTAAGTGATAGCTAACCCGAGATGGTTACACGATATGGTATTAAGGGATACACCCTAAACACGATATGAAGATGTGGTTTCATCACATGACCGATATGGATACAAGATAGGTTGTAAAGGTTGTACCTTAAACACAATAGGATAGCATATATACACCATGATGTCTGATATGGTAAGTATGCTTGAATCCAATGTATTTAACTAAGTGATATATGTTGTATGTTAAATGCAACATTAATATGTAATGAGTTTAATCCAATTTAATGATGATGATCTAATGGATCTTAAGAGGAAAGGTAAGTAATCAACATCCTAGTAAGGATAAGAGAGAAATTTTTATTAACAATATAATGAGTATATATTGGTACTCCTAGAATGAATGGAGTATAAATTAGGGATCAATCCCATATGATGTAATATTGAAACCTTAATTGGTTAATAAAGGTAGATTGTAACCCTATGAATGGATGATGATATGAATTGAAACCCTAATCGGTTACTAAAGGGAAACCCTAATCCCAATTAATGGGAAGAATATGTTTCTTTTGCATAGCATGGTTATGACATGTATGTGATATTGTTGTTAGCATAAAATACTAACCATGTAGGTATCATGAGGTAATACATAAGTAAGAGCTATGATGTTTATATGATACAGATTCAATGAGCTATGTGAACTATGTGAATTAATACCTTGGTCTGATGACCTAGAGGTAATGGTTACCTACTAAGTGGTGATAGTACTCAGTGATTAATTAAGGGTTTGAATACCCAAGCATGATGATGATAAGAGATTGAGATCCTACATGTTATATGTGTTCCAAAGAATCATGAAAGTAATTGATAAAAATATTACACGTTTCTTTGTGGCATCTGATATAATTTTTTCTTACAAATTGATTGATGCTAAAAGATACCGTAATGCACTTAATTAATCAAGTTAAATGTTATCATGTAGTTGCCCAGACCATAGATCCATTCATTGTTAGGATTTGTCGAATGGTGAAATGAGTTTAACTCGGTATGCATATTTTTGACTATGTAATCATTATACAGGGGTGCTCAGTGGACTCCCCAAACTAAATAGGGGTGCTTAGTGGACTCCCCAACTACACCAGGTTGCTCAATGGACTTCTTGATGCAACTAAAATAGGTTGCTCAGTGGTCTTCCTAATGAAAAATAAACCGGGAAAGCTCAGTGGTCTTCTCCCGAAGAGAGTACATTCTACGGTTGTAACTCTATAGAAAAAAAGTCACTATACCCCGACATAGCTAATAGCAGTTGACACAAGATGTCCTGCCAGTTATCTCGTACTGACCGAGATTGGTGAGGTCTTGATTGCAGGCTCTTCCACTGACCTTGTATGGTATTGATTTTGACTTACTAATGGTCAGTTGGAGCATGAGCGATATACCTCATCTCCTCTGGGAATAAGAGTGAATGTGAATCTGTAATCATCTATGTAGCATATTTGCTTAAGGATCAAATACGGAAAACATTGGTTGATGCCTTATTACTTTTATACATCTTAGTAGATAGATGTTATACATATTCTTCCTATTCCTAATAAAGCAAATAGATGAATTATAACTCTGTTATCAATGTCATTGTTTTATATTGAAAATAAGCCTAATAATTGCATAAATATATCCTCTATTCAGTTTTTATACTATTTCCTATGATAATAATATTATTGGAAGAGAGTTATATCTCTCGCTGGGACAATAGTCTCACCTTGTGTGATACAAAAAATTTAGGTGGACGCGGTCGAGGGAGTAGAAAATGGACTGTAGAGGAAGGACCACATTAGCAGGGACAACAATATTAGCTCAGGTTGAGTATATTGTCTGTCATGTCTTGTAGATAGAAGTCATATGTGTTATCTCTATACTCTTAGGTCCTTGGGAGATAGTTCTTAGTGTTTTTACAAATGACTTGAGATTTCAGTTTAAATACCTCGAGGTTTTAAGTTGTTGTTGTATATATTTGAGTAGAGCAACTGGTACTTATTATCCTTGAGATGAGACGGTACAATGTATGTACGATATGAACCACATGTATATATAAAGTTTTGGTTCTTTTTGTAAGAGTTTCCTGGAATAGGATCTATGTGCAAAATGGTCTTAATTCTTAGTGATTTCTGTTAATTCTGCTTCTTATGGTTATTCTGCAATTATTACTGGTGGTGACTTGATTTGTAATCGAGTCGTCACAAAGTTTTGGTATCAGAGCCTAAGGTTCGCTAAGTCTATAGAGACATATGATTACGTTTGTTGAGTTTGTTCTAGTATCCTCCAGTATATCTTATAAGTGAATTCTCCTCATATAGGAGGAAGTGTAAAATTGAAAAATGACTGAAGCGCATGAAAAAGACGTTGTTGAGAGCAGTGTTGTTGCACCAAGGGGTGGTGTAATTAAGGGACCAGGCTAGAAAAGAAGCAGTACTTGAGAATCCCCAACTTGACCCAGCTGTGCTAGAAAACCCAGCCTTTCATGCTCATTTTTGGCAAATCATGAATACAATGATGCATATGACAGACCAGATACCAGCACCAGCCCCTAGGGTACCAGTTCCCAGTGAGGGACATGGATCTGGTAAGACCTTTGAGTTGTTGTGTCGGGTAGGAGCCACTAAATATGTTGGCACAACTGACCCAGCAGACGCAGATTCATGGCTTACCGAGATAGAGAAAGCCTTTAGGATCCTTGATATTCCTGAAGCTGATAAGTTTAAGCACGTTGTGTACCTTCTGAAAGGAAGAGCTGGCCATTGGTGGGCCATTGAGGAAGAGAAAAGACATGGTGTTGAGGTCAGATGGTAGGAATTTTGACGATAATTTGTCAATAGATACTTTCTTAAGACTTATCTAGATGAGAAGATCTCACAGTTTGAGCAGATTAGACATGGATCGATGAAGGTTAGCGAGTATGAAGCTAAGTTTATGGAGCTTCTGCAGTTTTGTCCGCACATGACTACTACAAATGAGGAGAGAATTCAGCATTTTGAGAAGAGTCTGAACGCTGAGTTAACCACACCTACATCTGCTCTAGAGAATAGAGAGAGGTTTGCCACCTTTTTGGAGTCAGTTAGGCGGATAGAGAGGTATGTGATTGAGATATGAGAGGCAAACAATAGAAAAGTACATGCACAGTTTCAGGGTCAGAGGTTTGGTAGTTTTAAGAAACCAATGTTTACTGCACTAGTAGAACCACAGAGGTTTAGTGCTGAGACATAGTGGATGTCCAACAGAGGTAGAGGTCATAATTTTCCACCAAGTGGCACCCATAGCTCAGCATTGATGTCAGTGACAGGACCACAAGGTCACAATGGGAGGACAGAGTCTGCTACAGGTGTAGGCAGACAGGACATGTGATAAAAGGATTGTACAGTTAGAGACGTGGAAGTAACCCAACCACCAAGGAAGAGCCAACAAGGATCATAGAGACAACAGTTCAGCAGTGGCACATAAGGACATGGACAAGCATCCCAAGTAGGATCATCTGCACCAGCCAACAGGGCATAAGGTCGGCAATAGGCAACAATGAGATTCTATGCTATGAATCGGCTGGATGTAGTGGTTAATCCATGAGTTGTAATAGGTCAGATGGAATTGTTTCATTCTGATATGTCTTCATCTCATTTTGTATCTATTTTGATTGACCTAGATGGTACACATTCCTTTATAACTTGAGAAGTGATTCATGACTGAAATATAACTGTCATTCCTAGACTCTATTAGTCGGATTTGTAGTGTTGTAGGAGGTATGCTCTCCCTGTGTTCTTTCTTTCGCAGAACACAACATTTAGGTGGATCTTATACCACTTAAAATGCACGGGTTTGATGTAATTCTCGAGATGGATACCCTAGAGGAGTATAAGGTTGTGTTGGATTGTGGTTCCAAGCAATCTATGTTTACGCACGGTGATAAAACATGGGTCTTTAAGGGGGACAGAAAGATTCTTCCAACCTATCTAGTGTCAGCAATGGTAGCTGAGAGACTGATGCAACAAGGATGCTTCACATTCTTGGCACATGCGGTAGACACCAAAGCAGAGAGTCCTAGTCTTTGTAAAGTTCCTATTGTCATGGAATTCGAGGATGTGTTTCCCAAGGAATTTCTAGATGTTCCTCCACCCTGAGAGATTGATTTCGAGATTAATCTAATTCCAGGTACACAACCCATAGCCCAAACACCTTATAGGATGGTGCCATCAGAGATGGAAGAACTCAAGAAATAGTTACAAGAGTTTCTTGAGAAAGGTTTCATTGACCGAGTACTTCGCCTTGGGGTGCTCCAGTTCTTTTTGTTAAATAGAAAGATGGGTCTATGAGACTATGCATAGATTATAGATAACTTAACAAGGTGACTATTAAGAACAAATATCCTATGCCAAGGATAGATGATCTGTTTGACCAATTGTGTGGTGAAACAATGTTCTCTAAGATAGATCTAAGACCAGGATACCATCATTTATGTATCAAGGAGAGTGACATACCTAAGTCAACCTTTAGGATGAGTTATGGTCATTATGAGTTTGAAGTTATGTCGTTTGGACTAACTAATGCACTAGTTGCATTCATGGAGTTGATGAATATAATCTTTCGGCCATTCCTTGATCAATTTGTAGTGGTTTTCATAGACGACATCCTGATATAAAATAGAGATGGTCAACAACAAGAAGAACACAATTGTCAAGCTTTGACTTTGTTGAGACAACACAAGTTATATGCTAAGTTTAGCTAATGTGAATTTTGTTTGTCAGAAGTATCTTTTCTTGGACACAATATATCTGCTTCAGGTATTCATGTTGATCCAAAGAAAGTAGAGTATGTTGTGGAGTGGGAACAACCCAAGACACCGACTGAGGTTTTTAGTTTCCTAGGTTTGGCAGGTCACTATAGAAGGTTTGTCAATGACTTCAGTTTTGTAGCATTACCCCTAACTAGGTTGACCAAGAAAGGAGTTCATTTTGTCTAGAATAACAAATGTCAGGATTCTTTCCAGTTGTTGAAAGAAAGATTGAATAGTGCACCTGTGTTAGTTCTACCTGAGCAGGGAAAGGGATACGTTGTTTTCTGTGATGCTTCTAAGAATGGTCTAGGTTGGGTGTTGATGTAGAGGGATCATGTAGTTTCTCTTGCTTCCCGACATCTCAAGAAACACGAGGAGAATTATCCGACGCATGATCCAGAATTAGCTGTAGTGGTTCATGCATTGAAAATCTGGAGACATTATCTCTATGGAGAAATGTGTCAGATTTTCATAGATCATAAAAACTTAAAATACATTTTCTTACAACATGAGCTGAATATGAGACAATGTCACTGGATGGAATTAATCATGGACTATGATTGTACAATTCATTATCATCCAGAGAAGGCCAATGTAGTGGCAGCTGCACTTAGTAGAAAATCCTTGTCTCCACCCACAAACAAAGCACAATTGAATTCTTTAGTGTGCAATTTGCATGATATGCTTGTCTCTTTGAGACAAATGAATGTGCAGTTAGAAGTATCTTTGTTAGCAGGATTGTTAGCTAAGATGTTTGTGAAACCTACTCTAAAAGAACATATCAAAGAGGCACAACAAGATGATACTGTGATTCAACAGATTAGGTCAGAATTGGGCAGTGAGAAATGGGATGGTTTCTATGAGTCAGAGGATGGGATAGTCTATTACCATGGTAGGATGGTAGTTCATGATTGCAATAACTTAAGAAAGTTAGTTATGGAGGAGGCTCACTCATCCATGTATGCAATGCATCCAAGAGGCACTAAAATGTATCATAACTTACAAGATATATATTGGTGGCCCGGTTTGAAGAAAGATGTAGCTGAGTTTGTTATGAAGTGTCTGGTGTGTCAGTAGCTTAAAGTAAAACACCAGAAGCCTATAGGAACATTGCATCCCCTACCTATACCTCACTGGAAATGGGATCACGTGACGATGGACTTTGTGGTTGGTCTACCCAGAACAGCCAAAAGTCATGATTCCATTTGGGTGATACTTGATAGGTTGACTAAGACAACACATTTTCTTCCTATCAAAACAGCCTATACTGCTGAGAAGCTTGCACATATTTACATAGATGAGATAGTGCAGTTGCACAGAGTTCCAGCTATGATTGTATCTAATAGAGGTCATCAGTTTATAAGCCATTTTTGGGAGAGACTACATAAAGCCCTGGGTACACAGTTGAAGTTTAGTACATCTTTTCACCCTTAGACAGATGGATAGTCTGAAAGGACTATACATACTTTGGAGGACTTTCTTAGAGCATGTGTTCTTCAGTAGGTGTGAAGTTGGGACTTACATTTGAGCTTAATAGATTTTTCCTATAACAATAGTTATCAGACTGGTATTGGTATGGAACAATATGAAGCACTATATGGTAGACATTGTAGATCTCCATTATGTTGGTTTGAAATAGGAGAGTACCAACTTATGGGTCCTGAGTTAGTACAACAAACAACTAAAAAGATCAAAGTGATATAACAACAGTTGAAAGATGTACAAGATAGATAGAAATCTTATGCTAATATACATCATAGACCTTTAGAATTCCAAGTGGGAGATAGAGTATATCTCAAGGTCTCTCCTTGGAAGGGTATTATCATATTTGGGAAGAAGAGTAAGTAGCTCCTAGATTTATGGGACCTTACCCAATGACAACATGGATTGGAAAGGTGGCTTATAGGTTGGAATTGCCACCTAAGCTACATAGACTACATCTAGTGTTGCATGTGTCTATGCTGAGAAAGTGTCATCCTGATATAGAGATGGTGTTACAACATGTAGAGGTTGAATTGAATGAAGATATATCCTCTGTGGAAGGTCCAATGATGATTCTTGATAGAAGATTCAAGAAGTTAAAGAAGAAAGACATAGTTCTTATGAAAGTTCTCTGGCATCACCATGGCATTGAAGAAGCCACTTGGGAACTAGATGAAGAAATGAGGAGGAAGTACCCTTCTCTTTTCTCTTGAGATTTTGGGGACGAAATCCTTTTTAGGGGTTGATGATTGTAACATCCCTGGCCTGGGTTATGGCTTAACCCAAGAATTTTTTCTTAAGTAAGTTATTTATAAATGTTTTCTAATATTTTGAAAAGTATTTAAGATTCTTTGTGAAGTTTATTTTTTTTAAAGTTTGAGCTTATTTGCAAACTATTTGTGTATTATATGATGGTCTGAGTGTAAAGTGAAATTTACCCAAGATGAGGGGTTATATTGCAAAATGTCACATGTTGAATGTACCCTAAGTGTTCTAACATCATAAGAGGGAGAATGATTCTAAGTGGTGGCTTGTAAAAATCCTAAATTCTAAGTGAGAAACTTGTGTGAATAATGCTAAGTCCTTTGTGCATCAATTGTGGTACAAATTGTAAAGTATCTAAAAATGTAGGATTGATGTGTAAATTACCTCTTCTAGAGTGTCCCTACTCCTTTCTAGTATTATATAAAGGAGATAGAAAGAAGGAGACACCATGTTGGAATCATCTTTAAGGGATGATATTCTTGGTGATGAAAAGACTAAGAATGAAGTGTACTTATAGCCTTTGTATGAGTCATATCGAGTTGAGGACTTGATATAGGAGTCCCTATCAGACAAAGAGCCATAGAAGGAGTCTCGTATTGGTTTGTCGACCCTTGGCTTTTCCCATGATGGGTTAGACACTCAAGGAAGTCATACATATCGACTTGCAACTTTTCCTTGGAAAAGATTGTGTTGAATATAATAAAAAGGTGAGTGGAAGTAACTTGCCCTAGAAGATAACCAAAAGGGACTCGACCCTTATCCTTTGCATTTTCCTTGAGCTTTTATTTTACATGGAAAGATAAAGATGGGATGCATGCAAATACACGTGTCAATCCATGCATGGCTATGTGGCACTTAATAGCTTAAGCTAATGACACCTCTTACACTCTTTTTCATAAACCCCAAGTATAAATACTCCTCTCTTCACCTATTAATAGAATTTTCAAAATCTTATTATCATCCTTCTCTTTGATATCGTGCATACCACTCTAGCATCGTGCATGTGTGAAGTAGTGTCGAGTAGTAGAGTTTGGTATCGGCCATAGAGAGGGATATCGTCCAAGCAAGGTCAAAGCAACCTAGCAAGGTGATATCGGCCATAAGGAGGGAAGATATCGTGAAAAATCTAAGAAGCTCAAGTCTTGGATCTTAGAGAAGCTCATCTTCAACCTTGGGGATGTGAAGAGTTGAAGCTTGAAGCTAGGAAGTTGCTTTAGAGGTGGGTTATATAACTTAAACCCAACTATGTTACTATGCACTTTCAATATTGTTGAACTTGTTGATTACTTTTGATTTTGAATTCCTTTGATCAAATCTATGTTCCTTTGAGTTACAAAAAGTTGTTAGGACTGTTGTCTATAATTTAGAATAGAACGACAAAGGTCTTGAGGATGATGATGATGACATCGTCATGGTACAATCCGATATGGGGTTGAAGTACCTTAAAATCCGATATGGAACCCATGATGGTGGTTAACCCGAAATAGAACTAGGTAATACCTCATGAACGATATGAGGCCTACCTTATGAACAATATGGGAGGTACCTACTTGTACCTTATACACGATACAAGGTTATGATTTTATCTTTGCATGATATGGTACCCCTAACCGATATGAAGATTAAAACCCAAGATGAAAAAGTGGAAATCGATATACCTTTGACATCTGATATGTCTTTGAAACCTGATATACCCCCATTACTTTGGGATGGGTTGAAGAGAAACTAGATACCCAGCTTGATTATTCAATTATATAATACAACTAATTCTTAGAAAGGAATGAAGGAATGTGAGAATAATGGTTTTCTCGATATACTAACTCGATATGTTAACCAATATGTTAAACACGATATGAAGACCCAATATAGGAACTCGATATGAGGATCCAACATGGTGACCCGATATGGCATGGTACATGGACTACTAAAAACGATACCATCATGAGGTACATACCCCATGCATGATATGGCAGTAAGTACACCCCTATACCTGATATGAAGTCAAGCATCTAGCTTATACACGATATGAGGATAACTTGAACTAAGTGATAGCTAACCCAAGATGGTTACACGATATGGTGTTAAGAGATACAAGCTAAACGTGATATGAAGATGTGGTTTCACCACATGATCGGTATGGATACAAGATAGAATGAGAAGGTTGTATCTTAAACACAATAGGATAGCATATATACACCATGATGCCTGATATGGTAAGTATGCTTCAATCTAATGTATTTAACTAAGTGATATATGTTGTATGTTAAATGCAACATTAAGATGTAATGAGTTTAATCCAATTTAGTGATGATTAGCTGATGGACTTTAAGAGGAAAGGTAAGTAATCAACATCCTAGTAAGGATAAGAGAGAAATTTGTATTAACAATATAATGAGTATATATTGGTACTCCTAGAATGAATGGAGTATGAATTAGGGATCAATCCCATATGATGTAATCTTGAAACCCCAATTAGTTAATAAAGGTAGATCGTAACCCTGTGAATGGGTGATGAGATGAATTGAAACCCTAATTAGTTAGTAAAGGCAAACTGTAATCCCAATTAATAGGAAGAATATGTTTCTTTTGCATAGCATGGTTATGGCAAGTATGTGATATTGTTATTAGCATAAAATTCTAACCATGCCGGTATCATGAGGTAATATCTAAGTAATAGCAATGATGTTTATATGATACAGATTCAATGATCTACGTGAACTATGTGAATTAATACCTTCGTCTGATGACCTAGAGGTAATGGTTACCTACTAAGTGGTGATAGTACTCAGTGATGAATTAAGGGTTTGAATACCCAAGCATGATGATGATAAGAGATTGAGATCCTAAGTGTTATATGTGTTCCAAAGAATCATGAAAGTAATTGATAAACATATTACACCTTTCTTTATAGTATCTGATATAATTTTTTCTTGCAAATTTATTGATGCTAAAAGATAATGTAATGCACTTTATTAATCAATTTAATGTTATCATGTAGTTGCCCAGACCATAGATCCATTAAGTGTCAGGATTTGCTAAATAGTGAAATGAGTTTAACTTGGTATGCATATTTTTTAATATGTAATCATTATACATGGGTGATCAGTGGACTCCCCAAACTAAATAGGGGTGCTCAGTGGACTCCCCAACTACACCAGGTTGCTTAGTGGACTTCCTCATGAAACTAAAATAGGTTGCTCAGTGGTCTTCCTGATGAAAAATAAATCGGGAAAGCTCAGTGGTCTTCTCCCGAAGAGAGTACATGCTATGGTTGTAACTCTATAGAGAAGATGCTGCTATATCCCGACATAGTTAATAGCAGTTGACACAAGATGTCCTTCTAGTTATCTCATACTGACCAAGACAGGTGAGGTCTTGATAGTCGGCTCTGCCACTGACCTTGTATCGTACCGATTTTGACTTACTAGTGGTCGGCTGGAGCATGAGCGGTATACCTCATCTCCTCTCGGCATAAGAGTGAATGTGGACATGTAATCAGTCGTGTAGCATATTTTCTTAAGGATCAAATACAAAAAACATTGGTTGATGCCTTATTGCTTTTATACATCTTAGTAGATAGAGATACATGTTCTTCATATTCCTCATAAAGCAAATAGATGACTTATAACTCTGTTATCAATGTCATTGTTTTATATTGAAAATAAGCCTGATAATTGCATTAAGATATCCTCTGTTTAGTTTTTATACTATTTCTTGTGATAATAATATTGTTGGCAGAGAGTAATATCTCTCACTGGGACAATAGTCTCACCCCATGGGATCCAAAAAATTTAGGTGGACGTGGTCGAGGGAGTAGAAACGGGACTGCAGTGGAAGGACCACATCAACAGGGACAGTAGTAGTAGCTCAGATTGAGTATACTATATGTTGTGTCTTGTAGATAGAAGTCCTATGTGTCGTCTCTATACTCTCAGGTCCTTGGGAGATAGTTCTTAGTGTTGTTACAAATGACTTGAGATTTTGGTTTAAATACCTCGAGGTTTTAACTTATTGTTGTATATATTTGAGTAGAGCAATTGGTACTTGTTATCCTCGAGATGAGACGGTACAATGTATGTACAATATGAACCACATGTATATATAAAGTTTTGGTTCTTTTTGTAATAGTTTCTTGTAAGAGTATCTATGTGCAAAATGGTTTTAATTCTTAGTGATTTTTGTTAATTCCACTGCTTATGGTTATTCTACAATTATTACCGGTGATGACTTGAATTGTAATCGGGTCGTCACAACTCATGTGTATGGCCCACTATCATCTAAGTCACGATCACTCATACCACAAAGGTGTAGTTACATGCCCTAGCCATGTGTTACGGATGTAATACATCACCATGCCCCATCCACAAGACTCTAATCATGTTACGACCGCAACACTCCCTTAGGGTTAGGGTTAGGTCGAAACGCAATGGCTAAAGAACCACTTTCAACATGTAGTGATCACCCAAGGAACTATGGTAATGACCCATCACCATCATACTTGCTTCGAATAGAACCAAACAGCTAAAGGGTTAACCACCTATTTGGTGTTAAAACCTCTAAAAAAGCCAAGCAAACATGGTTTAGACCATTACAAGGAAAGGGTAGCGACCCACAACACCAGGGGTTAACATGTTATGACCTAACTAACCCAAGGCATGGTTTCTACTACAAACAAACATGGGTAGAAACCCCACATGGTCCAACACCTTACCAACACTTCACCAAGATCAAAAGAGGAAAGAACACGACCTGATATAAAGATAACTCTAGGGAACTATATCATCATCAAGGTGGAATACTCCATTCAAAATGATCACCAAAACTTGCACAATGGAAACTCCATGAAAACATCACATGCAAGGGTGAGAAACTACGATCTACACACCCAAAATAGAACCCCAAATAGCAAGTTAGGTCAAGGTACACGATCCTAAAGTAATATGATCAAGATCATGGTCAAGACATAAGGAAAAGCCACCATAAATCATAGCCACCAAGAAAATGGGTATACAACTAGGATTTCAGATTTCTTCCAAACAAATCAAGGTTTCATTACAAAACCAATTCTAGAGATCGTCATCATCTACTAGCATGTTAGGGGGAAGATTTGAGAGAGACAATACAACTGCATGCATGAATAAAAGAGTGCAATAACATAGTAAGTTGAGTGTTGTATAACCTACATTAAGAATCTCAACACCAAGGGTCCAATCTCCAAGATCAAGGGCTCCAAGCATACAATCCAAGGGTTGAAGAAGCTCCTCCAAAGGCTTCTCTCTTGTCCACAACATCACTTCAAAGGAAAGGAGATACCAAGGCCAAGATAGCCCAAGAAAAAGGAGGACAGAAAACCCTAGATGACTAATGAGAGGAGGAAAATGATGGAAAGAACTTCCTCCCACTATGGCCTATGACCCTTGTGATGAGTGCTTCTTCCTCAAGAACGACCATCACATCCAATCATGGTCCATGGACGAGAAAAGGGAAGAATATGGAGTAGACATTCCAAGGAAAATGCTACAAAAGAAGAGGAGATACTTACCAAGGTTGAAGATGAATAAAGATCACCACAAGCAAGAGATCTAACCACCAAGAGCTCCAAGTTCATCTCCTTTTTCTCCCAAGGCTCCAAGGCAAACAAAAGAGAAGGAGGAACAAGAATGGATGAAAAGGGTTCACTTGTGTGGAGGTAAAAGAGGCTATATACATTATGGATGAGAGAGAAGTTCAAAGATGAGGTGTCAACACCCTAAGGCACCTAAGGGACACTTGTCCACCAAAGAAACCCACATGCAACCACTTAAACCATGAATGCATTAGATGGAGATAAAACCTATGTTGGGTTTCGACCTACTTAGGTCCCCAACAAGTGGTTTAGGCCACAACACCTCCTAGAGGTCGAAATACGAGCAAACATCATGACTAGGTCGAAACAAGATCATCACCATCAAAGAAGTCGAAACACAAAAAGACAAGCATATAGATCGAAACACATGACCCCAAACCTTCATAGTCATAACAACATCAAGACTAGGCAAGTGTTTTGGGCGAAACACATCCAAAACAGACCCTAGGTCGCTACCATCATCAAGGTACATCAAGGTCAAAACAAGGCAACCGTAGAAAACCCTCGTCACCACCAAGGATGCCACCACTCATCTAAGGCCCAAACAAAGCACTCACATCTTCCTATATCCTCTAGATGATGTCAATAAAGAGAAGGAACACTCTCGAGGTGAAAAATTGCACATCAACCCCATACTTTGGGTAAATTGCAATTTGCACCAAAACTAGGACACAAAGAAAAAATCATCCAAACAAGATAAAACTTGAAACTTAAGCTCTCAACAAGCTCTAAGATCATCTTAAAAGATTAGAACAAGGTTATAAGAACATCATCAATCCAAAGAAAATAGGGTTAACCCAAAACCCAGGTTAGGGTTCTTACATAAAATGTTATGCTCAATGGGAATGAAGGCTAAGAAGATACATGCATGCCTAAATGACATGTGTTATTTCAAAAGGACTATGTTGATTTGAAATATTGTCCAAAATGCAGAGCGTCAAAGTATAAACTAATGACTTCGAGAAAGTCTAAAATTGGCTCTCCTACCAAGGTGATGTGGTATCTACCTATAATACCAAAGTTTCAATGCTTGTTTACCAATCCCATAGAAGCAGATAATTTAAGGTGGCATGCAGAGGTAAAGGAAAATAATGATGGGATTCTACGACATGAGTCTGATTTCCCAAAATGGAAGAATATTAATTTATTGTACCTAAAATTTGGTGAAGTTAGGAATCTAAGACTTGGGCTTTGTACCGATGGGATGAATCCATACGGCACATTGAGCAGCCAACATAGCAGTTGGCTTGTTATGATTGTTATATACAATCTTCCTCCCTGGTTATGTATGAAAAATAAGTATGTTATGTTGTCATTGTTGATATCGAGCCCTAAACAACCTTCTAATGATATTGATGTTTATCTTGAACCTCTTATCGATGAATTAAAGAAACTCTGGGGAGAAGGTGTGATGATCTATGATGCTTTGTATATAGAGATATTTTGTTTGCATGCTATGTTGTTTTGCACTATTAATGACTTTCCAGGATATGGGAATTTGTCTAGATACAGTGTAAAAGGATCCAAAGCATGCCCTATATGTGAAGATAACATTGATTCATTGTGACTAAAATATGGTGGCAATAATGTATATCTTGGTCATCAAAGGTTTTGTCCAAAATTTCATCCTTACTGAAGGTTTTGCAAAGCATTCAATGGATCAAATGCGGAACAGAGTGTCCCTAAAACTATATCGAGGGAGGTTGTTTATGAAAGAGTAAAATACTTTGTCAATGCATTCAGCAAGAGATCACAATGTATCATTGCCACACAGAGTGACAAATCTTTATATAAAAAGAGATCAATATTCTGGGATCTTCCTTATTGGAGTTCTTTAGCAGTTAGGCATTGTATCGATGTAATGCATGCTGAGAAAAATGTTTGTGATATGTCATTGGTACTATGTTAAATATACCAAGTAAGACTAAAGATGGTATCAAATCTAGAATGGACAAACGTGAAATGGGAATAAGGAAATAATTAATAAAATAAGGTAGTAGTGATCGAAAAATGTATTTACTCCTACTTTTTACACATTGTCTAGTAAGGAGAAGAAAACATTTTATGAGTGTTTACTATATGTTAAGGTACCACAGGGATACTCTTCTAATATTTGTAAACTCGTATCAGTGAAGGATCTGAAGTTGATAGATCTTAAATCTCATTATTTTCACACTTTAATTCAACAAATATTTCCTGTGTCAATTCGATCTATATTGTCAAAGCATGTAAGGTTTGCAATCACCAAACTTTATTTCTTCTTGAATACACTATGTAGTAGAGATATTGATCCTGAGAATCTTGATTAGTTGCAAAGAGTTGTTTTTGTTACCCTATGCCAACTTGATATGTATGTTCCTCCTTCATTTTTGATGTCATGGTACATCTTGTTGTCCATCTGACTAGGGAAGTGAAAAAGTTGGGACCAATTGTCTTGCATTGGATGTATCCTTTTAAACAGTACATGATTGTTTTTAAAGTCGATATTTGAAATTTTTATCAGCCTAAAGGAAGTATTATTGAGGTTTATGTGGTCAGGGGGGTTATGGACTTTTTCAATGACATTCTAAATTGTAATGAAGCTCTTATAAATGAGAAGAATATTGAGGACTATTCTGGCAAAGGGACTTTAGGAGCACAAGTTAAAGTAATCAATCGTGAGTTATGGGAACAAGCACACTTGTATATTTTACACAAAATGGATGAAGTGAGTAGCTATATCACCAAATATACCAATTTCATCAAGAAAAAATATCATTGAGCCAATTCAATGTGGCTTGCTAGAGAGCATAACAAGACACTTATTTGGTGGTTTGAAGATAAAGTCTTACATCAACTATCTCAAACACCAAATAATGTTGCTAAAAATATTAAATGCCTCTCCTTTAAACCAAAAATTAATATTATGCCTTATGAAGGGTTTAACATAAATGGATTTTCATATTACACAAAGCATCAAGATGATAAGAGTGTTTTAAAAAAATAGTGGGGTCACCATTGAAGTGTCTTCATTGCATTTTTCTACTGTGAAGGACAAGAGTCCATGTGAAGCTAAAATTTCATATTACAGTGTGATGGAAGACATTTGGAAGTTTGACTACATAGATTTTACAGTTTCAATCTTTAGGTGTAATAGGGTTGAAAACACCAAAGGAGTTGTAGTGGATGAATTGGGTTTTACATTACTAAATTTTGAAAATATTGGTGAGAAGGATGAACCATTCATAATGCCATCGCAGATAAAGCAAGTATAATATATCAATAATCCTACAAATGAAAAATGGACAATTTTTCTTCATGGTAAAACATAGTTCAATAAAGATGTTATGACAAGTATCATGACTCCAATCCACTCTCAGTTGACTTGCCAACACCAAATATTGAAGCTGGCACTGACTTATATATGCATAGAGATCACACCGATGGAATGTCAATTGATAAAAGATCCAAATATTAGAGGCATGCTTTTATTTATTTAAATGTTAGATAAGTATTTTACATTTTGTATCGTTGATATTTCTTTGTTTGACTATTATTGATATGACATTATTTTAAATGGTGTCTGACCATGAGTTTGATGATTGTGATGATGATTCTTGCAAGGATGGGCGTCCTGACGATGTGCACTATGAGGATGATCACCCTGACGCTATTGTAAGTTGTATTGTTTTATTACATATATGTGCATTGTACAATGTCTATCTTGTTGTATTGTTTAATCACATTTATAAGTTATATCTTTTTATGATTTATGTGTGCTTTTTGTCAATTTTATCATGAGGATGTGTTCCCTAAGGATATTACCGAGCTTGATGTGCAACATTGTAAGCATGCAAAACTATGAGGCATCACCATAATGAACAAGTTACTAGAGAAAAGGGGTAACAGACCGAAGTTAGTCATTGAGTTTGATAATTAAGGAAATCCTACTGGGAAGAACCACAATTCTTGTATGTAATTTCTAGGGGTTATGACTCGTAGAAGAACGGATGTAAATGTAGAATATTGGCATAAAGTTGATCCAAGCAAGAAAGATTGTATATGGAATGAACTATGTGTGAGATATCATTTACAATTATATTTTTAAAGCTATTTGTAATTCTACTTTTAAGAATATTTCATTATGTATACGATGTCTTTTGCAAAGAATATTTGAATTGGATGAAAAAATGCATCATAAAAAGGTGATGCAACATTGTGGTAGAGTACTAAGGAATAATAGGAAAAAACTGATAAGAGAATACATATGGAACGCTAAGAAGAAGAAGAAGTCAACTACTAAGTAACGGAACTATCTTGACCTAAAGGTGTGGGAGGTGTTTGTTTCTAAGAGACAAACTGATGATTTAAAGGTATTGATCCTTGCTCCTCATATTGAATATATTGTAATCCATGTTTAACATATGGCTTGGACAAACAGGCTATAATCAAGGCTAAAAAAGAAAGGCGTGCAAAGAATGTGCACAACTACATGATGGGTTCAGGGGGCTATTCAAATCTTCGCCAAAAGCTACTATAGGCATCTTCTTGTCAGTAGACTACTGTTGGGACTCTTGAGTCCTCTAATACTACTGAACCTCTACATCTCCATGATCTATGGATAGTTGGGAAGTAAACCAAATCTGGAGATATACCCAACCCTACAATTACTGAGGCAATTGCAAAAATGGTAAAATTTAACTCTTATAGCAATTAGTATTGATGATTGTTATGTTTGACTTACCAATTACTAATGATTATGATTAGTGGGAGCACCACGTGCAAAGAAAACAAGACAAGTTTACCCCTGAGGGCACAAGGGATGAATTGATAATTTCTCTAGGTAACCTAGGGCATCATGGGTGTGTTAGGGATGTTGGCACTGGTATCAGTATAAGAACTTTTTTTGGGCCAACAGAGCATAAGAGCAAAGGGGGACTCTCAAAAAAGGTACAATAGATGATTATAAAGGGTATAGAGGAAGCAATGAGAAAGTATTAGTCTTCTCAAAAGTACTTGTGGCTCCCTACTCTTCATACTAGGTGGACCCTCCTACAACTGAGGTGGTTGGGAGTAATCCCATTCACCCACCACCTAGCATGCCCACTATAAGTATTTTGATGAAATTGTAGTCTTTCAAAATGATTTATATAATAAGTTTGAGTTTAGGTATATATATATATATAACACTCTATGCAAATTATTAGGGGTTGAGGCCCTGTCGTCTTAAATTATAAGAATATGTCGTTGCACTGGGTGAGGCTTACCCATGCCTTAAAGGTGACACGATTCATGGTTCACTATTTCCCTCCAGTGCAATTCATGTGACATTGAGGCTTGTCTATGATGATTGGAAGAAGGCTGCACTTCCATATGACCACTCTGATCACAAGATGATAGGTGAAGCAAAAGGTGTGGTGGTCGTGCCCAAAGTGGGAGTTGTCTATACTGACGTTGTTACACCCCGATCTCACAATTTCCTCAAATCATGAGATTAGGGCATAAGATAGGATTTATATGTAACACAAAGAACACCCTTATCTTTTTCTTTTCTTAAAAACTCTTGTTTCTTCGCATTGAACCACATAAAACATCTTAACAAGGGAATCGGAACATTTACTTAACTAATCAGACTTCAATAGTAAAGATATATGTATAAGCATTCACGATGTCTCTCACACATTATGCACATGAAACTTGTAATTAGCATACATATCAAAGAGGAACAATATTACACATTGTAATTACAACTCTCTCTCTTAACTCTTACTGAGGATCTAGAGTGACAAGGACCGACTGACTCAACTAATCTCATACTTGACTCCTGTGGCAGATCTACTCTGACGCTCTGATCATCTTCAAGTCCACGCGGTTAACCCTAAAATGTTTGAGTAGAGGGGTGAGCCTACTCGCTCAGTGAATGAGTACTTCATGGAAACAGACTAATGCACTAATGTGATTACGGATATAATTTGAATAAACGATATGAAATTTAACAACAATAAATACTACACTGAGCAGTTCTAAAACAATATAATTGAAATAACAAAGAATGTAAATATTGCATCCAAAGAATAACTACAAGAATACTATGCTTCTAGTCTTCCTTAACTCTTTCATTTATAAAGAACTCTGTGAACCTATATGATCGTATTTTAGATTATGCCCTAATCATATGCAGTGTACTCTTCATATAAAGATCTGTAACAAGTTCATGCTACGGCCCCACCGTACAAGACTTAGCGACACACCCGGGAAATGCTAAGTCTGACGCCAGCCCTGCTCTGCTACAGGACCCCTGGCTCTCCGGCCAGAAACATAGGCTCTACGGCCTCAAAGCACTACTCTGAGTGCACCCAACTCCTCCTTTAACCTGAGTACACCGGCGGAGGGTCACAGGGTTACCTTCGTGACACACGCACGAATGGTGTTAGATAACCGTGTTTTCTTTTTCCCCAGTGCCATCGTGACACACGCACGATTGTTGTTAGACACTGCCTCTCTTTCCATCCTCGTGCCACCAGAATTACTCAACCGCTTGATGTTGGACACGAGTTTCACCCCTAAGAAACAGACCTTCATTTAGGGGTTCTACGGTGTTAGGGCACCTAGGTCTATTAATTAATTAACATATAACTATCATAACTCATGTATTCAACATATACCATGTCTCAGTAACATCCCTTTCTAGAGCATGTCATATCTCATCACCTGCAATTTACGAGATATGTATTGAAATATAAGAAGCCCTGCAGTATGTAAATATCATTTCAGAGAGAACAAGCATATAAAGTTAAATGCACTAGAAACATACAATTCAACAATTAAGCATCACCACATCTCATATCGAGACCTTTCATATTACCATAGCATGATTCATTGAACACCCTATCCTTAGGGTTTCATTTGCCTTATTCATTCATCACATGCCAACACCCTACTCTTAGGGTTGCATTTGCCTCATTCACCTTTTCATTTACCTCATTCACTTGTCGCATGTCTCTCATAAGAATTTCATAGGATATAAGCATTCACTAGATAAAGATTGTTTCCAACAAATCATATGCAATCAATATAGACATGAAACCATGGAAATTTAACTAAACTTAGGGTTTCCATACCATTCACTGAGATATCATGTATCAAGAATAAAATTCAATTAAGATAACCCATGTGGTACATCCTAACCACTTATAGGATTACTAGTCCTTTTCAATAAGGTTGAAACTCTAGCGATATCTCAATTAGGTCAAACCCTAATTACATCATTTGATATAAATCTAAAAGCATCCTCACTAGGAAGTGTTGTATACGTATCTGATATGAATCTACCATCAAAAAGTCGTTCAAACAGAGAAGGAATCTGTATCATATCAATTTACAATAACTTAAATCAAACGGACATTTCAGGATTTAGAATTCACATGCTAAGCGTTTAGGGATTTGGATGTTATAATCAAATTCGTGCATTAGAATGTTTGAAGGAAGAACCCACTCACCCTAAGGTGTGAAAACACCTCACAACTGCAGCTCAACTCAGGGAATCTCGATTTCCTATCAAATCCCTAGCAAATCTCCCAATTCTTCTTCCATTCAACTCGGGAACCTTGAAAAAGAGGGATATGAAGAAAGGGTGAGAAAAGAGGGAATTTCGACATCATCTTGGATCAAATCAGAGCATGGACGGAATCTTGACATGAGAGAGAAGATTCACCATAAAAGTCTATGCAAAGGATCCAAACTTACTTGATTTCACCACTCTTGGGACCGCAGAACCCTAATTCAGCAATTCCTCCTCTTTCTCCACTCAAGCCCTAACTCTCCCTCTCTCTCTAGATTTTTGTTTCTCTGGAGTGAATGACGAAGAATGAGAGCTGTGTGTGTGTGTGGTTGCTCATATAAGTCAATTGAGCTGCTTGGGTCAATTGCATATTGACCCAACACTTAACTTTAATTATATTGGTTGAAAATTCAGTTATACAAAAGTTACTGTAATTCGTTTATTTCAGAGATCAAACATTCTCCAACAATTATGGGAATTTATAAAGTTGTTAATAATTGATCTATAAAGCTTCAGCTAAAATTTGAGATCATTTGGAGTTACTAATAAATAATTAAAAATAAAACAGTGCACTGCTATATTGCAGTCTGCAGAATATTCGGCCGAGTTTGTCCTGCACAAACTCGACCGACACCCTTACTGTAGGGATTCAAAAGTCATCCAAAAATTATGCCAATTTAACAGAGTGTCTAAGACTGTGTTTTTCAGGTACAGTTAAAATTTGAGATCAATTGGATATACCAATAAAACGATAAAATTCAATTACCACACTGCTGTAAAATTCTGGAAATGTGATCGGTCGAGTTTGAAACTCGGCCGATAAACAGGTCAGAACATTCTTCAAAACTTCTGATATTTACCAATATTGTTTACATTTTTTATATACAAATCATATCCAAATTTGAAGTAAATCAGAGTTACACATAAAATACTAAAAATCATTTAGTGAGACATTCTACTTATCAAATTCTGTATTCATGTATCATCAAAACCCTATTTTGGGCCGATTAGGGTTTATGCTTCTCAAACCCTAATTCTCAAGACAAAAGAACATTTAAACTCATTATCATAGTTAAAAAATCCTAATTATGTTATCGTTATTAATTAGATTTCAATAATGATTATTCCAATTAATCTTTGCAATTGTCTAGGTAAACCCTAGTTTACCAATTAAGCTCAGATGGGGTCGTAACAACTCTCCCCCCCTTAGAATGTTTCGTCCTCGAAACATAAACCCACAAGAAAGATACATTCAAGGTTATTCTAAACTTCTAAATCCTTCCATGCCATTATATTCTTGTATTTCATACCCGAATGTAGTTTTCAACATTAGATCTTTTAATTCTTTACTAACTCACAACATATTTCAAATAGTTCTCAATGATATCAAGCAAATTCTTTATGCCGCAGTCAAACATAGAATGCAAAGATAAACCATCACGCTTTTACTGCGCAACTCTAATACTCTGATACAACTATCTCAACTTATGCTGCTCAGAGAGTTCTATTGTTCTGTATCACCTTTAAGTGACAAAAGCAAGTTCACCATACTATTTTAAACTTTAATCAAGTGCTATTCAAATAGCAAAATAGTCTTGAATTTAAAAGACTAGATTCAACAATCAATTGCACAATACTACTCTTGGCATCCCCATTGGGTCATGGATGCATGAGGTGAAGCATTACCACCTCATTCCATACTATCATGTTTCGATCCTGGGACCTGTGGGTTATGGGCCCACACACAATTCAAAGTGTAACCATCGTATTATATCATTTTAGGGCTTCAACAACAGTAATAAAGTAATCCATAATTGTATCAGTCATTCAAGCATTAATCATACTCAATTACCATCACTCAGTTATATTAGAGCTAGGTATAACAAGCTACACCTCATTAGGGTTACTTGTCCAGACAATCTAATTATCATCCTTTTCGATTAATATGAGTGAATAGGTATGACTACCTTGTTCAGGGTATCTCTCCATGTGTTCTGACATCATCCAAACCGTATCACCATATCACAAATACACAATAATAGGATGCATATCTGGTATGAATTACTACTACTATTATACACCTTTAATTTAACATATAGCTTGCACAAATACACCGAAATCATATGTAGAACCAACTTCATATCTTAATATGCCTTCAAAAAATCATACATGTAAAAACAAATTCACATATTACACAAAGCTAGTGCTTTCCCATATCTTTCTGCTCATTCATTACTTCTTTACTTTTTGCTACCTATCCTTTTCATATGATTATATACAATAAACATCATTAGCATTGAATCATTTAAGATAGGAATGGATTATTCATCATTCTTGCTATCACACAAGAATTTGTTTCTTATCGCACTTCATCATACTGTATGTCACTATTACATTCACTAGATGACCCCCACCAAGGTAGTTATGCATCATATATAATTCATTTTCTCTTATCATTTCATTCCCATCTTGCTCCCATTAAGGAATATATGAAAGAGAAGATGATTTTAAGACTTGGAATTCTTGTATTCAAACATTCCCTTAATACATTCTCGTATGCAAATTTACTTAGTTATCAACAGAGATATTTAATTAATTAGCACTTGCCTGAATCTCACAACCTCTTTATTTTATAACTTCTCCATCATATTTCAAACCCTTTCTTACGTTTCATAGTCCTCTTACTATATACTATTCTTTAATCAGTCATCTTAAATTCTAAATTTTTCTCTTATGACCATGTTGCTTATTCATATGCATGGTCATGTATACCATGTTGCACATATTTCCTCCTTAATCTTTATACTATTGTAAAGTTAACGTCCTAAATTAATAGCTCTTCTATTAGTTTTTCCTCATGTTGAATACATTACATATTCTTCATTTTTAAATCAAGTGGATCATGCATGTATCAAACATAGTTTCTCTTTCAATCAAGTTTTTCTCTCCTGAATACAGTCTACCTTTGTATGACTTATTCATTCGTCAAACTACACCTATGTTCTTTACTTAGAAACTAGTTTGTTGTTCTAGTCTTATGAATTACATGTTCATACGATCCTCTTTACTTTTATGGACCTATTGAAAGCTCAACTCTATTCTTCTACTTAGCCTTTTCTTTAGAGTTCATAAAAGCATTGTACTCTATTATATGATTCATTCATCATGATTGATTCTTTCTATCTAGAACCATACATACATTTCACATATCTTTTCTATATTTCATATGTATAGTTCATGCAAAATTAACCAATAAACTGATTATGAGCTTCATATCATGTTCTATTATTCCCAATTAAGGGTTTCACATTTGAGACCCCAAAGTTGAACCTCAGATATCAGTTTCAAAAAATTCTTAGTTGTTTTGATCTTGCCCATATGTTTCAACATCTTACTGTATGTACATTCTTACTCTGATGTGGGTCTAATTATTCAAATTCTATTCTTATTATACTATTGATAGGATTCATTAGATCCTAGTAACACATCCTGCCAACCGGACCAGGCCAAACCTGAAATCCTGAAGCCAAGAACTACAAAGGATTACATTCTTCCTGAACTGACACTCACATCTCAGAAACTCGGCCGATTGGTCAGAAACTCGGCCGATTGCTTCACAACTCGGCCGATCCGCTTGAAACTCGGCCGATCAACTTGCCATTTGATTTCCTGAAAAAGGAAACTCGGCCGAATTACATACAACTCGGCCGATCAGTTTACTGTTCGATTTCTTATTAAGGAAACTCGGCTGAATCACATACAACTCGGCCGAAACGCGTACAGACTGAAAACCTAAATAGACATGCTGATGTCAATTTCACTCGAATCAGCGGGCAAAACCATAGAAACAAAAGCTCATTCAAAGGTCAATTCTAGTCTACTTGTTACAAAGAATGAAATCAATAAATGCAACAACTGCATAGTGTACAACAGATATTAAAGACCCATATTTCAAGGTATTGAATATTTCAATTCAAACATATAAGAGCATTTCTATACATTTCCAACAAAAACAACATTATGAAATGTAAGTTCTATCTCCTTTTACATTTATGCTCTTAATTCTTGTTTCTTTTCTCGTTTTCTAACCCTAACATTTCTAGGGTTCCTCTCTAGCCCATTCTTCCACTGTATACGTGGCCAGGGTATACGTGAGAGAATAGACAGAGTAGCTTGTACTGGCTGATCCAAGTACTCAGATATCGGGCCAGGATATCCAAATACTCAAATCCCCAAAGCTAACATCAAACATCTCCTATCTGCCACACTTAGGACTCTAACTTACTAACTTAATGGTCCTTGACAACTCACCCTAAGCTCTGATACCAAGCTGTTACACCCCGATCTCACAATTTCCTCAAATCATGAGATTAGGGCATAAGATAGGATTTATATGTAACACAAAGAACACCCTTATCTTTTTCTTTTCTTAAAAACTCTTGTTTCTTCGCATTGAACCACATAAAACATCTTAACAAGGGAATCTGAACATTTACTTAACTAATCAGACTTCAATAGTAAAGATATATGTATAAGCATTCACGATGTCTCTCACACATTATGCACATGAAACTTGTAATTAGCATACATATCAAAGAGGAACAATATTACACATTGTAATTACAACTCTCTCTCTTAACTCTTACTGAGGATCTAGAGTGACAAGGACCGACTGACTCAACTAATCTCATACTTGACTCCTGTGGCAGATCTACTCTGACGCTCTGATCATCTTCAAGTCCACGCGGTTAACCCTAAAATGTTTGAGTAGAGGGGTGAGCCTACTCGCTCAGTGAATGAGTACTTCATGGAAACAGACTAATGCACTAATGTGATTACGGATATAATTTGAATAAACGATATGAAATTTAACAACAATAAATACTACACTGAGCAGTTCTAAAACAATATAATTGAAATAACAAAGAATGTAAATATTGCATCCAAAGAATAACTACAAGAATACTATGCTTCTAGTCTTCCTTAACTCTTTCATTTATAAAGAACTCTGTGAACCTATATGATCGTATTTTAGATTATGCCCTAATCATATGCAGTGTACTCTTCATATAAAGATCTGTAACAAGTTCATGCTACGGCCCCACCGTACAAGACTTAGCGACACACCCGGGAAATGCTAAGTCTGACGCCAGCCCTGCTCTGCTACAGGACCCCTGGCTCTCCGGCCAGAAACATAGGCTCTACGGCCTCAAAGCACTACTCTGAGTGCACCCGACTCCTCCTTTAACCTGAGTACACCGGCGGAGGGTCACAGGGTTACCTTCGTGACACACGCACGAATGGTGTTAGATAACCGTGTTTTCTTTTTCCCCAGTGCCATCGTGACACACGCACGATTGTTGTTAGACACTGCCTCTCTTTCCATCCTCGTGCCACCAGAATTACTCAACCGCTTGATGTTGGACACGAGTTTCACCCCTAAGAAACAGACCTTCATTTAGGGGTTCTACGGTGTTAGGGCACCTAGGTCTATTAACTGATTAACAGATAAATATCATAGCTCATGTATTCAACATATACCATGTCTCAGTAACATCCCTTTCTAGAGCATGTCATATCTCATCACCTGCAATTTACGAGATATGTATTGAAATATAAGAAGCCCTGCAGTATGTAAATATCATTTCAGAGAGAACAAGCATATAAAGTTAAATGCACTAGAAACATACAATTCAACAATTAAGCATCACCACATCTCATATCGAGACCTTTCATATTACCATAACATAATTCATTGAACACCCTATCCTTAGGGTTTCATTCGCCTTATTCATTCATCACATGCCAACACCCTACTCTTAGGGTTTCATTTGCCTCATTCACTTGTCACATGGCTCTTATCATGATCTCATAAGATATAAGCATTCACTAAATAAAGACTGTTTCCAACAAATCATATATAATCAATATAAATATGAAATCATGGACTAGAAACATACAATTCAACAATTAAGCATCACCACATCTCATATCGAGACCTTTCATATTACCATAGCATGATTCATTGAACACCCTATCCTTAGGGTTTCATTTGCCTTATTCATTCATCACATGCCAACACCCTACTCTTAGGGTTGCATTTGCCTCATTCACCTTTTCATTTACCTCATTCACTTGTCGCATGTCTCTCATAAGAATTTCATAGGATATAAGCATTCACTAGATAAAGATTGTTTCCAACAAATCATATGCAATCAATATAGACATGAAACCATGGAAATTTAACTAAACTTAGGGTTTCCATACCATTCACTGAGATATCATGTATCAAGAATAAAATTCAATTAAGATAACCCATGTGGTACATCCTAACCACTTATAGGATTACTAGTCCTTTTCAATAAGGTTGAAACTCTAGCGATATCTCAATTAGGTCAAACCCTAATTACATCATTTGATATAAATCTAAAAGCATCCTCACTAGGAAGTGTTGTATACGTATCTGATATGAATCTACCATCAAAAAGTCATTCAAACAGAGAAGGAATCTGTATCATATCAATTTACAATAACTTAAATCAAACGGACATTTCAGGATTTAGAATTCACATGCTAAGCGTTTAGGGATTTGGATGTTATAATCAAATTCGTGCATTAGAATGTTTGAAGGAAGAACCCACTCACCCTAAGGTGTGAAAACACCTCACAACTGCAGCTCAACTCAGGGAATCTCGATTTCCTATCAAATCCCTAGCAAATCTCCCAATTCTTCTTCCATTCAACTCGGGAACCTTGAAAAAGAGGGATATGAAGAAAGGGTGAGAAAAGAGGGAATTTCGACATCATCTTGGATCAAATCAGAGCATGGACGGAATCTTGACATGAGAGAGAAGATTCACCATAAAAGTCTATGCAAAGGATCCAAACTTACTTGATTTCACCACTCTTGGGACCGCAGAACCCTAATTCAGCAATTCCTCCTCTTTCTCCACTCAAGCCCTAACTCTCCCTCTCTCTCTAGATTTTTGTTTCTCTGGAGTGAATGACGAAGAATGAGAGCTGTGTGTGTGTGTGGTTGCTCATATAAGTCAATTGAGCTGCTTGGGTCAATTGCATATTGACCCAACACTTAACTTTAATTATATTGGTTGAAAATTCAGTTATACAAAAGTTACTGTAATTCGTTTATTTCAGAGATCAAACATTCTCCAACAATTATGGGAATTTATAACGTTGTTAATAATTGATCTATAAAGCTTCAGCTAAAATTTGAGATCATTTGGAGTTACTAATAAATAATTAAAAATAAAACAGTGCACTGCTATATTGCAGTCTGCAGAATATTCGGCCGAGTTTGTCCTGCACAAACTCGACCGACACCCTTACTGTAGGGATTCAAAAGTCATCCAAAAATTATTCCAATTTAACAGAGTGTCTAAGACTGTGTTTTTCAGGTACAGTTAAAATTTGAGATCAATTGGATATACCAATAAAACGATAAAATTCAATTACCACACTGCTGTAAAATTCTGGAAATGTGATCGGTCGAGTTTGAAACTCGGCCGATAAACAGGTCAGAACATTCTTCAAAACTTCTGATATTTACCAATATTGTTTACATTTTTTATATACAAATCATATCCAAATTTGAAGTAAATCAGAGTTACACATAAAATACTAAAAATCATTTAGTGAGACATTCTACTTATCAAATTCTGTATTCATGTATCATCAAAACCCTATTTTGGGCCGATTAGGGTTTATGCTTCTCAAACCCTAATTCTCAAGACAAAAGAACATTTAAACTCATTATCATAGTTAAAAAATCCTAATTATGTTATCGTTATTAATTAGATTTCAATAATGATTATTCCAATTAATCTTTGCAATTGTCTAGGTAAACCCTAGTTTACCAATTAAGCTCAGATGGGGTCGTAACAACTCTCCCCCCCTTAGAATGTTTCATCCTCGAAACATAAACCCACAAGAAAGATACATTCAAGGTTATTCTAAACTTCTAAATCCTTCCATGCCATTATATTCTTGTATTTCATACCCGAATGTAGTTTTCAACATTAGATCTTTTAATTCTTTACTAACTCACAACATATTTCAAATAGTTCTCAATGATATCAAGCAAATTCTTTATGCCGCAGTCAAACATAGAATGCAAAGATAAACCATCACGCTTTCACTGCGCAACTCTAATACTCTGATACAACTATCTCAACTTATGCTGCTCAGAGAGTTCTATTGTTCTGTATCACCTTTAAGTGACAAAAGCAAGTTCACCATACTATTTTAAACTTTAATCAAGTGCTATTCAAATAGCAAAATAGTCTTGAATTTAAAAGACTAGATTCAACAATCAATTGCACAATACTACTCTTGGCATCCCCATTGGGTCATGGATGCATGAGGTGAAGCATTACCACCTCATTCCATACTATCATGTTTCGATCCTGGGACCTGTGGGTTATGGGCCCACACACAATTCAAAGTGTAACCATCGTATTATATCATTTTAGGGCTTCAACAACAGTAATAAAGTAATCCATAATTGTATCAGTCATTCAAGCATTAATCATACTCAATTACCATCACTCAGTTATATTAGAGCTAGGTATAACAAGCTACACCTCATTAGGGTTACTTGTCCAGACAATCTAATTATCATCCTTTCCGATTAATATGAGTGAATAGGTATGACTACCTTGTTCAGGGTATCTCTCCATGTGTTCTGACATCATCCAAACCGTATCACCATATCACAAATACACAATAATAGGATGCATATCTGGTATGAATTACTACTACTATTATACACCTTTAATTTAACATATAGCTTGCACAAATACACCGAAATCATATGTAGAACCAACTTCATATCTTAATATGCCTTCAACAAATCATACATGTAAAAACAAATTCACATATTACACAAAGCTAGTGCTTTCCCATATCTTTCTGCTCATTCATTACTTCTTTACTTTTTGCTACCTATCCTTTTCATATGATTATATACAATAAACATCATTAGCATTGAATCATTTAAGATAGGAATGGATTATTCATCATTCTTGCTATCACACAAGAATTTGTTTCTTATCACACTTCATCATACTGTATGTCACTATTACATTCACTAGATGACCCCCACCAAGGTAGTTATGCATCATATATAATTCATTTTCTCTTATCATTTCATTCCCATCTTGCTCCCATTAAGGAATATATGAAAGAGAAGATGATTTTAAGACTTGGAATTCTTGTATTCAAACATTCCCTTAATACATTCTCGTATGCAAATTTACTTAGTTATCAACAGAGATATTTAATTAATTAGCACTTGCCTGAATCTCACAACCTCTTTATTTTATAACTTCTCCATCATATTTCAAACCCTTTCTTACGTTTCATAGTCCTCTTACTATATACTATTCTTTAATCAGTCATCTTAAATTCTAAATTTTTCTCTTATGACCATGTTGCTTATTCATATGCATGGTCATGTATACCATTTTGCACATATTTCCTCCTTAATCTTTATACTATTGTGAAGTTAACGTCCTAAATTAATAGCTCTTCTATTAGTTTTTCCTCATGTTGAATACATTACATATTCTTCATTTTTAAATCAAGTGGATCATGCATGTATCAAACATAGTTTCTCTTTCAATCAAGTTTTTCTCTCCTGAATACAGTCTACCTTTGTATGACTTATTCATTCGTCAAACTACACCTATGTTCTTTACTTAGAAACTAGTTTGTTGTTCTAGTCTTATGAATTACATGTTCATACGATCCTCTTTACTTTTATGGACCTATTGAAAGCTCAACTCTATTCTTCTACTTAGCCTTTTCTTTAGAGTTCATAAAAGCATTGTACTCTATTATATGATTCATTCATCATGATTGATTCTTTCTATCTAGAACCATACATACATTTCACATATCTTTTCTATATTTCATATGTATAGTTCATGCAAAATTAACCAATAAACTGATTATGAGCTTCATATCATGTTCTATTATTCCCAATTAAGGGTTTCACATTTGAGACCCCAAAGTTGAACCTCAGATATCAGTTTCAAAAAATTCTTAGTTGTTTTGATCTTGCCCATATGTTTCAACATCTTACTGTATGTACATTCTTACTCTGATGTGGGTCTAATTATTCAAATTCTATTCTTATTATACTATTGATAGGATTCATTAGATCCTAGTAACACATCCTGCCAACCGGACCAGGCCAAACCTGAAATCCTGAAGCCAAGAACTACAAAGGATTACATTCTTCCTGAACTGACACTCACATCTCAGAAACTCGGCCGATTGGTCAGAAACTCGGCCGATTGCTTCACAACTCGGCCGATCCGCTTGAAACTCGGCCGATCAACTTGCCATTTGATTTCCTGAAAAAGGAAACTCGGCCGAATTACATACAACTCGGCCGATCAGTTTACTGTTCGATTTCTTATTAAGGAAACTCGGCTGAATCACATACAACTCGGCCGAAACGCGTACAGACTGAAAACCTAAATAGACATGCTGATGTCAATTTCACTCGAATCAGCGGGCAAAACCATAGAAACAAAAGCTCATTCAAAGGTCAATTCTAGTCTACTTGTTACAAAGAATGAAATCAATAAATGCAACAACTGCATAGTGTACAACAGATATTAAAGACCCATATTTCAAGGTATTGAATATTTCAATTCAAACATATAAGAGCATTTCTATACATTTCCAACAAAAACAACATTATGAAATGTAAGTTCTATCTCCTTTTACATTTATGCTCTTAATTCTTGTTTCTTTTCTCGTTTTCTAACCCTAACATTTCTAGGGTTCCTCTCTAGCCCATTCTTCCACTGTATACGTGGCCAGGGTATACGTGAGAGAATAGACAGAGTAGCTTGTACTGGCTGATCCAAGTACTCAGATATCGGGCCAGGATATCCAAATACTCAAATCCCCAAAGCTAACATCAAACATCTCCTATCTGCCACACTTAGGACTCTAACTTACTAACTTAATGGTCCTTGACAAATCACCCTAAGCTCTGATACCAAGCTGTTACACCCCGATCTCACAATTTCCTCAAATCATGAGATTAGGGCATAAGATAGGATTTATATGTAACACAAAGAACACCCTTATCTTTTTCTTTTCTTAAAAACTCTTGTTTCTTCGCATTGAACCACATAAAACATCTTAACAAGGGAATCTGAACATTTACTTAACTAATCAGACTTCAATAGTAAAGATATATGTATAAGCATTCACGATGTCTCTCACACATTATGCACATGAAACTTGTAATTAGCATACATATCAAAGAGGAACAATATTACACATTGTAATTACAACTCTCTCTCTTAACTCTTACTGAGGATCTAGAGTGACAAGGACCGACTGACTCAACTAATCTCATACTTGACTCCTGTGGCAGATCTACTCTGACGCTCTGATCATCTTCAAGTCCACGCGGTTAACCCTAAAATGTTTGAGTAGAGGGGTGAGCCTACTCGCTCAGTGAATGAGTACTTCATGGAAACAAACTAATGCACTAATGTGATTACAGATATAATTTGAATAAACGATATGAAATTTAACAACAATAAATACTACACTGAGCAGTTCTAAAACAATATAATTGAAATAACAAAGAATGTAAATATTGCATCCAAAGAATAACTACAAGAATACTATGCTTCTAGTCTTCCTTAACTCTTTCATTTATAAAGAACTCTGTGAACCTATATGATCGTATTTTAGATTATGCCCTAATCATATGCATTGTACTCTGCATATAAAGATCTGTAACAAGTTCATGCTACGGCCCCACCGTACAAGACTTAGCGACACACCCGGGAAATGCTAAGTCTGACGCCAGCCCTGCTCTGCTACAGGACCCCTGGCTCTCCGGCCAGAAACATAGGCACTACGGCCTCAAAGCACTACTCTGAGTGCACCCGACTCCTCCTTTAACCTGAGTACACCGGCGGAGGGTCACAGGGTTACCTTCGTGACACACGCACGAATGGTGTTAGATAACCGTGTTTTCTTTTTCCCCAGTGCCATCGTGACACACGCACGATTGTTGTTAGACACTGCCTCTCTTTCCATCCTCGTGCCACCAGAATTACTCAACCGCTTGATGTTGGACACGAGTTTCACCCCTAAGAAACAGACCTTCATTTAGGGGTTCTACGGTGTTAGGGCACCTAGGTCTATTAATTAATTAACATATAACTATCATAACTCATGTATTCAACATATACCATGTCTCAGTAACATCCCTTTCTAGAGCATGTCATATCTCATCACCTGCAATTTACGAGATATGTATTGAAATATAAGAAGCCCTGCAGTATGTAAATATCATTTCAGAGAGAACAAGCATATAAAGTTAAATGCACTAGAAACATACAATTCAACAATTAAGCATCACCACATCTCATATCGAGACCTTTCATATTACCATAGCATGATTCATTGAACACCCTATCCTTAGGGTTTCATTTGCCTTATTCATTCATCACATGCCAACACCCTACTCTTAGGGTTGCATTTGCCTCATTCACCTTTTCATTTACCTCATTCACTTGTCGCATGTCTCTCATAAGAATTTCATAGGATATAAGCATTCACTAGATAAAGATTGTTTCCAACAAATCATATGCAATCAATATAGACATGAAACCATGGAAATTTAACTAAACTTAGGGTTTCGATACCATTCACTGAGATATCATGTATCAAGAATAAAATTCAATTAAGATAACCCATGTGGTACATCCTAACCACTTATAGGATTACTAGTCCTTTTCAATAAGGTTGAAACTCTAGCGATATCTCAATTAGGTCAAACCCTAATTACATCATTTGATATAAATCTAAAAGCATCCTCACTAGGAAGTGTTGTATACGTATCTGATATGAATCTACCATCAAAAATTTGTTCAAACAGAGAAGGAATCCGTATCATATCAATTTACAATAACTTAAATCAAACGGACATTTCAGGATTTAGAATTCACATGCTAAGCATTTAGGGATTTGGATGTTATAATCAAATTCGTGCATTAGAATGTTTGAAGGAAGAACCCACTCATCCTAAGGTGTGAAAACACCTCACAACTGCAGCTCAACTCAGGGAATCTCGATTTCCTATCAAATCCCTAGCAAATCTCCCAATTCTTCTTCCATTCAACTCGGGAACCTTGAAAAAGAGGGATTATGAAGAAAGGTTGAGAAAAGAGGGAATTTCGACATCATCTTGGATCAAATCAGAGCATGGACGGAATCTTGACATGAGAGAGAAGATTCACCATAAAATTCTATGCAAAGGATCCAAACTTACTTGATTTCACCACTCTTGGGACCGCAGAACCCTAATTCAGCAATTCCTCCTCTTTCTCCACTCAAGCCCTAACTCTCCCTCTCTCTCTAGATTTTTGTTTCTATGGAGTGAATGACGAAGAATGAGAGTTGTGTGTGTGTGTGGTTTCTCATATAAGTCAATTGAGCTGCTTGGGTCAATTACATATTGACCCAACACTTAACTTTAATTATATTGGTTGAAAATTCAGTTATACAAAAGTTACTGTAATTCGTTTATTTCAGAGATCAAACATTCTCCAACAATTATGGGAATTTATCAAGTTGTTAATAATTGATATATAAAGCTTCAGTTAAAATTTGAGATCATTTGGAGTTACTAATAAATAATTAAAAATAAAACAGTGCACTGCTATATTGCAATCTGCAGAATATTCGGCCGAGTTTGTCCTGCACAAACTCGACCGACACCCTTACTGTAGGGATTCAAAAGTCATCCAAAAATTATGCCAATTTAACAGAGTGTCTAATACTGTGTTTTTCAGGCACAGTTAAAATTTGAGATCAATTGGATATACCAATAAAAAGGTAAAATTCAATTACCACACTGCTGTAAAATTCTGGAAATGTGATCGGTCGAGTTTGAAAATCGGCCGATAAATAGGTCAGAACATTCTTAAAAAATTCTGATATTTACCAATATTGTTCACATTTTATATATACAAATCATATCCAAATTTTAAGTAAATCAGAGTTACACATAAAATACTAAAAATCATTTAGTGAGACATTCTATTTATCAAATTCTGTATTCATGTATCATCAAAACCCTATTTTGGGCCGATTAGGGTTTATGCTTCTCAAACTCGAATTCTCAAGACAAAAGAACATTTAAACTCATTATCATAGTTAAAAAATCCTAATTGTGTTATCGTTATTAATTAGATTTCAATAATGATTATTCCAATTAATCTTTGCAATTGTCTAGGTAAACCCTAGTTTACCAATTAAGCTCAGATGGGGTCGTAACAGACGTATTGTGGCAACACATCCCACTATCACACAGATAGTGAGGTGTTACGCGAAAATGTGCGGAAATCACCATAACCACAGATTACCAAAAACATAGGTTAATTAAAACCAATTGCGGAAAGCTGATAAACTGGGAAACTATTACATTCCGGTCCACATCCTACACGAAAACAGGTTATATAAACATATACAAGCCTTGATACGTGGCCACAGCTTAGAGGAACAGCTGTCTTGTCATCACATGAGTTCATCACATGTTATATATACATAAAGGCCCACATCCGGCCAACAGTAGGATATACAAAACATCAACGATCATACATCGTGAAACAACGTCAAAACGCTCCCAAGAACCTAAGAGTACAGGGATGACTCTAGACTCTACTACAAAACGCCAAAATAGCAGCATGTCCATCTCTTGCCTCCTACTGCTCTTCTTGCTACTCGGCCGCAACCCCGCGACCACCACCACATCTAGCTCGAGCACCTGAAAACCAGCGGAGTGAGACAATTGAACATTGTCCCAGCGAGAAACATAACTCCCTGCCGAAACTATAAAACCAAAAGGATAAAGCAACAACAATAGATAACAAGTAAAACGTAGAATAATAATTGTTTATATATATAACAGGGCTACTCGTACCATCATGCTTACCAGGCTGTTCACCATTTATCTCTTTATGTAACATGATTGACAAGATAAGGTTCATAAGATCTTATCACATAGCATGCGGAACGTATAAGTAACTGCAAGATAGAACAGAATTAATTGCACAAGCAAGGCCTCAACCAATGTTCCGTGATTTGCCTTAAGCAAGAAATACTATTCGGATGGATTACATTTTATTATGCCCTAAGGAAGTGTGTCGTACCGCTCAAATCCAACCTTCGGTTGTGAAACCCAAAGTCAGTGGCATACAAGGTCAATGGAAGATCCGGACTCCGCGACCTTCCCCCTCATAGTCAGGGTACGAGAACAACACAAGCAAGACCGCAGTCTCATGCTTAAGTGGCCTCAACCACAGGGTCAGCTCCATAGGCTACCCATCCTCTAGCCCGCCTTGGTACAGGTCACGACGCTAGTATACCTGAGCCACGTGCCTCTTCACCGTGCTCTGAGCCATGAACACATTCATGCTCCTATATCACATATCTTGAGCCATGGGCCTGTTCACCATGCTCTGTTCACATCCCGAGTCTGCAACCATAGCTGCACTCGAATCCTCACTATTTTAGGCTAGGAGAAACCTTGCATATTCAACAATATGCGCTCTGGGTTAACCCACAGGAGAACCCGTTTCACCATCACCAGCTCCCGACGATGATGGATCTTTGGCCAGGGCAACTACATGATATATTCCACTATGATTAATTAGTATCTTTTATATGGATTGTAATATTCAACCAAGTTGTATAACATGTAAACTATAATAGGGAATAATTAACATAAAACTCAATGTTATGCTTTTTATGGTAATCAACATCATCCTGATCCATCACAAGGATCCATGTTGCATATTATCACTTGGCTTCTTGCCAATCATCCAGATCCATCTCAAGGATCATTTCATTGCCATGGGATCTCAATCCCTCATCATATACTGCCACTGCCTTTCAAGGCTTACATTATCATCATGGGATAACAATCCCAAGTACTTAGTCATGTACATCATATTGAGAGTAATAATCACGGTAGAGTTACTCAACCTGTACGTATACCTCATAGCCCCTTATTATTATTGGTTATGCATCACCTGCATGGTAAGTATATACAATGATCCTAGGCTTAATAGAAGACCATGCTATCAATATAGAGTAACATTAAAGATTTTATACCAATCATACATTAACTGATGATCATGTGCATAAGGCACATCATTAAACAAACCATACTATATGCTTATCATTATCTCAACGTATTGCCAATAATCTAGATGGTCATGTTCATGTATAAGGATATGGATTTATATAAGCAAGTGTTACCATAACCATTGCCATTATGCATAGCAAGGATCACCATCATTGTAAATGTGATATAAGGTCAGCAATATCAATTTCTATGACTGACGAAACCCTCTCTGAAAGCATCCTCTACCCTCACCACAAGTGGTATCGGGCAGGGTACTCACCCGATCGCCCAGCTCATGTCGGTCACCACATAACGGCCAAACGTGACGCGCAACACAACGTTCTAGGGTATGTCGTTCACATCATGTGTCATGCGACACAACGTCACCACCCCGAGCAACATCAGCTAAACGTGCAACTCAGAAAAGAAAGCACGACGCGTGATGGGGTGTTGGGTTGGTAGGGGTATCGTGCAACAACCTGTGTCATGCAGCGCCTGACACAGAACTACTAGCAACGTTCATCACAAGGGCCACTTAGCAACATCCACTCCAAGGGTCTAGGTCACGAGGGCTTATCGGGCAGCACCTCCCCAAGCTCATATCTACCAAGGTGCAACTCACAAGGTCATCATCTACCTCAAGCACAAGGCATGGAAACCCTAATGGATCAAGAGGACGTCTCACCTCTCAACTTAAACGAGAGAGGGGTCTTGCACATATCTTGCCACCAAACGGCCAACATGAGGACAACCCTAGCAAAGGTCACCCCTAGAACGAAGCTCACCCTTCAAGTCCCTGGTGAGAGGAGGGTGTT
This sequence comes from Alisma plantago-aquatica, assembly GCA_963693085.1. Taxonomy (NCBI): domain Eukaryota; kingdom Viridiplantae; phylum Streptophyta; class Magnoliopsida; order Alismatales; family Alismataceae; genus Alisma; species Alisma plantago-aquatica. The sequence goes on along the minus strand of OY856409.1, from coordinate 1,957,720,511 downwards.
GCTTAAGCTACTAGAGCTCAAGCTCACTCCTCAAGACCTAGGAGAGAAGGGAGTATTGCTCACCAAGAAACCTTAGATCTTAGGTTCGGCCAACATGAAGCAACTAAGCAAGAAACAAAGCTAGCAACATATAAGAACATGAAAAGAGGTAGAATAGTTAGGGTTCAGAGTTATGCAACCCGCCTTAAGCAAGCTCCAAGCTCCTAGCACCAAGGAAGAAGAAAGACTCCAAAGAAGATCGGCCACCCAAGCTTTCTCATCCAAGGGTGTCGTCCACCAAGCTGCCAAGGAGAAGGGTATCATGCACCAAGGTGGAGAAAGAACCAAGAGACTAAAGGATCCTTGGAAAGAGGAAAAGAACACATAAATATGGGGTTGGTGGAGAAAACAAAGCAAAGCCAAGCAAGGTGTCGTCCACCTAGGGACACTTGTCCTAGAGCACGAGCCACCACTCTAGCAAGCCCTAAACACGTCCAAGGTCATTGCTACATGCAAGCATCAAGCACCAAGTGTCCACTAGTGGTGACACAAATGAGGTCAAACTTGGTCAAAGGGTCATGGGCGACATACCTGGGTGACACAGTTGGGCGACACAAACACACCTGGCTGACACAAGGGCCCAAAGAGGCAAAAGCAAGGTTCAACAAGGCCCATCAAGCTCAACCAAGCCTAAAGTGACTCAAGCAACGAGCCCAAACCTTCCTCTCTACACTAGAGGAAGCAAGGAGAGAGAGGGACACCTCACAAGGTGGTAAACTTGCCAACAAAACCCTAGACTTGGGTTAATTGCAAGTAGCACCTCCAACTCTCAACAAAGCACAACCAAACCCTAATCACCACCAAAGGTGATTAGCAAGCAACTAAGCATCAGGGTTAAGAAAAGCAAATAGGGTAAACCCTAAACGAAGGTCAGGGTCCTTACAGGCTAACCCCCTTCAAGGGATTTCGTCCCCAAAATCCGAAGAGAAAAGCAAAGGATACTTCCCCCTCATCTCTTCCTCAAGCTCCCATGTGGCTTCCTCAATGCCACGATGATGCCGCAGAACCTTCACAAGAACCAGGTCCTTTCTCTTCAGCTTCTTAATCCTTCTATCAAGGACCTCCACAGGACCTTCTTCATAGGTCACATCTTCATCAAGCTCAACTTCAACTGGCTGTATTACTATTCCCGAATCCGGATGGCTTTTCTTCAGCATACTGACATGGAATACTGGATGTAATATGTGCAATTCTGGAGGCAACTCTAACTCGTAAGCTACTTTGCCAGTTCGTGCTATGACCGGGTATGGCCCCATATATCTGGGTGCTATCTTACCCTTCCGGCCAAACCGTATCACACCTTTCCATGGCGAGACCTTAAGATACACTTTGTCTCCTACCTGGAACTCCAAAGGTCGTCGGTGATTGTCTGCATAAGACTTCTGCCTGTCCTGTACCACTTTCAGCTGTTGATGTATCACCTTGATCTTTTCTGTTGTCTACTGTACTAACTTAAGACCCAAAAGTTGATACTCACCAGACTCATACCAACATAAAGGGGATCTGCACTTCCTTCCATACAGAGCCTCATAAGGAGCCATATCAATGCTCTGCTGATAACTGTTGTTGTAGGCAAACTCAATCAAACTAAGATGCACGTCCCAACTTCCTAGAAACTGCAAAACACAAGCTCGAAGGAGATCCTCCAAAGTCTGAATAGTCCTCTCAGACTGTCCATCTGTCTGTGGGTGGAAGGCGGTACTGAACCTCAACTGTGTTCCCAATGCTTTGTGCAACTGTTCCCAGAAACGACTCATGAACTGAGCACCTCTGTCAGAAACTACCGTTACTGGCACACCATGCAAACGTACTATCTCGTCTACATATACTCGAGTGAGCTTCTCGGCTGTATACGTCATCTTTACAAGTAGGAAATGGGCAAACTTCGTCAATTTGTCCACTATCACCCAAATGGAATCATGATTCCTAGTTGTCCTGGGTAAACCAACTACGAAATCCATGGTTATATGATCCCATTTCCACTACGGTATCGACAAGGGTTGTAACGTACCTGCCGGCTTCTTATGTTCAGCCTTGACTTGCTGACAAACCACACATCTCGCCACGAACTCAGCTACATCTTTCTTCATGCTGGGCCACCAATACAAATCTTTCAGATTATGATACATCTTGGTGACACCTGGATGCATAACATACATTGACGTGTGTGCTTCCTCAAGCACTAACTTCCTCAGATCATCAGCATCGGGGACAACCATCTGATCACGATAGCAAACTAATCCATCCTCAGACTCATGGAACCCATCATGCTTTTCACTGCCGAACTCAGATCTGATCAACTGTACCACATCATCCATTTGTTGTGCATATTTAATCTGCTATCTCAGCGTAGGCTTGACTTGCATCTGTGCTAAGAGTCCAACCAACAAAGAAACTTCCATCTGTACATTCATCTGTCACAAAGAAACAAACATATCCCGTCTATTGCATACCAGGGAACTCAACTGTGCCTTCTTTGTAGAAAGAGAAGAAGACTTTCGGCTAAGCGCATCAGCTACCACATTCGCCTTACCAGGATGATACTTGATAGTGCAGTCGTAATCATTGATCAACTCCATCCATCGACGATGTCGCATGTTCAACTCATTCTACGAAAAGATGTACTTCAGATTCTTATGATCCGTAAAGATCTGACACACTTCTCCATACAGATAGTGTCTCCAAATCTTTAACACATGAACCACTGCTGCCAATTCCAAATCATGAGTCAGATAGTTCTCCTCGTGTTTCTTAAGATGTCGCGAAGCAAAAGAAACCACATGATCCTCCTGCATCAGCACACAACCTAAACCTTTCTTGGAATCATCGCAGAACACAACATAGCCTTTTCCAGGCTCTGGCAGGATTAACATTGGAGCACTAGTTAGCTTCTCCTTCAAACTCTGGAAAGCTTGTTGACATCAATCATCCCAAACAAAAGGTACATCCTTTCTTGTCAACTTCATCATCGGCAACGCGATCACACTGAAATCCTTGATAAACCTCCTGTAGTATCCTGCTAAACCAAGGAAACTACGAACTTCTATCGGCGTCTTTGGTTGCTCCCAATCCGCAACGGATTCCACCTTCTTCGGGTCCACTTTGACTCCTTCAGCATGAAAAACACTAGAGGGGGGGTGAATAGAGTTTTTAAATTATTTTAAAAATTATTTAACTCAAACAACCACAATTGAAAATGGAAGAACGAGACAAGTGTTTAGAGTGGTTCCAATCTTAGCAAATACTAAGATTGTCAGTCCACTACCCGGTTGCTTACCCAACCGGGATTTTGAAAGTATTAATTTTATTACCTTCACAAGGATTTACACAAAATACAATACTTTCTTACACCCCTTGAACAGCCTTCACTTGAAGTAGATGCACCAACCCGAGGTAACCTTCTTGAAGTAACTCCAAGCTCCCCCTTGAAGTAGCCTTCCTCTTTAGAAGTAACCTCCCGTTGCGCCAGCCTTCTTGAAGTAGCTCAAGGTCCCCTTCTTCACCAAGAAGATCTCCAACCTCTCCAATCCATAGCCTCCAACCTAGGAGTAGCAAGGAGAGTACAAACAATAAAAGTGAACAAGAAAGGAAAAAGGAAATTACAACTTATCCTTTGAAGCACAAGGCTTGATTTGCCTAGATCAAGCGTATAGATCTCCTAACCAATGTGTATGGAATTGTGATTGTTGTGGATAGGAGATGCTAGCCTATAGGACACGAAATTTGAGCTGAGAGAAGAAGTAGCCAGTTGTCAATATGCTCAATTGCTCACAAACAGATTGCTCAATGTAAGTGTATGCTCAAAGATTGCTCAATTGTAAAAACAAGTGTGTTTAGGTGTCCTAAGGCATGTCCTATTTATAGGAATGTCCTACAAGTGCTTAAGGACGTTCTAGACACTTTCTAGGGGTTTCTAAGTGCTTAACTAGCTGTTAGATATAAGTTAGTTTCCTTAACAACGGCTAGTTAATTAATTCTGCAGTTGCTGTCAGAGACCATCTCGGTCGAGAAATGGTCGACCGAGACACCTACTCGGTCGACGTTTTGTCGACCGACAAGCTCTCTAGATCAAGTGTTTGCAACGTTTATCTCCATCTTCCAACTACCTTGTCAGCTGTGTCTAACGGCTACTTGGGCCTTTCTCGGTCGAGAAGTTTGTCGACCGAGAGTGTCTCGGTCGAGGATTTTGTCGACCAAGATAGACCATGTTTCAATGTTTCAAATGAAGACATTAAGTGTGTGTATGAGTGTGCATATGTGACACTGTTGAAGGGGATGACCTATCTAAATGTGGTGTTTAGCTAGGGAAGATCTAACGCTTGATTTACATGAAGTCTAAGTACTTGTACATTATATATTTGTACAGGTTTTCAATCGATTACATTTCATGACATTTACAATCATTCAAGCATATAGATTCCCTAGTGCTTTGTCATCCACCTTATTCCTTCAACATTCAAGTAGCACGTTAGATTAACAAGAATGAAATGTTTGTCATTATCAAAACAAAGGGATTTACAGATGTCCATTTAGCCAACAATCTCCCCCTTTTTGAAGATGACAAACATTTCCTAAATATAAAATATAAAACATGTGAATTTCATAACTGAAGATTACCTTTGTAAATTTCTTCTCTTGTTTATAAAATGTGTGCTTATTATTCCCCATGAAGTATGGAACATGAAATCCAATTCTTTAGGGAGTATAGCCACTTTCAATGTAAAGCCAAGAGTTTGTTTATGAAACTCATTGATTGAGTTTTGCATTTATATTTATTTCTCCCCCTTTGTCATTTCAAAAAGATATTAGTTTAAGAACAAATATTATATGAAAAGTATTTCTCCCACTTAGATAAATATCCTTCTTCAGTAGAATGGTCAATTTAGCCACAATTTTAAATTTCAGGTATTTGCAAAGATTTCATCCTTTTTGATTTATGACATATTTATTTCTCCCCTTACTTTGTATGCTCTACTAGAATAGTCTTAAAATCCATGTTCAAATGATGCCATAAAGGAATATCCATTATAATCAATAAAGATAACGAATTCATTAGAATCATGGAATTATTACAATCATGCAAAGATAAACAAGTTATGTAAAGATAACCATTTCATTACAATCATGCAAAGATAACCATTTCATTACAACTAATACAACGGACACTGAAAATCTCACTGGAAAGACTTAAGTATTACATCAATATCAGGGTCTTTTCCAAGAAATGGCTCAGCTCCATAATACTTGACTAAAGTTTGCCACTCCAAAGCACCTATCTTGGTTAAGGCATATGCTTCCAAGAAGATAGGAACACGATTAAAGCGGAAATGAGCAACAATGTCTTGTAATTGTATTGAGGAAAACTAAGTATGTGTGAGATCTGTAGATGGTGGAGGTGGAGTTTGGTAGTAGTTGTAAGATGGATTATATGGGTTGAGCATGCCAGTATTTAAAGAATAAGGATATTCATCTGGTTGATTTGGAGAGAGGGTTTGCATCCTATGATTTAGGTAGGTCATGGCATGATGGTTATAATCTAATTGTCTACTTAGATGATATTGTGACCCAACAACATAGGTTAGGGTGTTTTGTATGGGATCATAGGATGAGTTGGTAGGAGGAGGTGGTGGTGGTATATCTTGACTAGATGTCTCACCTCTCGTCCTAGCCCTCTTGTGACCGAAATCAATTCCCATCTTTTCTACTATGTTTTTGCTTATTTTTTGTGGTCTTCTTTCCCATGTGTACCCCATGTCCTCAATTTTTGTCTTAAGAAAGTGTTGAGTGATTTGGCATACAAAATCGGCATATGGGGGATTGCCAGAAAACTCAAGCATGTTCTTAAGGATTATGCGGATAAAATTTATGGGAATACGTTTGACAATGGCATAAATTAGACACATGTGAAAAATAGGGACTTCAGACTTGTTTGCTCTAGGATGTATGTTTGTGGAAACAATAAGGTTGACAATCCTAGCTGCAGGTTTGAGATTAATGGCATAGTAGGTACCCCTATCTTCGTGACAAGTTGTATTAGATTGAAAAATGGCTCATTTAATGTCACTAAGACTGACGGTATTATCACCTTGGGAAAATGTATTGAGTGGATTTCCAGTGGTAAGGTCAAGAGTGTCTTGATATTCATCTAAGTCGATGTTGAGCATGTCAACGATGAACAACATATAATAATGATTTCATAAAATACAGTGATCATTTATACTAGATGTTATAACACATGATGGTCTTCAACTTGTAAGATCAGTCATTAATAATAAATCGATAGCAATTTGATCAATTTGAAAACACATTCAGCAGATCTATCAGGGACTGGATCGGTCTACCATGTCTTCGACCGACTGTCTTTCTCGGTCGACAGATTCTCGACCGAGAAAGGTTCTGTACTATTTCAGAGCTGTTTTCAGTAAGTAAATCAGAATTGTTTTTGTTGATTTAAAGGAATTATATATTAAATGTTTAAATACTTGAATTAATTTGTTATGCCACTATGTTGAGTTGAGATAGACATAGAAATATGCAACTAAGGTCCTTGGTCATATCTCAACTTAATTCCGTTCATTTAGTTTGGAGGTTTTGGAACCCAAACTAACTCAACATCCTTTTTCTTATAAGGACATGAAAAGGAATAGTGACCAAGGCGCAAACAATAATGACAACATATAGAATCAACCTCATATCTCTTTCTATGATTTTGGTTTAGGTTGTTCTTGGGTATATTTGTATTTGTGCCTTTAGGTATATATATAGATTGATGTGCTTGTGTCTTTCTCCAACTAGGTTTATGATAAGATTTTCCCTTAGGCTTGTAACCTAGTCCTCTCCTTCCAACTTGATGGTAGGAATCATTTAAGATTTGATCAAGAATGCCATTATTATTTAGACTACTAACTTTTTGTTGTAACTTAGCAATCTCATCCATTCTCTTCTTGATATCTAGCTTTGCTTGATCTAGATTAGATGATAATGAATTTCTTTCTTTCATGATAGTATCATAATCTAGATGTGAGCACAAAACAGGTTGTTTTTGAAGATCGTTCACTTGAGTTTGCAAATTTATCTTTTCTAGGGAAAGAAGATTGCAATTTGCCTCTATAGATTTTATCATAATATTATGATCTTCAATAATCTTTTTAAGATCTTCATTTTTAGAGATAATAGCAAGAAGCTTAGCATGTAATTCATCATTTGTTTTATTAGCTTTCTTTAACTTCTTATTGTACTCAATATATTTATTATGTGTCTTTTCAAGACTAGCAACTAGCTCTTCTTTAGATAAATCAAAAAGACTTACCTCTTCTTCCTCTTCACTTGTTGTAGCAATAAGACAATCTTTATGCTCATCTTCCTTCTTTGATTTCCATGGGCAGCTAGATGTTGTGTGGCTTGTTCCTAAACACCAATTGCAACATGTTGTAGATTGGTCCAAGATGCTCTTTTTATTCCGGTTGTAATTACCATCACCCTCCATTCTTCAAGACCTGGTTAGGGTTCCTTGAAGCCTGCTCTGATACCAATTGAAAAACACTAGAGGGGGGGATGAATAGAGTTTTTAAATTATTTTAACAATTATTTAACTCAAACAACCACAATTGAAAATGGAAGAAGGAGACAAGTGTTTAGAGTGGTTCCAATCTTAGCAAATACTAAGATTGTCAGTCCACTACCCGGTTGCTTACCCAACTGGGATTTTGAAAGTATTAATTTTATTACCTTCACAAGGATTTACACAAAATACAATACTTTCTTACACCCCTTGAACAGCCTTCACTTGAAGTAGATGCACCAACCCGAGGTAACCTTCTTGAAGTAACTCCAAGCTCCCCCTTGAAGTAGCATTCCTCTTTAGAAGTAACCTCCCGTTGCACCAGCCGTCTTGAAGTAGCTCAAGGTCCCCTTCTTCACCAAGAAGATCTCCAACTTCTCCAATCTGCAGCCTCCAACCTAGGAGTAGCAAGGAGAGTACAAACAATAAAAGTGAACAAGAAAGGAAAAAGGAAATTACAACTTATCCTTTGAAGCACAAGGCTTGATTTGCCTAGATCAAGCGTATAGATCTCCTAACCAATTGTATGGAATTGTGATTGTTGTGGATAGGAGATGCTAGCCTATAGGACACGAAATTTGAGCTGAGAGAAGAAGTAGCCAGTTGTCAATATGCTCAATTGCTCACAAACAGATTGCTCAATGTAAGTGTATGCTCAAAGATTGGTCAATTGTAAAAACAAGTGTGTTTAGGTGTCCTAAGGCATGTCCTATTTATAGGAATGTCCTACAAGTGCTTAAGGATGTTCTAGACACTTTCTAGGGGTTTCTAAGTGCTTAACTAGCCGTTAGATATAAGTTAGTTTCTTTAACAACGGCTAGTTAATTAATTCTACAGTTGCTGTCAGAGACCATCTCGGTCGAGAAATGGTCGACCGAGACACCTACTCGGTCGACGTTTTGTCGACCGACAGGCTCTCTGGATCAAGTGTTTGCAACGTTTATCTCCAACTTCCAACTACCTTGTCAGTTGTGTCTAACGGCTACTTGGGCCTTTCTCGGTCGAGAAGTTTGTCGACCGAGAGTGTCTCGGTCGAGGATTTTGTCGACCGAGATAGACCCTTTTTCAATGTTTCAAATGAAGACATTAAGTGTGTGTATGAGTGTGCATATGTGACACTGTTGAAGGGGATGACCTATCTAAATGTGGTGTTTAGCTAGGGAAGATCTAACACTTGATTTACATGAAGTCTAAGTACTTGTACATTATATATTTGTACAAGTTTACAATTGATTACATTTCATGACATTTACAATCATTCAAGCATATAGATTCCCTAGTGCTTTGTCATCCACCTTATTCCTGCAACACTCAAGTAGCACGTTAGATTAAAAAGAATGAAATGTTTGTCATTATCAAAACAAAGGGATTTACATATGTCCATTTAGCCAACACAGCAGATATCACATGACCCAAGAAGGTCACTTCTTCCAATCAGAACTCACACTTACTGAACTTGGCATACAGCTGGTGTTGGCGAAGAAGAGTCAACGCTCGTCGAAGATGTTGCTCATGCTCTTGCCTGTCCTGACTATAGATGAAGATGTCATGTATAAAGACTACAATAAACTGATCTAGAAACAGACGGAACACTCGATTCATCAGATCCATGAAAGCATCTGGTGCATTGGTTAGCCCGAACGGCATAACCACAAACTCGAAGTGACCATACCTCATCCTGAAAGCTGACTTTGGTATGTCATCCGTCTTAATCCTCAACTGATGATATCCAGACCGTAGATCGATCTTTGAAAACACTGTAGCACCACACAACTGATCAAACATATCATCTATCCTTGGCAACGGGTACTTATTCTTGATCGTGACCTTGTTCAATTGTCGGTAATCTATACATAGTTGCATCGATCCATTCTTCTTCTTGACAAACAACACTAGAGAACCCCAAGGCGACGTACTCGGTCGGATGAAACCTTTGTCCAACAACTCTTGCAACTACTTCCTTAGTTCTGCCATCTCTATCGGAGCCATCCTATACGGTGTCTGTGCAACTAGCTGTGTTCCTGGAACCAAATTGATCTCGAAATCAATCTCTCATGGTGGAGGAACACCATGAAACTCATCAGGAAACACGTCGGAAAACTCTCGGACAACTGACACCTCCTCGAGACTAGGACCTTTCGCCTTGGTAGCCACAACAGTATCCACCACGTGAGCTAAGAACGCCTCACATCCTTTCTGTAGCAACTTCTCTTCCACCATAGATGATACCAGACACGTCGGAAGAATCTTCCTATCTCCCTGGAAGATCCACTTCTCTCCCGCATCATCAAACACAACTTGCTTGGAATCACGGTCCAAAACAACCTTATACTTCTCTAAGGTATCCATCCCAAGGATGACATCGAAACCGTGCATATCAAGTGGTATAAGATCCACTTGGATGTCGTGTCCCGAAAAAGACAGGACACAAGATGGAAACTCTCCTCGAAGCATCGAGGAACCATCAAGAAGGGTTTCTAGCAACAAGCTATCCTTCTTACGACTAATAGGTAAATGACAGTTTTCAAGCATACTATAGGAGATAAAAGAGTGTGTAGCACCCGGGTCAACCAGAACAGATATGCAGTAAGAAGAAGACATATCATAATGAAATAACTCCATCTGACTTGTCACCACTCGCGAGTTGACTATCGCCTTCGGCTGATTCATAGCATAGAATCGAGCCGTTGCTTGTTGTCCACATCCTCTACTTCCCTGAGCAGATGATACAGCTTGCGACGCTTGACCACGTCCTCGACCTCTTCTACCACTGGGCTGTTGCTTATCTGATCCTGGTTGATTCTGCCTCGGCTGCTGTGTCACTTCAACATCTCTATTCGGGCAATGTAACTTGAGATGCCCGGTCTGACCACAAAGATAGCTTGCCCTATCTTCAACATGTGGCCTAGATGGCCCTGTCACTGCCACTGAAGTTGTACTATGTTCCTTAGACGGCGAAGAAACATAACTGCTTCCCTTACTCGGAGACCACTGTGAAGGTACACTGGAACCTCTCATCACAAAAGGTGTTGGAAACCTTGGCTTCTTGAAGCCACCAAACCTCTGTCCCTGAAACTGAGCAGGCCTCTTCTTAGACTTGGATTCTTTTTTCTCCCTTACTGATCGTTCAATCCTCTGGACAGATTCCACGAATGTAGTGAACTGCTCTCGATTCTCCAACGCAGAAACATGTGTTGTTAACTCAGCACTCAGACCTTTCTCAAAGCGTCTGATCCGCTCCTCATCTGTTGCTGCCATGTGAGGACAAAACCTCAACAGATCCATGAACTTGGCTTCATACTCAGTGATGTTCATCGTTCCTTATCGCAGGCTCTCAAACTGACTGATCTTCTCATCTAGATACGTCTTCGAAAAGTATCTGCTGACAAACTCGCGTTGGAAAACTTCCCAACAGATCACCTCACCAGGCCGCTTCTCCTTCTTGATGGTCCACCAGTGACCAGCACTACCCTTCAGAAGGTAGACAGCGTGCTTTACTTTGTCTGCTTCGGGGATGTCGAGGATCCGGAAAGCCTTCTCAAGACCTGTCAGCCACAGATCTGCATCCGCTGGATCAGCCGTACTAACATAATCTGAAGCTCTGACTCGGCGAAGCCGCTCAAAGGTCTTCCCCATACCCGATGCTTCTCCATGGGGAGCCTGTGCTCTCGGCGGAGGTACTGGCAATCTCTCAACCATGAGATTCATCGTAGCCATCATCTGCCCCATAAGCTGTTGATAGGCAGGATGTTCAAGAATGGCTTGGTTAGGTTGGGGGACCTCAGGCACCCGATCTTCATGTGCCTACCCAAAAGCTCCATCGACTGATGCAGCATCACTGTTCTCAACAGAGTGTTCTTCATGGTTTCCAGACATCTTTGAATTTTCTTCCGCTGAGGGCAGAAGACGATCGTAAGAAAATCTGGACAACACACAAGAACAGACACAACCTAGTCCTAAATCTCTGTAGACTCAACGAACCTAGAGCTCTGATACCAAAACTTGTGGCAACACATCCCACTATCACACAGATAGAGAGGTGTTACGCGAAAATGTGCGGAAATCACCATAACCACAGATTACCAAAAACACAGGTTAATTAAAACCGATTGTGGAAAGCTAATAAACTGGGAAACTATTACATTCCGGTCCACATCCTGCAAGAAAACAGGTTATATAAACATATACAAGCCTTGATACGTGGCCACAGCTTAGAGGAACAGTTGTCTTGTCATCACATGAGTTCATCACCTATTATATATACATAAAGGCCCACATCCGGCCAGCAGCAAGATATACAAAACATCAACGATCATACATCGTGAAACAACGTCAAAATGCTCCCAAGGACATGAGAGTACAGGGATGACTCTAGACTCTACTACAAAACGCCAAAACAACAGCATGTCCATCTCTTGCCTCCTACTGCTCTTCTTGCTGCTCGGTCGCAACCCCGCGACACCACCACGTCTAGCTTGAGCACCTGAAAACCAGTGGAGTGAGACAATTGAACATTGTCCCAGCGAGAAACATAACTCCCCGCCGAAACTATAAAATGAGAAGGATAAAGCAATACCAGTAGATAACAAGTAAAATGTAGAATAATAACTGTTTATATATATAACAGGGCTACTCGTACCATCACGCTTACCAAGTTGTTCCCCATTTATCTCTTTATGTAACATGATTGATAAGATAAGGTTCATAAGATCTTATCACATAGCATGCGGAACGTATAAGTAACTGCAAGATATAACAGAATTAATTGCACAAGCAAGGCCTCAACCAATGTTCCGTGATTTACCTTAAGTAAGAAATACTATTCGGCTGGATTACGTTTTATTATGCCCTGAGGAAGTGAGTCGTACTGCTCAAATCCAACCTTTGGTTGCAAAACCCAAAGCCGGTGCCATACAAGGTCAATGGAAGAGCCAGACTCCATGACCTTCTCCCTCGTAGTCAGGGTACGATAACAACACAAGTTGGACCGCAGTCTCATGCTTAAGTGGCCTCAACCACAGGGTCAGCTCCATAGGCTACCCATCCTCTAGCCCGCCTTGGTATAGGTCACGACGCTAGTATACCTAAGCCACAGGCCTATTCACCGTGCTCTGAGCCATGAACGCATTCATGCTCCTATATCACGTATCCTGAGCCATGGGCCTGTTCACCATGCTCTGTTCACATGTCGTGTCTGCAACCGTAGCTGCACTCGAATCCTCACTATTTTAGGCTTGGAGAAACCTCGCATATTCAACAATATGCACTCCGAGTTAACCCGTAGGAGAACCCGTTTCACCATCACCAGCTCCTGACGATGATGGATCTATGGCCAGGGCAACTACATGATATATTCCACTGTGATTAATTAGTATCTTTTATATGGATTGCAAGATTCAACCAAGTCGTATAACATGTAAACTATAATAGGGAATAATTAACATAAAACTCATTGTTATGCTTTTTATGGTAATCAACATCATCCTGATCCATCACAAGGATCCATGTTGCATATTATCACTTGGCCTCTTACCAATCATCCAGATCCATCTCAAGGATCATTTCATTGGCATGGGATCTCAATCCCTCATCATATACTGCCACTGCCTTTCAAGGCTTACATTATCATCATGGGATAACAATCCCAAGTACTTAGTCATGTACATCATATTGAGAGTAACAATCATGGTAGAGTTACTCAACCTGTACATATACCTCATAGCCCCTTATTATTATTGGCAATGCATCACCTGCATGGTTAGTATATACAATGATCATAGGCTTAATAGAAGACCATGCTATCAATATAGAGTAACATTAAAGATTTTATACCAATCATACATTAACTGATGATCATGTGCATAAGACACATCATTAAACAAACCATACTATATGCTTATCATTATCTCAATGTATTGCCAATAATCCAGATGGTCATGTTCATGTATAAGGATATGGAGTTATATAAGCAAGTGTTACCATAACCATTGCCATTATGCATAGCAAGGATCACCATCATTGTAAACGTGATATAAGGTCAGCAATCTTGGTTTCTATGACTGACGGAACCCTCTCTGAAAGCATCCTCTACCCTCACCACAAGTGGTATCGGGCAGGGTACTCACCCAATCACCCAGCTCATGTCGGTCACCACATAATGGCCAAACGTGACGTGCAACACAGCGTTCCAGGGTATGTCGTGCACATCATGTGTCGGGCGACACAACGTTACCACCCCGAGCAACAACAGGTAAATGTGCAACATAGAAAAGAAAGCACGACGCGTGATGGGGTGTCGGGCTGTTAGGGTATCGTGTAACAACCTGTGTCGTGCATCGCCTGACACAGAACTACTAGCAACGTTCGTCACAAGGACCACTTAGCAACGTCCACTCCAGGGGGTATCGTCTACACATGTGTCGTCTAAGGGTCTAGGTCACGAGGGCTTGTCGGGAAACACCTCCCCAAGCTCATATCTACCAAGGTGCAACTCACAAGGTCATCATCTACCTCAAGCACAAGGCATGGAAACCCTAATGGATCAAGAGGATGGCTCACCTCTCAACTTAAATGAGAGAGGGGTCTTGCACATCTCTTGCCACCAAACGGCCAACACGAGGACAACCCTACCAAATGTCACCCCTAGAACGAAGCTCACCCTTCAAGTCCCTGGTGAGAGGAGGGTGTTGCTTAAGCTACTAGAGCTCAATGCTCACTCCTCAAGACCTAGGAGAGAAGGGAGTATTGCTCACCAAGAAACCTTAGATCTTAGGTTCGACCAACATGAAGCAACTAAGCAAGAAACAAAGCTAGCAACATATAAGAACATGAAAAGAGGTAGAATAGTTAGGGTTAGGAGTTATGCAACCCACCTTAAACAAGATCCAAGCTCCTAGCACCAAGGAAGAAGAAAGACTCCAAAGAAGATCGACCACCCAAGCTTGCTCCTCCAAGGGTGTCGTCCACCAAGCTGCCAAGGAGAAGGGTATCGTGCACCAAGGTGGAGAAAGAACCAAGAGACTAAAGGATCCTTGGCAAGAGGAAAAGAACACATAAATAGATGGGGTTGGTGGAGAAAACAAAGCAAAGCCAAGCAAGGTGTCGTCCACCTAGGGACACTTATCCTAGGGCACGAGCCACCACTCTAGCAAGCCCTAAACACATGTCCAAGGTCATTTCTACATGCAAGCATCAAGCACCAAGTGTCCACTAGTGGTGACACAAACGAGGTCAAACTTGGTCAAAGGGTCTTGGGCGACACAGTTGGGTGACACAAACACACCTGGCTGACACAAGGGCCCAAAGAGGCAAAAGCAAGGTTCAACAAGGCCCATCAAGCTCAACCAAGCCTAAAGGGACTCAAGCAACGAGCCCAAACCTTCCTATCTACACTAGAGGAAGCAAGGAGAGAGAGGGACACCTCACAAGGTGGCAAACTTGCCCACAAAACCCTAGACTTGGGTTACTTGCAAGTATCACCTCCAACTCTTAACAAAGCACAACCAAACCCTAATCACCACCACAGGTGATTAGCAAGCAACTAAGCATCCGGGTTAAGCAAAGCAAACAGGGTAAACCCTAAATGAAGGTCAGGGTCCTTACACGTATGGTAAATTTACATTGTGTTTGTATCTTTATGTACATGACACCATTAATATGAGATTATATATATGCAGGACATAGAGCCTAAGAAGCCTCTTATAGCTCGTCCTCCACTGACATTGTCGCGACCTCACTTTTCAACGACCCCCAATTAAGGAAGGCCAAAAATATGAGATCCATTGCCTACAACCCAAGGATCCAAATTTTAATCAAACAATATATAATAGCAAATAATTAGATTCATTTCAAAAATTGTTTACAAGATGCTTACATGAACTTTGATTATCAGAATTGTACATAGAGAAGAAGTGTATATCTAAATTCTCCTTACTTAGATTAACTTTAATGTCTTCAAGTAACTTGATCTATCCATCATATCTTGGCATCATCTTATCTAGCATGTACCTAAAATGTCATGATACCAAAACACGGATCAATATGACAAGTTATATTGTGTACGTGGGGTGCATGTAAAATAAATTATGGCCAATACTAGGTATATAAGTAGTTCTTTCAAATCCAAAGGTTAATCATACTATGGCAACTTTACATAAGGCAGAGTTTGGTTTTTTTGTGGTTGGTAGTATATGTGCAAGTAAACTAACAACTTATATTCCATCAAATATTTGCAAATATGAACAATCATTTTTTTCACATAATCTTCCTTTATGTGATAAATAAACATCCAACAATTTAGTTTCTCAAACTTTGAGAAAACCATAGAATGTGCTGGCAAAGTAATATGGATAATCGTAAGTGTAACCCCACGTACCTTGAGGGTGAGCCATGCAGATTATCATATAATTATACTTCGAAGCATATTGTCCAAGAAAACAAATCAAGCAATCAAATCTACAATTATGTAAATACTAAGGTATCCCCATCACATTAATCACATTAAAACCCTATTCGGTCCTAATCTAGGGTTTATGTTCTCTTGGTATCGAGCTATTATTAGATTCATGTTTGGTACTCCATTTCCCATGTTAGTTGATTTAGTGACTTAAGAACCCTAATTCATATTAAGTGTATCCATGATTATCAAATATATTATGATATTATATTAGGACCACTTATATTAGATTAGGCACATTAAGGTTATAGCAAGTTACATCATTGAGGTTTAAGATCCTAATTACACATATTAAGGATCATCCACTCTGTAAGTCTTAGTTTCTCATCATAATTATCATTATAATCTTGATTTCTCATCTTATTCAACAATTTCAGATAATTGCATAAAATAAGGGGGTTTTAACATATTCAACGTGTTATAACACAAAATTATGTTTTTTATATTCTAATCTATTTCATAAGCTATTCACTTGAGTAGGGGAGGATTCTAAGGAAAAGACACCCTTACCCTCTCATTTTGTGTACACTCTCGAGGGCCTCTAGGTCATTTCATTTGGATTCATATTCTACCTTGTGTGAACCTTCCGTGTGAGAGAATTGGATGTTAGGAGTGATGCACAACCAAGGTAGATTCATGGCTCTTGGCTCCAGGGTGTCAGAGGTGGTTGGTTCGGCTCCAATGGACCTTGTCGGTCCTAGATAAACCACTAGTTGTGGCTGGAGGAGAGGAGGATATATATATATATATATATACATATATAAGTCTAGGTTTCTACATTGCCAGGGTTGTTGTAGATCAAATCATTGAAAACGGTGGTCTAAGACACGTACCTAGGCTACCTTGTTCATTGGGTTGGGGGTGAATGAACTCTTAGGAGCCTTCCATCTCATGTCTATGCTCCCGAATCGGCCGATGAGTCTTCCCTCATCGACCACCCTGGTCACAATCTCCGGGCCATTGAAGCAGGTGTTGGACGCATCGATCTCATTGGCCATCGCCTGAAAAGCAACATCCCTATCTCATTGCAGAGGACGATCGAGGGGTGTCCTTCTATACCTCCTCATCTCCACCTACTAACCCTAACCAGAATATTGTACTTGGTCCTCAAGCCACTGGGCATTGACATTGCAAAGCCAAGGCAATTGTGGCTTAGAGAGAAGGATATGGGAGGTGTCCAAGCCTTGCCCTGGTCTACTTGTAGACCATAAATGATAGTTAGAGGCATTGGAGAGGGCACATCGAGAAGGGTAGTAACTACCATACTTATACATATTGCACTAGTAGATATTATTTCCCATGTCTCCTTTCTTGATTTGTTCCCTATTCCAGATAGTAGTGACTTACCAATCCGCCTCTTCCTCATGTTACCATAACCACAATGTAAAGGTTAAATTGGTAACTACTTATGGAAAGGCTAAATTACAATGTCCATGAGTTGCAAATAAAACTCTTTATCTCTATCTCTCTCTCTCTTCATGTTTTCTAAATAAACCATCCATATTACTTGGTTGACACACCAAAAGGAAACCACATAAATCTATGGTATTTTATTGAGTAATCTGATCATAAATTCTAGATCTTTCCTTAGTCTCTCTCTTTGGAATGTTCCTCCAATCAATTATTCTTATTTAAAGGAAAGATTTCCAAGTTAGATGTAGTCTTTTGGGATTTTTTGAATAGTCTCTCATAACCAACTTTCTCTTTTAACATTGCATTAAAACCATTACCATTATCTCTTGGAAAATCCTTTTTCTCTAGATTTCTAGAATCATCTTCCTTCCCTCATTATTTTCAAGTATACCTTAGATAAACTAAAATATTCTTGGTTGGTGCTTCAAACATGGTGTTGTCGATCTTAAATTTATAATAATCCCATTAATTATATAAAACATCTCATGTCTTATTTCCTTTTGGAACTCATTCATTATCTTTATATATCCATTAACCTATATTTCATAAATCCATTACTATTCCACACAATTCCATACCTATTACCCATTACTTTAGGAATCCCTTTATTATTGGATTTTTCATTCTTTCTTTTCTCCAGCATTATCAGTGGAGTATTACAAATGAGATCCCTTTTATTTATTTAACTTGATACAATGACATTATAATTCCTCCAATAATACCATTGGGGAATATCATTGATCAAAACATTCTTTACATTTATATTATTCAATTTTTATCAAAATTGAGGATATAACATCCACCTCCTCCTCAATTACCTAGTTATCTTATAAAGGACCTATTTGACTCGATAGTTCCTCAGCGCAGGGGTATAGTACTATGGATAGGCGAACATGAAGAAGGGTCGCCTATGATGGTCCATCTTAACAAGGACGTTGTAGGCAACCACATAATACTAGTATTTTTCTGCTGATGTTTTGGATATGTTTACTTATACTTGGTTGAATACATTTGTGATAAAACTTTGGATATGGTGAGATTTTATATAGATAAATACCTTGTTTTATATATGTTGATCTATTTTCTTATATATTAATGAATACATGATATACATTTTTTCATCCACTTATATAGGGTCTATGTAGAGTTTACACTACCCCATGAGGTATTTCTAGTTCCATCATTGATTATTTGTGTAGTTAAATATATTGCATACGTTACCCTATACTACTATACCACATTTAAATATTTCGGTAAAGTGAAAAAGACTGTGATGCTAGCTTTGTACAATATTGCATAAATTTACTTAATTTTCTTATAGTTTTGACTTAAGAATTATATTTCATTATGGATTTTGAGTTTTATTTTTTTTGCCTTCTTTTAACTCAAGAATAACCATTGGGTGCTATTAGTTAGTGTCCCCACGATGCTAATTGTGTATTATCTAGATGCTAACAGTGACAAAGTAGATAGTGGGACACACTAATTGAAAATACAATATTCACATGAGTAACTTTTATATTTATAGTTAACATATATTATTATTGACTATTTACTAATGCAATTCAATGTGTTACATTAACATATAGGGCTATAAAAGATTTCAAAAAGGTTGAAGGAAAGGTGGGAAACAAAAAGAAAGTGATAGCTAGGAAGAATGTTGAGGTGGTTTTCTAACTCCAGTGCATATTCATGCCAACTATGCTTACTTTTATTTACTAAAGTTTTGTATGTTGAAAATTATAGTGTCAGGTACAAGACAATGGTTGGGCATGCACATACTACATGATGCGATATATGGACATGATTGTCATATATGGGGCACTAGACATCAACTACATAGAAAATGTAATATATATATATAGTGTTGATCGTCAAAAGTATATAGCTTCATTAGATAATATGAAAATATAAAACTTTTGAATTATATACATCACAATCTTTGTAGGTGTTTAAAATGAACTTCTATATGGTAGGAAATCTATATGATATGCAAAAGCCCTATACAACATAACAACTAGATGAGATACGAGAACAATGGGCACACACCTTAATTAGGGATGTCAACTTTCAATTTGATTGGGATAAAAGAATAAGTTTTCTAAACACTGATGTCATTATTTCTATATACATGTGGTGCTTATGACTTCTTACAACTTTAAATTTGATGCGAGTAAATTATCGATGCATATGTATGAATATATATTGTGTGTGAATGTCAAGATGAATGGATATAATGAGAATTGTGTTTCTTTATGTCATGAGAATGGAGTTGGTGCATATGTGAATGAAGTATCATGTGTGTTAATGAAGTATCATGTGTTTGAATGAATGAATAGAGTTATGTTTGAACATGTGATGAGAATGGAATTGGAAAATAGATATTGAATGTGGATGGATCATGTTTGTTATTGCATGTTTTATGAGTTTTTTGTTGGCTTTTTGTTAAGATGAACTTATAGATGTTGTTAATATGCACTTATGAACTGCAGTTCTGAACTACAGGTTATGCATCCATTGACCAGCCGAATAACAACTCTGCAGACATGTTATTTATAAAAAAACCAAAGTTAGTCATCGTTTGATCAAAAAAACTGACAGTATAGGTCTTCGACGTCAATTTAGGTTGAAAAACTAGCATTGTCCATAACAACAATGCCAGACAACACAGTCATTCTTGGTAGCACATACATAGTTGTTGGTTTCTGTTAACAAATTGTCAATGTATATCTTCATCGTCAATTTAATAGAGAAACCGAGGACTATGACGCAGAATAGGTTTCGATGTGTTTTGCAACCCGATGAAATAGAGATATTTTCCATTTATAAATGTTACTTGGTATGGACAAACCATGTTAGTGTCTTTTCCTCAACAGAAGACTAAGGAACTTATATGTGTCGATTTGTTTTATCATAGCAACAGAGGTTGAATATCTTGGTCGTAGATTTTTGCATCCCCTTAGAACCAACGTCGTAGACCTCTAATTCTAGTTTCGCCCATTTAGGTGTCACTTTTTAATCGACATTGTAGGTATGTTTTAATTGATTCTATAGGTATTTTTGTACTAGTGTTAGATCTTGGTACTACCTCCTGGTTCTAGCAAGAGAGCAATGTCAAAAATTATTGGCCCTTAATGTAGCCATAGAATTACATCATAGGAATCACACTCAGAGGCACACCAATTGATGGAGAAAAAGGAAGAAGATAAAATATAATAGATGATGTAGTGTGGTAATGGCAAGGTGGTGGAGGTTGCACACTTCAGCTATAAGAAATACACAAAAAAAAGTAATTCGCACACAACAACTCTCTTCTTATTCTCAGGTGGTTCATGTATTTCTAGATTGTGTTTTATTGTGTTACAAATGAATATACACGTCCATCCTATAGATGGATGAATCCCATAGATAGGAAACCAAGATAGTCATTTCTCCCTCAAAAAGTAATTGATAAACTAGTTCTCAAAAAATTAATTTGTTAGGCGCACCCAACCAGGAACCAAAGGGACTCACATCAGCCAAATATCAAAAGGTCAATGTATCTGGATGGAAAAATGTTATAGTTTTATTCAAAAGGAATTATAGTTGAGTGGCTCAAAATTAAGGAAGATGAAGTTATGTATTTTTAGATTTTCAATCGGTAAAAAATGAAAACATCTTTTAAATAAAAAACAATTTTATGTTATACAAATATCCAATCACACACAGTCAAAGTAAGAAAATTTGGCATCAGATATGGTAGTGGAAACAAAAATTTTACTTGTCATATTCTACATTGAATAGTAGATTGCGTCAACAACTCTGAGATGGGAAAGAGCATTGTAAGGTTATACCTGGTCCTAGAGTAAGTCCAACGACAATTCCCTTATAGTAGTGTATGCCTTTCTTCAAGTTGCACCTAGATGACTTTCATTGTCAGCCTCCTGGTTGGACACCAAGGATAGTGGTTTATAGTGTCCTCCTCGTTAGTTGTGTGTGCAAATCTTAAATTTATGAATTTGAACACTACCATGCAAGCATACGGGTGTGTTTAATACTATCAAGGTCATCCAATGAGAAAGGATTTGTTAGGTGTAAGAGTATCGAAATCCAATAATCTAAAAAAATTTAACAAGAGTGGTTTTTTAACTAAACAAAGCAATGAAAAAGAATTGACCTGAAATAGAAATCATTTGTATTAAGGATCAAATTAGATTAGGAATTCTTGAGGTTAGGGTTTCACTATCATACTCCATGAAAAAACAAAAAAATTCACAAGTAGTAAAATCAAAAAGTAAGGGTCGAGTTATACACCCCTCCCTGTAGTGTATAATTATTCTATCCTTTTATAGCACCACCATACATATACTCAGAATAGAACCACCAAAACCTTGGAATCTTCTTCACTTCCAAGCCACTCCCATGGTAAAAGAAACAAAGCCTTAGAACATTTCTCTCTACTTTAGTGTACACCTTCCCATTATGCAGAAGAAGCATGACATACAGACAAGATGGACAATCAAGCATATATGTGATATAAACACTGATGTATCAATAGAAAAATATTTAAACCTACATTAAGCAAGATAATTCATAGTTCTACAAGGCATGACATGGGAATTACTCCCCCATGCCCAATAAAATAAGATCTACTCATCCATGGCTATAGAAAGTATATACAAGCTATAGAAAGTAGTGCTAGACATCATAGTAGAAGGAAATAAACATGGATGTCCATGGAAGAATTAAGATAGAGTTGAAACTTCGGTCAAGGAGTCCCAAATCTATCGTTTTTGTTGGAATCTCTCTAGAAAGAATTACTTTGGAGTGGAGAGAAGAGAATGATAGAGATCCCTACTGTGACTATAAGATAGAAGGAGGAAGAAGAAGTTTCCCTCCCAAGAAGCCAACTTTTCTCTCTTACAATGCCTCCAACTCCTCTTATCTCTCCCTTACTTGAGCCCCACTCCAAATGGTCTGAAATAGTCAATGGTTAATGTCCTAAGACGTCTCGGGGTCATATATATAAGCTTGAGGCAGGTACATTCACATTACTTGAGCCCCACTCCAAATGGTCTGAAATAGTCAATGGTTAATGTCCTAAGACGTCTCGGGGTCATATATATAATCTTGAGGTAGGTACATTCACATTTGAGTCAAATATGTAGGTGACACGACATGTTGGATGGCCAACATGGCGTGTCTGATGCAATAACTACAGCAGAACTACCTCGTTTGTTGATAACATGTTGTGTTGTTTATCAAACACGACGTCTTTCTATAATTCTGGGAGTCCCGAATTCAATTTTTTGATGGTGACATGGCATGTTTGAAATTAGACACGGCATGTTGTTGTAATTCAAGGATTTTTGGATCCAATTTCTAGAATGGGACATAGCATGTTGATTTCTGGACACGGCGTGTCTACGCTGGACATGATGTGTCATTGTCAATTCCAGCACATTGATTTTTTGAATGTCTAGATGATTGGGGACTGTTTTCATGGATGAAATTATGGTGCTTTCTCCCCATTTTGATGCCAAACATGTTGTACCTACAATCCAAATCATAAAGCAAGTAAATATGATAATAAGGTGGAAAATCTAGCATGATTAAGAGTGAGTATTGGGTGGAATTGATTTGTAAATGCAACCAAAAGTGGTCTAAGAGATGATATAAAATACGCACATCAAATCCCCCTAAGCTTAAACCATTTCTTTTCCTCAACAAAAAGGAAAGAAAGATACATAGTTAAAGAAATAGCATGGCACATACATCAAATTAATTAGGTGGAAGAATTTAATCATAGTGTGTCAATCATTGTCATGATATTGCAACTAGATATGAATTCATGTCAATCACTCTAAATTAGAAGTTAAGTTTAAAAAGTGGTCACATTGCTTTGTAAAAATCAACAAGATAGCAATGAATAGAGTTATGATGACAAAGCCAAAAGTGTAGTGAATATGCAACCAAACCCTTATGATTAGAAGGATGAATAAAATTGAAACTTTACATTGACATGAATAGATATGTATTGACTCCTTCATAAGTATTACGATTTTAAAATTAAGAGCTTTGGTTACGACATTCGGCTGCTAATGTAGGCTTGCGCGCACATGGAATGTCATTTGGGGTTCATTGACCCTCTTTGCGACGTAATTCCCTACCTTCATTGGGTTGGGAGATTATGTGGGTAACTTAGCCATCTTTTGTAGGGATGTAGATTTTTTTTAACAAATAATATCCATTTTAAACATGATTCGGGTCCTCTTTGGAACTTCATAGTCTTAGGCTAGTCAAATCTTCAAAGATCAAAAGAGTTGTGCATATCGATGATTCAAAACCTAGAATTGTTTTATTTGTAAAAGTTTTCATCATAGGGTTGGTGGAAAACACACTAAACATTTGAATCATCAATAACACTACACAAGTATGTATTGTTTATTAATCCAAAGCATTTGAACCTTTACATGAATTGAGATAAGAGTGAGAAAAATGATATACATGTTAGACCAACAATATCATGACAACATGAGTGATTGGACAATTGCTTTCATTTGTTGGATGTGCATGCTAGGGTTCTTCAACTATTATCTCAATGAGTACATGGCTTCGCTAGAAGGGGTTCAATTTCTACACAAACAAGAATAAATCATCATGGTCGTGCATAGATTTTTCCCTTAACTAGGAAAGAAAACCAGAAATGGAAAACAAAACAAAATGAACAATTATCGGCTGGTTGCTCTCCCCCTAAGCTTGAATTTACAGTGTCCTCAGGCATGTAACAAACTCAGGAGGATTGCAAATGGATACCTGTCATTGTGAATAATTAAGAGGGAGGTCTAGTGCTTTGATTTGAGGCTGGAAATTTTTGCTCCATAGATCTACACCTCTTTGTCAATATATTTTTTATTTGGGACAAAGATTTATTCTTATAATTTGCAATAGGAATAGCCTTCTGGACATATGTGTTGTTTGTCCCTTCATTCACTTCTTCAAAATAACCATAATTGATTCAAAGAGAATTTTCTCATCGCCAAGCATTGTATCAAAGATGTGTTGCACGGGGGCACTTGGCTTGTTTGAAAAAATCATCCTTTGTAGCATGTGCAGACGTCTTCTTTTGAGCATCAGTTCCATTATCTACATTGGAATCAACAACTTCATATGATATCGTAGTTAATGGTGAAGAATATCCTCCTATAGTAGCTCCACTTCTCAAAGTAATCGATGTGAATGTCTCCCTTGAATCTATTTGTGGTTAATTAAGCAAGGAAATAGAAGGTGTTTTTTATTAGCAAGAACTTGTTGAGCAATTTGATTCTCCAACATCCTAATGTGAATGGTAATTCCATCCACATTAGAAGAAAGTTGTGAAATAGCATCCTTTCAAAGCTCACTTTGTTGACGGAGCTCATCATTTTGCTGAATTTGAGTTGAGACAAAGGTCTAGAGCATGAACATCAAACTCAGATTATGTTGCAAATGTTGTTTTTACTTAATGAAATTATAGTTGACTTTGTTGTTGAGAAGCGGTGTCTCTTTAAATTGTGATGGCATGGAAAAACAAGAATAAGGAGTGTGTCTTGGTGCTTCACATGCATCACAAATTGCTTCAGTGTTTTGCTTTCCAAAATAAAAATTGAAGAAGAAGGTTGGTTGCTCCAATCAAGACTCCATAGGTAACGATTACTCTTTAATAATTGCATAAGCCATCCTCTATGGTTTTTTCATTAAAGTACCATTTGAAGAAGCGTCAATAGATATCTGTGTATTGTATAATAAGGCATTATATAAAGTTTACAATATAATCTAATTGCTTAAACCATGGTGTAGACAAAGATGTTGAAGGTCTTTGAACCTTTCCCATGTGTCATACAAGGTCTCTCCATCTGTTTGTGAAGAATTGATGAGTGGAATCCTCAATTGTACAGTCTTGATTGGTGGAAAATATTTGGCTAAAAAACTTTGAGGAGTTCCTCCTAGTTGTTGATGGAGTTTCTTGGCAAATAAGAGAGCCACACATTGGTTCTGTCTCTCAAAGAGAAGGGGTAAAGAAGTAGGCCAATTGCATCAGTAGGAACACCATCTATCTTAAAAGTGCTAAGACATTGTAGAAATTCAACAATATGAAAGTTTGTATCCTACATTGGCGTTCATCCAAACTGGTTCCATTGTATCATCTGTGTAATTTTGGGTCTGATACAAAAATCATTTCCCTCGATTTATGGGATATTGACAGCCCCATTGATGTCTATAGCAGTTGGAACAATAAAGTCCTTTAGGGGACGATTGTCTTCCATTTGTTCTTCTTGTTGGGTCAGTGAAGATGGTGGTGAAGATGTTGGTGATGATGGTTGTGCGTCCTCCAGGATTGCGGCTCAGTCCTCCTTTGTTTATGAAGGCTTCAAATCTTGTGCTCAAAATCAACGTCCAAAAATGTGGAAGGTTCAAGACCTCTTTTGGATTGCCTCATATAGTCCTGCAAGTAAAGAAGGCGAGTGAAGTACAAGAATGAAATGGAAGATAAAAAAATATGATAATGATAATAACCATGATGTAAAGAAAAAAATGGTGGTGGATATGATAGGAAATGAAGTGATCTAATATTTCATACTATTTAACACATCTTACTCTAACAAAAAAATCAATGCTCCCTGACAACGAAACAAAAAGCTTGTTAGTTGTGTGCGCAAGTCTTAAATTTATAAACTTGAACACTACCCCACAATTATACGGGTGTGTGTCGTATTATCGAGGTCATCCAAGGTGAAAGGGTTTGTTAGGTGTAGGAGTATAACTCCAACAATCTAGATCTTTTTAACTAGAGTGGTTTTGTTATGTAAACTAAGCAATGAAAAAGAAATGAATTAAAACAGAAATCACTTGTATTAAGGATCAAATTGGATTAGGAATTCTTGACGATAGGCTTTCACATATCATGCCATGAAACAACAATAAATTCACAAGAAGTAAGATCACAAAGGAAGGATCGATTTCTACACCCCTCCTTGTAGTGTAGAATGACTTTACCCTTATGTAGCACCACCGTGCATATACTCAGAATAGAACCACCAAAACCTTGGAATCATCTTCACTTCAAAGACACTCATGTGGTCAAAGAAACAAATCTACATAACTCGTCTCCCTACTTCAATGTACACTTTTCCAGTATGCACAAGAATCATAAGACATACATACAAGATGGCCAATCAAGCATATATGTAAAATAAACATTGATGTATCCACAGAAAAATGATCAACCCAATATTAAGTAAGAGAATTCGTAGTTCTACAAGTCATGACATGGGTATTACTCCCCCATATAAGAAAAGAAGATTTGCTCGTTCATGGGTGTAGAAAATAGATACAAGAAATAGAAATCAGTGCTAGACATCATAGTATAAGGAAATAAAATTGGATGTCCTTGAAAGAAGTAAGATAGAGTTGGAACTCTGGTCCAAGAATCACAAATATGTACTTGCTATGAGAAACTCTCCAAAACTCTTCACACCAGAGTGGAGAGAAGAGAACGACAGATATCTCTATTGTAATTGTTGGAGAAGAAGGAAGAAGAAGAAGTTTTCCTCCTGAGAAACCAACTTTTCTTGCTTGGAACACCTCCAACTCATCTTGGCTCTCCCTTACTTGAGTCTCACTTCAAATGGTCCAAAATAGTCAATGGTTATTGTTGCAAGATGGATTGTAGTTGTATATATAAGCTTAGCCCAATTACATTCACGTTTGGGTGAAATCTACAGGTGGCATAGCGTGTTGGATGGCCTACACAACGTGTCACATGTGATAACTGCAATGGAACTGCCTCGTTCGATGATGACACTCCCTGTTATTTGGCAAATATAACATGCTGCTATAATCCCGGGAGTTCTGGATTCAATTTTTGGGTTGTAACACAACATGTTTGAAATTAGACACAATGTGTTGTTGTAATTCAAGGAGTTCTAGATCCAAGTTCTGAAGTGCAACACAGTGTGTTGATTTCCAGACACAGCGTATCTACACTAGACCGACATGTTTTATGGACACGACGTGTCACTGTCAGTTACAACAACATTGATTGTTTTAATGTCTAGATGATTGGGAAATGTTTTAATGGGTGAAATGATGGTGTTTTCTTCTTATTTTGATACTAAAATATTGTACCTACAATCCAAATCATAAAGCAAGTAAATATAACAACAAAGTGGAAAATCTAGCAATTTTAAGAGTGATTATTGGGTGAAATTGATTTGAAAAATGCAACCAATAGTGATCCAAAAGATGATATAAAATACACACATCACTCCTAGCGGGGCGTCTCTCTCCTCTAGAGTAGTCCACGTAGACCATCGGGAACTCTCCCATAATTGTCTCTCCCTTGTTGTTCCTCCCTTTGAGGGTAGAACTTGCTTGGGCTCTCTAGGTTACCACAACCAGAGAAGACAATAATTGTTAGATCTTACTGTTATGTCTGGGAAGCCCCGGTACCCCTTTATTTATAGGAGGGTCATGGTTAGGGTTTTCAATCAGTCTAGGAGTTAAATAGATAAAAATTTATGAATCTTCTAGAACCTACGAATGTTGAGCCAATAGGTTCACATGTGAACCGATCAATTCACATATAAGATGATCAGTTCAACACTTGAATCGGTCATTTTATTATGTTTCTTATTCACAATTGTGTTGGAAATTAATATTTGATTTATGCACAACATGAAGTCAGCATCAATCTTTGATCCAATCTCATTTGATCTACTAAATGCCCGGTTCACAACCTGAGTCGATTGGTTCATGTACATGGTCCAATCAGTTCACTTGCTGAATCGGTCATTTCAGAGTGCATATTGCCAGTGTTGTTTAAATTAGATATCTAATACTTTGGTAATCAATGTTAAACATCATTCATGAATAAATTCATATTCCAAGTGCATTCATGAATAACAAGCAACACACTGGCCAGTCCAAACTGGGTGGGATGAGGTGTGGCGTGAGGAGTCTCGTACAGTGTGTGTGTGTGTGTGTGTGTTTATTCGTCAAAGCCCAAAGCACATACATGTGTAATCAACTTTAAATTCAAAAGCCTCAAAAAAGTGCCACAAACCTTTGGTTTTCACTCTCAATTAAATAGATCTCTCTCACTTTAGAAGTGAACAATATGAGACCAAAGATGACTGAGAAGTTGTAAAATATTTTAGATATAATTAGCCATTCTCGGCCCGCATCTTTTCTCGATTTTTTTAGTGTTAGAAAGCATGTTGATTACTTGTAGCTTTTTTCTAAGTATGTGTGGGTTGGGAAAGGGGACTTGTTGAGTTGTGGTGGTGGCTATTTTGTTAATTTTAATCCTCCCTACCGCTGCTCAAGTGGGGATTTGAACGCACAATCTCTGGCTAGCAGAACAGCAGTTTTGTCTGTTAGGCTAAATGAGAAGTCCTGGAGGCATAGTTGAATAGTTGCTTTCACATTGAGAAACAATTAGTGGAGGCTGTTGATGGACAATATGTGCAAGCACAGTGTCAACCTGATGCAACGGAGCGATGTATTGTTTTGCTTTCCCATATTGAAGTCATAAAGTTTAGCGGAGAAAGTCAATTAGTAGTTTATTATGGTCCTA
This sequence comes from Alisma plantago-aquatica, assembly GCA_963693085.1. Taxonomy (NCBI): domain Eukaryota; kingdom Viridiplantae; phylum Streptophyta; class Magnoliopsida; order Alismatales; family Alismataceae; genus Alisma; species Alisma plantago-aquatica. Next base: position 1,957,691,447 of record OY856409.1, on the reverse strand, counting down.
AAAGAAAATGATACTATGTTGTGTGTACGGCGGCTTGGTCCTATCTAAAGAAGTGTTTTAGGTGTATACTCGGCTTCCCACACACCACACACACGCGCCAAACAGACGTATGAGTTGAAGCAAACCCTCTGTACAAAAAGTCAAAGCTGGGATCACAACTCACAAGTAGCAGTTTTGTGTGGCGGTGTGTGGCAGTTGCTTGTGAGTACTTCGTCACCCGTGTTGGTGGGCCACCACCGCCGCAGACATCACCGTATCCGAGTTCCCACTTCACGCGTAGCGGCAAACCACCCGTGCTCGATGCTCGGACTCGGCCGTGGACTCTTTTTTGCTTACTAATACTAATCGCCACGACCGACCGGCCAACCAACTCTCCGTTTCCACTTCCCACCTTCCCGGTCTCGTTTCCCGCGTACAGCATTAGCAGGTTGAAGGTAGTTTCACTTGTTCAGTACTTTTCTGACTCGTCCCCACCAGCCCAACCCAACGACAATCCCATTAGCTCCCCCATTCTTCCTCGGTTCCTCCTGCATCAGATCGAACAACTGAACTTGAACCTAAACCTCAAACATCAGCATGTATGGACCTAGATCAGTCAAATGGGTGGGTTGTGTTAGGTTAGAATTGGATTGTTGTATTTGTGGGTCTCGTAAATGTAGGTAAATAAATTCAGTTTTAGACAGGTGGAATAAAAGTATTCCCAGATCCAACCTTGCTAATTGTGCATTCACCCAAAGATGCCCGGGTAAAATGTGTTGAATCAAAAGTTTCTTGTAGCTTTCTTAATGTTAAAAAAGAAAGGTAGAACGGTTTGGTATTAAATATTCATGTCAAATATAGTTATAAAGAAAGCAATCAAATACTATGTTTGACATCGAAGATCAAATATAATGAATTATTGATTGGCCTAATTTTGTATGAAACTGATAAAAAAAGACCATAACTAGCCACTCCATGTTGATGTAAAACATGAGAAATAATGCAGTTTCTATATATAAACAAAAAAAAAAATCAAAATAGCACAGTTTGTGGGGAAAAAAATCTGAGTATAACACCTCCTTGAACATAATTCTCAATGGAAAAAAAAATCTCAGTATAACACCTCCTTGAACATAGTTCCCGATGAAGCCCACTTTGGGGTGAAAAAATCACTTATATTGGCATTTTACTGGTCAAACTATTGAACACGCCAGCCAGTCTGATTGGAGCTTTCTTTCCAAGATGGGAGATTTAAAAAAAAATGCAAAAACGCCACAATTGGTGTTTTTGTATCTTTTTTTTCCATCTCTAACATAAAATCCAATCGGACTGCCATTTTTAATTGTTTGACTAGTAAAACGTCAATCTAAGTGGTGTTTTCTCAATAAAGCAGACTAATTTCAAAATTATATTCAGGAGGTGCTATACTCGGAATTTTTTTTCTCAAACTATACTATTTTGATTTTTTTTTTCCTATATAAAACACCACGAAAAGTAATCATTTACTTTGTCATATAGCATTAGACGTTCATAGTATCTCGCAACATTAGATAAGCAATTTTTTATTATCCAAATCTAATTTAAACGGATCAATGTAATCACCCTAGGATTTGACCAAATTTAACATGCTTATCTACATCTAAACAATTGACAGGTATAGTAATATATGCATGTCCGAATAGACCACGCAGCTTCCTTCTTGTTCATGGCTGGTTACCTTCTAGAACCTCCTCAACCACGCAAGCATGCAGTGGTTGCGGATAAACCCACATTGGTCTTTCCACTGCTCGCCACCAATCGTGGACCAGTACTCAAATTTATCTGCTTCCCCACCATGACCGGCTAGCCGTATGAGCACGGGCTTCATGATCCAGCGATGATACTATACTTTCTTTCTTTGACTAGCTCATTCCTTCCATCTTTACGCTATACATACCTTGCTAGCTGATACTACACACCCACCGCCAGCCAGCCGAGTTGTAATTGTCTTTGGCTTTGCAGGCTGCACCTGGTCTTACATAGGGAGCTTCTTGCTGCTTGCGTTTCGCCCGACGTCACACGGCGGGCGGTCTGACTTTGTAGGGTTTCCTTTTGTTAGTAGTCTACCACTGGCTCCAAGCTTTTCTTTTATAAATACACCCGCACCTGTACCTTTACACCAATTCCAAACCCCCTTCATCTCCAACCCAGCCACAGCGACAACCCTCTCCCGTTCTTCCATCTATCTAAACTCCTCGCTCCCTGTTCCGTAACCCAGACCCACAAGCATCATCATCCATGAAGCGTTTCAGAGAAACACCCGACGCCATCGACTTCAACCTCGCCCAGGTCCTCATGCTCCTGTCCCAGCAGCAACAGCATCACCACACCGCCGATTCAGCCGCCGGAGATGCAGAACCCGACGCCGCGGGCCGGGTCTTCGAGTGCAAGACCTGCAACCGGCAGTTCCCGTCCTTCCAGGCGCTGGGAGGCCACCGTGCCAGCCACAAGAAACCCAGGCTGGTCGTCGACGCCGACGGCCACGTCGTGCCGCTGCAAAATAGCCATGGAACCAAGCCGGCTGCCAAGCCCAGGAGCCACGAGTGCTCAATATGCGGGGTCGAGTTCGCGCTGGGACAAGCGTTGGGGGGGCACATGAGAAGGCACAGAGCGGCCCTCTCTGCTGCGGGTACCAGCTTAGGTGCTGCCGGCGAGGAGGTCAACAACCATCTAATGATCGATCGGCTGCACAAAAGTCATGATGCACTGGATGAACAACACCAAGAGATTGTCTTCAACCCGCCGCCACCGGCGGAGGTCAGCAAGACGAAGACCATCGCTTACTATGGAGGTACCTCGTCCGCCAGGGTACAGCTCGCCAACGCCCTCGACCTCAACGTAGCCCCACAGCCGGAAGCTACCAATCATCATCACATCGTTAACGACCCGCTCGAGCTCACCTTACGCTGCACCGTCGCACTTGATCTCCTCCCGTCTCTCGTACATTAATTCATCCAATTCAATAGACAAACTATGTGTATTTCCATTAGTTTGCATCCGATAGATTGTATAGATTTTGATCTCATCGGTAGACACACACAACAAAACATTAACTGATTGACTTATTTATTTTTACATACGTACGATGTAATTAATTTGCAGAATCCATGTACACACTTTGACTATTTTTTTTAATATATGAAAAAATATTCAACTGTTGGGTTTTATCCTGGCCGGTCTCATTGTGGGAGCAAACCTATCCTTCAAATTTATATGCATCTCGTTGTTCATAAGAGGCTTGGTAGTGTACATACATGATGTACAAATATTTAACTATTAGGTTTGTTCAACACATATCTATTTGCTTTGCATCTCAACTTAAAACTTTTTGACGCGTGAATGTCAACAATATGCGTCTAAACACACACATACATAATGTAGATATCGTGTTAATGCCCAACTCCTAGATTCTCCGTTATACCTACGATGCCAACTAACCGCTGGATGCTGTAAATTGAATGTAGTATACCTTCGAATACCCATTCCGACTGCTGCTCAGTTCGAAACCGCACCGGCAGTTTTCGTTTACTTTTGGTGTTAATGTTTTCTGCTTGAAGGGTTGACGAACACATCGCAGTTTACATAGGGGTTGATCGGTCAGGGCTTTGTTGTACCGGGGAGGAGCGTGAATTTGCAATGTCAATTCACATACCAAAATCAATTTCTCCAAACAAACTTGCCATTTTCTCATTGTGCGTGCATGTGAACAGAACAAGGGAACTTCTTTGTTTATTTGGAAAGTCAAATATGCGAAAATTAAAATCCATCTCGGAGAAAGCAACATATATATAGGAAAAAGATAAGTATCACCACACTCACCCGAGGAATGGTGCCCAGACGTAGGGTGATGTGCAAAATTATTGGGTTCGTTAATGCTAGCGAAGTGTTGATAAGAGTGCTTAGTGAGGGTGAATAAAATGAGAAAGAAAAGTATGGAGAGGAGTGCATAGTGGAGAATTAATTAAAGACAAATAAATGGCATAGGAGACGGTGGGTTTAGTTGGGGAGAGATTGAATAAGCGGGAAAGAGAATATGAGAGGGAGAAAATGTGTATTGTTTCATCATTTCATGACGCTATTCCATAATGTAGCATTGGTTTCTTCATGAATACAGTAACATTTCTCTAACAATATTATTTTTAATAAATAATAAATTCATGCTTAATACATTTTAAATTGTTAAAATACTATATTTGATATGCATAATTTTAGTACTCTTTTTTTTGTTTTCCGCCAATCCAATACGCATTTTGAATGTACACAAATTCCATTTTTTGAAACATAGTAGTCATTTTTTTATGAACGCATCGATATCTATATTTGATATACATAAATTCGTTACTCATTTGTATAGGTGCTCAATAAGTACAATACTCAATTTTAATATTTAATAATTTTAAATGATGCATACTTTTTTAATATTGTTGTGTAAATTAAAATAATTATTTTAATAGGTACTCTACCAATACAATATTCATTTTTAGTATACATAGTACATTGTTTTGAAAAGAGTACTCGTCTTCCAATATGGTTGAAATTTTTACATAAAATTTTAATGTGTGTTGTATATGGGTACCGAACAATATTGGTGTGCGCTGCATGCACATCTTAAGAAGCCGCAAATGTAGTCGTGCATTGAACGCTCAATTTTAAGAACCCATGGATGGTTAATATGCATTGAATCAACATTTACTTGGTTGATTGAATCATAAATTCCTCGGTCAAAGTTAAAAAATGTGAGAAACCAGGTTGTATGTATCCCTACTCATATATAAACCGGGGAAGTTAAATCCGTATTTCTTTTTTAGTGGCATCCTTTATTTTCCTTCATGGGTAAGGAAACTTCTTTTTTCCTTCAAAAATCAAATATCAACGACTATGGCTCATCTTTTCTTTGTGTGAAGTTTTCGCAAAGTCAAATAGTTAACCAGAGGAGTACTAGTTACCTTTGAAACTGATCTAAGAAAAGCTAATATACAGGATCGGCAGAATAATTATTTATTAATCATTACCTGCAACCATTTTCCCTCCATATGATTAACAAGCATCACCGGATCGGCCTTTAGAAACTAAGCAATAAATAAAGACTGATATCACACACATGACCAGCGGCGGAGCTAGAAAATCTGGTCAAGTGGGGCACCACTAGTGTAGAGTCTGATCTGGAGATATTAAGTAGGGCACAATAGATATTTTTTCATTAAATTTTCAACCAATTTATACTTGATTAATGGTAAATTTGGAAACCTGGGTAGGGCATGCACCCACCCGGGCCTCCATGTGGCTACGCCACTGCACATGACATGGAGGTGCAAAAACAAACGAAATTTTATGTCCTTGAAGATATGGCCACATGGAGATATAATCACAGTGCTAATTAAGAGGGATCACGATCTATCAGTATTCGAGTTGCGGAATTATGACATATTTCATTTCATGACAAGATTGCACTACATTACATCAAACTTCCATAAGGTTTAGGTCCTTGGACGGTCTTCCTTCATTGGGATATGAAAGATAACAAGATTCTATCTCCACAACAATGCAAAAAGGACACGGAAATCACTTTTCATGACCCTTGACATCTATTGAGTCTCCAAGGGAATGCTTTTTTTTATTTTGTTTGATTTGGAAAATATAGTGTAACGTCGCAGGATTTGAGGCCTCAGATGAAATGGTCTTACAAGAAATGATCGGACTACTCATATCACCAAGGTGCATTTTCTTTTCAGACAACACATCACTAAGAATTTCATAGTTAAGTGTGTTTGGTTTGGAGTAGTGCTAGAATAGGTAACTCGTCAAAAAGTTAATCTCAGCTTGCGCGTGAGTGAGGACAAAGTGCACAGTTAAGGCTAGTGGTAGTTTGTGGGATCAGTCGTCATTCTTGGATCTCTACTAGAGCCTTGGGTAGTCATCCATGTGCTAATAATATGTGATCGAGAGTTGGGTGGCCATGGGCCATTATAGGCCTACATTGAATGCATAAAATACTTCCTCACTATTTCTTCAATAAAACCTACATACTTATGTAATGCAGTAAGTTATGGTCAACAATGGAGCTCTCGATGTGTGACCTCCAAGAGGCTTTATATCAAAGTTGTTCAATCTATAGTTAAAATTTCAACTTTTTGTTTCTCTTCTTAAGCAATCTCTAACTTTAGCGCAATCTGAAAAATGAATATTGACTATGTATATGTAAATTATAGAAATAAATTTTGTTTTTTGTATTCATCTGTGAAACTATGGTCACGCTGACATGCAACACGACTCTAACTCAATTCCTTATACATATCACATTGGCTTGTTCATGCCTTATTAGATGTTGCATGGAACACCTTGCACCACCACGTATAATACACCCTCAAGAGTCTATATCACTCCCTCATTCACCACCTCATGAAATCATACTCATGCAATGTGTGACACACACAACCTCACAAATAGTACCACCCCCACACTGAAGGAGAGGAAGGAGGAGAAATAAAATCGAAATCCTAGAAGGGGAAAAGGAGGTCACAAAAGCCATGTTGAAGAGGGATAAGTAGTAGTGGTAGGAGGAAGGTCATGTTGTACATTGACCTGGTAATTGTTGCCAATATCCCCTAAGAGTCAGTCATCTGATGATTGTAATGGCACACTTTCAAGTGATTTGATTATTAATAAAGGCGATTCAACTTATTGTTGTTTCCTTCAACGTGAGATAATAAACAAATACAATAATATCCTTAGAATATATGACTCAATGACATGTGATTCCAGGTCGAGGACTTGAACATGAGATAAGTGTATGCTAAGAGTATCATTTCTTATATAGGTCCCTAGTCGTATATTATTGTGGAATTGAGGACTACAATAATTCATCGATACTAGTATGTGTTTTGACTTATGATGACATGTCACTAGTCGTAATATTAGATATCAAGTCAAACACATAGGTATATATTATACATATCCAACTTGAGTATGATACATGGAATCCATAAATGGCAGTCAGAATCATATATCATGTGACAGTAGTATTGTGGTCCTTAGTCTTGAAGTCACTTTAATGATCACATGTTGTTCAGTGTACTTTAACACTACCCAATGTGACCCTGGATAAGGATTTTCATACAGATAATGCTAGAGTACACTATGACAAATGTGCAATATTTTGATTAATGTAGATACAATTTGTTCCTCATATTAGAGTGATATCCTAGACACTTGATGACTAAGACTATGAAATGCATGGCCATGATATTGAGCTCATGTGTATAACGAACTAGTTCAAGGAACAAAGATTTAACATTATGAGGATATCATTTCTGTGCCTCAGATGCAATCTAGATATCATAGACAAAGAGATGATACGATCATTGTAACACTGGTGAAAATACTAGGTTAAAGTGTTCTCCAACTCCTTCGATTACTTGGGAAGAAATGAAGATTTTCTAGATATAAATCATTTATTGTGAAGTCGTCTCATAATTATGGACATCATTACAAATGAAATGTGGATCCTATAGGGTCACAGGTAAGAAATGCACAAGGAATGTGAGTATAATTGTGGAGATATGATTAATTGGTTGCTAAAAGGCTTAGGTAATCAATTACATCATTTATGGTTTGACTAAAATTACAACCATATAACTGGGTAGTCCAATCACCTGAATGGATAGACCAATCGATCAACTAGAAGAAATAATTGATTGACCAGGCTAAGATCCATCCAATCGATTGACTAGACAAGATTAACCAACCAGTCCACGGGAAGTCCATTCTCCCATCTAGAATATGTCAGTAGATTGATTGATGGATCTGTAATGTTGTGACCCAGTCTAGTCTACCAACTGGACTAATTTGTCGCATGAGAGGTTAGGTTGCTGAAAAGAAGACTTACCCATTCGGTCCCCAGACTAGTTGTCTGCAAATGGGTTGTTGAAATGTGGTCAATGTCTTTGTTTCACATGGTTTATTGAAAACCATACTTCCCTACATCTCCTAAATAAATAGGCTTCATAGTCAGGTTTTCAATAACACATTTTCCACGTGAACCCTAGCCTACATTATTGTATGGAGAGAGATACAAGGAGGATTGTGAAATGTTGGCACATTGCCAACAAAAAGGATTATCCTTTGCATGGGATCTAGGAGTGTAATATAGATTTCTTGTTCATAAATATGGATATTATAGAGACACAGACACTAATGAATGCATTCATCCCAATTATAGCTACATTTTTAGTCTATTTTTGCATTTATTTTCATTATTTTAGCCTAGAACAAAGTTGCATTTAGGTTCTTTATTTTATGGTAATTTATAACGTTTCAATACAAATTCTTAGTTTTTGTGGTAGCCTTGATCTTCATTGCATGGTAAGAGTATAGGAGGCATTGCTCTTGCTAACTGACTAGCAGGCCCAAGATTGTTTTGATAAAATGGACCAAAATTCTATTCAATCATACCTCGATCAATTGATAATTCATTCAGTTGATGCTTGGTGCATGCCCTATGACACATGATTATATCTTCCCTTGGGTGGGTTTGCATTATTCTATCTTTCCTTTAGTTGATAACTAATGGAAGGATTCCTTCATTTTATATCTTTCTTCCAAACCATCAGGTTGCATCACATATGCCAAACCTTGGGTTTACATCATGCTATCCTTCCATCAGTTGACAACTGAAGGGAGCACATCTTCCTCTTCATGTAATTGCCTTCCAAAGCAAATGCTGCTCTACATTCTGATGGTAGTTCTATACACAACAATCAAAGGAAACCCTTCTTTCATCTTCCGATGGATACTCTACTCATCTTTCAAAGGAAGCACTACATTCACCTATCGATGGTTTTTCGGCACGTAACAACCGGTGATTGCCATGTGCTCATCTTCGATGTCCATCAAATGATGGTTGTTCTACATCATCTTCTGTTGGTTCCTTTAACTCCACCTTCTGAATGGACTTTTGCTTTTCCTTCTGAGTGGCTTTCCTGACCCCTCACCTATCGAAGGAGATATTGAACATTGTGAGACCATTCATCTACTAATTGTATGACTAAGTGTTGATGACCCATTTTCTTCCTTACACTGTCGATATCTCTTAACCTCCATGGAAGCCAAGACTTAAGTTCATGACAACTGTGAGGGTTCTGAACCTAACCTATGACTATATGTACAAGACCTTCGCCACTAGAATTAGGATCCACCATTTACATAGCAAGACTTCCACTTTCACTCTACACTTTCAAACTCCAGAAACCTTCTGCCCTTTCAATTATTTGATGAATGTCAACCAAGGATCCTACCACCTTCACTCCTACCAAGCTTAAAACCTAGAGAAAGTCTTATTTTGTGGCTCCTCCTTCCATCAATTAACAATTTCTTCTTCTTATCTTTGATCGGCTCATTCATCTTTTGTGACAATGGTCCCAACACCTAAATAAGGAAGAACGATGCTCCAACCCCACCTTTGATGAATGTATAAGGGTAGATCTACTACTGCGTTGTTCACCATAAATATTAAACACGAAGACATGCTTTCGCACACCATGACTCTAGTTTTATCTTCTATTATTATGATGTATTTTTTCCTCTCTTCTATTGTTGTTCTTGCTATTGTAGCAATGAGTGAGTGGTCCTCTTGCTAGGGTGGGAGAGTAACCCCACTAGACAGTTTTATTCTTTTTACTGCATCTATTATCATACAAACTGTTATATGTTTAGAGTTAATTATTTTATGCTTGTATTCTTATCTGATCAGCTTGTTTACATGTTTGTCATGATCTAGGATGTAGACAATATAGGTGTAATGATCCATTTTCAAATTAGTCATCGAATTAGGGTTTACTTGGATGATTGAATGCATAAATAAGTTGATCATAGTTTAAAGCTTGATTAATGATGGTAGTTAAATTTTGATATTTTAAATATAATGAGAAGGTTTAATCATACTTTGATTTACATAATTAAGGTTAAGAATTGGAAACCCTAATCGTCCCAAATTAGGGTTCTGATGACATATGAATACATAATTTGATGAGTATAATGTCTCACAAAATGGTTTTTCATATTTTATGTGTAACTCTGATTTATTTGAAATTTGGATATGATTTGGATATTTCAAATGTGAGAACTCTTGAAGAATATTAGAATTTTTGAATAATTCTCTGATCTATTTGTCGGTCATGTTTCTCCAAGAAAAACTCAGTCGATCATGTATTTAGATTGAAATATAGCAGTATGATTTTTTAATTTTATCTTTTTATTTGTAAATCCAATTGATCTCAAATTTTAACTGTAGTTGAGAAACTCCATTATATATATACTATTAAAGTTTCATAATTTTTGGATGATGTTTGATTTCTACATGGAGGGGTGTCGTTCGAGTTCTGTCCAGGACAAACTCGACCGACCATGCTATAGAATGCAATATAGCAGTGTAGTATTTTATTTTTATTTATTTATTGGTAACTCCAAATGATATAAAAAATTCACTATTTCTTATAAACTAAATTTTAGACATTTAATGAAAGTTTCATAATTTTTTGATGAGGTTTGAGTTCTAGAGAGTGTGGTGTTGGTCAAGTTTATAACTGAGCCGACCAACCAGTCTGAGCAAAATAAAAATACAATGAATGGCTTATTTGCAATTGTTCTAAGCACTAAAATTCATCTATATGACTAACCTAACTAACAAGGAGCTCTCATAAATCATCATTCCTATCAAAGAAATGAAATTCTAGAGAGAGAGAGAGGAAAGTTAGGGTTTTGAGAAGAGAAAGTGGTGGAGATGTTGACCTAGGGTTTCTCTATCCAAAATATGATGAAAATTAGTAAGTTTAGCTTCTTTGCATAGCATTACATGGTGAATCTTCTCTAACATGTCAAGATTCTGTCTCTGCTCTGATTTGATTCGAAATCACATCAAATCTCCCCCATTTTCTCACTCTCTCTTCTAATCCCCATTTCTAGGGTTTTTGAGTTGAGAGGAGGAAGAAATGGATTCATTTGCTTGAGTTTGATTGGGTTTCCAAAAAGTCAAAGTTTGACCTACGAATTTAAGGTACTTGGCACCTGAGGTGAGTGTTTTTCTCCCTCCTAAGCTTTGTATTCATGTTGAAAACCTAATTCTATCCGGCTAAAATAATCACAAACCTTTCTTATATATATATGTGATTGGATATTGATTTGGGAAAGATATTGGGGGATCAAATTCTACTAATTTTAATTATTACTCATTGTTTGGAACTTTATTAGTTTCTAATATATTGATTGAGGATCCATGGAGAATCCTACGAATAGATGACTAAGCTATTTAATGTGAATTTTGCCTAAAAATCATCCCAATGGCAAATATGCTTGAAATTGAATTGACGTGCATAAAATCATATTTGAATTGTACTAGATTGTATTATACAAGTGTATTATTAAATGTTAATGGAATTGAATATAATATACATATAAAGATCAGTATGAGGTGACCACATATCCTGATTAGGGTTTTTGTTGAGGAAGTGAATCAAATGAGTCAATTAATCAATGCATATTTATGATTAATGAATGGAATATGTGAAAATAGAAACTAGGGTTTCCATGTGTGTGAATAGCCCTAATGAATCTCTATGCATCATTATGAAATTACTTAGTGATATTGTTCTTATGATGTGTTGAACTAAGGATGACTTCTTGAAAACCCTAGATGTTTAGTATTAAGACGAGTATGAGTGATGAAGCTAGAACTTGTATATGATGTTGTAAATGTGATGAAATGTTGAATGTAAGTATTAATACTTCAATTAAAGATGATGAGTCTTACTAGTATGATCTAAGCCTAATGCATCTATTTTAGTACAATTTATGGAATAATGAGTAGCCCTCGTATGAATGTGGGTCCTTTTATACAAGTTACATAACAATGATTTGTGAAGGATGATAAGAGATTATGATGTAAGAAGATGTATGTAACCTAAACCAATTGTAACATACTCAATTTTGGCTACTATATCTATGTTGAGCTATTTTCCCCTAGGTTGAATTTATTTACAAAATTGTCCTTAATTCCAAATCTCGCTTACTTGATTAAATTATCATGGCCTTTGATACAAAATAGTCTTCAATTGATTTCTCTTATGTCTAAATTTATCAATTATCCTCACTTGAGAAATATTTACAATCTAGACCCTCATTTGAGTATCATTTTTCATGGTTGAAGTCAGTTAGTCCAATTTGATGTGTTTGTGCCTAAATACCTTGATTGCATATCAAACCCACCCATTGCTCTCCCTTTGACCACTATTAGTTTGGAATCAAGGAGAAACATTAACACCTTTAAAGAAAGAAATATTAGAGTTAATTATGGGGGAAATTAAGTTAGATTCATAAAGTGATGTTACTAGGATCTTAGTTGAATAGAAATTAAACCATGGTCAATATCTCATAAGCATTAGCCTTTCATTTACAAGTTATTTAATTTCTTATGAATGAGATATTAACTATATGTAATAACTTGATACCTTATTGAAACAAGTAACACCCTCTTTCACCCCTCTCTCGCAAACCCCTAACCTTGCTAATTGAAGAATCCTGACACTCTATCTCTGTTGGATGCCATTACAGAAGAATGACTGTGGGATCCTGGCCCCTCCTCTCTACCGTTTCTCCAAAATAGAGAAACTAGACAACAAATCTCCTACCTGAACCCTATATGAATGTGGTCATCTGCTCTTATTTTACAAAATAGAAAACATTAGTGTAACATTGATTTCTTGCAATGCTGACAACAAATGAAACAACCTACAGACCTTGCTAAGTCAGTGCGCCACTCAACTGAGATAGGGAGCTCTATGGGTGTCACCCCAACCCCTAGACAATAACCCTAGCACCCCCTTTGACTGTATAAGATCCTCTTCACTAACTACATTGGAGCACAAACCTGCAATATTCGTAGTCGCAGAGCAACCTCATGGTGATCCCAACCACCAATTATCTTCCTCCGTCTCCACATGATATCACCTCTATAGTTGTGCCCAGTGTTCAGGAAATCGGTCCGTGCGGCCGCATATGCGGCCGCTTAAGCGGTTCGGATAGGGGACCGCTCTGCATATGTCAAAGCAGAACAATAATCGGTCTAGGACCTCTTATGCGGCCGATTACCCGCTTATGCGGCCGCTTAATCACCGCTTTTCCAAACACACATACATGGACTTGAAGAAATGAAATTTATATGATATTTTTGTTGTTTCTAATTAAATATTTATATGATATTGATGTTCCCTTTCTTCTAATTAATCATTCTATGTTGTCCTTGTATGTAATTGTTCAATGTGACATATAATTCTATATGACTGATATATAAATATACATAGATATATTAATTTATTAAAAAAATCCAAAACTGCATATACTCCCGCATATACTCCTGCATACCGCATATAATCTATTCAGTGCCCCGTCCGCCCGTACACCGAATAGCGCTTTTCTGAACACTGGTTGTGCCCTCCACCAACCACTTGCAATGACGCAACAGTCGTTCATCACCACTCACATCTCACAACCATAGGGTCACATGCAGAAGATGACTCTGGTAGACCTTCAAATTCCATCCTTGACCACTGTCCTCCTCGTACCTTGATCTTTGGCACTACCCAGACACCTACAACATGGGTCGATACCCATATCTAAAATAGGAAACCTATAGACATCATAGGAGGGCACACAACCGCCACCCTTCCATGGCAACACATCCAAATAAGCTTCAGAGCAATGCCATCTGATTTGTAGTAGATAAGATCTTCATAACACTACTCCCTCATTGACAAGATCAATAGGGTCATGATCACCTTGATGCCTCAAAGGCTAGTCAATGATCTACAATCACCAATGTGGCATCCAACTTATAAAACACAAGATTAACTAAGCGGATGTGAATCATTTGCAGCGGATTACTGAAAATCACTAAAAATTAAAAAATTTTGCAAAGAGATCCAAACATAAGAAATCTCTTTCATCAAGAACCATAATATAATATTTACATTCTATTCCATAAGTACACAACCTGTACTATCTCTTCTCGAGGATTACACCATCAATTGTCCTATTCAACATTATGTACAGACAACATAAAACCTCGAGGCATCGAGCTAAAATCTCGAGTCGATGATGAAAGCACTATCTATAAATCCTGAGGACCTGAGAGTACAGAGATGACACATAGGACTACTATCTATACAACTAGACATGTAGTATCTCCACCTGAGATATTACTGTTGTCCTTGAAGCTTATACTGTTCCTTCTCTGCTAAAGGTTTCCTGCCTCTTTGTCTACATCCACCTAAAAACATTGGATCCCACGGGGGTGAGACAATTGTAAATTGCCCCAGCGGGAGATATAACTCTCTGCCAAAACATTGTATTGCAATTTAAAGATATGAAACTAAGAAGAGGTTAAGCAGCTTAAAGCATTCTCAACTTGTAAGCATTGCAACTATTTGTGATAGAGAAATATATCATCTATTCTTTTTAATAAGGAATAGGAATGACATGTATATAATTTATTCAACATGTTATACCATCATATCAAACTTTTCTTGTGACACTCATCATCTTGTTATGTCACCCATGAAACATTCTTATTTCGTTCTGTTGGCCTTAGACAACCTGTTAAACAAATAAAGAGATATATCTACCATGTACTCATTTATCATCAATATAGGAATTGGATTAATACCAATCCTAAATCATCATTACCGGCATTGGGTTATTACCAATCATGTGTTATCACTACAGGAATTTAGCCTCTGCCAGGTATTGGACTCTTCCAAACCTGATTACATCGCCAGACATTGGACACTACCAATCCTGATTTCACAGCCAGGCATTGGACTTTAGCCAACCCTGATTACAGGCATTACACCTCTGCCAGGTATTTGACTTTAACCAACCCTGATTACACAGCCAGGCATTGGACTTTAACCAACCCTGATTACACAGCCAGGCATTGGACTCTAACCAATCCTGATTTCACCGCCAGGCATTGGACTCTAACCAATCCTGATTTCACAGCTAGGCATTGGACTTTAACCAATCCCTATTTCACAGCCAGACATTGGACTTTAACCAATCCTTATTTCACAGTCATACATTGGACTTTAACCAATCCTGATTTCACAGCCAGGCATTGGACTTTAACCAATCTTGATTACAGGCATTACACCTCTGCCAGGTATTGGACTTTAACCAACCCTGATTACACAACCAGGCATTGGACTCGAACCAATCCTAATTTCACAGCCAGACATTGGACTTTAACCAATCCTGATTACATAGTTCATGGAATTTAATTCCTTTAACTCATCATTGATCATCACATACTACTTTAGGCTCTGAACCCTGAGGTTAGCCTACATAGCTTTACACATTCTTTATTGAATACAGTTGTTCCTCTTATTAAGTTTATTAAAACATTATCCTTTCTTATAATAAACTTTTATAATCATTTTGGTACCTTTCACTATGCCATAATTGCTCGCATGGCTCATAAGGCCCATAAAGCATCTTGTCACCTCTCACTAGGTAACATTTAGCCATATGGCTCACAAGGCCTTTAAACATCTTGTCACCTCTCACTAGGCAATGATAACATATTACTTCATGTAATACAATAGTAACACCTCTATTCCCTCAATAGGGTTAGGGATTACTATTCATATCATATTATGATTTCTCATGTCCCATTACCCAATTTAGGGTTAAGATTTCCCATCTCACATTAGGATTTCATAGTTATCAAAGTATATCAACTTTGAGATGCTAACTGTGAAGTCTTTCATATCTTGATGTATCACTTACCTCATTACTTCCAACTTTCTTAAGTTATCAGCTTATCTTGGATTAAGGTATTTCCCATCTTCATCCTTTCATCCACTAACCTATCACTCTTACCATGAAGTGCATAGGTTACACATAAGAATGGTCCAATTATCTTTAATGATATGGACTCATCTCAGGTTAAGGCATTTCTTACAATAATCTTTGCCTATAATCAACCATTTATGATATTTCACCTTTATAAGGTTTTACACACTATTTTATTATTAGGGTTCTGGGTTGTCATCATGTTGTTCAAGATTAAGGCTTCATGTATTATAACTTCAATCAAGGTTTCACATACCTTTACCCTTTATTATGGCTTTGGGATTTCACATGCTATCATACTTCATTAGAGTTAGGATTGCATATAGGATCACCCTTCATTAGGCTTTCCCATCTCATTGCCTATACTTAATGTTTACTATTCGTCCCAACTAGGGATTTCTCATGGCATCACCCTCAATTAGGGTTTCTCATAGAATCAACTTCAATTAGGGATTCACATTGAATCAACCTCAATTAGGGATTCACATGGAATCAACCTCAATTAGGGATTCACATGGAATCAACCTCAATTAGGGATTCACATGGAATCAACCTCAATTAGGGATTCACATGGAATCAATCTCAATTAGGGATTCACATGGTTACCCACAGCCTGGGTCTACTATTCATTTCCAATCAGGGTTTTACATCTCATTTCCCTAAATTGGAGTTTCATATATCATTACCCTAGATTAGGGTTACATCCTCACCTTGGATTAGGGTTTCATTTAGAATTGCCCTCAACTAGGGTTAGAAATCATTATCCCTGTCAATTAGGGTTTATGTTCATAATTAGGGTTTCATGATATCTTTACTTAAGGATCATACCCTTAAGCACAACAAGAATCATATTCATGTATGAATTCATGCTAACATCTTCTTAACTTGATAAGGTCATATCATCCCTTCAATCAAGTACATACAACTATGGTTAACATAGTGTACCAAGTCATTGATCCTATAAGAAATTAGGGTTCATCCCTTAATTGGCACTAATCACTTAGGTACTATTAGGGTTTCAACCTTTGTACCTTCATTTATTATCATTACTAATCATCATTGGATCAATGGATCATTCATCATCTTAATTCTCAAGAGATTCGATCACATTGAACCTCAATTACAATAAGTGTCCAAGTGAAATAACCAATTGAATCCTCAATCAACTATGACTACTTGAGCCCCAAACGGTCTTGGTATTTCCAAGTTCAAACGGTTTGAAATCATTTGGTAAAGGTGACCTTCAAGACCGTTTACTAATGGTGGTCACTTGAAACCGTTTGTTAAAGCAACTTTTTGAAACTGCATGGTCTCAACCATTTTGGGATTGTTTGGTCCCAAACGGTCTTGAGACCGTTTGGACTCAAACGGTCTTGAGACCATTTGGTCCAAACCTCCTCAAAACCGCATGGATCAAAGATGGTCTCAGCCTATCAAGTCGATTTGGGGTTCTCAATGTTGATTCCTTCAATCATTGAATTCATGTAACCAATCTTCAATTGGACCCATCACCATACTTCAATTGAGTTAATTAAGTCATCTTTCAACTGATTTGACCCTCAATTAACCCTCAATTGATCATCAATTAGGGATTGAATCATTTGGATTAGGGTTTGGAATCAATGATCCTTCAACATTAACCAATGTGAAACTAGTTACTTTAAAACTATTGGACCATCATCCAAATTGGGCATGACCTGACCCCAAATGGTCTTGAGGTCGTTTGGATGACCTCCAAACGGTCTTGAGACCATGTTCCCATGTCAACATCAAAATACAAGTCAATCAATCAAAGTTTGGATCATTGGATTCATCACCAAATCAACATTTGATTGCACTTCAACTTAGTACCTTTAGATCTTCAAACACCTAACCATAGTCAACCCTAGACCTCCAAACTGTCTTGGGTGACCCCCAAACGGTCTTGGGATCATTTGGATGACCTCCAAACGGTCTTGAGACCGTTTTCCCATCATATCATCATTAACCATATCATTCAGTTAGGGTTTCAATCCTAGGATTGGTCACCAAATCATCACTTAATTGTATTTCAATTTGGTATCTTTGGACCTTTAAACACTTGACAAAACTTAACCATAGACCTCCAAACGTTCTTGGGTGACCCCCAAACGGTCTTGAGACCGTTTGGGTGATCCCCAAATAGTCTTGAAACCGTTTGGGTCAATCAACCCAAAGCATCAACTCATTCAATTGCAAAATCATCACTTAACCGATTAAGGTTTATACCATATGTTTGGATCTTCAAATACTTAACCATACTCAACCCTAGAACTCAAAACGGTCTTGGTTGACCTACAAACGGTCTTGAGACCGTTTGGGTGATTCCCAAACAGTTTTGAAACCGTTTGGGTCAATCAACCCAAGTTTCAAACTCAATCCACTTGGAAATCATCACTTAACCCGATTAGGGTTTTGGTGATTGATTGACCTTCAACTCATGAACCAATTGGAACTAACCAATAATAATTTGTGGGTCATTAACATAGATCATTTTCAAAAGATCTCCAAATGGTCAACCTTGGTCAACTCCACTAAACGGTCTGAAACCGTTTGGTCTCATGCGGTTTGGTGAAACCGTTTGCTTCTAAACGATTTGAAATTGTTTCCTCCCAAACGGTTTGGGAAACCGTTTGAGCAACTCAAACAAGACTGTTTGCCTTGGATATTTGTAGAGGTGTGTGCTTATCATCTTCAACCTCTAAAATCACGAAACCTTCTGTGGTTTCCATGGTGATTGCATCAATCAACCAAACCAATTATTGTAATTATGGAAATGATCATTATTTGATAAGGAATTGAATGCAATAACAAAGTTAGGGTTTCAAGTTATAAAAACCGCCTCCAATTGAGCTACAAAGCTCCAAGATCATGGCAAAAATGGTGTATGAATCTCTTGCAACTCCCCCTACGCTCATCCTCAAGCTTTCGGTTGAAAAGATTAGCTAGGGTTGAAGAGGAGATCGAAATAAGAAGAAATCCATAATTTATTTTCAATTTCCACCATGGAATCAAGGTGAAATAGATCAAGAACCTTACCAACAGGTTGGGGGTCGTCCTCCTGACCCTCCCAAGCTCCCTTGGTCGTTTCCCAAGTAAGGAGAAGAAGTGGGGTCGAAAAAGCCTTCCACTTGGCTTGTAAAAGGTTCTTTTATTAAAATTTAATGAGAGAGAATATACTTTGTAAAAATCCAATTAATCCCAAAAATGTGGCCGCCTCTTCCCCCTCGTATTCCTTAGGGACGAGTCTATCTTGTTTTCCTCTTATTCCTCTCAATTATCCATGATTTAAAGAAAAGCAAATTAAGCACCTCAATTCATATTATATTAATATCCATACGTGAGTGGATATTTCTTTTTCTTATAAAATTGTGTGTGAGTTATCCACTCCCTTGGATATTTTCGTGATCCTTTCAAGGATCAAGGATTTCCACGCACATCTGAATTCAACCATTTTAACTTTGGTTGAAGGCCCTTTAGTTAATACATTTGTTTTTGCCCTAAATCGAATTAGGTTTTCAATTAGGATTAAATCTTGATTATTTTAATATCAAGATTCTCTCTCCTCCAAATTAATTCAAATGAGGCGCCCCTCTCATTTTATTTGCTCTACATGGTGACAAGAAACATTAGGAACCTTATTTAAGTGGTAATTTGCATATTGAACCCTAGGTTTTGGGTAAATTGCACTTTACACCGAAACTGGGTTTTAATGCATAAACATTGCTTTATCAGCTATTCCTTGGTACTCAGGCTACCACAAGCCATACCTTTGCATAATCTACATTCTCATGATGCTTCAACATATAAGGAACATCCTATCATGCAAAATTTGCAATCTAACCCCTCAACTTGGGTAATTTGCACTTTAGTCCAAAATAAGCAAACATTGCTTTAACATTGTTTAAACATGACCAAAATTGAAACATAAGTTTCTCATGAGCCCTAATTACTTTTCACAAGATAAGATTAAACATATAATCATATTTCTTAATCAAAACACCTAGGGTTAAAGTGTAACCCAGGTCAGGGATGTTACAAATTATAAACCCCTAACAAGGATTTCGTCCCCGAAATCCCAGATAAAAGGAAACAGATATTATCCATGCATCATATCATCATGTCCTCACATAACACCTCATTATTATGGAGACACCATAGGGTTTTGATAAAAAAAAGTTATTTCATACAAATTTATCATGGAATGGTTCACATGGAACACATAATCCCATGTTCCTTAGTTGGTTCAGTATTTCTCTTTCAAGATCATCATTATATTTTGTCATCCACTTGAGACTATAAGTCTTTTCATACCCTGATTGTGTTATCTCACCTGATAACACCATACTATCTTTCCTTGTTGCCTGCACTAACTATCTCATTAGTTGTACATTCTCTTATCATAAGGAAAGGTTACTTATCAATTAAGAACATATCTCAAAGATATCTTCAATTGTTATGTTTATGCAAAACATAAACCCCTAACATGTGATGTTCATATTATTTTACATGACTAAATTGATTTCATAATTAACCATTTCACATATTCAACATAAACCATCTATTATTTCTTAGATACCAAAATCTCTTACCTTGGTATCTATCACATGAATTAAAAACACATTACTTATTTATCTTCTTGTCATCTCTCACTAGGTAACATTTAACCATATGTCTCACAAGGCCTTTAAACATCTTGTCACCTCTCACTAGGCAATGATAACATATTACTTCATGTAATACAATAGTAACACATCTATTCCCTCAATAGGGTTAGGGCTTACTATTCATATCATATAATGATTTCTCATGTCCCATTACCCAATTTAGGGTTAAGATTTCCCATCTCACATTAGGATTTCATAGTTATCAAAGTATATCAACTTTGAGATGCTAACTGTGAAGTCTTTCATATCTTGATGTATCACTTACCTCATTACTTCCAACTTTCTTAAGTTATCAGCTTATCTTGGATTAAGGTATTTCCCATCTTCATCCTTTCATCCACTAACCTATCACTCTTACCATGAAGTGCATAGATTACACATAAGAATGGTCCAATTATCTTTTATGATATGTACTCATCTCAGGTTAAGGCATTTCTTACAATAAGCTTGCCTATAATCAACCATTTATGATATTTCACCTTTATAAGGTTTTACCCACTATTTTATTATTAGGGTTCTGGGTTGTCATCATGTTGTTCAAGATTAAGGCTTCATGTATTATAACTTCAATCTGGGTTTCACATACCTTTACCCTTTATTAGGGCTTTGGGATTTCACATGATATCATACTTCATTAGAGTTAGGATTGCATATAGCATCACCCTTCATTAGTCTTTCACATCTCATTGCCTATACTTAATGTTTACTATTCATCCCAACTAGGGATTTCTCATGGCATCACCCACAATTAGGGTTTCTCATAGAATCAACTTCAATTAGGGATTCACATTGAATCAACCTCAATTAGGGATTCACATGGAATCAACCTCAATTAGGGATTCACATGGAATCAACCTCAATTAGGGATTCACATGGAATCAACCTCAATTAGGGATTCACATGGAATCAATCTCAATTAGGGATTCACATGGTTACCCACTGCCTGGGTCTACTATTCATTTCCAATCAGGGTTTTACATCTCATTTCCCTAAATTGGAGTTTCATATATCATTACCCTAGATTAGGGTTACATCCTCACCTTGGATTAGGGTTTCATTTAGAATTTCCCTCAACTAGGGTTAGAAATCATTAACCCTGTCAATTAGGGTTTATGTTCATAATTAGGGTTTCATGATCTCTTTACCTAAGGATCATACCCTTAATCACCACATGAATCATATTCATGTATGAATTCATGCAAACATATTCTTAACTTGATAAGGTCATATCATCCCTTCAATCAAGTACATACAACTATGGTTAACATAGTGTACCAAGTCATTGATCCTATAAGCAATTAGGGTTCATCCCTTAATTGGCACTAATCACTTAGGTACTATTAGGGTTTCAACCTTTGTACCTTCATTGATTATCATTACTAATCATCATCGGATCAATGGATCATTCATCATCTTAATTCTCAAGAGATTCGATCACATTAGACCTCAATTACAATAAGTGTCCAAGTGAAATAACCAATTGAATCCTCAATCAACTATGACTACTTGAGCCCCAAACGGTCTTGGTCTTTCAAAGTTAAAATGGTTTGAAACCGTTTGGTAAAGGTGACCTTCAAGACCGTTTACTAAAGGTGGTCACTTGAAATCGTTTGTTAAAGCAACTTTTTGAAACCGCATGGGCTCAACTGGTTTGGGATCGTTTGGTTCCAAACGGTCTTGAGACCGTTTGGACTCAAACGGTCTTGAGACCGTTTGGTCCAAACCTCCTCAAAACCGCATGGACCAAAGATGGTCTCAGCCTATCAAGTCAATTTGGGGTTCTCAATGTTGATTCCTTCAATCATTGAATTCATGTAACCAATCTTCAATTGGACCCATCACCATACTTCAATTGAGTTAATTAAGTCTTCTTTCAACTAATTTTACCCTGAATTAACCCTCAATTGATCATCAATTAGGGTTTGAATCAATTGGATTAGGGTTTGGAATCAATGATCCTTCAACATTAACCAATGTGAAACTAGTTACTTTAAAACTATTGGACCATCATCCAAATTGGGCATGACCTGACCCCAAACGGTCTTGAGGTCGTTTGGATGACCTCAAAACGGTCTTGAGACCATTTTACCATGTCAACATCAAAATCCAAGTCAATCAATCAAAGTTTGGATCATTAGATTGATCACCACATCATCATTTGATTGCACTTCAACTTAGTACCTTTAGATCTTCAAACACCTAACCATAGTCAACCCTAGACCTCCAAACGGTCTTGGGTGACCCCCAAACGGTCTTGGGATCATTTGGATGACCTAAAAATGCTCTTGAGACCGTTTTCCCATCATATCATCATTAACCATATCATTCAATTAGGGTTTGAATCCTAGGATTGGTCACCAAATCAACACTTAATTGTATTTCAATTTGGTATCTTTGGACCTTCAAACACTTGACCAAACTTAACCCTAGACCTCCAAACGGTCTTGTGTGACCCCCAAACGGTCTTGAGACCATTTGGGTGATCCCCAAATGGTCTTGAAACCATTTGGGTCAATCAACCCAAAGCATCAACTCATTCAATTGCAAAATCAGCACTTAGCCGATTAGGGTTTATACCATATGTTTGGATCTTCAAATACTTAACCATACTCCACCCTAGACCTCCAAAAGGTCTTTGTAGACCTCCAAACGGTCTTTAGACCGTTTGGGTGATTCCCAAATGGTTTTGAAACCGTTTGGGTCAATCAACCCAAGTTTCAAACTCAATCAACTTGGAAATCAGCACTTAACCCGATTAGGGTTTTGGTGATTGATTGACCTTCAACTGATGAACCAATTGGAACTAACCAATAATAATTGGTGGGTCATTAACCTAGATCATTTTCAACAGATCTCCAAATGGTCAACCTTGGTCAACTCCACCAAACGGTCTGAAACCGTTTGGTCTGATGCGGTTTGGTGAAATCGTTTGCTTCTAAACGGTTTGGGAAACCATTTGAGCAACTCAAACAAGACCGTTTGCCTTGGATATTTGTATAGGTGTGTTCTTATCATCTTTAACCTCTAAAATCAAGAAACCTTCTGTGGTTTCCATGGTGATTGCATCAATCAGCCAAATCAATTATTGCAATTATGGAAATGATCATTATTTGATAAGGAATTGAATGCAATAACAAAGTTAGGGTTTCAAGTTATAAAACTCGCCTCCAATTGATCTCAAAAGCTCCAAGATCACGGAAACAATGGTGGATGAAGCTTTTTCAACTCCCCCTAGGCTCTTCCTCAACCTTTTGGTTGAAAAGATTAGCTAGGGTTGAAGAGGAGATCGAAATAAGAAGAAATCCATAATTTATTTTCAATTTCCACCATGGAATCAAGGTGAAATGGATCAATAACCTTACCAACAGGTTGGGGGTCGTCCTACTGACCCTCTCAAGCTCCCTTGGTCGTTTCCCAAGCAAGGAGAAGAAGTGGGGTCGAAAAAGCCTTCCATTTGGCTTGTAAAAGGTTCTTTTATTAAAATTTATTGAGATAGAATATACTTTGTAAAAATCCAATTAATCCCAAAAATGTGGCCGCCTCTTCCACCTCATCTTCCTTAGGGACGAGGCTATCTTGTTTGCCTCTTATTCCTCTCAATTATCCATGATTTAAAGAAAAGTAAATTAAGCACCTCAATTCATGTTATATTAATATCCATATGTTAGTGGATATTTCTTTTTCTTATAAAATTGTGTGTGAGTTATCCACTCCCTTGGATATTTTTGTGGTCCTTGAAAGGCTCAAGGATGTCCACGCACATCTGAATTCAACCATTTTTACTTTGGTTGAAGGCCCTTTAGTTAATACATTTGTTTTTTTCCCTAAATCGAATTAGGGTTTCAATTAGGATTAAATCTTGATTATTTTAATATCAAGATTCTCTCTCCTCCAACTTAATTCAAATGAGGCGCCCCTCTCATTTTATTTTCTCTAAATGGTGACAAGAAACATTAGGGACCTTATTGTAGTGGTAATTTGCATATTGAACCCTAGGTTTTGGGTAAATTGCACTTTACACCAAAACTGGGTTTTAATGCATAAACATTGCTTTATCATCTCTTCCTTGGTACTCAGGCTACCACAAGCCATACCTGTAACATCCCTGACCTGGGTTATGTACTAACCCTGGGTGTTTTTCTTATATATGTAATTAGATGTTTGTGTTTATCCTTTGAAATGCAATTTAGCTTCTGAGGAACATATATTTCCATTTCAGTCCTTTTTGAACAATGTTGCAACAGTCTTTTGTTAATATGGACTAAAGTGCAAATTACCCAGGTTGAGGGGTTAACTTGCAATTTGCACATGTTAAGATGTTCCTCTGATGTTGAGACATCATAGGAATAAATATGATGTATTGGTATGGATTCTACAAGCTTGAGCACCAAAATATAGCTTGTAGAGCAATCTTTGT
The DNA here is from genome assembly GCA_963693085.1 of Alisma plantago-aquatica. Classification (NCBI taxonomy): domain Eukaryota; kingdom Viridiplantae; phylum Streptophyta; class Magnoliopsida; order Alismatales; family Alismataceae; genus Alisma; species Alisma plantago-aquatica. Next base: position 1,957,666,427 of record OY856409.1, on the reverse strand, counting down.
GCTTTAAAACCTAGTTTTGGTGTAATGTGCAAATTACCCAAAACCTAGGGTCCAATATGTAAAATGTATACTCTAGAGTATCTCTCATGTTTATTGAAATCAATTAGAACAAAGAAAACGAGACGGGCGCCGCATTTGAATGATGAAGTAAGAAAGATAATCTTGGTATTGAATAATCAAGAATTAAGCAAATGGCCCTTTAATATATATATATATATATATATATATATATATATATATATATATATATATATAACTTAGTAAGGTAATTGGATTCTTTTCGTTTTAACCTTGGATAAGGGAGGAGTTTTGCATGTGATTAGGAGGAAAAGACGTGGCCATGGATAGGGCAAGCCATGGTGGATATGATTAGGAAATAAAAGAGATAACTACCTTTTCCTTTGCCTTGAAAATATCCAAAAGTATATAAGGATTCTTTTCAACAAATAAAGGGATCGTTTCCCTTAGTCCTTTTCTTATCTTCTTGCTTTAGACCGACCTAGAGGAGCTCTGGAGCAGAGGAAGGATGGCCAAGCTGGTTTGGGTAAGCTTTGATCATCACCTATCTCAAATTCATGGTGGAAACCCAAATACAAGGTTGGTTTGTTGGTTTTCTTCACACAACTCTTCTTTCTAGCCATCTTCTCCATCCAAAACTTGAATAACGGACCTTGGACACCTACTGGAGCTCAAGCCACCATTAAAGCTATGAAGCTTGGAGCTCTGGATCAGTCCTAGAGGCGGGTTTTATAACTCTAACCCTTAAGTTTTGTTAATGCTTCTTCTTTTCCTAGAATCGTTGCTTATTCTTCTTCTTTAGAAACCTTTGTGTGTTCTTGCTAGCAATTCTGTGAAGAAAAGCCCCTATTCTTGAGGTAGAAGATGATGACATTAATTACAAAGTTTATCCACAAACTCGCTTTAGAAAACGGTCTCTAACCCCTTGCTCAAACGGTTTCCTAAACCATTTGAATGCAAACGGTTTCAACCAAGAACACATGGAAGCAAACGGTCCAAGACCGTTTGGATGCGTTGACCAGGCGTTGACCATTTGGAGGTCTGTTGTGAATAATGTGGACTAATTTCCTACCAAAAATCATCAAGTAATTAAAAGTAAATCACCAATTGAAGGCCCATTAGTCACCTAAACACTAATCGGGTCTATTGCTGATTTCAATAATTCAATCATGTTGAAGTTTGGGTTGAGTGACCCAAACGGTTTCAAAACCATTTGGGGAACACCCAAATGGTCTCAAGACCGTTTGGTGATCACCCAAGACCGTTTGGAGGTCTAGGGTTAAGTAGGGTTGACCAATTGAGGGTCCAACGATATCAAGTTGACAAACAATTGAGTGCTGATTTGGTGACCAAACCTAGGGTTAAAACTTTAAGTGAATGACTTGGTTTATGATGATATAATGGGAAAACGGTCTCAAGACCATTTGGAGGATATCCAAATGATCCCAAGACCATTTGGGGGTCATCCAAGACCATTTGGAGGTCTAGGGTTGACTATGGTCAAGTGGTTGGAAATCTAAGGATAGCAAGTTTAAGTATAATTGATTAGTGACCTAATAATCAAATCAATGAGCCAAACCTTAATAGGTTGAGTTAGATTATGGCGTTGACTTGAGAAAACGATCTCAATACCGTTTGGAGGACATCCAAACAATCCCACGACCGTTTGGGGCCAGGTCATGACCAAATTGAATGATGGTTCAAGGGTTTCAAATCAATTAGACTTATGTTGATATATGTTCAAGGGTAATCGATTCCAAACCCTAATTCAACTGATCCAAACCCTAATTGATGATATATTGAGGGTCAATTGAGTGTCAAATCAGTTGAGGGTTGACCTAATTGACTCAATTGATGAGTGGCTAACAAGTGCATGGTTGATTGAGGGGTTCAACATTGGAAACCCTAACTCAATTGAAGTGATTGAGACACTTTTTGGTCCATGCAGTTTTGAGGTGGTTTGGACCAAACGGTCTCAAGACCATTTGGGACCAAACAATCCCAAACCGTTTGATCTCATGCAGTTTCAAGATCGATTTTGTCCATGCAGTTTCAAAGTCAAACTTGACCAAACGGTCTTCATGACCAAACGGTCTTAACCTCATCTTGGGCAAACAGTCTTGAGTGTGCACCTTACCAAACGGTTTCAAAAGTCAAACTAGACCAAACAGTCAACAACAACAATTGGTTTCAAGGTCCATCCAAGACCGTTTGAGGAGTTTGTGTGCAAGACCGTTTGAGGTCTAAAAAGGTTAAGAACATTTGATGCTTTAGTGGTCAAGATGGTTTAGTGGTTAATTAACCTAAACCCTATAGATACCTAAAGTGATTAAGGGGTCAAGTAATTAGTTGACTAATGCATGTTATGATCAATGGTGAACATTATAAAGGTACCCTTGATGGGATAGAGTGACCAATACCCTTTGATTAAGTGAGCCTTAATAACCACAATAGTAATGACATAACCCATGATGTCAAGGTTGATTTGACTTAACCTAACCAAGAGTGATGTAAACATCATATAAGAGAAAGAGGGGAGAGAAGACTCCTTATATAAATGAGAATCAAGTAACAAGCTTCCAATATGTATGAATGTATCTAATTAGGGTATGATCCTTTATAGTGAGATCATGAAAACCCTAATTATGATGGTTAATGAATCTTAACCTAATTTAAAGACATTAATGGAAGTAATCCTCATTCATGATGTTGGTATGATCTTAATTCATTGTAATATGAATAGTAAACCCTAATCTAGGGTAATGTGATATAATGTGAATAGTAAACCCTAATCTAGGGTAATGTGATATAATGTGAATAGTAAACCCTAATCTAGGGTAATGTGATATAATGTGAATAGCAAACCCTAATCTAGGGAAATGTGATGGTATGAATAGTAAACCCTAATTTTGGGTTATGCTTTTGAGCATGAAACAGTATACTTGAGTATGAAATGAGTAATCATTATGCCTTGGTAAGATAAAGGGGTTGAATAACCCTAATTGAATTGAATAGGGAAAACTCTAACCCTAGAAACCAGCCGTGGCAGTGTGACACAGTCGTGGTGATTTTATGTAACACGACCGTGCAAGATAGCACGGCTGTGGTGTTCTATATTTAATTTGGAAAGAACTTGTATTGTGCTCGTATAGATACAATGTGCATGTTATCAATTGTGTTAACCATGCAGGTCTTTATAAAGAACTGAGCATAGCCAGGTAAGGGTTATGATGCCATATTTATTGAAAGCACTTTATAAAGCTTTGAAAAGTAATGACATGCTCTGTTTCCTACTAAGAGGTAACTTATGAGATTGATAGGCTGTATGAGCCATGAGAAATAACTTCATTGCTACAATCATGTTCACACTAATAAATGACTTGATAGCAATATGTTACTTGGTAACAAGTGTTTTGATAAACTAAGGGTTTGAATACCCATATTCCTGAATCACTATGATGAGATGGTTAGGGATTGATATCCCAATGATAACAATATGTGATATGAACTTGATACAATTAGTACTCTTTCTTTATAGCAATTGTCTTATTGGTTTATGTTTGAAAACATGTCTGATGCTAAAAGAATGCCATAATGTACTTAAATAATCAAGTATAATGATATCATGCAGAGCCCTGACCATAGATCCATCATTGTCAGAAGTTAAATGATGGTGAAATAGGTTTTCCTAAAGGAACTCCTGGAGAGCATACTTTTGAGTATGTGGAGGTTATGGACGCGAATATCCTTACGTCCTAATGAAGGAATTGATGTGAGATATACAAATAATCTCTCAATTCTTCATTATATGTTTATCCCGGGATGATGTATCACTAATCTCCCGATGATGTTGTTAATTCCGCATCTATGTGAGATAAACAAGAAATACCTCGATGGCGAAGAGAGTACAGCATGCCACTGTAACTCTAATAGAAAAGTTGCCAGAATACCCTAGAAAGCTATTATGGCAGAGACACAAGATGTCCTGCATGATGATCCTCACACTGACTGAGGCAGATGAGGTCACAGGAATCTGGCTCTTCTGATGACCTATGTATGGTACCGATTGTGATTTCATAATGGTCGGTTGGAGTATGAGAGGTGTAACTCATCTCCTCTGGGCATAAATATGTTTGAAAAACATAATCAGCCGTGTAGCATAACTGCTTAGGTTGAACTATGAGAAACAATGATTGATGATACATTGTTTAAAATGTTCTAGTTGAATAACTAGTATACATGTTCTTCATATTCCTTATTGATATATGTCTTGTCATTCAATTAAGTTATAGTTGAAATGATTGCTTATGAAATACTGTTCTACTTAGCTTATGCAATGTTTTACCTACTGTTAAACAATTATAGTTCTACTACTCAATGTTATTCCATTATTGCAATAATAACGCTTCCGGCGGAGAGTTATAACTCTCGCTGGGAAAATTATTCAATTGTCTCACCCCCGTGGGATTTGACTTTTTAGGTAGACACCGAGGACGAAGAAATCCATCAGTGGGTGAGCAGCAGCAGCAGCAACAGCAACCTCAGGGACAACAGTGATCCTTAGGTGGAGACACTATGTGTCAAGTCTTGTAGATAGAATGTCCTATGTGTCGTCTCTGTACTCTCAGGTCCTAGGAGTTAGTAGATGTTTAATATAAGATCTAAGATTTTGGCGTTATGCCTCGAGAGTTTTGTATCTTGCCTTGAATAGTTAACAAGGTAGTTGATGTTGTGACTCTCGAGATGTGAAGATTACAGAGATGTAATGATGAATCAATTTGTAAATAACTTATCATGTTTTCTTATAAAAGAGTTTTACCATTTTTAGATCTCTTTACAAAAAGTTTTAAAATTTTGTGATTTTCAGTAATTCCGCTGCTAACAAAACGCTTCCGCATTAGTTTAAATTCATTGATCTTGTTTTCCGAGACATGTCGTCACAATTTAGTGGTATCAGAGCTCTAGGTTCGCTGAGTCTACAGAGACATAGGACTTAGGATGTTGAGTCTGTTCTAGTATCTTCCAGTATATCTGATAGTGTCTTCTGCTCATCAGGAGGAGAAGATAAAACTAAGGATGTATGGACCACACGAAGAACACGTTGCAGAAAGTAGTGTCGCTGCACCCAGAGAAGGTGCAAGAAACCCAAAAGGAGAAGAACCTATGCCTGAACCGCCCCAGTTCAATCCAACAGATATGGGGAACCCAGCCGTCCAAGCCATGTTTGGGTAGTTTATGACTGCCATGACACACATGACTGATAGGATGCCTATACCTACACCTAAGGCACCTACCCATCCTGAAGGACAAGGAGTCGGCAAGACGTTTGAACGACTTTGCTGAGTTGGAGCCACAGAGTATGCGGGAACAGCTGACCCTGCAGATGCTGACTTGTGGTTAACTGAACTAGAGAATGCCTTTAGAATCCTGAACATCCCAGAACCTGAGAAGGTTAGACATGTTGTATATCTTCTCAAGGGGAGTGCTGGTCACTAGTGGACCATGGAAGAACAGAAAAGGCCAGGTGTGGAGATTGAATGGGAAGCTTTGCGATGGAAATTTATTAATAGATACTTCCATAAGACATTCTTGGATGAGAAAATCTCTCAGTTTGAGAGGTTAAGATAGGGACCTATGAACATTAGCGAATATGAGGCTAAGTTCATGGAGCTTTTGCGGTTCTGTCCGCATATGGCAGCTACAGATGAAGAAAGGATTAGACATTGTGAGAAAGGATTAAATGCTGAATTGACCACCCCTGTGTCTGCTCTGGAGAATAGGGAAAGGTTTGCTACCTTTTTGGAGTGGGTCAGGAGGATAGAGAGGTCTATAGAAGAGAAAAGACAGACCCAGAATAAGAGGATGTATCCCCATTTCCAAGGATCCTCATCTAAAGATTTCAAGAAACCTAGGTTTTCTGTGCCTACACCACCACCTAGATTCAGTACCCAGATGCAGTGGACGTCAAATATGGGTAGAGGATGAAGCCTACCACTAGAAGGAGCTCGTAGCTCAACATCTATGTCGGTTACAGGACCACCCAGACCACAACAACTGAACATAAGTTGTTATATATGTGGAAAGATGGGACATCTGATGAAAGATTGCAGGACTAGAGAAGTGAGTGTAACTCAACCCCAAAGGCAAAGTCAGCAAGGATCTCAAAGGAGACAGTTTCTAGGAGGAGCTAGAGGACGTGGACAAGCATCCCAAGCTGGATCATCGGCACCATGTCAACGACCATCGAATCAACCATAGGCAACAATGAGGTTTTATGCGATGAATCCACCTGATGAAGTGATCAACCCTCAGGTTATGGCAGGTCAGATGGAGTTGTTATATTCTGATATGCCTATATCTTGCATTGTATCTATTTTAATTGATCCGAGTGCTACACACTCCTTTATCACTCGAAGAGTGATTCTTGACTGCAACCTGACTACAAGTCATAGGACAGATAGTTTTTTGCTAGAAACTCTATTGATGGGATCTGCTGTGTTGCAGGAGGTATGTTCTCCCTACATCCTCTTCTTTTCTGAGCATCACATTCAAGTGAATCTTATACCACTCGAGATGAATGGATTTGATATAATCCTTGGGATGGATACCTTAGAAAGGTATAAGGTTGTCTTGGATTGTGAGTCCAAGCAAGTTGTGTTCACTGATGAAAGTCACACATGGATCTTTCAAGGAGAAAGAAAGATTCTAACAACATGTCTTATGTCAGCTATGGTTGCTGAGAAGCTGCTGAGGCAAGGATGTTATGCATTCTTGGCCCATGTGGTAGATACTACCATGGTGAGTCCTAACCCTGCCGAAGTTCCTGTAGTTAGGGAATTTGAAGATGTATTTCCTGAAGAACTTCCAGGTGTGCCACCACCTCGGCAGATTGATTTTGAGATCAATTTAATCCCAGACACACAACCTATAGCACAAACACCATATAGGATGGCACCTTCTGAGATGGAAAAACTCAAGAAACAACTGCAAGAGTTGCTTGAGAAAGGTTTCATCTGACCGAGTACTTCACCCTGGGTGCTCTGGTCCTCTTTGTTAAGAAGAAAGACGGTTCGATGCGGTTGTGCATTGATTATAGACAGTTAAATAAGGTAACAATAAAGAATAAGTATCCCCTACTGAGGATTGATGATCTCTTTGACCAGTTGCGTGGTGCAACCGTCTTCTCAAAGATAGATTTGAGATCAGGATATCATCAGTTGCGTATTAAGGATAGTGACATACCCAAGTCTGCCTTTAGGACAAGGTATGATCACTATGAGTTCACAGTTATGTCGTTTGGACTAACAAATGCACCAGCTGCATTTATGAAACTCATGAATAGAATCTGTCGACCTTTTCTCAATCAGTGTGTTGTTGTCTTTATAGATGACATCCTGATCTATAGAAGAGATGCTCACCATCATGAACATCATCTTCGTCAGGCTCTAACTTTTCTAAGAAAACATAAGTTATACGCTAAGTTAAGCAAGTGTGAGTTCTGGTTACCAGAATTATCTTTCCTTGGACACGTAATATCTGCTTCAGGTATTCGTGTTGACCCTAAAAAGGTAGAGTCTGTTCTGCAATGGGAACAACCGAAGACACCGACAGAGATCTGTAGTTTCTTAGGGTTGGCAGGCTATTATCGGAGGTTCATTAAGAACTTCAGTTCTATAGCCTTACCCTTGACTAAGTTGACAAGGAATGATGTTCCTTTTACCTGGAATGATAAGTGTCAACAATATTTTTAGCTGTTGAAGGAGAGGTTGACAAGTGCACCTGTGCTTGTGTTACCTGAACAAGGAAAAGGATATATATTTTTCTATGATGCCTCTAAGAATGGACTAGGATGTGTGTTGATGCAGGATAAACAAGTGATTTATTTTGCTTCTCGACAGCTTAAGAAACATGAGGAGAATTATCCGATACACGATCTAGAACTAGCTGACGTGGTCCATGCCTTGAAAATCTGGAGACACAATCTTTATGGAGATACATTCCAGATTTTCACAGACCATAAGAACCTTAAGTATATCTTTTCTCAGCACGAGCTTAACATGAGGCAACACCGCTGGATGGAATTAATCAAGGACTACGATTGTATGATTGATTATCATCCAGGGAAGGCTAATGTGGTTATTGATGCTTTGAGTAGGAAATCACCAACACCAGCCTTAGATAGAGCATGACTGAATTCCTTGGTATGCTCTAGAAGGGATATGCTTATCTCCTTAAGGCAAGACAATATACAGTTAAAAGTATCGTTGTTATCAGGGTTGTTAGCTGAGATGCATATAAAACCTACTCTGAGACAGTAGATCAAGGAGGCACAACAAGTTGATGTTGCAGTTCAACTGATTAGATCGGAGTATGGTAGTGAGAAACAAGAAGGTTTCCATGACTCAGATGATCAAGTAGCCTGTTATCATGGTAGGATGATAGTACTGGATGTGGATAACTTGAGGAAGATAGTCTTGGAAGAAGTTCATTCTTCGATGTATGCTATGCATCCAGGAAGCACCAAGATGTATCGAAACTTGAAAGATATGTATTGGTGGCCTGGTTTGAAGAAAGACGTTGCTGAGTTTGTTATGCGGTGTCCTGTGTGTCAGCAAGTTAAAGCTGAACACCAGAAGCCGACAGGAACAATGCAACCTTTACCCATACCACAGTGGAAGTGGGACCATGTAACCATGGACTTTGTGATTGGTCTACCTAGAACAGCCAAAGGACATGATTCCATTTGGGTAATAGTTGATAGGTTGACAAAGACAACACATTTCTTACCTATCAAAATAACCTATTCTGTTGAGAAATTGGCACAGTTGTATGTAGATGAGATAGTACGACTGCATGGAGTCCCAGTTACCATTGTTTCTAACAGAGATCCCCAGTTTACAAGTCGTTTTTGGGAGCGACTTCATAAAGCTTTAGGCACACAGTTAAGGTTTAGCACAACCTTTCATCCCCAAATAGATAGACAGTCAGAAAGGACTATACACACCTTGGAAGACTTGCTCAAAGCATGTGTTCTTCAGTTCACAGGAAGTTTGGATCTGCACCTACAACAATACCTATCAACATAGCATTGACATGGCACCTTATGAAACTTTGTATGGTAGACGTTGTAGATCACCCCTATGTTGGTATGAAATTGGTGAATATCAGCTTTTAGGTTCAGATCTTGTGCAGCAGACCACCGAGAAGATTAAAGTAATACAACAATAGATAAAGACTGCACATGATAGGCAGACATCTTATGCTGATAAGCGTCGTAGCCCTTTAGAATTCCAGGTTGGAGACAGAGTGTACCTTAAGATCTCACCTTGGAAAGGAGTTCTTAGATTTGGAAGGAAGGGAAAGTTAGCTCCTAGGTTTATGGAGCCTTATCCAATAATTGAACAGATTGGAAGAGTAGCTTATAAGCTAGAGTTACCACCAGAGTTACAAAAGTTACACCATGTGTTCCACATTTCCATGCTTAGGAAATGTCATCCTAATACATAATCAGTTCTGCAACCTATGGAAGTAGAACTAAATGATGATGTATCTTATGAGGAAGGACCTGTGCCAATCCTTGACAAGAGAATTAAACAACTAAAAAAGAAAGACATAAGTCTTGTGAAAGTTCTCTGGAATCACCATGGTGTTGAAGAAGCCACATGGGAACTAGAGGAAGAGATGAGAAGGAAATACCCTGCTCTTTTCTCTTAATATGTTTTTGTTACGATTTCGGGGACGAAATCCTTGTAAGGGGTGGATAATTTGTAACATCCCTGACCTGGGTTATGTACTAACCCTAGGTTTTTTGCTTATATATGTAATTATATGCTTGTGTTTATCCTTTGAAATGCAGTTAAGCTTCTGAGGAACATATATTTCCATTTCAGTCCTTTTTGAACAATGTTGCAACAGTCTTTTGTTAATATGGACTAAAGTGCAAATTACCCAGGTTGAGGTTAATTTGCAATTTGCACATGTTAAGATGTTCCTCTGATGTTGAGACATCATAAGGATAAATATGATGTAGTGGTATGGATTCCACAAGCTTGAGCACCAAAATATAGCTTGTAGAGCAATCCTTGTGCTTTAAAACCTAGTTTTGGTGTAATGTGCAAATTACCCAAAACCTAGTGTCCAATATATAAAATGTATCCTCTAGAGTATCTCTCATGTTTCTTGACATCAAGTAGAATAATGAAAATGATATGGGCACCTCATTTGAATGATGAAGAAAGATAATCTTGGTATTGAATAATCAAGAATTAAGCAATTGGCCCTTTAATATATATATATATATATATATATATATATATATATATATATAACTTAGTAAGGTAATTGGCTTCTTTTCCTTTTAACATTGGATAAGGGAGGAGTTTTGCATGTGATTAGGAGGAAGAAACGTGGCCATTGATAGGGCAATCCATGGTGGATATGATTAGGAAATAAAAGAGATAACTACTTCCTTTGCCTTGAAAATATCCAAAAGTATATAAGGATTCTTTTCAACAAAGCAAGGGATCGTTTCCCTTAGTCCTTTTCTTATATTCTTGCTTTAGACCGACCTAGAGGAGCTCTGGAGCAGAGGAAGGATGGACAAGCTGGTTTGGGTAAGCTTTGATCATCACCTAGCTCAAATTCATGGTGGAAACCCAAATACAAGGTTGGTTTGTTGGTTTTCTTCACACAACTCTTCTTTCTAGCCATATTCTCCATCCAAAACTTGAAGAACGGACCTTGGACACCTACTGGATCTCAAGACACCATTAAAGCTATGAATCTTGGAGCTCTGGATCAGTCCTAGAGGCGGGTTTTATAACTCTAACCCTTAAGTTTTGTTAATGCATCTTCTTCTCCTAGAATCGTTTCTTATTCTTCTTCTTTAGACACCTTTGTGTGTTCTTGCTAGCAATTCCGTGGAGAAAAGCCCCTGTTCTTGAGGTAGAAGATGATGACGTTAATTCCAAAGTTTATCCACAAAATTTCTTTAGAAAATGGTCTCTAACCCCTTGCTCAAACGGTTTCCTAAACCGTTTGGGAGCAAACGGTTTCAAACCGTTTGAATGCAAACGGTTTCAACCAAGAACACATGGAAGCAAACGGTCCAAGACCGTTTGGATGCGTTGACCAGGAGTTTACCATTTGGAGGTCTGTTGTGAATAATGTGGAATAATTTCCTACCAAAAATCATCAAGTAATTCCAAGTAAATCACCAATTGAAGGCCCATTAGTCACCTAAACCCTAATCGGGTCTATTGCTGATTTCAATAATTCAATCATGTTGAAGTTTGGGTTGAGTGACCCAAACGGTTTCAAAACCATTTGGGGATCACCCAAACAGTCTCAAGACCGTTTGGTGATCACCCAAGACCGTTTGGAGGTCTAGGGTTAAGTAGGGTTGACCAATTGAGGGTCCAACGATATCAAGTTGATAAACAATTGAGTGCTGATTTGGTGACCAAATCTAGGGTTCAAACTTTAAGTGAATGACTTGGTTTATGATGATATAATGGGCAAACGGTATCAAGACCGTTTGGAGGATATCCAAACAATCCCAAGACCGTTTGGGGGTCACCCAAGACCGTTTGGAGGTCTAGGGTTGACTATGGTCAAGTGGTTGGAAATCTAAGGATAGCAAGTTTAAGTATAATTGATTAGTGACCTAATAATCAAATCAATGAGCCAAACCTTAATAGGTTGAGTTAGATTTTGGTGTTGAATTGAGAAAACAGTCTCAAGACCGTTAGGAGGACATCCAAATGATCCCAAGACCGTTTGGGGTCAGGTCATGACCAAATTGAATGATGGTTCAATGGTTTCAAATCAATTAGACTTATGTTGATATATGTTCAAGGGTAATCAATTCCAAACCCTAATTGAACTGATCCAAACCCTATTTGATGATCAATTGAGGGTCAATTGCGTGTCAAATCAGTTGAGGGTTGACCTAATTGACTCAATTGATGAGTGGCTAACAAGTGCATGGTTGATTGAGGGGTTCAACATTGGAAACCCTAACTCAATTGAAGTGATTGAGACACTTTTTGGTCCATGTGGTTTTGAGGTGGTTTGGACCAAACAGTCTCAAGACCGTTTGGGTCCAAACGGTCTCAAGATGCTTTGGGACCAAACGATCCCAAACCGTTTGATCTCATGCAGTTTCAAGATCGGTTGTGTCCATGTGGTTTCAAAGTCAAACTTGACCAAATGGTCTTCATGACCAAACGGTCTTCACCTCATCTTGGGCAAACGGTCTTGAGTGTGCACCTTACCAAACGGTTTCAAAAGTCAAACTAGACCAAATGGTCAACAACACCAAACGGTTTCAAGGTCCACCCAATACCGTTTGGGGAGTTTGTGTGCAAGACCGTTTGAGGTCTAAAAAGGTTAAGAACATTTGATGTCTTAGTTGTCAAGATGGTTTAGTGGTTAATTAACCTAAACCCTATATATACCTAAAGTGATTAAGGGGTCAAGTAATTAGTTGACTAATGCATGTTATGATCAATGGTGAACATTATAAAGGTACCCTTGATGGGAAAGAGTGACCAATACCCTTTGATCAAGTGAGCCTTAATAACCACAATAGTAATGACATAACCCATGATGTCAAGGTTGATTTGACTTAACCTAATCAAGAGTGATGTAAACATCATCTAATAGAAAGAGGAGAGAGAAGACTCCTTATATAAATGAGAATCAAGTAACAAGCTTCCAATATGTATGAATGTATCTAATTAGGGTATGATCCTTTACAGTGAGATCATGGAAACCCTAATTATGATGGTTAATGAATCTAACCTAATTTAAAGACATTAATGGAAGTAATCCTCATACATGATGTTGGTATGATCTTAATTCATTGTAATATGAATAGTAAACCCTAATCTAGGGTAATGTGATATAATGAGAATAGTAAATCCTAATCTAGGGTAATGTGATATAATGTGAATAGTAAACCCTAATCTAGGGTAATGTGATATAATGTGAATAGTAAACCCTAATCTAGGGAAATGTGATGGTATGAACAGTAAACCCTAATTTTGGGTTATGCTTTTAAGCACGAAACACTATACTTGAGTATGAAATGAGTAATCATTATGCCTTGGTAAGATAAAAGGGTTGAATAACCCTAATTGAATTGAATAGGGAAAACTCTAACCCTAGAAACCAGTCGTGGCAATGTGACACGGTCGTGGTGATTTTATGTAACATGATCATGCAAGATAGTACGGCTGTGGTGTTCTATATTTAATTTGGGAAGAACTTGTATTGTGCTCGTATAGATACAATGTGCATGTTATCAATTGTGTTAACCATGCATGTCTTTATAAAGAACTGGGCATAGCCAGGTAAGGGTTATGATACCATATTTATTGAAAGCACTTTATAAAGCTTTAAAAAGTAATGAAATGCTATGTTGCCTAGTAAGAGGTAACTTATGAGATTGATAGGCTGTATGGGCCATGAGAAATAACTTCATTGCTACAATCATGGTCACACTAATAAATGACTTGATAGCAATATGTTACTTGGTAACAAGTGTTTTGATGAACTAAGGGTTTGAATACCCATATTCCTGAATCACTATGATGAGATGGTTAGGGATTGATATCCCAATGATAATAATATGTGATATGAACTTGATACAATTAGTACTCTTTCTTTATAGCAATTGTCTTATTGGTTTATGTTTGAAAACATGCCTGATGCTAAAAGAATGCCATAATGTTCTTAAATAATCAAGTATAATGATATCATGTAGAGCCCTGACCATAGATCCATCATTGTCAGAAGTTAAATGATGGTAAAATAGGTTTTCCTAAAGGAACTCCTGGAGAGCATACTTTTTAGTATGTGGAGGTTATGGACGCAAATATCCTTACGTCCTAATGAAGGAATTGATGTGAGATGTACCATTAATCTCTCAATTCTTCATTATATGTTTATGCCGGGATGATGTATCACTAATCTCCCGATGATGTTGTTAATGTTGCATCGATGTGAGATAAACAAGAAATCCCTCGATGGCGAAGAGAGTACAACATGCCACTATAACTCTAATAGCGAAGTTGCCAGAATACCCTGGAAAGCTATTATAGCAGAGACACAAGATGTCCTGCATGATGATCCTCACACTAACTGAGGCAGATGAGGTCACAGGAATCCGGATCTTCTGATGACCTATGTATGGTACCGATTGCGATTTCGTAATGGTCGGTTGGAGTATGAGAGGTGTAACTCATCTACTCAGGGCATAAATATGTTTGAAAAACATACAACAGTAGGTAATTAGCTATCCTATGATCTATTCCTTTATTGTTATGTAGGCTAGTGTGTTCATTCAAACCCTATACACATTAGTAATTTGGCATCTATAAACTTATGCAGTAATGTATCTTAATAAGGAACCATTGAACGGTAGTTCAGATGATAATCAGGATACTCACAACATGTAATACCTTGTACCCTTAGTCATCAACACCAATTGATTTTATCCCTAATACTAGCGATATGCATACCGTATATAGAAGCAAATTAATATATATAATTTTAGGAATGTTGTACATCCTATTTGATTTTTGTAACAGTACTCCATATCTTAATATGCATAGAGTAGTGAATATGGTATCAATCTTGCAAATATTTTATGTTGATGGACCTAATTGGAAATAAATCATTATATTAGAGAAAGTATACATGTAATAAGATTTCACTTATGAATACATAGAAATGGATGATCTCATATTTAATCAAACTTGGTTTAGATGACATATTGGTGGAAAAATGTATGATATCATCTTAGTTTCCTTCATTTAGATCCTACATGTATTTAAAAAGCATAATCAAAATCTTCTGTATGATTTTGTATATCGAGGTATGTTGAAGTTAAACTTTAGATAGGTATACCTAAGAAATATGACATATTATAAGAGAGAAAATATCAAAAGAATGTTTGAACATAGGTAAAGATACTTCCTCTTGATCATATAAACAAGTAATACATATATTGGTATACTTATATCACATTTGAAATCTAAGTATGTGTGTATTGAGGAATTCTAGATATAAACCCTAGATATTCCTATTAAGATCATACTAGTAAATGATGACCCCTAGTGACTAAATAGAAGCATATTATAATTTAAAGAGAACAACATTTTAGGACTCTAATCTGGAGAAAATATAATCAAATAAATGAGTATGTAGCAATGATTATATATAACCAGAGGGAAACATAGAAATGATATTAAGGGGAAAATATGTTGTAGAAACCTAGATGGAAAAAACCTAATTATAAATAATACAAATGGAACAACAATGATTCCAAGTCAAATCGTGACAAGATTATTATTCTTTGTAGCTACCTCTTCATAAATTCTTGGAGACACATCGTGATTATGCAATCCTCAGAGTCATGAACAATCGAGGTACTAGATCTTGTATTTCATTGTTGAACTATTTTCCCTCTTGATGGATACACATATATCTTGATTCGTGGTGAATCCCATATAGCTTTGGAACCTTTATTTATTTTTGAAAGTTCACCACTCTCATTTTGCAATTGATGAAATTTTGTTGATAATAATTTTGGCACTGGACTTGATCTATTGGAGTTTTAACTCCCTGTGGACTTTGGTCCCTTGGGCTTGTACCCTATAGAGCTTTGGCTCACATGAGTGGGCCAAGTACCCCACAACCCTGCACAGTGGATATGGATTATTTGTACCCTAGTTAACTGGAATAGCTAATAAGGTACTAGTGTCGTTCTCTCCTAGAGTGTGAGAACATAAGACACTTAGCCCTAGAAAAGAGATGATAGGAAGGTGCCAAAACTTGTCAAATTGAATATCTTGAAATTGATGTACTTCGTGAATAGCTTGGATAAATTTTACATACTTGAAATATTGAATCTTTCTTAGTGATGATCATGTGAAAGACTTGCTATATTGAAATTGATATTGAAATTTCTTCTTTTTAGCCATTAGTCCACCAAATATTCCTTTCCTAACTTTTTATGCAATGAAATCCTACTTCGTACATAGTTCAATGATTGGATTCAGTACCAGCTTTGCTGACCCTTTATTTTCCCTATATGGGTTCCATGTGTGGTTTCATTCCCTCTGGGAACTCATGGACATGTTGTAGACAGAGAAGCTTGAAGAGACATGCATGGGTAGTCCTCCTTTGAGCACTAGACAGAAATGAATTCATATTCTTAAACAATGTAATCATATTTGTAAGCTTTCGCAACTCTGATGTAAAAGTATGATTGTAATATAGACTTGTTTATGTTTTTGATATTATTTAGAAAATATTCGAATGTAAAGATTGAGTCTTTACACCATTCTTTTAAGCTAAAGTGATTAGTATAATAAACAATGACCTTGATTATGGAAATGACATTAGTAGTCAATGACATGGTACACTTATCTAAATATAAGAGACAATATGAAGAAGATGTACTTAATGGTGATTGCAAGTTAAAGATGAAACCAATGAAGTAAGTATGATGAAGTATTTTATCTTTAATTTTGATTACATGTGGCTTAAGTGAAATTAAATGAAATATACTAAGAATTGGACTTTGATAAATTTTAAGTAGAAGTGAAGCATTGTATCTAAAGTGAATCAAGAAATACTGGTCTGAATAATGTAATGAACATGAAATGAAAGAAGTTGAGACTACTAAAAATAAAATGAAGGAAAAATATGGGATTTAGTAGATGATTCTAAGAATGTAACTCTTGCCCTAAAATGATGAGTTTGATGATGCTAGTGAATGACAATCTCAAATGAGAGATTAAGGGATGCACATAACTATAGTTGAATTCAACTATAAGATGAAATGCAAGTATTTGAATTAATTTATAAGAATGTGTTCTTAAATTGTGACTTGTACTCTAAGAATGGGCTAATAGTACAAACTCCAAATGATAGGCAACATGTGTTGATTAGTAAAACCACTTGAAGAATATGAAATAAAAGAGGAAGAGTACTAAGTCTGTTATGCATGTATATGCATGAAATTTATTTGCATCTATTGAGATTGGATGGAACAAGCATATGTTGTAAATCTATTCTGAGTATGATGAATGATACATGATATCTATATGCTTTTATTGTTTCTAGTTCTAATGCCTCTGCTATTATTTGTTAAGAACTTTGATATACAATGAACTGATAACAAATATGTTGAAATTGAATTTAATATGCACTCCTTACATTTGAGAAACCTTGATCAGGGTAAATGTTGCATAATGAGATTATATCTAGGGTTGAAAGCCCAATAATTATGATAAAACCATGATGGGGTAAATGCTATAAAATAAGATTATGTCTCAGGATGAAAGCCCGTCGTTGATGATTTCTATGAGATGATATAGAAGATAGAAATAATCATGTGTAGTAATCTATAGATTTATTGTGCTTCTTGCTTTGATTGTTGTCTGTATTGATAAACTTAATCTGTTTCATGTTATTCTAGTTACACAAAAATACACAGATATGATCTATGATGTTTTGAATTCTTTTAAGATGAGTAAAAGAGATTAATAACAAGTGAAGTTGTGAGACCCCTAGCCTTGCTTAAATGGTTGAACATGCCTAATTACCATAAATCAATTCTTATAACTATAATAAGAATCTATTTAAGGTGCAATGACGGACGCGACTAGGGTTTCCCCTAGGGCGACAAGGGGAATCCCCGATGAAGAAGGTGATGGAGATCCAGCCCACTGGCGAGATGCTATCTCCCTTGGCAATACGGGGTTAAGCCTGTCCTTCTCAAACAACCGAGGGTCTGGACAGGTCACGGAGCAAGCCCAACACTCCATGGATGTGGATACTACAGCACCGTCGAGTAACTTCCCGCCGCTAGGATCTGGAGGGACAGAACAATCTACTATTTCGGGAACTCAGGGCCTATCTTATTGGGACTCTGTGCGCAGAGGACCACCGGATAACCCTCATAACTTCATTATGATTGATGCTGATACCAACGGAGTCAAGCTGCTACCGTCGGACATCGAGCACTATTCAGATCATGGCTTTCCTGCCTTCCGCGTAAGGAATGAAGCCATGGCAGATCTTTTTCGACCATGGAAGTATACCGTCGTCGTCAAGTTACTCTCTCGTGAGATAGGGTACATGACGCTTCGAGAACGCATAACCAAACTCTGGAAGCCCTTGGGCAGCTTTAATCTAATAGACGTGGCCAACGATTTCTATCTGGTACAACTGCAGGAGGAGGAAGACTACATAAACGCTCTGGCGGGAGGACCATGGCCCATCTTTGGATCATATCTGACCGTCCAGCGCTGGACGCCCACATTCTCGCTTGACATTGCTACGCCGCCTAGGCTAGTTGCCTGGCTTAGAATTCCCAACCTTCCCATCCACCTTTACCAGGAGGTTCTCTAAAGGGAGATCGGCGACCGCCTTGGGAAGACGATCAAGGTGGATATGAACACCACCCAGCAACGCCGGGGCCGCTTTGCAAGGATCGCCGTAGAACTGGATATGCAGGCGTCGTTAATTCCTTTCATTACGATCGACGGCATCAAGTATAAAGTAGAATACGAGAACATCCCGTATATCTGTCTGCACTGCGGGAAAGCGGGACACCTTGAAAAAGAATGCAAGATTCGAATCGAAGAAGAAAACGCAATGAGAAGAGCTAGTGTCGAGGCAGGCCAAATCATACCTGATATTCCTCAATGCCGAGAAGGGTTTTCCAAGGCCATACACGCTCAACCTATTCCAAGGAAGCCGAAGAAGCAGGCGACAGGAGGGTCTACGCGGAAGCCTTTCCAAAGCGGTAATCCTTTTAGCGGACTGCAAGATTTGGGAGATGAGGACGACAGGGTAGAGATTCTGGATGCTGACCAAGTTGCAGAACGGGTTGCCAGGATCGATTGGAACTCACGGAAGAAGCAGACCAAGGTCGCAAAGTCGACGGAAGAAGCACCAGCGGACATCCCGCAAATACAGGAGGAGCGGCCCTCAAGCCCACCCAGAAGATCCATCCCGGCTACGCGGAAAGAGACCACCCACACGATAGTCACACCGTCAAGGGACGAAGTTATCGCCGGCAGGGATGAGCAGCAAATCCTAACCCTAATGTTACGTTCAGAGTTGGAGCCTATGATCCTCCCAGTCTCACCTATACTAAATACAGAAGCCCGGCCAAAGGCACACAGGGAATTCATCTTCGGAACCGTAAAGTTCCTCAAGCTGGAGATCCAGGGAGAGCATCCACCAGGAAACGAGGCAAGACGTCTTTGACTCAAGACCTCGAGAAGGAAGCGCAGGCAATGGGTTCCTCCACCCTTGACGAAGTTGTTAAATGAATATTGCCAGTTGGAATGTTCAGGGTGTCTGTGACGAAGACACCCAGAACTCGATCAAGGAAATCGTCCGGAAATATAGGGTCTCGGTCATCGGGTTATCTGAAACAAGATGTAGTGGTACCCGAGCGACCTCCATCATCAAGCAGCTTGGCTTCCCTCAATCTCATAGAGTTGAGGCAGTAGGATATGCATGTGGTATTTGGGTTCTTTGGAAGGCTGGAGTCAATCTCGAGATCCTGGCCTCCCACAAACAATTCATTCATTGTCAATTAGAGCAGAAGTTCCTTTGTACCTTCGTTTATGGGGGTACAACGAGGAATAGCAGACGATTCCTCTGGCACCATCTCAAAGGTCTGGCCTCCTCCATCACCTGCCCGTGGATCGTAGTAGGTGACTTTAATGCGGTCATGTATCAATCGGAGAAGTTTGGAAGCCTTAGTTTTGATAAAGGTAGCAGCAGAGAGTTCATCGACGCCATGACACACTGTAAGCTTCACGACCTCGGCTATAATGGGGCGCACACCACCTTCAGACGCGGGTTGCTACACGAGCGACTCGATCGGGCAATGGGCAACGAGCTATGGATAGATAGACCAAATCTTGAACCAGTCCAGGTGCTCGAGAGAACCAATTCTGATCATGCCCCCCTCCTCATATCAGAATCTATTTCTAAACGGCGACCCGCTCGCACCTTGTGCACATCTGCACGGTGGGAGGAATCGGCCAGCTTCAAGCTTTTCCTATCAACACAGTGGAACACCGGCATCCCTTTCAGCCAGGCTAGCTCAGAGTTTCTTTCTAAGGCTGCAATGTGGGACCAACAGGAAAGAAGGCGCTGCCATAGAAGCAAGGAACAACTTAGCAACAAGATCAAGTGGAATCAGCTGCAATTAGCTCTCAACTTTGACATTGCTCGGGCGAGGGACACGGTGGATTTACAAGTCGAACTCGATCATATTCTGCGGCAAGAGGAGCTCGAGTGGCGGCAAAAAGCCCACTGCGAGTGGATCAAATCTGGGGATGCAAATACTGGTTACTTCCACGCAATGGTCAAAGCTAGAAGGAAGGCAAACAAAATCGTGAAGCTCAAGGATAATGGTCGATGGGTGGAGGATGCGGATCAGCTCAAGAATCTCGTCCTTGCCTTTTTCTCTAGTGTCTATCAGGACCACATCCCGGCGGCGCGCCTAAACGCAAGTAGATGCTTTATTGGTGCCTTTCCCGATCTGACCGAAGAAGAAATACAACAACTCGGAAGGCTGCCTGGAGCTGATGAAATCTGGTCTAATCTGCGGGCAATGGCGCCTTTCAAAGCACCTGGGCCCGACGGAGTGGACACCTTCTTTTTACAATGGAACTGGAAGCTTCTTCAACGCCAGGTCTGTGACTTTCTCACAGGGGCTTTCACTAACCCCTCCCTAATTCAGGGGCACGCGGATTCCACACTGGTGCTCATCCCCAAGGTGAATGCGCCGGAGACGTGCTCGCAACTGAGACCAATCTCACTAAATAACGTATGTACAAAACTCATATCCAAAGTGATTGCTTCCCGAATTAAGCCATATATGAATGCTTGGGTCTCTCCCTTCCAGTCAAGTTTCATACCTGGACGAAGGATAAGCGACAATATCGTTCTTGTCCAGGAGATCATACACTCCATGGAACGGATTCATATCAAGAAACATACAATGGCTGTTAAGCTAGATTTGATGAAAGCTTTTGACAAGCTCAGTTGGCCATTCATCGAGGATACTCTATGTCGAACATCAATTCCAAAAAACATTGTTAACGTGATCATGGAACTCATCAGATCGGGCAATACTTCGGTTCTTTGGAATGGGGAGCTAATTGGATCCTTCAAGCCCTCCTGTGGCGTCAAGCAAGGGGATCCTCTATCGCCTTATATTTTTGTTTTGTGCTTAGACAGATTCAGCCAACTGATCAACTACGAGATTTCAAAAGGGTCTTGGACCCCGGTGATTCTATCTAAAAAGAAAATCCCCTTTTCTCATGTTAGCTTTGCTGACGATATTATCTTGTTCGGTGAAGCTTCAGCTCGCCAAGCTAGAACAATGAATCGATGCTTACGGCGGTTTGGGGAAGCCTCAGGACAATTATTATCTCATGAGAAATCTTCAGTTTTCTTCTCCCGCAACACCCCCAGGGCTGTCCGAGCGCAGGTATGTCGTCGCATGGGAATAAAAGAAACAGGAGACTTGGGTCGTCATCTTGGTATTCCAATCATCCACAAACGGAAGAGCAAGGCCCACTTCCAGCACCTAGTCGACAAGCTTCACCATCAGGTGTCGAGTTGGCAAAACAGACATCTATCTCTGGAAGGACGGGCCACCTTGGTCAATTCAGTCTTGCTCTCGCTGCCGTGCTACACAATGCAGATGACTCAGCTCCCTGTCTCCGTTACCGATCGATTAGAACAGCTGACCCGAAACTTCCTCTGGACTGGGTCCTCCACGCACAGGGGCACTAATCTTGTCTCATGGAAACAAACCTGCACGGCGCGTTCACAAGGAGGTCTGGGCATCAAGCGTGCCCGCCTTCTCAATTCGGCACTTATTATGAAGCTAGCGTGGGATTTTGTAAGGAAACGGGAGGTTCCATGGGTGAGCTTAATGCGAGCCAAGTACCCTGACAACTGTACCAGTCGTTCCTCCAGCTCGCATACCTAGAGGAGCATCACATTGGCGTTGCCTTTTATATGGGCGCACTCAAGGATGACCCCTATCTCTGGGCTGCTCACAAACGCGTGGGAAGACGCGTGGGTTGGAGATGGATCAGTTCCTAATGTGCAGCCAGGGTTACAAATACCTGAGGATCTAAAGGACCTTCAGGTCTCCAGCCTGATCCTAGATGGCGGGAGCTGGGATATCGACTTTCTGCGAAGCTGGTTCACTGCTGATTGTGTCAGGGATATTGTCAGTATGCCCACACCCAGGCTGGATCTCAGAGATGATGGCAGAGTTTGGTTGCTTTCTACGGACGGGGAATTCACGACCTGCTCGGCATATAGCAGCTTGGCGGATGGGCAGAGCCTGGCGCACTCCAAGTGTCTATCTGCCTTATGGAAGCTTCCCATTCAGCAAAGAATGAAAACTACCGGGTGGCTCATCTTTCATAACAAGCTCCTCACGAATTCCATGCGATTCCGGCGAAGGATGGCGGAGGACCCGCGATGTCCAAGATGCCAAAACCAAGAGGAAATAGTTCTCCACGCTCTACGGGATTGCCCGGATGCTTTGCAAACCTGGCAGCGAGTGCTCCCGATAGCTGCCATATCCTTCTTTCAGCAGCAATCCACTGCAGAATGGATGGAATATAGTCTCACCGGCTCCTTTCTAATGGATGACTGGAAGGTGTTATTTGTGACGACATGCTGGTGGCTCTGGAGAGCCCACAACCAAACAATCTTTGAAGGCAAACGAACACCCCCGACAATACTCGCACTGAACTCTAAGGCAAGTGTAGCTAGTGCACGGATTGCTTTCTGTAACTTGACTCACGAAGAGAAATGTCCGCCGGCCTCGCTGTCTGCCTCCGTTTTGGAAGTAAGAAACAGGTCTACTATCATCTAGGTGGACACTGCAGTTGATCTAAAGCTCAAACTCAAAGCCACGGGTGTTGTTTTGCGGCATTCTATGGGTCAGTGGATTTCGGGGTGGGCTTATAAGTACCAAGGTTCTGATCTGATGGATGGGGAATTACGAGCCATCTTGGATGGCCTTCGCTGCACCAAGCTTTGCAACCTCTCGCCATATACTGTGATTACTGATTCCAAGAATGCCTTTCAATGGATCAAAGGACAGCAGCCTACTCCTCTGAGATACAGACTTCAAATCAAAGCAATTAAGGACGGACTCGAGCAATGCTTCTCCGACATCGTCTACCAACAACGGGACCATAATAAACTCGCAGATCAGCTGGCCAAGCGTCATCTAAAACAACCCGACTGGGTTGGATGTTGGGTCGATTGTCCAGACTTCCTAAGATCCTTGTATCTGAAGGACGTGGAAGCTCTTTTCGCTTTTACAGTTAGCCCTAGAGGCATGTAGTCAGCCACACTGGCATGTTCCCAAAAAAAAAAATTCTTATAACTATAATTTAACATTTTGATATGCTTTGTAGTCATAAGACAAGCTTAAGTTACAAGTTTGGTCCAATTTGGACACTATTTGTGCAAGTTATGTAATTTTATGCACATTTGGACTTTTTAATAATGTACCCCATTGAGAGGTTTTCTTTGCAATTTATCACTTGAATTATGTTCTTTGGATGTTCCCTCATCATTCTTGAGCTATTTGATCCATGGGGTGCCTAGTTGAACCTTGGTTTGCAAGTGTTTTCCTCAAGGGTATTTTAGGGTTTACCCTTTTATGGATGAGCTACCCTTAGGAGCTATCAACCAATGATTTATTTTATTGGCTTGGAAATCCAACAAAGGAGAGCTAAGAAAGTCTCTATGGATGGTGGGGGGCCTGCTTGTGTGGTTGTTTGTATATCCTTAATAGTTTAAGGCCATGGATGCATGGAGAGCTTTTTAGACACCTCATGCTTCTTCTCTCCCTTATCCTCAAGCTTTATATATATATTTGAGCTCTCAAATGAAAGTTTAGCTTTCCACCACTTCCCTCCTGCTAAGAACCTCATTCCCTATATGTTTACCGGTGGAGGACTTGCCCAAGAAGAAGGTGAATTTCTTGGTGGAAGCTCCTAGGGTTTTGTTTTTCCTCTTTTAGGGTTTAAAAAGCTTCCTTCTAGTGATCTTGACCTAAAATAGTAAGAATCCCCTTCTTTCCTACGTTTATTTCTTTTCTATCCTTCCTCCTATCTTTCTCCAGGTCAGAACCTTGTTGTTCCATGGTATACATCTCTTTAAAGCTCTAAAACCCTACCTTTCTTGCTCATTATGCTTAAGGTTTGCTCATTTGATGAAGAACGATGCTAGATGGATGAGTTTACAACTTATTCTTGGATTTTCTACCCTACCAGAGATGACCCAACACTAGATCACACCGTCATAGTGTAATTAATTGCTGAATTAAAACATAAGCAGCGGAATTACTGAAAAACACTAAAAAATAAAACCATTTGCAAAGAGATCCAAACACAGGAAAACTCTTTTATCAAGAACCAATGTATTTTATATACATCCTGGTTCATAAGTACATATTCTGTACCGTCTCTTCTCGAGGATTACAAGCTTCAGCTACCTTGATAAAACTATACATAGACAGCATAAGAACCTCGAGGCATCAAGCCAAAAACTCAGTTCAATTCATTAAAAGTACTGACTACTAACTCTGAGGACCTGAGAGTACAGAGACGACACATAGGACTCTCTATACAAAACATGACAGCCAGTGTCTCCACTTGAGATATCACTATTTTTCCTATTGCTGCTGCTGCTGCTCTTCCCCAACTGTAGGGTTTCTTCCTCTTCTTCTGCGTTTACCTAAAAAGTTGGATCCTACGGGAGTGAGACAATTGAAAATTGCCCCTGCGAGAGATAGAACTCTCCGCCAGAAATATTATTATTGCAAGTTAATGGAATAAAACTGAGCAAAAGAATCACATATTTTTAACAGCAGATAAATCAACATCTAAACAGATTAGGGCATTATTCTTATTCCAAGAATTTCATCTATAACCTTATAAAACAACATATTACTTGTCCAATAACGAATTGAAGGACATATATATAACATTTATCTGTCTAAGATATGCAAAGTAAAGTAACATCAACCAGTGATTCCTGTATTTCAATCCTAAGCAAATATGCTACACAACTGATTACATTTTACAATCATACTTAAGCCCTAAGCAGATGAGGTATACCACTCATACTCCAACTGACCATTGCAAAATCAAAATCGGTACCATACATAGGTCAATGGAAGAGTCGGATTCCCATGACCACATCTTCCTCAGTCAGTGTGAGGATCAAAATGTAGGACATCTTGTGTCTCTGCTAAATAGCTTTCCAGGGTATTCTGACAACTTCTCTATATAGTTACAGTGGTGGCTGTACTCTCTTCGCAATCGAGAGATTTCATGTTTATCTCACATCGATCCGACATTAACATTATCGGGAGATTCGTGTTACATCCATCACAGTATTGGGAGATTAGTGATACATCCATCCTGACATATATAATGAAGGATTGAGAGATTTAATGTTTATCTAACATCAATTCCTCCATTAGGGCGTAAGGATATCCGCGCCCATAACCCCCACATACTCAACAGTATGCCCTCCAGGAGTTCCCGTAGGAAAACCTATTTCACCATCACCACACTACTGATGATGATGGATCTATGTCCAGGGCTCTACATGATAAGATTTCACTTGATTAATTAAGTACATTATTATAGTCTTTTAGCATCAGTCGGGTTTTTAAACATAATTCATTATAATAAAAGCTACAAAGAATGTGTAATGCTTCTATCAAGTACTTTTCAAAGCTTTATTAAACATTGGGATCTTAATCCCTTGTCACATCAGGGGCATTCTCATCCCTTAACATCTCATCATCATGATTATGGAATATGGGTATTCAAACCCTCAATTCATCAAGAACACTTGTAACCACTTATCAGGTAACTAACACCTTCAGGTCATCTGACCAAGGTAAAAATGATATTTGCAATGCAGACATTTCACATGGCTATTAAAGCCCATTAATCTTTTATTACCTCTTATTAGGCAACAAAGCATATTATGTCTCATAAGGCCCATAAAACAATTTCAATAATAAAACATCATAGCTCATACCTGGCTATGTTCAACATCTCATGATACTTGCATGATTAGTGCATATGATAACAATTCTATCAATTACATATAAACACTATGTAATGTAAGAGTAGCATCACTATTCCCTTATTAGGGTTAAGATTTCCAAATTTCATATCAATTAGGGGTACTCATCCCATTACCCAAAATTAGGGTTATGGTCTATCATCATATTACCCAACATTAGGGTTTCATACATTATAACCCAAAAATAGAATTTCACATACCTTCACCCTATATTAGGGTAGGATTTCATATAGCATCACATAGCATCACCCAGATTTGAATTTCACATCACATCTCTGTATTAGGGTTTCACTTGACATCACCCTTGATTAGGGTTTCACATTACCTCTCTACATTAGGGTTTCACATGGCATCACCCTTGATTAGGGTTTCACATTACCACTCTACATTAGGGTTTCACATGGCATCACCCTTGATTAGGGTTTCACATTACCTATCTGCATTAGGGTTTCACATGGCATCACCCTTGATTAGGGTTTCACATTACCTCTCTGCATTAGGGTTTCACATGGCATCACCCTTGATTAGGGTTTCACATTACCTCTCTGCATTAGGGTTTCACATGGCATCACCCTTGATTAGGGTTTCGCTTTACCTCTCTACATTAGGGTTTCACATGGCATCACCCTTGATTAGGGTTTCACATGACTTTACCATTAATTATGGTTTCACATGTCATCACCCTTAATTAGGGTTTCAAATGACATCACCCTTAATTAGGGTTTCACATGTCATCACCCTTAATTAGGATTTCACATGACTTTACCCTTAATTAGGGTTTCACATGTCATCACCCTTAATTAGGGTTTCACATGTAGCATTGCCCTAAATTAGGGTTAGGGTTCATCAACCTTCTCAATTAGGGTTTCATGATCTCTTTATCAAGGATCATACCCTAACTACCTATTATATTCATGTTGAGAGTGTTGAGGTTTAACCATTACATGATTGTTATACACGTATGGATTTCTCTCTCTCTCATCTTCTGTAGGATATTAATTACTTCAACTTGATTAAATTCGTTTAACCCTTCATTAAGGTTTATACATTAAGGGTTAGCATATGTATTGAGGCATTGCTTTCTTAAGCATCAAAGGTTAAGCACTCTAAAGGTACTAATCATCTATGTACTTTAGAAGTACAACCACTGGATTTAACTTGGATATATGCTATTTAATAATCAAGGGATTAATTGGTCTTTCATAACTTTGAGTCTATTAGGTCTTCAAATGGTTTTAACACTTTGAAATATTCAAACGGTTTTGACCTCCTTGACCTTCAAACGGTCTTGAGGTGCTTGACCTCCATTCAGTCTTGAGGTGCTTGACCTCCATTCGGTCTTGAGGTTCTTGACCTCCATTCGGTCTTGAGGTTCTTGACCTCCATATGGTCTTGAGGTGCTTGACCTCCATACGGTCTTGAGGTTCTTGACCTCCATTCGGTCTCGAGGTGCTTGACCTCCATAAGGTCTTGAGGTTCTTGACCTCCATACGGTCTTGAGGTGCTTGACCTCCATACGGTCTTGAGGTGCTTGACCTCCATTCGGTCTTGAGGTGCATGACCTCCATTCAGACAACTCTCCCAAACGGTCAACATGACCAAACGGTTTTGAAGATCAAATTTCCCATTCGATCTTGATCAACTTTACCCATTCGATCTTGATTGATTTTATCCATTCAGTCTTGATCACTTTTACCCATTCGGTCTTGATTGATTTTACCCATTCGGTCTTAATCACTTTTACCCATTCAGTCTTGATCAATTCCATCAACTGAGGCTTCAATCAATTCAATCGATTTGGAGTTTGTAATTAGTGGATTATCCATCACTGAACCTATTACGAGTCAATCAATTAGAACCATTAGATCATCATCCAACCATTACATCTCCTGATCTCAAATGCTCTTGAGGTCATTTGACCTCAAATGGTCTTGAGACCGTTTGGTGTCAAACGGTCTTGAGACCGTTTGCTCACTAAACAATCTTGAGATCGTTTAGCCTCAAGAGAGAAACTGTTTGCCCAAGATAATCATTGAGGTGTGTGCTTATGATGATGTCATCATCATCAAGCTTCGATCCTTCAAAATCTACTACCATTCTTATGGAAATTTCATCAATTATTCAAAGGAATTTCAAGAAAAACAAAATGATCAACAAGTAATGAAGAATTGAATGTAATAATAACATTCAAGGGTTCAAGTTATATAACCTGCCTTCAAGGTTGAAACCAAGATTCAAGGTTCACACCTCCAATGGTGAATGAAGCTTTCTCAACCTCCCAAGGTCCTTGCTCAATCTTTTGAGTGAAAAGAAATGGCTAGAATTGAAGATTGAATGGAGAAAAGAAGAAATCAAGCAATGATTTTTTATTTCCACCATGAAATCAAGGTTGAAGATGATTAAGGAGATTTCCTACTGGTTGGGGAACATCCTCCTATTGCTCCTAAGCTCCCTTATGTTCAACCAAAGCAAGAAGAGAAATAAAATCAGAAAAAGAGTCTTCAAGTGGATGGAAAATGAAGTGTTTATAAAGGAATTTCAATGAGAGAGAAAGTGATATAAAAATCCTTTAACTCCCAAAATTGGTGCCACATCTCCCCCTCAAATCCTTGCATGCAAAGCCATCTTCCCCACCTTATAATTCCTCTTCATTATCCATGAATTAAAGGTAAAGCAATTAAGCACCTTAATTCATATAATACTAATATCCCATTTTTAGTGGATATTACTTTTTAGTTAACTAATGTGAGTGGGCTCTCCACTCACTTAGGATATTTTCGGTGCCATAGAAAGGCACAAGGACGTTCACACTTATGCAAATTCAACCATCTCAAATTTGGTTGAAGGGCATTTCAATTAATATATTTATTTTTGCATTAAATTGAATTAGGGTTTCAATTATGCTTAAATCTTGATTATTTTAATATCAAGATTCTCTTTCCTCCAAAGTGATTCAAATGCGACACCCCTCTCATTTTATTTTCTCTACATGATGCCAAGAAATATGAGGGACTCTCTAGAGTTGGTATTTTGCATATTGAACCCTAGGTTTTGGGTAAATTGCACATTACACCAAAACTAGGTTTTAATGCACAAACATTGCTTAATAAGCTCTTTCTTGGTTCTCAAGCTACCACAAGCTATACTTCTGCATCATTCTCATTCTTATGATGCTTCAACACCTGAGGAGCATTTTATCATGCACAATTTGTAAGTTAACCCCTCAACTTGGGTAATTTGCACTTTAGTCCAAAACAAGCAAAACAATATTTCAACATTATTCAAAAAGGACTAAAATGAAACATAAGTTCCTCTTGAGCCTTAATTACTTTTTAAAAGATAAGAGCAAGCATATAATTAACTTTATTAAGCAAAACATATAGGGTTAAGGCATAACCCAGGTCAGGGATGTTACAAATTATCCACCCCTAATAGGGATTTCGTCCCCGAAATCATCATGAGAAAAGAGAAGGGTACTTCCTCCTCATCTCTTCCTCTAGCTCCCACGTAGCTTCTTCAATGCCATGATGATGCCAGAGAACTTTCACAAGACATATGTCTTTCTTTTTCAGCTTTTTAATTTTTTTATCAAGGATCGTCACAGGTCCTCCAACATATGATATATCATCATTTAATTCTACTTCCACAGGTTGGAAAACTAAATAGGTATCAGGATGACACTTCCTCAGCATGGAGATATGGAACACTGGATGCAACTTATGCAACTCAGGTGGCAACTCTAGCTTATAGGCTACCCTTCCAATCCTTTCAATGATTGGATAAGGCCCCATAAATCTAGGATCTAACTTTCCCTTCTTTCCAAATCTAAGAACACCTTTCCAAGGTGAGACCTTGAGATATACTATTTCCAACTTGGAATTCTAGTCTTCTCCATTTGTCGGCATACGACTTCTGTCTATCTTGTATAGTCTTTAACTGTTGTTGTATTATTTTAATCTTCTCAGTTGTCTACTGCACAAGCTCAGGACCCAAAAGTTGATATTCTCCTGTTTCACACCAACATAACAGAGATCTACAACGTCTACCATATAATGCTTCATATGGTGAGACATCAATACTGTGCTGATAGCTATTATTATATGCAAATTCTATCAAGCTCAGGCCTAGATCCCAACTTCCTACAAACTGAAGGACACATGCCCTAAGCAAATCCTCCAAGGTTTGTATGGTCCTCTCAGATTGTCCATCTGTCTGTGGGTGAAAGGCAGTACTAAACCTTAAGTGTGTACCCAAAGATTTATGTAGTCATTCCCAAAAACAACTCATGAATTGGGGACCTCTATCAGAAACAATAGTAGCTAGAACCCCGTGCAACCGCACTATCTAATCTATATATATCTGTGCAAGCTTCTCAACAATGTAGGTTGTTTTGACAGGTAGGAAATGTGTTGTCTTAGTCAACCTATGAACTATCACCCATATGGAATCATGACCTTTGGTTGTTCTAGGAAGACCAACCACAAAGTCCATGGTCACATGATCCCATTTCCACTGTGGTATGGGCAAAGGTTGCATTGTTCCTGTGGGCTTTTGATGTTCAGCTTTAACTTGCTGACACACCAGACACCGCATAACAAACTCAGCAGCATCTTTCTTCAATCCAGGCCACCAATACATATCTTTCAAGTTATGATACATTTTGGTGCTCCCTAGATGCATTGCATACATTGAAGTATGAGCTTCTTCTAAAACCAACTTTCTTAAATCATTGGCATCTGGTACTACCATCCTACCATGGTAACAGACTACTTGATCCTCTGACTCATGAAAGTCATCCCGTTTCTCACTACCATACTCTGACATGATTTGCTGAACCACAACATCGGCTTGTTGTGCTTCTTTAATCTAATGTCTCAGAGTAGGCTTTACTTGCATCTCATCTAACAGCCCGACTAACAACGATACCTTAAGCTGTATATTGTCTTGCCTCATGGAGATAAGCATATCTCTTTTAAAGCGCACTAGGGAGTTCAACTGTGCTTTATCTAAGGCTGGTGATGGTGATTTCCTACTTAGTGCATCAGCCACTACATTAGCCTTCCCTGGATGATAATCAATTGTACAATCATAGTCCTCGATTAACTCCATCCAACGACGTTGTCTCATGTTCAACGCATGATGTGAAAAGATATATTTTAGATTCTTATGGTCTGTGAAAATCTGAAATGTTTCTTCATAGAGATAATGTCTCCAGATATTCAAAGCATGAACCACAACAGCTAGCTCTAGATCATGTGTTGGATAATTCTCCTCGTCTTTCTTAAGTTGTCGGGAAGCAAAAGAAATCACTTGATTATCCTGCATCAACACACATCCTAAACCATTCTTAGAGGCATCACAAAACACTATGTACCCCTTCCCTTACTCAGGTAACACCAGCACAGGTGCACTTGTTAACCTTTCTTTCAACAGCTGGAAAGAATGTTGACACTTGTCATTCCAGATAAAAGGAACCTCCTTCCTGGTCAACTTAGTTAGGGGTAAAGCTATAGAACTGAAGTTCTTAATGAACCTCCTGTAATATCCTGCTAGCCCTAGGAAACTGCGTATCTCTGTTGGTGTCTTTGGTTGTTCCCATTGCAGGACATATTCTACCTTCTTAGGATCAACACAGATACCTAAGGCAGATATTACGTGTCCTATGAAAGAAACTTCTGGTAATCAGAACTCACATTGCTAAACTTAGCATACAACTTATGCTCTCTTAGAAAATTCAAAGCCTGACGGAGGTGCTGCTCATGCTGTTGAGCATATCTAATGTATATCAAGATGTCATCTATGAACACTACTATGAAATGATCAAGAAAAGGTCAAAAGATTCTATTCATGAGTTCCATGAATATAGCTGGTGCATTAGTTAGTCCAAATGACATAACTATGAACTCATAGTGATCATACCTTGTCCTAACGGTAGACTTAGGTATGTCACTCTCCTTAATCCGTAACTGATGATATCCTAACCTCAGATCTATCTTAGAAAAGATAGTTGCACCACATAACTGATCAAACAAGTCATCAATCCTTGGCAGATGATACTTGTTCTTTATGGTTACTTTATTTAACTGCCTGTAATCAATGCATAACCACATTGATCTGTCTTTCTTCTTGACAAAGAGAACCGGATCACCCCATGGTGAAGTACTCGGTCGGATAAAACCTTTCTCAAGCAACTCCTACAGCTATTTCTTGAGCTCTGCCATCTCGGCAGGTGCCATTCTATACGGTGTTTGTGCTATTGGTTGTGTTCCCGGGATTAGATTAATCTCAAAATCAATCTCTCAGGGAGGAGGTACACCTAGAAGTTCCTCAGGAAACACATCTTAAAACTCCCTAATTATTGGAACTTCAGAAAGATTAGGTCTCTCCATTGTGGTGTCTACCACATGTTCCAAGAATGCAAAGCATCCTTTTCTCATCAGCTTCTCATCTACCATAGCTGACACTAGATAGGTTGGAAGAATCTTTCTATCTCCCTGAAAGATCCACATGTCACCATCATCTGTGAACACAGCAGACTTCAAATCATAATCCAAGACCACCTTATACTTTTCTAGGGTGTCCATCCCGAGGATTATATCAAACCCATGCATCTCAAGTGGTATAAGATCCACCTGAATGCGATGTTTAGAAAAGGAAAGAATGCAGGGAGAACACACCTCCCGTAGCACTGCAGATCCCAACAAAGGGGTTTCTAACAACAGACTATCTACTCTATGACTGACAGTCATGTTGCAGTCATGAATCACTCTTCGAGTGATAAAGGAATGCGTAGCACTCGGATCAATTAAAATAGATACGAAGTAGGATGAAGACATATTAGAATGAAATAGTTTCATCTGACCTGTCACAACTTGAGGGTTGACTACTGCTTCGGGTTGATTCATCGCATAGAATCTCGTCGTTGCTTGTTGTTGACCCTGTGCTCGGTTGTTGGGTGTCGATGAACCAGCTTGGGACGCTTGTCCTCATCCTCTAGCTCCACTCAAAAATTGTCACCTCTGAGAGCCTTATTGACTCTACCTCTGGAGTTGAGTCACACTTGCTTCTCTAGCTCGACAATCTTTCATCAAATGCCCCATCTTTCTACATATAAAACAGCCTCAGTTCCCTGACTAGGGCCTAGGTGGTCTTGTTACTGATACTGATGATGTGTTGTGGGCTCCTTCTAGTGGTAAACTATGGCCTCCACCCCTATTCGACATCCATTGTGTTTGGGTATTCAACCTTGGTGGTGCTATTGGTGCAAAAAATCTCAATTTCTTGAAACTTTTGGACCCTTGTCCTTGAAACTGAGTGTACACCCTCTTGCCACTAGTCTATCACTTCTCAATCACAGACCTCTCTATCCGTCTGACGGACTCCACAAAAGTGGAAAACCTCTCCCTGTTCTCCAAAGCAGACACAGGAGTGGTCAAATCAGCATTCAACCCCTTCTCAAAATGTTGAATTCTCTCTTCATCAGTAGCTGCCATATGTGGACAGAACCACAAAAGCTCCATGAACTTAGCTTCATACTTGCTAATGTTCATTGGTCCTTGCCTTAACCTCTCAAACTGAGAGATTTTCTCATCTACAAATGTCTTGGGAAAGTATCTATTGACGAATTCTCGTCGGAATACTTCCCATCCAATCTCAACACCTGGCCTCTTTCCCTCTTCTATTGTCCACCAATGGCCAGCACTCCCTTTTAGAAGGTACACTGCATGTCTAACCTTCTCAACTTTTGGGATATTAAGGATTCCGAAGGCCTTCTCCAGCTCAGTCATCCACATGTCTG
Source organism: Alisma plantago-aquatica (assembly GCA_963693085.1). Classification (NCBI taxonomy): domain Eukaryota; kingdom Viridiplantae; phylum Streptophyta; class Magnoliopsida; order Alismatales; family Alismataceae; genus Alisma; species Alisma plantago-aquatica. Next base: position 1,957,632,421 of record OY856409.1, on the reverse strand, counting down.
CATCTGCTGGGTCAGCTGTACCAACATAATTTGTGGCTCCAACCTGGCAAAGTCATTCGAAAGTCTTACCGGTGCCCTATCCTTCATGATGAGCTGGTGCCCTAGGTGCAGGTGGTGGCATCCTATCCGCCATATGTTTCATGGTTGCCATGAACTTCCCAAATAGATCATGGAAAGTTGGGTTCCCCAATGCAGCTAGATTAAGCTGGGGATGTTCAGGTTCCGATTCATCCCTATTCTAATCCCTTGCACCTCTTCCTGGTGCAGCAACACTGCTCTCCGTGACATGTTCTTCGTGTGATCAAGACATCTTTAAGTTCTTCTTCTCGTCCTATATGAGCAAAAGATACTATCAGATTACTGGATGACACTAGAATAGACTCAACAAACTTAATCCTATGTCTCTGTAGACTCAACAAACCTAGAGATCTGATACCAACTAAACTGAGACGATCCAACACTAGATCAGATCGTCACAGTGTAATTAATTGCGGAATTAAAACATAAGAAGTGGAATTACTGAATATTATTAAAACCATTTGCAAAGAGATCCAAACACAGGAAAACTCTTTTGTCAAGAACCAATGTATTTTATTTACATCCTTGTTCATAAGTACATATTCTGTACCGTCTCTTCTCGAGGATTACAAGCTTCATCTGCCTTGATAAAACTATACATAGACAACATAAGAACCTCGAGGCATCAAGACAAAAACTCAGATCGATTCATTAAAAGTACTGACTACTAACTCTGAGGACCTGAGAGTACAGAGATGACACATAGGACTCTCTATACAAAACATGACACCCAATGTCTCCACCTAAGATATCATTGTTGTCCCTATTGCTGTTGTTGCTGCTCTTCCCCTACTATAGGGTTTCTGCCTCTTCTTCTGCGTTTACCTAAAAAGTTGGATCCCACGGGAGTGAGACAATTGAAAATTGCCCCAGTGAGAGATATAACTATCCGCCAGAAATATTATTATTGCAAGTTAATGGAATAAAACTGAGTAGAAGAATCACATATTTTAACAGTAGATAAATCAATATCTAAATAGATTAGGGCATTATTCTTATTCCAAGCATTTCAGCTATAACTTGATAAAGCAACATATTGCTTGTCTAATAAGGAATTGAAGGACATATATATAACATTTATCTGTATAAGATATGCTAAGCAAAGTAACATCAACCAGTGATTCTCATATTTCAACCTTAAGCAAATATGCTACATGACTGATTACATTTTACAATCATACTTCAGCCCTGAGGAGATGAGGTATATCACTCATACTCCAACCGATCATTACAAAATCGAAATCGGTACTATACATAGGTCAATGGAAGATTTGGATTCCCATGACCTCATCTTCCTCAGTCAGTGTGAGGAACAAAATGCAGGACATCTTGTGTGTCTGCTAAATAGCTTTCCAGGGTATTATGGCAACTTCACTATAGAGTTACAGTGGCGGGTGTACTCTCTTCGCAATTGAGAGATTTCATGTTTATCTCACATCGATCCAGCATTAACATTATCAGGAGATTCGTGTTACATCCATTCTGGTATCAGGAGATTAGTGATACATCCATCTCGGCATATATAATGAAGGATTGAGAGATTTAATGTTTATCTCACATCAATTCATCCATTAGGGCATAAGGATATTCACGCCCATAACCCCCCACATACTCAACAGTATGCCCTCCAGGAGTTCCCGTAGGAAAACCTGTTTCACCATCACCAAACTACTAACGATGATGGATCTATGGCCAAGTCTCTACATGATAAGATTTCACTTGATTAATTAAGTACATTACTATATTCTTTTAGCATCAGTCATGTTTTTAAACATAATTCATTATAATAAAAGCTACAAAGAATGTGTATTGCTTCTATCAAGTACTTTTCAAAGCTTTATTAAACATTGGGATCTTAATCCCTTATCACATCAGGGGCATTCTCATCCCTTAACATTTCATCATCATGATTATGGAATATGGGTATTCAAACCCTCAATTCATCAAGAACAATTGTTACCACTTATCAAGTAACTAACACCTTCAGGTCATCTGACCAAGGTAAACATGATATTTGCAATACAAACAATTCACATGGCTCTTAAAGCCCATTAATCTTTTGTTACCTCTTATTAGGCAACAAAGCATATTATGGCTCACAAGGCCCATAAAACAATTTCAATAATAAAACATCATAGCTCATACCCGGCTATGTTCAACATCTCATGATACCTGCATGATTAGTGCATATGATAACAATTATATCAATTACATATCAGAACTATGCAATGTAAGAGTAGCATCACAATTCCTTTATTAGGGTTAAGATTTCCAAATTTCATATCAGTTAGGGGTACTCATCCCATTACCCAAAATTAGGGTTATGGTCTATCATCATATTACCCAACATTAGGGTTTCATACATTATAACCCAAAATTAGAATTTCACATACATTCACCCTATATTAGGGTAGGATTTCATATAGAATCACATAATATCACCCTGAATTGAATTTCACATCACATCTCTGTATTAGGGTTTCACTTGACATCACCCTTGATTAGGGTTTCACATTACCTCTCTGCATTAGGGTTTCACATGGCATCACCCTTGATTAGGGTTTCACATTACCTCTCTACATTAGGATTTCACATGGCATCACCCTTGATTAGGGTTTCACATTACCTCTCTACATTAGGGTTTCACATTACCTCTCTGCATTAGGGTTTCACATGGAATCACCCTTGATTAGGGTTTCACATGGCATCACCCTTGATTAGGGTTTCACATTACCTCTCTGCATTAGGGTTTCACATGGCATCACCCTTGATTAGGGTTTCACATGACTTTACCCTTAATTTTGGTTTCACATGTCATCACCCTTAATTAGGGTTTCACATTACATCACCCGTAATTAGGGTTTCACATGTCATCACCCTTAATTAGGATTTCACATGACTTTACCCTTGATTAGGGTTTCACATGTCATCACCCTTAATTAGGGTTTCACATGTAGCATTTCCCTAAATTAGGGTTAGGGTACATCAACCTTCTCAATTAGGGTTTCATGATCTCTTTATCAAGGATCATACCCTAACTACCTATTATATTCATGTTGAGAGTGTTGATGTTTAACCATTACATGATTATTATACACGTATGGATTTCTCTCTCTCTCATCTTCTCTAGGATATTAATTACTTCAACTTGATTAAATTGGTTTAACCCTTCATTCAAGTGTACACATTAAAGGTCAGTATAGTGTATTGAGGCATTGCTTTCATAAGCATCAAAGGTTAACCACTCTAAAGGTACTAATCATATAAGTACTTTAGAGGTACAACCACTGGATTTAACTTGGATATATGCTATTTAATAATCAAGGGATTAATTGGCCTTTCATAAATTTGAGTCTATTAGGTCTTCAAATGGTTTTAACACTTTGAAACCTTCAAACGGTTTTGACCTCCTTGACCTTCAAACGGTCTTGAGGTGCTTGACCTCCATTCGGTCTTGAGGAGCTTGACCTCCATTCGGTCTTGAGGTGTTTGACCTCCATACGGTCTTGAGGTGCTTGACCTCCATATGGTCTTGAGGTGCTTGACCTCCATCCGGTCTTGAGGTGCTTGACCTCCATTCGGTCTTGAGGTGCTTGACCTCCATTCGGTCTTGAGGTGCTTGACCTCCATACGATCTTGAGGTGCTTGACCTCCATGCGGTCTTTAGGTGCTTGACCTCCATATGGTCTTGAGGTGCTTGACCTCCATTCGATCTTGAGGTGCTTGACCTCCATTCGGTCAACTCTCCCAAACGGTCAACATGACCAAACAGTTTTAAAGATGAAATTTCCCATTCGATCTTTATCAACTTTACCCATTCGATCTTGATTGATTTTACCCATTCGGTCTTGATCACTGTTACCCATTCGGTCTTGATTGATTTTACCAATTCGGTCTTAATCAATTTTAAGATTCGGTCTTGATTAATTCCATCAATTAAGGCTTCAATTAATTCAATCGATTTGGAGTTTGTAATCAGTGGATTATCCATCACTAAACCTATTACGAGTCAATCAATTAGAACCATTATATCATCATCCAACCATGATATCTCCTGACCTCAAATGGTCTTGAGGTCATTTGACCTCAAACCGTCTTGAGACCGTTTGGTGTCAAATGGTCTTGAGACCGTTTGCTCACCAAACGATCTTGAGATCGTTTAGCCTCAAGAGTGAAACCGTTTTCCCAAGCTATTCATTGAGGTGTGTGCTTATGATGATGTCATCATCATCAAGCTTTGATCCTTAAAAATCTACTGCCATTCTTATGGAAATTTCAGCAATTATTCAAATGAATATCAAGAAGAACAAAATGAACAATAAGTAATGAAGAATTGAATGTAATAATAACATTCAAGGGTTCAAGTTATATAACCCGCCTTCAAGGTTGAAACCAAGCTTCAAGATTCACGTCTCCAATGGTGAATGAAGCTTTCTCAACCTCCCAAGGTCCGTCCTCAAGCTTTTGAGTGAAAAGAAATGGCTAGAATTGAAGATTGAATGGAGAAAAGAAGAAATCAAGCAATGCTTTTTGATTTCCACCATGAAATCAAGGTTGAAGATGATTAAGGAGCTTACCTATAGGTTGGTGCACGTACTCCTATTTCTCCTAAGCTCCCTTGTGTTCAACCAAAGCAAGGAGAGAAATAAATTCCGAAAAAGAGTCTTCAAGTGGGTAGAAAATGAAGTATTTATAAGGGAATTTCAATGAGAGAGAAAGTGATATAAAAATCCTTTAACTCCCAAAATTGGTGCCACATCTCCCCATCAAATGCTTGCATGCAAAGCCATCTTCCCCACCTTCTAATTTATCTTCATTATCCATGAATTAAAGGTAAAGCAATTAAGCACCTTAATTCATATAATACTAATATCCCATTTTTAGTGGATATTACTTTTTAGTTAACTAATGTGAGTGGAATCTCCACTCACTTAGGATATTTTCGGTGCCATAGCAAGGAACAAGGACGTTCACACTTATGAAAATTCAACCATCTCATATTTGGTTGAAGGGCACTTCAATTAATATACTTATTTTTGTATTAAATTGATTTAGGGTTTCAATTATGCTTAAATCTTGATTATTTTAATATCAAGATTCTCTCTCCTCCAAAGTGATTCAAATGAGACACACCTATCATTTTATTTTCTCTACATGATGCCAAGAAATATGAGGTACTCTCTAGAGTTGGTATTTTGCATATTGAACCCTAGGTTTTGGGTTAATTGCACATTACACCAAAACTAGGTTTTAATGCACAAACATTGCTTAATAAGCTCTTTCTTGGTGCTCAGGCTACCACAAGCCATACTTCTACATCATTCTCATTCTAATGATGATTCAACACATGAGGAACATTTTATCATGTACAATTTGTAAGTTAACCCCTCAACTTGGGTAATTTGCACTTTAGTCCAAAACAAGCAAAACAATATTTCAACATTATTCAAAAAGGACTAAAATGAAACATAATGTAAAGAGGCGAGATCACCTCCTTACTAAAATTTAAAGGAAATACAACATTCACAAGTTTTTAACAAAAATTGAGACTTTTGAGGATGATTGCATAATAATCCAATTAAATAAGCATGACTCCAGATACATAATAAAATGTCAATAGCAGCGGAAAGGAAAGAAATAACAAGCCTTCTATTGGCTTTATTGTTTATTACATCATTGCTTTCTAAAAGAAAAGATAAGATAGCATAGAGGATCAAGCTATAGCAACCTAGCCATCCTTCTTCACAAGCGAACGAACACAGCAAGGAATCTTTCTTTATATCCTTCCTTCTCCTTGAAAAGCTCCAACACCTGGGTGGTTGGGAAGGCACCCAGCAAGAGAGAAAAACAAAGAAAAAGTATGTGTTACTCTACTAATCTATCCAAGGCAAAGAAAAGATGTAGCAAGGAACTAGTCAAGTATTTGGTGTAAAGGATATCAAAGAGTATGAGGTTTTCATTAAAGAACTTGCCATTAACAAGATAATAAAGGATTTTAGCATGCTTATTAATATGTCTATCTAACTAAGTAGGGTTGAGGCACCTACCGAACCTCTAACCTTAGGTGAGGGAAGAATTATAAACATTTCCAAGTCACCTACAAATTTTTAATGGGGAGAATAATAAACATTCCCCTAGGGCGATTTTATACATGCCCTCTATGGGTGGTTGTACATAAGTACCACTACTTAAAATTTAAATAGAACATTTAATTTCATGCTAAGAGATTTATGGCAAGAATAAACAAAATATATTCAACATGGCAATGGGGCATAATTACCCAAACAAGAGAGTATTATAACTGTTGTTGAGACAAATAATACAAATTTAGGGTTCAAAGATATTCAATGGTTTAGATCAAATAAAACCTCATAGAAGAAATCAAGGTATTGGATTAAGTATTCCCAACTGATAGGTAGATGTACAACATGACTCATAGCAAGTAAAATCCCTACTAAACTCATACACATACTAAGCACATACCTTTGCCACAGATGTCCTAATATCCCTTTTCAGATCTTCTCACGAACTAAAGATCCAAACTTCCTAATATATCATTTAATTCATTTATTAGAATTGCATATATTTACTTATAAGATTTAAAACCCTAATTTACTAACTTTTTGTACAAACCTTCGATTCAGACCTTAAAAACATCATAATCGACTTAGTTAAGTTTTCCTGATCAAAATAACATATAATATTGTATACTTTGGAAATATAGATTTTTAGGGTTAATTTTAGGGATTTTAAATTAATTAATTTGATATTAAAAACACTTTTTCGCAAAACTCGAAATCAAATTTCAAAAGTATTTTTATTGGATAGATCTCGCTTTCCTGATTTCAAAACACTATTTATTTTTAAATTTTGACCAACAGATTAATTAATAAAAATTGTTTAGCCTCGACCAATCACAGCCTGCCACGTAGGCAAGGCTGGTGAGGCCGGGCGGTGATGGGCGACAGAAAGCGGCGAGCCGCGCCACGCGATCGCTCGCGATCGGCCGAGCGGTGGAGGCCGACGGACCGCGAAAAGACGAAAATACCGCGCGAGAAAAATCGAAAGAAAAAGGCGGCGAAGGGCAAAATCGTAAAAAGCCAGTCGTCTTCAACCTCCGTTCGCCCGATCGACGAAAACGTGGGCAAAGCCCCGATTTTGGGCAAATCCAAGATACTCAACCAAATCTTGCGTTTAGATACTCAAAAGAATGAGAACGAGAAGACGAAGAGGATGGTACCTTCAATTTGGACCAAAGTGGCCGGAGCAGAGGGGGAAGAGCGCCGCAAGGGGAGAACTAGCGGCGGCTTTTTGGAGGTCCAAACTTCGACGAAACTCCGAATTAGAAGCACGAACAGGTTGCTAAGGTGGTTACGTTTGCGAGGGTGTATATATTTATAGGCAAGGAACCCTAAACTAGGATGTGGGTAGGAGCAAGGAAAGAAGGTCGGCGGCCAACTTGGGCGTTTCCCAAATACGCAATAAAACTCGTAAATGTTGGGATAATCCGGTACGAAATCTCGCAAGGAAACTAATGCAACAAAAATCAATGGAAAACGTTGAGTAAATCTCGAGATATTGCGATTTTAAGAAAATGAAAAATCCAAGCCTGTTGCCTAATCCGACTCAAGGTAGGAGATGACCGCGCACCGTTGGATCAATGGACGCGGGTCCATCGAGCAACCTGGGCCGTTCGATCGCGCATTAGGTGAGGGAAATATCCCTGAGCAAAAGCCGATTTTAAAATCTATTAGATTTTTAATCCTTTTTCTCTTTCTTATTTTGGGGGCTCAAACGTTGCCCAAAAATTATGAAAATTGGTACTCTGACTTATTTCAACGCATAGAATCCGAATATGGAGTTAGTTTTTCATTTTGAGAAAGTTTATTATGTGAATAAATTAATATGTCATTTTCTCTCTCCTCCTTCAAAAGAGGTGTTAATATTATCTAAAATTAATGTAACTTCACCCTTAAGTTTTCTTAATGATTTGAAACACGATTTTGCAATTATCTTTTCAATATGACATTATCTTTTTATTTATTAAATTAATTAGAACTTCTACACTCTTTCTCTCTCCTATTTTCCTATTTATTCATATATCATCCAAATTAATTGCAAATTTGCACCGAGGCTTATTTTTATGTTTGGAATACAAATTTGAAGTTATTTCCCTAATTTGAGAGCATTAAGTATTTTATTTCTTTTTATTGGCTTATTTCCCAACTTCCTTTGATAATGTTATTTATATTTTTATTTTAAATAATACTTGACCCTTAAGTTACTCTTTCCTCAAGTAAACGAATTAGGCTATCAAATTATCATGATGATTTCAAATTATCTTGTTTGTTACAAAATCTTTGTAATTATCTTCTTTACTCATATTTTCTCATATTTCCTTTACTTATTATATTTATCTTCTTTCTTTTACAAAATTCGGATTTCCTTCTTATTTCTTATATTCTAGGAAACACTAGAAGATTCTAGGACGAATTATTTTATCCCCTTCTTATTTCTTAAGGTGAAATTGCATATTAAACCCCTTGTCAAAATCTAACTGAGTCATTTGTACATGAAACCTTGAAATAAGATTATATGGGAAATATTTAACCAATAACTATCCAAATTTCTCTTTAAATCAAGACCAAGGACAAAAGGAACGAAAATGGAGATTAAAGCTTATAGAAAAGAGTACAAAGAGGTACAAAGAGTTTTCAGTATGTTACACATAAGTTCCTCTTGAGCCTTAATTACTTTTAAAAAGATAAGGGAAAGCATATAATTAAATTTATTAAGCAAAACATCTAGGGTTAAGGCATAACCCAGGTCAGGGATGTTACACTACCTGCTCGTGTTTTCTTCTGTTTGGGATTTTCTCTTCTAATTAGAGGCAAGTTTCATAACTTTCTCCACATTTGTTGCTTTACCATAAGCTTTCTAGCTCATGTTCTTGATTTTAAATGATGATCCATGCACTAAAAAGTTATGCTTGACTTGGATTTAGATTTTTTTAATGTTCCTTGTTTTGATTTTAGTTCTAGATTAACCTGTGATCATGTGTACGCTATTCCTAAGGTATACAATGACTTGGATCAGGTTAGTTTGACAACCAATGGTGCTAAACACCTATCAACCAATGGTCAATATTAGGATTTAAAGCTAATTTCTTCTATAAACACATGACTCAATGGTGGTACCGTTGCTACAGCTGATGGTGTTGTCTTCATGACAACTGATGGTGGTGACCAAGGGTGTCAACTGACAATCACCCCTTAGGTCATGTGTTGGCCTAATTCGAAGCATAGTGATTAACAACTAAATACCCTAATGATGCTATCAATCAATGGTCATATTAGTTTGATGTTTGATGGTGATTAATGAATATTGTGCTGATCTAACAACCTATGGTGATTTAATTGTCACTACTGATGGTGGATCAAGTCTCCAAAACCTATGGTGAGCTAAGCATGTAGTTGTAACATCAATTAAGTCTTAAACCAATGGTTTCTTGGGTCAGTTTATGCAATGGTCAGACCTATACTGCAATTGATGGTTTTAATATATGAACTTGATCTAATGGTTAAGATCTAATGTTTCTCCATCCAATAAATTGGAATGATGCCTAAATGTAATATGTTGGTCCTAATAAAGTGATTTATATGGTTTCCTTTATGAGATCAACTTAAGAAGCTCATTACTGACGGCTTGTTTTAAATAAACAATTGGTTGTGGGTTTTTCCCCACTCTCAATGGAACTTTTTATGTTGTTAATCAAGGGATGTCTAGGGTTAGATGGTGACTCTTTCTAGAGCACAACTCAATGACTTCATAGGTTGTTTATTCAAGATGTTTTCTTATGTAAATAACCAATGGCTTTACCTTTTCAACATTTAATGGTTAGAAGTTGATGCCTTAATATTCCCATTGTTTTGGGTGAAGCCTATATTGTAATGTTATGATTCTAATGATGAGAATTTGATGATTCAATTCCTTAAACTTGTAGTCTTACCCTTACCTTTGTATGATTATGATTGATAATCACCATAATGAATTAATGGGTAACCCTAATGAGGTATAGCTTGTTATACCTAGCTTTAATATAACTAAATGATGGTAATTAGGTATGAATAGTCCTTGAATGATTAATAAAATCATGGAGTACTCTCTTATTGTTGTTGAAACCTTAGTATGCTATAACCTGATGGTTACACCTTAATTTATGTGTGGATTCATGCTTGAGAATAGTACAGAATGTGACGGTGATGCTTCACCTTATGCATCCATGATCCAGTGGGGATGTTGTGAGTTAGGGTTTGGGTATATGTGCTGATTAGAAACATTAATATAATTTATCTTGTTGAACTTAACTCTAATGCAAATAGATAAAGATGAGCATTCATGTTTAACATTCTTATATGTTGGAATGGTGATGTAACCTATGTACACACATAGGAGAAGGAGCGTGATCAGGGTCGGGACTCTGGGAAGATGCGTCCACACCCTAGTTGGATCTGGGTTGACGACCTAGATGGATCCTTGGGGGTAATCTGTGAGAACAAGAAAAAAGAAAATAAAGGAACAAAGTGAAAGGATCAAGATTTTACTATGAAGGAAATTTAAGGTGTGATCAAGATAATTGGTGGCTATCATAGCCACATGGTTGATACTTTCTTATGCTAAACATGTACATTATAAATATGATGATGGTTAATCATATCTAGATTCCTTGCATGTTGATGAAATAAAGGAATGTTCTTAATGTTAATATAACCCCCGTATGATTGTGTATGAATATCTCCTTTCTCATTAATGCAATATTGTGTTGATCCACTACATTATATGTAAGTGATGTTGTTGAGCCTTGTTATAAGGCATGCAAAGATAATGATGATCTTGCAAGGAATAGTATGATGGTCTTAATGACCTTTGGGCATGGTTCGGCCCTGAATGAGGTGTCATCATCTTGTGTTGAAAAGGGTTTATACCATGTGATATTGTGAAAAGGATTTATATCTTATGATAGTATGATGACTAGTGTAGTCTCATGAATGGCAAGTGAATAGTACCATGTGATGTTGAGATGAGAAATTATGTTTCACATGTTTTATATCTTTTGAAGTTTTGATATTTATATGCTTTCTAGAAGTGAATTAGGGTTTGTATGTCCACTTGTTTGATGCAGCCTTAATTCACTCAATTGGCATAACTAATCAAGTACAACTCTAATCATGTAGTACCCTATGTTGTAGAGCCATCTTCAGTGTCAGAACTTGTTGGATGGTGAAATGAGTATTTCTAAGGGAAACTCAGAGCGCATATTGTTGAGTATGTGGGGGTGGAAAGTTGAGGATATATCCTTGTCATCCATAATGCAGGTTATGGAGGATGGCTATGGTCATGCCTCAGACATTTTATGTGATTAAGATCAACTATGGTTGTACCTCAGATTAGAGGTGTAACATAATGAATCTTAGATGTAATATCCATGTAAACCTTTTTCCCAAGTTTCCCTTTTATTTCTGTCCTTAAAGTCATCCATGTTTAATTAGTGGAATTTATAGTGGTTTAGTGAACATTTATTCACTAATTGTACCAATATAAGGGTTTATGCACAAATATCTTAGTAAAATATTATTTAAGGATCTAAAATGCAAAATCACCACTTTAGTAGAACAATGGTATATAAATTTGTGCTAGAAGTGCAAGGCCCTAAACCTTGATTAAATGTATTAAACAAGATTAATTATCATAATTAAGTACTATAAACCTTAATCTAACTTTTTGATGTGATTTGAAAATATAAAATGACCCTAAGTTTCAAATTTAGTTCGATTTGGATGTTGTTTGTGCAAGTTATGCAATTTTAGGTACATTCTGGACTTTTATACAATTTACCCAATTGGGAGGTTTTCTTTGTAAATTATCACCTTAATTTTAATCCTTAGATATTCCCTTACCATTCTCGAGATTTTTAACCATGGGGCACCTGATTGCACCTTGGTTTGAAGGTATTTCTCTCCAAGGACATTATAAGGATTGTCATCTTTATAAATGAGGTTATCTTTAAAAGCTATCAACCAATGGGGTTATTTCTTTGTTTGGAGGACGGTTGGGATGGCTTAGAAGCCTACATGGGCTTTTAGGACCGACCTTGGATATAAAATAAGTCTCTATGAGCTGTCCTCTTGCATGGCCATGAAGCCTTAGCCTAAGGATACATGGAAAGTCCCATAGACACCTCATGCTTGCCCCCTTCTTTATAAAGCCATGCCTACCCCTTCCCAACTGTCAATCCAAGAAGAAGTCCTCTCCTTCTCTTTCCTCTAGCTTAGATAATCATTCCCTCTATGTGTGGCCATGAAGTTTCTGCCCAAGGTAAAAGAGGGTTCCTACCTTGCTGAAGAAGGCTCCTAGGGTTCCAAATTTCTCTATTTAGGATTTCTTAAGCTCCTCCTTGGTGATTTTGACCAAAACTAGTAAGTCTCCTCCTTTCCTTCCCTAATTTCATGCTATTGGTATTATTTCCACATTCTTCCTAGTTTGAACCATGACCTTCCATTGTAAAACTCCACCTATAACCCTAAAGCATCTCATCTTCATGCTCATTTGCCAGGGTTTGCACCTCTAAAGTGGAGAAGGTGATCTTTGCTCAAGAAAGGAGCTTGGCTTGGAGGAACCAGACCTTCTAATCTCAGGACCCTTTCTGTTTGGACATTCCTTCCTTCCTATAGGCAAGTTTTGTTAACCCCCTTCTCATATATTGCTTACTACATGCTTAAAACTCATGCTTCTATGTTTAAAATCGACGATCTCCATCTCTTTTACCATGTTCTTCTAGGGTTTTGGTTTCTTGCTATTTTACCTTCTCTAGAAGCTCTAGTTTTGTTACCTATGGAACTTCAAACTTGATCTTGGGTCAAATGAAGTTTTCTACCTCTCCCTCTCTCTTCAATTATCTCAATCGGTTTGATGATGTGGCAATTTCCTATTGGTCAATATTGAAAAATTCATATCTTCTCATTTGCTTATCCAAATTTGACAAATAAATATGTTTTGGAATTGGAAAATTAATCTATATCTAATAAAAATATTTTCAAGGTCTAATTTCATTGTTAGACGAAGGGTGATTTTTGTAAAATGAATTTGATGCATAAATCCATAAAAATTACATCTTAACCATCATAACTCCAAAATTAACATAAAAATATGTTTTCTTCAACATGATAACCTAATAAGTTTATTGGTGATATTTTCAAAATCTAAATTTGAGTTTTTCTAAAAAGTTCTGAAATTAGGGTTTCTATACATTAATGTGCACTATGTACTATAATACATGTTAATACATTGAAAATAGGGAAAGTGGAACTTAGACTCAATTGAAGTGGTGAAAGTTTGTAATTGATATCAGTAAGAGAGGTATGTGCATTCCTTAAACCCTATGCCGGGATAATTGTAGCCAAACCATATATTTCCCTAATGAGGCTTAAATGAACCCTAAATCTTCTATTCTTGAATCCTAATGTTGTTGATGCCTCAAATCAGATTATAATTTCTTCTTGTTTGGGTCTTATACCCCACTTCCATGCTTATTGAATATTATGACTACTCTTGCCATGACTACTTTTCTAGCATGTAGATTTATGTTCTATTTAATTTAAAGTAGTGGTACTTATGTACAACCACCCACATAGGACATGTATTTAATCGCCCTGGGGAATGTTTTTATTCTTCCCTATATAATTGTGTAGGTGACTGGGAATGTCTTATTCTCCCCTCACCTATACGTTAGAGGTCTGATAGGTACCTCAACCCTACTTAGTTAGGTAGACATAATTAGCTTACATGCAAATACTTTTTAATATAATTGTTAATTGCAAGTTTCTTTTGAATATAGCCTCATACTCTTGTTATCTTCATCTTATGATGAACCCTAGCTTGTTCTTATTTGCTTTACTTATCTTGTTATCCTAGACTAGTTTTGTGACACATACCTTGTTTTCTTTCCCCTTTTTCTGGGTGCTTTCCCAACCACCCAGGTTCTGGTACTGAGCAAAGAGAAGGACAAGTTCGAAGGAAGTCATCTCAGGAGTAGATCTCAATCTATCTGAAAGGATGTCTAGGTTGCTATAGCTAGATCCTTTTCTCTTATCTTTTTCTTTTGGGAACAATCATGTAATGAACAAAGAAAGCAATGTAATGGGCTTAGTACTTTTATTTCCACTACTATTGGCATTTTATAATGTATTTGGTGCATGCTCATTTACTTGGAATATTATTCATGCATCCCTCAATATCTTTTGTCTTTCTAAAAAGATGGTTGTTTTGTACTTCCTTTAAATTTTAATAAGGAGGTGATCTCGCCTCTTTACAAGAGGGTTTTGTATACCCTAGTTTCTAATGTTGTGACTTGTACCAAGGGTAGACTAGTGGTTAGAAGCTTGACTATATGTCACTGTAGTGGCAGCTTTGACTGATATGTCACTACCTTTTTACTCATACTGACTGAGGGGAAGAGATCTTAGGATACCGAAACTCCTTGATCTTAGACAGAACTAGATAGCCCTTCATAGTGGTTGGTTGGACTTTGGTTGGTACAACTCAAACTCCCCATGTCATAATAAAAGATGTAAGACATCTGCATAGCATATCTGTTTAGGGTTATACACAATGCTTCATATTGGATGATAACCCTTGTTTGATTTCTTTTCACTGAGATCATGTATAGTATAATAAGAGATAATAGATATGCTTATGTAGTAGTAATGATCATGTTGTAAACATGCATATGTTGTCAAATATACTAACACTGATGGTTAAGATGATGCTGCTAGGTATGTTTAATATTGCTATCCCGGCCTATGTAATCAGAAATGCTTAAACTACTAATCATGCTTATGTAGTTAATTATTCTATGATGTTAGTTCTACTTATGATATATATATGTTCCCTTTATTTGAGATGCCAATATTGATAGCCATGTTATGTTACTAGACATATTCATGATGTCAGGGATGCTTATGCTACTAGATTGCTTGTGTTGTTAGCAAGGAATATGATGATAGTCAGATTCATGATGATGATTGTTATTAGATGCAATTTAATGAAATTTGAGTAGATATCTATATAGAGAAATGGATTTATTTGTTACCTATTTATCCATTGATGATAGCACTTGTTGCTAAGATTATTTGCTTAATTTGTTTAGCATACTTGAACTATTCAATATGTTCAATTTATTATTAAATACTCCAACTTCTCATTTATCTATTATTTAAAATGTTGTAATCAATAAGTGCTATTGGAGGTTATATCTCTTGTAGGGACATGGGTCTCACCCTTCTGGTTTGCCACATTTTTTAGGTAATCGAAAGTGATGAAAACAAACCTATACCAGCAAAGAGGAGCTATTAATGAATCTTTGAGAAAGGTGATTAGATGTCTAGTATGTCCTAGAGTCATCTATGTACTCTCAGTTCTGGGTAGGAAAAGTTTGTACATGGTGTTTCAAACAAATCAGACTTTTGTTAGCATATTATTGCTTGTTTGTGTGTCATATAAAAATATTGTTATCCTATGTATATATGTTGTGGCTAAGGTGATAGCACAATTTGTATCAAATTCTTTGCATAGTATGGATACAAGAAGATGTTTGGCTCTTATTCAAATGTTTTTGAGTAGGTGTTGATGTTGAAATCGATTTTAATTTATACATATTTTTGGGTATGTGATTAATTAGTTATCGATTGTGTTTTATATTTTGAGTAATCTCATTTAGTGTAACATGTTCTCAAAAGTTGGTATTATAGTTTTAGGTTCATTGAGTCTATAGGGACACTAGGACTTAGGACTAGGATGATGACTAAGTTAGGAACATGACATAAAACATGGTGCATACTGCCTAATCTCAGTACTTGGATGCCCTGGTCAGGTATTCAATTATTGAAGAAAAGGTAACTATGGAACTTTTAGATTGTTATCTTTTTTATTACTCTGAGGAAGTAGTCATTTTCAAACAATCTAAAGAGCAAAATGAATCAGAAATCATGCTGCAGATAACTTAATATTACCTCAAGAGAAGAAGACATCATTAACTATCAAAACTTGAATGTTTGGCAACTACAAGAGAAAGATACAATAACATGAAATTTAAATCCGAAAACAAATAAGAAAAAGAGGATTTCTTGAAGATGTAATTCAGGAAGATAATAAAATAAAAGACAGATAAGTCTATTCTTATAAAGTGATTCAAGGTATGAAATTTACATAAGATGGAGAGAATTTCTATGATAAGTATAAAATGAGAAGATGAATGGGAACAATGACAAAGGAATAAAGTGGAACCTGAGTTAATCTCAGACCAACCTATGTATGTAAGAAAATTTTAATGTAAAATCAGCATGGCATGTGAAAGAAATTAAGGGAGATGATCCTTGTTTAATGGAGAAATTTTGGAATATGATGATTTACCTCTGGATAAGTGGTTGAAAAACATAATAAAACAAGAGAACATATCCAAGTGTGATAAATAGTCACCAAGGAAGGAGTAATGAGATATGTTAATCATGATGATTCCTATGCTAATGGCAAGGAACCTGAAATGAAAAAGGTAAAATGATACATAAGAAGTTGTGACCTGCATAATGAAAATAGAATTGGTTACCTTTTTCTAGTGACCCTTGAACAATTCTTCTATGATGTGGGAAGTGTGTTTCCATTTGTATCTTTCCTTTCTAGGGCACAACTTTCAAGTGGATCATTTCCACTTGGTATGTGTGCATTTGTTGTAAACATGAAGGTGGATAGCTTATTATAGCATAAGTTTTCTTGGACTATGATTCCAAGATCATAAAGTTTGTGATGAGTTTACTTTTGAGCCTTCCAATAATTAGGAAGACTCCTCTTATATGTCTTGAGATTTGTTATGTTGGTAAAAGTAGATGAGATAAGGATGTGAGTTCCTTATACTGCATGAGGTGGATACCACGGTAATGAATCCTTGTATCCAAGATGTATCAATAGTATGGAAGTATGTGATGGTTGGATATGTCTATTAAATGAACATTCCAAGTATTTCTCTCCCTTAGAGAGAGAGAGAGAGTTGATGATGACCCTATAAATGTCATTTGGAAGGAAAAACAAAAGTGGTTCTATAATGTTGTGTATGATTTAGTGATAGTTGGGCAAAACCACTGTCAAGGATAGATGGTTTGTTGATCAGTAGGCATATGCTACCGTATTCCTTTAAGATAAACCTAGGATCAAATATCAATGCATAATAGTTAGAGTGGATGATATAAGTTACATGACTGTGATGAGTTTATGGTTATGTACTTTAGACTAACCAATGTACCAATAGAATTTATGAATAGGAGGAACATAGTGTTTAGGTCATGTCTTAGAAGTTGTAGCAATCTTTGAATGATGACATCTCAAAGTATTCCAGAGATGGTCACTAACATGGTCAACATCTTTGCGAAACCTTAAGAATGTTGAAGTAATTGTACTTATGTGTGACAAGTCTAGAAAGAGTGAGTTGGGGTTGATTAAAGTATCATCTTGGAGTTATGATATCTTTGTTAAGTGTGTTGTGGGAATCCTGATAAGATGAAGATAGTGTCTTTGTTCTACTCCTAACAAGGTCAATTAGGAAGTTATATTTGTTAACAATTATATACTAATGTATGATTCTTCAACCAAACAAATTGTCAGTTCACCATTGAGATGATTAAATAATCCTCTAAATATATATGCTTCGTAGTTCTTGAAAATTAGGAGATGCATACCTGGTTGATTGAGTTGTTAATTACAAAAACCATTAAAGGAGCATAGATATGAAACCTTGTAAAGTTACATATGATTAAAGATACATGATGTTCTTTGTTTGGTAAGATCTAGTGAGTATGACCTCTGAGTGATATGTGATACAACAGATAGAATAGTTCAAGACAACAATCGAGTCCCAAAGTTGAAAGGTACTACCAGACATGTACATGTGGTACAACAGTTCCTATGATGAATTAACCAAGGTTACACATGTAGAAGTTGAGGGAGAATAATATGACTTCTATGAGAATAATGTGACATCATCATGAGATGAAAGTTACCATGTGGAAGATGGGGGATGAGGTGCAGGAGAAGTATCCATCTTTGTTTACCTTAGATTTCGGGAACGAAATCCTTGTTATGGGTTTATGGTTGTGAGACCCCTAACCTTGATTAAATGGTTGAACATTCTTAATTACTATAATTGAATTCTTATAACTATAATATAACTATGTGATATGCTTTGTAATCATGAGACAAGCTTACGTTTCAAGTTTGGTCCAATTTAGACACTATTTGTGGAAGTTATGCAATTTTATGCACAATTTGGACTTTTCTACAATTTACCCAATTGAGAGGTTTTCTTTGCAATTTATCACTTGAATCATGTTCTTTGGATGTTCTCTAATAATTCTTGAGATTTTTGATCTATGAGGCACCTAGTTGAACCTTGGTTTGGAAGTGTTTTCCTCAAGGGTATTTTAGGGTTTACCCCTTTATGGATGAGCTACCTTTAGGAGCTATCAAACAATGATTTGTTTGATTGTCTTGGAAATTCTACAAAGGAGAGCTAAGTAGGTCTCTATGGATGGTGGGGGAGATGCTTGTGTGGCTTCTTGTATATCCTTAATAGTTTAATGCCATGGATGCATGGAGAGCTTTTTAGACACCGCATCCTTCTTCTTTCCCTTATCCTAGAGCTTTATATATCTATTTTTGAGCTCCCAAATGAAAGTTGTTCTTTCCACCACTTACCTCCTGCTAAGAAACTCGTTCCCTATTTTTTTTATCTATGGAGTACCTATCCGAGGTAGAAGAAGAAGACGAATTTCTTGGTGCAAGCTCCTAGGGTTTTGTTTTGCTCTCTTTTAGGATTTAAAAAGCTTCCTTCTAGTGATCTTGACCTAAAGAGTAAGAATCCCCTTCTTTCCTCCATTTATGTCTTTTTTACCCTTCCTCCTACATTTCTCCAGGTCGTAACCTTGTTGTTCAATGGTAGAAATTTCTCTAAAGCTCTAAAACTCTACCTTTATTGCTCCTTATGCTTAGGGTTTGCTCATTTGACGGAGAAAGGTGTTAGATGGATGAGTTCACAGCTTATGGTTGGATTTTCTACCCTACCTGCTCATGTTTTCTTCTGTTTGAGATTTTATCTTCTAATTAGAGGCAAGTTTTATAACTTTCTCCACATTTATTTCTTTACCATAAGCTTGCTAGCTCATGTTCTTGCTTTTAAATGATGATCCATGCACTAAAAAAGCTGTGCTTGACTTGGATTACGATTTTTATAATGTTCCTTATTCTTATTTCAGTTATAGATTAACCTTTGATCATGTGTACATTATTCTTAAGGTATATTTGACTTGGATCAGGTTGGTTTGACAACTAATGGTGCTAAACACCTATCAACCAATGGTCAATTTTAGGATTTATAGTTGATTTCTTCTATAAACACACGACTCAATGGTGGTACCATTGCAACAATCGATGGTGTTGTCTTCATGACAAATGATGGTGGTGACCAAGGGTGTCAACTTACGTTCACCCCTTAGGTCAGGTGTTGGCCTAATTAGAATCTTAGTTATTAACAACTAAGTACCCGAATGATACTATCAATCAATGGTGATATTAGTTTGATATTGGATGGTGATTAATGAATATAGTGTTGATATACCAAATTATGGTGACTTAATGGTCACTAATGATTATGGATTAGGTCTTCACAACCTATGGTGAGTTAAGAATGTAGTTGTAGCATCAATTAAGCCTTAAACTAATGGTTTCTTGGGTCATTTTATGCAATGGTCGGACCTATACTCCAATTGTTGGTTTTAATACATGAACTTGATCTAATGGTTAAGATCTAATGTTTCTTCATCCAATAAATTAGAATGATGCCTAAATGTAATATGTTGGTCCTAATAAATTGATTTATATGGTTTCCTTTATGAGATCAACTTAATAAGCTCATTTACTGACAACTTGTTTTAAATAAACAATCGGTTGTGGGTTTTACGCTACTCTCAATGGAACTTTTTATGTTGTTAATCAAGGGATGTCTAGGGTTATATGGTGACTCTTTCTAGAGAACAACTTAATGATTTCATAGGTGGTTTGTTCAAGATGTTTACTTATGTAAATGACCAATGGCTTTACCTTTTCAACATTTAATGGTTAGAAGTTGATGCCTTGATATTCCCATTGTTTTGGGTGAAGCCTATAGTGCAATATTATGATTCTTATGATGAGAATTTGATGGTTCAATGCCTTAAACTTGTAGTCTTACCCTATCCCTCGATGATTATGATTGATAATCACCATAATGAATTAACGAGTAACCTTAATGAGGCATAACTTGTTATACCTAGCTTTAATATAACTAAGTGATGGTAATTGAATATGAATAGTCCTTTAATGATTAATACAATCATGGAGTACTCTATTATTGTTGTTGAAACCTTAGTATTCTATAACCCAATGGTTACACCTTGATTTATGTGTGGATTCATACTTGAGAATAGTATGGAATGTGACAGTGATGCTTCACCTTATGCATCCATGATCCAATGGGGATGTCGTGAGTTATGGTTTGGGTATAAGTGTTGATTAGTAACATTAATATAATTTATCTTGTTTAACCTAAATCTAATGCAAATAGATAAATATGAGTATTCATGTTTAACAATCTTATATGATGGAATGATGGTGAAATAACCTCCTTAATATGATCATAACCTTAATATGTTAATTGGTGTTTATTATAGCCACATGGTTGATACTTTCTTATGCTAAACATGTGCACTTTGAATATGATGAGGGTTAAATATATCTAGATTCCTTGCATGTTGATGTAATAAAGGAATGTTCTTAATATTAATATAACCCTGCTATGATTGTTTGTGAATATCTCCTAGGTCATTAATGCAATATTGTGCTGATCTGGCGTATTATATGTAAGTCATGTTGTTGAGCCTTGTTATAAGGAATGCAAAGATAGTGATGATCTTGCAAGGAATAATATGATGGTCTTAATGACCTTTGGGCATGGTTGAGCCCTGAATGAGGTGTAATCCTCTTCTGTTGATAAGGGTTGATACCATGTGATATTATAAAAAATGATTTATATATTGTTATAGTATGATGACTAGTGTAGTCTCATGAATGGAAAGTGAATAGTACTATGTGATGATGAGATGAGAAATTATATTTCACATGTTTTATATCTTTTGAAGTTGTGATATTTATATGCTTGCTAGAAGTCACTACTATGGAAACAACATTCAGTGTCGCTTTTCTGGGCGTCGGTTCTTTAGGAAAACCGACGCCTAAAATATTAGACGTCGGTTATTTAGGCAAACCGACGTCTATATTCGAAGACCAGCCAGACACGGGTACCGCTTTGAATACAGCGTCGGTTGTTAATAACAAACCGACGCCTAAAGTCGCCCGCGAAATCCAATTTTCGAGCAAAAAAAATAGTGTCACTTTCAGCGTCGGTTATGTAGATAGAAACCGACGCCTATGCGTGAAGAAAATTTGCACGAAAAGTGTCACTTTCAGCGTCGGTTAACCTTCTATAACCGACGCTGAAAGTGGTTCCCGCCAAACATTTTCGTGAAAATATTGTCCAATTGGACGTCGGTTGGTTCAAACAACCGACGCTAAAGCATAATAGGCGTCGGTTGTGTAGATAACTGACGTCGTTGATCAACTTAATAGACCCGATACCCGACTCTTCCCCCTTTCTTCCTGTTTCATCACGACTTCTCTTCTGTGCTGCTGCTCGCCGCCGTTCTCCCAAAATCACCCATCGTCGGTTGCTGCTGCTCGCCGTCGTTGCTCTAGTTCTCTTCTGCTCACCGGCGCCACTGCCCGCCGCCCGCCGCTGCTGCTTCTTCTCCTGGTGCTTCTCCGGCCGGCGCCTGCTGCTTCTCCGACCGTCAGTTGCTTTTGCCCGCCGCCCGCCCCCGGTCGTTTGTTGTTGTCGCTGCCACTGCTGCTCTAGCTCCTCCACACGCTGCTGCCGCCGGCGGTCCTCTCCACACTAGCTCCAGGTAGCGCTACCTCTCCTTCTCCCTAGCTATTTACCAACATGCAGCAAGCACGGCCGTGGCTGTGTTGGCCTACCACGGCCGTGCTTGCTGTTGGTAAAGATATGAACAAATTTTCATGTAATGTTTTATGTAAATCCTAGGATATGAAAAAAAAATTTGCTTGCATATATTTGTGCTTCTAATCCTAATGTTTGACTTAATTCAGTAAATTTTGATGCATGTTGAAATAAGATTTAAACTTGTAAATTCTAGCATCCTAGTTTTATTTGATTAAACCTAACATTGATGAAACCCTAACATCAATTGTGATGAAACCCTAACATTAATTGTGATGAAACTCTAACATGTACATATCTATTATTGTGTTTGTTGGCCTAGAAACCCGTCCAAGATTGACTCATTAGGAGTAAATCTTGGATAGTCCCCGGTTTGGGACTGTTCTTGAACACCTAATCTCACTTAGGATGTAAGTGTATAATGTGTATTGGGTTTTCGAGAAAATTTCGGTAGCATTTCCCCGTTTGTTCTCTAAGTACATATGTACTTAGAGAACAGCGGGGAAATGCTGTCGAAATTTTCTGGAAAACCCAATACACATCATACACTTACTAGTGAGATTAGGTGTTCAAGGATGGGATAGGTGGTACACATTTATTATATATAAGAATGACATCACATTATACACTTAGGATGTAAGTGTATACCCTAATCTTTTCCTAATATGTTTATACAAATGCTAAATGTTTGCCTTTTTCTAGTTAATACAAATGCTAAATGTTTGCCTTTTTCTAGTTAATACAAATGCTAAATGTTTGCCTTTTTAATGACATTTTCAGATGGCTGACCTTGATGAGCATGATGTCCATGATGAGCATGAAGTCCATGATGAGCATGTTGTCCATGACGAGCATGGCGAGGATACCAATGTAAGTTCTAAAAACATATCCTGTATTTCTATAAAATTCATTATCTTCTAGTTATGTCATATATCTTATATTTCTATATTGGGCTAATTCAGTGTGTTTATTTTTGTCAAATTTTAGGTTGATGATGCACATGTACCCACTGAAGCACTGGAGCAACTTGATGCACAGCACCAAACACTTAATAAGAAAAGGGGCATCACTCTGTTGAAGAAGTTAATAGCGCTTAGTGGCAGTGGATCCAAATTGGTTGTGGAGTTTGATAATGGAGGAAATGCAATTGGAGTGAACCACAATAATTTTGTAAACTATCTTGGGTGTACCACTCAGAGCCATTGTGGTGTTAAGTATGATAACTGGCATAAAGTTCCTCAGGGGAAAAAAGACTTGATATGGAAGGATTTATGCGTGAGTTATTATTACTTGCAATTCTATTTTGTAGATTACAAATTCTATTATTTGCAATTCTATTTTGGATACTAGTTAATAAAATTTCTATTTTACAGAATCTGTTTGCATTGGATGAGAAGTTGCATCGTAAAAGTGTGATGCAACGCGCTGGAAAGATGCTTAGGAATTATAGGACAAATCTGAACAGAGAATACATAAAAGAGGGTGATAAGAAAAAGAAGTCAGCCCTTGAACAATGGAACTTCTTGGACAAAGAAGATTGGGACAATTTTGTTGCTTCAAGAAAATATGAAGAATTCAAGGTATTAGGTGTCACTCCCAATTTAATTAATATACATTGTATTCACCTATTCAAGATTAACATTTAGTGATACTAACCAAATCATTAATGTGCATACTAACTAGGCCCTCAGTGACGCACAAAAAGCAAGGCGTGCACTGAATGTGCATGACCACACTATGGGTCCAAAAGGCTATGCAAGCGTTCGCCAAAGACTACATGCGGAGTCTGTGGCTACTCAGGAGTCTGCTCCTACTCAGGAGTCTGCTCCTACTCAGGAGTCTACCACACCCATGCCTCGCCATGATATCTGGATAGCTGGGAGGAAAAACAAGAAGGGTGAAATAAAGAAGCCCGTAACTGCTGAGGCAGATGTGAAAATGGTAAAATACAACTCTTAGAGCAATCGTTTGAATATTGATTATTTGTGGTGTTAAATTACCAATTTCTGTTGATGGTGATTAGCGGGAGCTGCACGAGCAGAGGAAACAAGGCACGTTCATCCCTCAGGGCACAAGGGATGAATTGACAGTTGCTCTGGGTAACCCAGAGCATCCTGGACGTGTTAGGGGTGCAGGCACTGGTGTGGGCATCAAAGCATTCTTTGGGCCATCCCAGCACAAACCTAGAGTGGGACTTTCTCAAGAAGAGGTAACCTATTCTTTTTTTAGAATGTTACTGCAAAAGGAAATTCAATAATAAGAAGCTAATGTTTCTTTTATCCATGTATAGGAGAATAAGAGAGTCGAGGATATAGTTGCTAAGAAGGTCAACGATGTAGTTGCTGAGAAGGTCAAGGAAGAATTGTTGCGGTGGCAGGCATCTCAGGCTTCCAATCAGCCTATGGAGACCCACTCTTCTCCTGATGCACAGACTGCGAGTAATCCTGGAGGCCCATCGCCTAACACGTCTGTTGTAAGTATTGTTTATGACATTGTAGCTAGTCTTTTCAAGATGATATGTATATATGTATAACATTCTTTACGTAAATTTGTAGGCATTGAAGCCATGCCGCTTAAGAATGCAAGACTATGTTATTGCAGAGGCGCAGGCTTACCAGTCCCTTCCTGGGGCAACGTTTCATGGGACGCCAATGCCGCAGGGCTACATTCGTGTGAGCCCGATATGTGTATTACCAGATTGGAGGGAAGTTGCGTTGCCATATGCCCACCCAGATATTGATACACTTGATGAGGCAGAAGGCGGGGTCATATTGTGGCCCAAAGCAGATGTCGTCTACACTACTGAAATTGTAAGATAAATTTACATTGATTTAGACTGTTAATGTGTATATATGAGGTCAACTGATCTGAAATTATATATACAGGTTAAAAAGAAGACACCAAGAGCACCTAGGCCTCCACCTCCACTTCCCGCATTACCAAGTTGGGTTCCAACTGACCTAACATACCCGTGAGGTCCTTCTTGTAGGGGAATGGCATGTTGGCTACGAGCACATAATATACATTGCCCTATGATTGTTTCTTTAGATGCAGATTATGCAGGTCAATCATACGATAGCTCTTTATTTATACAAGATATTATTGAGCTGTTTATGTATGCTTGGCTGAATACATCAATGATAGAGACATGAATAAGGTGAGATCTTGTTTATACATCTATATACCTTGTGTAAGATCCGGTGATATGGTTTCTTATATATTAATGCATATGTAATACATATTTTGCAGCTACTTAGTCGAAGATCAATGCAAACAATTTGCATTTGATCATGTGGGATTTTTGATTCCATCATTGATTAGTATGGTAGCTAAAGACCCCGATAGTGTTCAACAATACTGTATAGATGCTTTTACAATTTTTGGTTAGCAAAAGAAGACGATAATAATAGCTCCATTCAATGTCAAGTAAGTTTACTTTATTTATAATTTGGACTTAAGAAAATTCCATTTTTATTGTGCATTTTGAGTTATTAATTGTTAACTTTTTACCTCTAGCGGTAAACATTGGGAGTTACTAGTTATTGTCCCCGGGACATTCACTGTTTATTATCTAGATCCCGCGGGAAGTACATTAAACACTAAAATTGGACACGTAATGAGAATGCCATTATTCTGGTGAGAAATATTTCATTTTTGTATCCGTTAACATCTGTTATTACATTACTATTTACTTATGCAATTTACTGTGTTATATTAACATGTAGGGGTTTAGATGCATTCAAAAAGGCTGGAGGAACGGTCCCAAGGAAAAAGAACCAGCCAATAAATTGGCAGAACGTACAAGTAAGTTCCCGACTCCAATGTATATATTATTGATGTGAATTGTGCTTAGTTGTATTATTTTGTATGTTTCAATTTATAGTGCGCTACACAAGACAACGGCTGGGCATGCGCATACTATGTGATGCGATTTATGCAGATGATTATCCGACATGCCGCATTGGACATCGATAACATACATGAGGTATTATATATAGTCTCATTAGTTAGTATGAAATATATCAATCTTATTTTTATATTATTACTTATATATATACATCATTCTCTTTGCAGGTGTTTAAAACTGACCACACTATAGGTAAACGCTTAAAAAATATACATGCTCCATATACGATGGAAGCATTAGATGAAATAAGAGAAGAATGGGCAAAAGCCATACAAGCAGTGGCAACTGTAAGATATAATTGGGATGTTGATAGCGATAATGAATGATATTTTGTAAATGAATATTTCTGAATGTTAATACATGTATTTGAATGTTTCTATATGTGTGAATGTGAGAATTGAATTGATGTCTGAATGTATCTACTTGTGTGAAATTTTCCTTGGGACTTTTGTAGGTTTGTGGCCTGTTTGTAGGCTGATATCAATGGATGTCGTAAACCTGCAGTTCAGAAAACTGAACTGTAGGTTCTCATCCTGCTGACCAGCCACAGCAGGCCTGCAAACTGATATAAAAAAAATAGATATAGGCGTCGGTTATTTACAGAAAACCGTCAGCAAAGACCTACAACGTCGGTTATTGGACAAAAACCGACACCTAATAGTACAAACAACCCGACCATGTAGGATAGCACGGCCGTGGTGGAAAAGGCGTCAGTTATTCATATAAAACCGACGCCTATAGTACTAAACACGGCCGTGTCGTCTTGAAGTATGGCGTCGGTTTTTTTATAGAAAACCGACGCCAAAAGGGTTCGCGCCACAGAAAACAGCGTCATCTAGGACTCTTTTGGCGTCGGTTATCTACTAAAAGACCGACGCCTATATGGACTATTGGCGTCGGTTAAAAAACCGATGCCGAAGTGGTCGACCTTTAGCGGCACCCACATAGGTGTCGGTCAGAAACCGACGCCAAAGGGGGTTAAACAACCGACGCCAAAGGCTGTTTCTGTAGTAGTGAGTGAATTAGGGTTTGTATGTCCACTTATTTGATGCAACCTTAATTTGCCCAATTGGCTTAACTAATCAAGTGCAACTCTAATCATGTAGTGCCATGTGTCATAGAGCCATCTTCAGTGTTAGAACTTGCCGGATGGTGAAAAGAGTATTCCTAAGGGAAACTCAGATCGCATACTATTGAGTATGTGGGGGTGACAAGTTGAGGATATATCCTTGTCATCTACAATGCAGGTTATGGAGGATGGCTATGGTCATGCCCCAGATATTTGTTGTGATTAAGGACAATTGTGGTTGTACCTCAAATTAGAGGGTTTTCTATACCCTAGTTTCTAGTGTCGTGACCTATACCAAGGGCGGACTAGTGGTTAGCAGCTTGACTATATGTCGCTGTAGTGGCAACTTTGACTGATATGTCACTACCTTTTTACTCATACTGACTGAGCGAAAGATATCTTTGGATACCGACACTCCTAGACCTTGTATGGAATCGAATACCCTTCACAGGGGTCAGTTGGACTTTGGGTGGTATGACTCAAACTCCCCAAAGCATAATAAAAGATGTAAGAGAACCACATAGCAGATCTATTTAGGGTTATACACAATCCTTCATATTAGATGATAACCCTTGTTTGCTTTTCTTTTCATTGAGATCATGTATAGTACAATAAGAGATAATAGATATGCTTATGTAGTAGTTATGCTCATGTTGTAAACATACTTATGTTATCAAATATACTAACACTGATGGTTAAGATGTTGCTGCTAGCTATATTTAATATTGCTATCCCTACCTATATAATTAGAAATGCTTAAACTGCTAATCATGCTTATGTAGTTAATTGTGCTATGATGTTAGTTCTACTTATGATATATATATATATGTTCCCTTTATTTGAGATGCCAATATCAATAGCCATGTTATGTTACTAGACATATTCATGATTTTAGGGATGCGTATGCTACTAGATTACTTGAGTTGTTAGCAAGGAATATGATGATAGTCAGATTAATGATGATGATTGTTATTAGCTGCAATTTAATGAAATTTAAGTAGATATCTATCCAGAGAAATGGATTTTTGTTACCTATATATCCATTAATAATCATACTTGTTGCGAAGATTATTTGTTTAATTTGTTTATCATACTTGAACTATTCAATATGTTCAATTGATTATTAAATACTCCAACTGCTCATTTATCTACTATTTAAAATGTTGTAATTAATAAGCGTTGTTGGAGGTTATATCTCTTGCTGGGACATGGGTCTCACCCTTCTAGTTCGCCACATCTTTTTAGGTAATCGAAAGTGACAAAACCAAGCCTGTGGTAGCAAAGAGGAGCTACAGTGATGAATATTTAAGAAAGTTGATTAGATGTCGTGTGTGTCCTAGAGTCGTCCATGTACTCTCAGGTCTGAGCAGGAAAAGTTTGTATATGATGTTTCAAACAAATCAAACTTTTGTTAGCATATTAATGCTTGTTTGTGTGGCATATATGAATATTTTTCTCCTGTGTATATATGTTGTGACTAAGGTGATAGAACAATTTGTATTAAATTCTTGGCATAGTATGGATACAAGAAAGATGTTGGGCTCTTATTCAAATGTTTCTGAGTGGGTGTTGATGTTGAAATCGATTTTAATTTACCCATATTTTTTGGTATGTGATTAATTAGTGATCGATTATGTTTTATGTTTTGAGTAATCTCATTTAGTATAGTGGGTTCTCAAAGAAATGATAGAACATCTAGTTAGTTTCCCTAAACACCATGAGTTTCTCTCGAAGACCACACTGGGGAAACAAAATGGATCTCCTTGTAGTTATCGACAAATTATGAGAAGGATTTTCAAAGTGTGGGTTGAGACCTTAAAGGTTAGACCACTAGGAGTTAGGAGTGAGTCATCTAGAGTGACTTTGGCCCTAAATCCTTGCTGTAAGAGTCTATGTATAGATGGAATAGACTCTGATGAAAAAAAATATGTGAAATGTGATAATATGTGAAATTATGTGATATGTGATATACTATTTTGTTGATTCCTATCTCATGTACCTCAGACGAGGATGTGAGCCTCTTTAGGAAACCTTGAGGTGACTAGGGTATGTTGTTGATATCTTAGGGTGGCTGACTAAACCCTAAGATAGTGATAGTGAGTCGTTGGTATGAGAATCAGGCGTGGCGACTTCTACTTAGTGACGTACAAGCCAAGTACTTTCAAGGCAAATGAATAAAATATGATAAGCCATGTAGAACATAATTTGAATGGTTGTTACATTCCTTGTACTGCTACTTGATGATTTGTCATTATTGATAATGCTTCTTGTTGTGGAAAGTAATCATGTTTCTATGGACATTTTCTATTTCATATTATGATGTCATGTTGACAAGTTATAAATGATGTGATTTATATCCATTCTGAATATGAGTTGGATTGCTTGCTATTTGATAATATTTTTTGGTAGATATGTATTATGTGTACTTCAGCTTCAAGACGACATGATGTGTTCCTGGTCCAGCTAGTAGAGTGTCACAAAGATAATGATATTGTTATGTATTGATTCAAACTGCTTACAACTTGACTTATTTCTCATGCAGTAGGGTTCTTAATTTGAACTAAGAAGTATTTACTAATTTGTTCATAGACATGCTCTAAAAGATGTTTCAAAGTTATAATTGGTTTAAGTGATCACCTTATCTGTTGGATTAGATTACCATTGTAATTTAGATATGACTTATGATAGAATTATCTACTAGACTTTTCAATATCTGCATGTTTCTGTTAAGTTTATTATGCTTAATCTGATGCTAATGTATATACCTAGCATGAGTGGGAGGTATCCACTCACTGGGGCTCTATATGTGTCTCATCAAGTTGTTTCAATTGTTTTTAAGTATAATGTTATCCAACGGAGAGGTCGTGGCAAAGAAGATATAAATAGAATAATCTAGATAGATTAGAATTTCTATGTACTCTCTCTTTCCTAGGATGGTTGTAGACTAAGTTTGTTCATCAATGTACATGTATTTGATGTAAACTGAACCACATATGAGAATAAAACTTGATTCTGGTTTTAATGGAGTTGAATAAGATTTCTGATATCTAAATGTGATGTCCTTGATGTGACATTAATTTATGAATTTGTGAAGAAAGAAAAAGGAAAAATTTATCAATATTTTTCATATATTGTTTAATCTCCTTTGTCAAGAATTCATTATTTTATTTCATAATCTAGGTTTAGGTTTTGGGATTATCTCTAGTGGTTAGTATTTATGCTGATTAAAAGAGTGGGTCCCGACAATAGGTGAGCATTGGTCTAGAACTAAACGAACCGAACTGGAACAGATTGGATCGGGGGTCACATTTAGACAAGAGTATGGACCGTTGACCAGATTGTTTCAAAGAGGACCAAACTATTTCAAAGTAGTGTCGGACAGTTTGGATCACAATCAGATATTTTAGCATTTCACTTCTTGTTTAATAGTAAAACTTTGACACTTTTAGTTACTACTAGATTAATATTAATATCAAACATTTATGGTCCACAGTCTCATCCATGTTGGACCACACCTGACCCAGACGAAATTTATAGATTTTTAGGACTGCGGACCAGACCGAACTCAAAACGGTCCGGATGTAGATCAAACTGGACCAAACTGACTTGTCAGATCCGATTTTGCGGTCTGGACCAAGATTTTCTCACCCCTGGTTGAAAACTTGACCTGAAGACCTAGGATATCAATTTTTCCTTATTAAAGCCTTGATAAGAACTTCATATAGTCTTTTATGAGGTGATAAATGTTGGATCTCTAGGTAACACAATGGCAAGTTTAGAGAGATATCTATCCAGATCTTAATCCTAATGCCAAAAGGGGAATTTTACTGGCTTCAACCTATATATGTTTATGCAGTGAGAGAGTGAATGATAGGTACTGGTAGAACCCGTTTGAGCTTAGTGTTCCCGTTATATGAAAATCAACCTTTAATTGAGCCTTTTTATTAATTGTAACCTTACAATAATCAATCAACCCAACTCTCACTACTACAGAAAATACTTTTTACAATGGGAAAAATACAACAGTTATGTTGATTGTGTTGTAGTTAGCATATCTTTTACAACAAGTCTATTTGTGTGTTGTGAATTATATATTTTATACAACACAAGTTATATACAATAGGCCAAACTCGTTGTAGTATATGTGATACTACAACAGGTGTTAAATTGTTGTAATAGACTGTAATATCACAATATACTCAAACCCGTTGTAAAAGACCATAATTTCACAACATGCTCCAACCCGTTGTAATAGTCATGTATGCCAACTTATTGTAATAGATCATCATTACACAACATACTCTAAACCGTTGTAAAAGATCATAATTACACAACATGCTCTAACCCGTTGTAATAGTCATGTATGTTAACATGTTGTAATAGACCATCATTACACAACATACTCTAACCTGTTGTAAAAGATCATAATTACATAACATGCTCTACCCATTGTAATAGTTACATATGTTAACCCGTTGTAATAGACCATCATTACACAACATACTATAACCCATTATAGTATACTATAATTACACAACATGCTTTCACCTATTGTAATAGTTACCTGTTGTAATAGACTACAATCAAACAACATGTTTGCACGTCATTTGTTGTATATGTAAAACAAAAAATATGTGTTGTATAAAATGAAACTGGTTCAGTGGTTTGAGATGTGTCTTACTTTGAAGTGGTCTCAAGTTTGAAACCTTATGTCTAGATGTATTTTCCTTTTGTCTCAACATGTTATATACAACACCCCTATTACAACAGATGTGTTCAATGAACTACAATATGTATTAATTGTTGTATAAAATACATATATTACAACATGCGCAACACCTGTTGTATAAAGAACCTCCCCATAAGACCACGTGATCTAATACAACAGCTGACACCCGTTGTAAAATGAAAAAATGAACTATTGTAAAAACCATTTTTTTGTAGTAGTGTCTTGTGTTAATTACTAATTCTTATTTGATTTACTTGATTAGTTCATTCTTAAATATATTGTCCTTTGAGTTCGATCTTGAACAATACTACAATAAGATCCTTCTTCTTACTGATGGTGATTAGTGTACTATGGTTAAAGTACTCTAGGGATTTCATCCCTAGTGGATATACCTATGCAATAATCATACACGTTAAATTTTGGCCTTGTTTCCAGGGATACTGAGAGTTTTTGATCATTTAACTATCTTGGATCAGCTAGGATTTTTTCATTTACAACATTGCATTTCTTCTTGAACTAAACTCCACGCCGGTCATCTTACTTGTGGTGATCCTCCTTCCTCGGAACTATTTGTAGTGCATGTAACTCTCTTCTAGTGTCGAAGGTGCCAATCATCATCACATCGTGTACGACCCGCTCGAGCTCACCTTACGCTGCACCGTAGCACTTGATTTCCTCCCATCTTGTGTACATTAATTTATCCACCACAATAGACAAACATATGTATTTCCATTAATTTGCATCCGGTAGATCATATATAGATTTTGATCTCATCGGTAGACACACACACCAAAACATTAACTGATTGATTTATTTATTTTTACAGATCCATGTACACACTTTGACAATTTTTTATAACATGTGTACAAATATTCAACTGTTAGGTTGTATCCTGGTCTCATTGTGGGAGCAATAGACTTGTAAACGGATCAAATAGGGAGCGGATACTACTATATCCGATATCCGAATCTGAAAAAAATAATCATATCCGATATCCGACGGATATGATGTGATAATATCCGAATCCGATCCGACAAATAATATTCGAATTCGGATAAATCCGATCCGAACCAAAAAACATAAATATATTGTTATTAATACATTATATATAGAAAACATTGATATCACTATGAATATATATGATAAAATATCTATATTTTCTGTTTTTATATATAGATAATATATATTTGATAATATATGTATATATTTGATAATATATGTATATATTTGTCGGATTTTGGATTTTTTCGGAGCGGATATAGCTATATCTGAATTTTTCGGGATATAAAATTTGATATCTTAAATCTAATTCGGATTATGTGGATGTCGGATTTTTTTTTCAAAATTTCAGACTCGAATCCAGATCGAATTTGCGAATTCCGGATATCCATTTATAGGTCTAGGGAGCAAACCTATCCTTCAATTATATATGCATCTCATTGTACGTAAGAGGCTTGGTGCGTACATACATGATATACAAATTTTCAACTGTTAGGTTTGTTCAACACATATATATTTGCTTTGCATCACAGCTTAAAACTTTTTGACGCGTGAATGTCAACAATATGCGTCTGAACACATACATACATAATGTAGATATCGTGTTAATGCCCAACTCCTAGATTCTCCGTTATACCTACGATGCCAACTAACCGCTGGATGTGATTGACTTTAAGCCCGTTGCTGTAAATTGAACGTAGTATACCTTCGACTACACGTTCCGACTGCTGCTCTGTTCGAAACCGCACCGGCAGTTTTCGTTTACTTTATGTGTTAATGTTTTCTGGTTGAAGGGTTGACGAACACATTGCAGTTGACATAGGGGTTGATCGGTCCGGACTTTGTTGAACGGGAAGAAGCGTGAATTTGCAATGTCAATTCACATGCCAAAATCAATTTTTCCAAACAAACTTGCCCTTTTCTTACTGTGCGTGCATGTGAACAGAACAAGGGCATTCTTTGTTCATTTGGAAAGTCAAATGTGCGGAAATTGAAATCCATCTCGGAGAAAGCAACATGTATATAGGAAAAAGATAAGTATCATCACCACACACACCCCCGGAAGGTTGCCCACACGTAGGGTCATGTGCAAAATTAATGGGTTCGTTAATGCTAGAGAAGTGTTGATAAGAGTGCTTAGTGAGGGTGATTAAAAGGAGAAAGAAAAGTATGGAGAGGAGTTCATATTGGAGAATTAATTAAAGACAAATAAATTGCATAGGAGACAGTGGGTTTAGTTGGGGAGAGATTGAATAAGCGGGAAAGAGAATATGAGAGGGAGAAAATGTGTATTGTTTCATCATTTCATGACGCTATTCTATAATGTAGCATTGGTTTCTTCATGAATACAATACCATTTCTCTAACAATATAATTTTTTAATAAATAATAAATTCATGCTTAATACATTTTCAAATGTTACCATACTATATTGATATGCATAATTTTAGCACTCGTTTTTTTGTGTTCCGCCAATCCAATACCCATTTTAAATGTACACAAATTCCATTTTTGAAACATGGTAGTCATTTTTTATGAACATGTCGATACCTATATTTGATATATATAAATTTGATACTCATTTTGTATAGCTGCTCAACAAGTACAATACTCAATTTTGATATCCAATAATTTTAAATGATACTCATTTTTTCAATATTGTTGTATAAATTAAAATAATTATCTTTAATAGGTACTCTACCAATACAATATTCATTTGTAATATACACATTACATTGTTTTGAAAAGATTACTCGTTTTTCAATATTGTTGAAATTTTTACATGAAATTTTAATGTGTTGTATATGGGTACGAAAAAATATTGGTGTGCACTGCATGCACATCTTAAGAAGCCGCAAATGTTGTCGTGAATTGAATGCTCAATTTTAAGAACCCATGGATAGTTAATATGCATTGAATCTACATTTACTTGGTTGATTGAATCATAAATTCCTCGGTCATGGTATAAAAAAATGTGAGTAACCAGGTTGTATGTATCCCTACTCATATATAAACCGGGGAAGTTAAATCCGTATTTCTTTTCTAGTGGCATCCTTTCTTTTTTCTCAGGGGTAAGAAACTTCTTTTTCCCTTCAAAAATCAAATAGCAATTACTATGGCTCATCTTTTCTTTGTGTGAAGTTTTCCCAAAGTCAAATAGTTAACCAAAGGAGAACTAGTTACCATTGAAACTGACCTACGATAAGCTAATATACAGGATCGGCAGAATAATTATTTATTAGTTATTACCTGCAACCATTTTCCCCTCCATATGATGAACCAGGATCACCAGATCGGCCTTTAGAAACTAAGCAATAATTAATGACTGATATCACACACATGATGTGGAGGTGCAAAAACAAACGACATTTTATGCCCTTGAAGATATGACCACATGGTGATATAATCACGGTGCTAATTAAGAGGGATCACGATCTAACTCAATTCAAGTTGCAGAAGTATGTGATATTTCATTTCATGACAAGATTGGACCTATGTTTTAAGAAACAAACCGGTGGTCGGGCCGGTGTTGACTCAGATCGGGTGGAGTCGAGTTCAACCGGAGTTGTTGAACTGATTGGACAGGAAATGACGTCAGCATGACGTCAAAAAAAAAATTGAACCGGAAAAACCGAGCCGATCAGCACAATATAAGGAAATTAGCAGTCAGATTGGTCGAACCAGTTGAACCGCGCGCACACACACACACACACACACACACACTATATATATATATATATATATATATATATATATATATATATATATATATATATATATGGGCCCATCTTTATTGCCCGCACGGGTAGCTGCCCGCACGGGTAGCTGCCCGCCCACCCTTCCGACTATTTTTTTTAAAAAAACAATTTCACAATTGTAGAGGACTATTTTGTCTAGCTCTCCAAAAATATTTAGCCAAAAATAATATCATTTGCCCCTCCAAAATAAAAAAACCCGTCCTTATATATATCTGTTGTATATTTTGTACAGAGTTACTCTTTTATTCGTGTAGTTACTTTCTGTTCACCATGGTTACTTTTTTTACAGCAGAGTTACTTTTTTGGTCAGGAGAGTTACTTTTTTGGCTGCCGGGTAGCGAAAATCCAGGCTACCCGCGCGGGCAACGAATGAACGCCCTATATATATATATATATATATATATATATATATATATATATATATATATATATATATATATATACACACACACAATGCGAATACAACATCTCCCTCCTGGCATCCACTCTGGTGACAAGTTAGGCGACAAGCCGTGGATCAGATACCACGACGGGGGGATCCCCTCTCCCGTCGTCCACCCCACCATCACCACCACCAACCCTACCCACCCTGACGCCCTGTCGCCTGGCACGATGGCCCAAGGCGGTGCTAGCAAAGACGCTGCCACGATGGCAGTTGAGACGACTAGTCATGTGGGTCCTACCCTAGGCGGGTCATCCCAGATGCAGGCGCCAAAGGCAGCGATGCTTCTTGCTATGACTATCGATGATGCAACTGCAGATGCGGTGGCCAAAGGAGACCCCAATCCTGGTTGGACGACGGTTGAAACAGATGGGAGGCCACCTGCGGTTAGACGTGGGTGGGCGTAAGTCATCAAAGAACCGCCGCAGAGAGGGGAAAAGGAGGAATACCCAATTCCAAACCGTGAAGGAGGCAAAGTGCAAGTCGAATTGGGAGTCGAGGAATTCAAAAGGATGCGTAACATCTGGGAGTTCACGATCATGTCTTACGTGGTGGGAAAATGACCGTTCTACCCCCACTTCAAGGCATGGATCTTGAGAACATAGAGGCCAAAGGGTAGTTTTGATCTACTTATAAGGGACAACGGTGTCTTCCTCGTGAGATTCCCCAACTCGGCGGACAAGAAGGCTGTCTTGGACCTCAGCACAAGGTGGTTTGATTCTCAGTTGATGGTAGTGAAGGACTACAATCATGGTGATGAACTGAAGAAGGACGCTTTCTCCACCATCCCTGCCTGGGTTTTGCTTAAATCTTTTGCTTAAATCTTTTGGACGTTCATGGATGAAATGCTCTGCAGGAATGATTGTTGCGTGTGCCGGAAGGGTGATCCACATTGATGAGAAATCGTTGGAGGCAGAGGAGGCAAGAGTACTTGTCGATTGAATGTTGAGGTGGAGACACCAGAGGTCGTCTGGCTGAATGTGAAGGCACTAGTACAGAAATGGCTTATAACGTCACATTAAACCCTACAACGTCGGTTAAACACACAAACTGACATTTATATGTGAAGAGCGGCCAGACACGGGTATCGCTTTTTATTTAGCGTCGGTTCATCAATAAGCAACCGACGCCTAAAATCGACCGTCAAATCCGAATTTTCCAGTAAAAAAAATTGCCTCCAAAATTTAACATACGGCGTCGGTTGTTAACAAATCAACCGATGACTAAAGGTTTTTTGCGAGACAAAAATTTGGCCCACTTTTATCGTCGGTTATCTTACAATAACCGATGCCGATGTGTTTTCGCACGATATCCCCGTGAAAATTTTCACCCCCCTTTGGCGTCGATTTTTCTACGGTAACCGACGACTATGGTCACAATTCGAGAACATTTTTTTATCGGCATATGTAGATAGATGTCAGTTTTTCTAGTTGGAACCGACGACTATCATTGAAAATAGGTGTCGGTTTTGTGTGATAACCAATGCTTAAAGTTGTAAGAGTCGGTTCTTTTGAATAACTGACACCTATTGTTAACTTAATAGCATTCGTGCAAGTCAGACTCTTCCTCTTCTTTGTTTCATTCCCAATTTCAATTGTTCCCCATCCTCTGGCATTTCCAGCCGCTGCTGTTGTGCCGCCGCTGCTCCGTCGCTCGCCTACTGCCGCCTGTCGCTGCTCGCCTTCTGTCGACCGCCGCTTCTATCCTTTGTTCCTCTACCACTGACCTAAGCAAGTATGCTATACCCCTCCTTTTCTAAGCTTAACCCCTCCTCCTCCGCCGACCTGAGTGGTACAGGCGCTCACCCTCGCCTAGGCGGCACCTTCGCGGCCCAAGTATTCACCTAGGGTCCCAAACCCAGGTGCTCAGCCTGGGCAGACTAAGCGGACGCTTGGGTGGCACCAAGGCATGCCTAGGCTACTGCTGGGCATTTTTTATTTTTAATTAAGTTATTTATTGATTTTTGTTTATTTATGTACTGATTTTGTTATTATTTAATCATCTACTTATTTCACTATATTTATCAACTGATTTAATTTTATTTATCAATTGATATGTATTTATTCATCTACTGTTTGTATTTATTTATGTACTAATTCAAGAATTAGTTGATCATCTATTGAGTTATATTAGTTTATCAACAGATTTGTATTTATTCATCTACTTATTTGTATTTTTTGTCTACTATTTTTTATTTAGTTATCTACTCATTTGAATTTATTTATGTATTGTTTTTGAAATTATATATTCATCTAGTGATGTAACTTTATCACAGGCTCATTATGAACCATTAGATCTAGATCTTAGGGTATCTCTACCGTCCTAACTATGAAATTGGTAACTTGTTTCCTTATTGAGTATATTGAGAATCCTAATCACCCTTCTTGCTTAATGATGAACTCTAATGCACTCACGTGACATGCTTGGAATGTAAATGATGAAATTTTCCCTAGATTGCCAATCATGCTTCTAAAGACATCAATAATCACCCTAACTTGAAGAACTAGGATATGAATGATGAAACTAGGATTGTAGGTATAAGAATGACAACATACATGTATTTGTTGGCCTAGAAGCCCATTGTCCCCGATTTGGGACTGTTCTTGAACACCTAATCTCATTTAAGATGTAAGTGTATAATGTGTATTTGGTTTTCAAGAAAATTTTGGTCTCATTTCCCCGTTTGTTCTCTAAGTGCATATGTACTTGGAGAACAGCAGGGAAATGCTGCCAAAATTTTCTTGAAAACCCAATACACATTATACACTTACTAGTGAGATTAAGTATTCAAGAATGGGATAGGTGGTACATATTTATTATATATAAGACCTTAAACCCTAAAATTTTAACCATAAACCCTAATCTTTTAACCCTAGACCCTAATCTTGTTCTAGTATATACTTGTTTTCTCTTTGATCATAGAATGGATAGATCATGGATGTCCATTCCAAATCGCTACACCCCAGAGATTATTTCTGGTCTTGATCAGTTTATTAGATTTTCTAAGGAACATAGAAAACAACCTGGAGATAGGTTCTACAGTCCATGTAGGCATTGCGGTAACAACTTGAAAGGCAACACTGATGGCGAAATCAAAAGTCATGTCATGTGCAATGGGATTGTACAAGGCTATACATAATGGCACTGGCATAGAGAGATTTCAAACTTGAAATCAGTGGATGTCGATAGCAGTGCTTGTGTGGAAGAAGAAATTTCCTTTGATGACGTAGATGTAAACGAACCAGTTCTAGTAGACACCGTTGATGCGATGCTGGATAGTTGTGGGGTAGAGCACACTGATTCACCTCCCATGTTTAGAAACATTGTGCATGATGCTGAGATACCGTTATATAAAGGTTGTATGTTTACGAAGCTTAGCGTTGTGTTGAGATTGTATAAGCTGAAAGCTAACAATAGATGGAGTGACAAAAGCTTCACGTCATTGTTGTCTTTGTTGAAAGAAATTCTTCCTGAAAGAAACGAGATGTCAATCTCAACATACCAGTTAAAGAAATTGTTGTGCCCAATGGGAATGGAGCCCAAGAAGATACATGCATGCCTGAATGATTGTGTATTATTTCAAAAGGACTATGTGGATTTGAAAGATTGTCCCAAATGTGGTGCATCAAGGTATAAATTGACGACTTCGGCGAAGTCTAAAACTAGTTCTCCTGCCAAGGTGATGTGGTATCTACCTATAATACCATGGTTTTAACGCTTGTTTGCCAATCTGATAGATGCGGAGAATTTGAGGTAGCATGCAGATGTTAAGAAAAATAATGATGGGCTCCTACGACATGCTTCTGATTCCCCACAGTGGAAGACGATTGATTTATTGTACCCTAAATTTGGTGAAGAAGTCAGGAATCTAAGACTTGGGCTTTTTATAGATGGGATGAATCTGTACGGGACATTGAGCAGCCAACATAGCACTTGGCCAGTTATGCTTGTTATATACAATCTTCCTCCCTGGTTGTGTATGAAAAATAAGTACGTTAAGTTGTCATTTTTTATATCGGGCCCTAAACAACCTAGAAATAATATCGATGTTTATCTTGAACCTCTGATTGATGACTTGAAGAAACTCTGGGGTGAAGGTGTGATGACCTATGATGCTTCACGAAGAGAGACATTTTTTTTGCACGCTATGTGGTTTTGCGCTATGAATGACTTTTCTGCATATGGGAATTTGTCTGGATATAGTGTCAAAGGATCTAAAGTGTGTCCTATATGTGAAGATAACACTGATTCAATACGACTAAAACACGGCATCAGTACTGTATATCTTGGTCATCAAAGTTTTCTTCTAAAATTCCATCTGTATCGTAGGTTCCACAAAGCATTCAATGGAAGGAATGAGGAACGGAGTGCACCTAAACCTATACCAGGGGAGGATGTTTATGAAAGAGTAAAATACTTTGCCAATGAATTTGATAAGAGATCACAATGTACGATGGCCACACAGAGTGACAAATCTTTATTCAGGAAGAAGTCAATATTTTGGGATCTTCCTTATTGGAGTTCTTTGGTGGTCAGGCATTGTATCGATGTCATGCATGTTGAGAAAAATGTACGTGATAGTGTCATCAGTACTCTGTTGAATATACCAGGTAAGACTAAAGATGGGATAAAATCCAATAGGGACCTATGTGAAATGGGAATAAGGAAAAAATTAACAGAAGTAGTTAGTAGTGATCGAAGAACATACTTACCTCCCGCTTGTTATACATTTTCGAGAAAGGAGAAGAAAGCTTTTTGTGAATGCTTGGTAAATGTTAAGGTGTCACAAGGTTACTCATCCAACAAACGTACATTGGTATCAATGAAATATCTGAACTTGATAGGTCTTAAATCTCATGATTGTCACACTCTAATACAACAAATATTGCCCATGACAATTCGATCTATATTGCCGAAGCATGTTAGGTTTGCAATCACCAGATTTTGTTTCTTTTTCAACAGTCTGTGCAGCAAAGTTATTGAACCTGATACTCTCGATAAATTGCAAAGAGAAGTGGTTGTTACCCTATGTCATCTTGAGATGTATTTTCCTCCTTCGTTCTTTGATATCATGGTACATCTTGTTGTCCACTTGACTAGGGAAGTGAAAATGTTGGGACCAGTTTTCTTGCATTTGATGTATCCCTTTGAATGATACATGAGCATTTTTAAAGGTGATGTTCGAAACCGTTATTGGCCTGAAGGGAGTATTATTGAGGGTTATGTGGTGAGATAGGTTATGGATTTTTTCAATGACTTTATGAGTGCTAATGACACTCTTGTTAATGACAAAAATATTGAGGAGTATTTTGGCAAAGGAATTTTGGGACCACGGATGAAAGTAATCAGCTGTGAGTAGTTGGAACAAGGTCACTTGTATATTCTACACAACATCGACGGAGTGAGTATTTATATAGAGGAACATACCAATTTCATCAAGAGACAATATCCTCGAGCCAATTCAATGTGGCTTGCTAGAGAGAATAACAAGACATTTATTAAGTGGTTTAAAGATAAAGTCTTACATCAACTATCTCAAACACCAAATAATCTTACTGAAACTATCAAATGCCTCGCCTTTAAACCAAAATTGAATGTTATGTATTATGAAGGGTTTGACATAAATGGGTTCTCATATTACACAAAGAGTCAAGATGATAAGAGTGTTGTCCAAAACAGTGGGGTCACCCTTCAAGCGTCTTCATTATTTTTTGCAAGTGCAAAGGATAAGAGTCCACGTGAAGCTAAAATGTCATATTACAGTGTCATTGAAGACATATGGGAGTTTGACTACATAGATTTCAGAATTCTGCTCTTTAAATGTAATTGGGTTGATAACACCAAAGGAGTTATAGTGGATGAATTGGGTTTCACATTAGTGGACTTTGAAAAGATTGGCGAGAAGGGTGAACCATTCATATTGGCATCATAGGAGAAACAAGCATTTTATATCGATGATCCCGCAAATGATAAATGGTCGTTTGTTCTTCATGGTAAAAGTAAGTTCATTGAAGATCCTATAGATGAAGAACAATACTATGATAAGTATGATGACTCCAATTCATTCTCAGTTGGGTTGCCAACACTAAAAAATATTGAAGCTAATGATGACTTGTATGTGCGCGGAGATCACAATGAAGGATTGTTAATTGATAAAAGATTGCAATATTAGAGGCATGCATGTTTATATTTTTTATATGTTTTATCTTTCTGAATGTGAACTTTACAATGTGAATGTGGACTTTACAATGTGAATTACTTTACAATGTGAACGTGAACTTTACAATGTGAATTACTTTACAATGTGAATGTGAACTTT
The DNA here is from genome assembly GCA_963693085.1 of Alisma plantago-aquatica. Lineage (NCBI taxonomy): Eukaryota > Viridiplantae > Streptophyta > Magnoliopsida > Alismatales > Alismataceae > Alisma > Alisma plantago-aquatica. The sequence goes on along the minus strand of OY856409.1, from coordinate 1,957,589,967 downwards.
CAGATGGCTAAGCATTCTCTTGATGACCGTGCTGATGATTACCGTGAGGGCGAGGACGTCAATGCGCCACCTCACAATGTAAGAAATATATCCCTAAGGTTTCTATCTATATGTTCATTTATAGTTGTATCCTGAAAGTGTGTTTTTTTTGTCAAATTTTAGGTTGGTGATGTACCCCCTGAAGAAATTGGGGCACTTGATGAGAAGCAAAAAAATGAGAAAGTGAGGGGCATCACAGTGATGAACAAGTTACTACAATAAAGGGGCAATGGACCCAAACTGGTTGTGGATTTCGATCATGCAGGAAATCCAGTTGGAGTGAATCGCAACTCATTTATTTCATATCTTGCGGTTCTTACTTGCAGCCATTGTAGTCCTAACATAGAATTCTGGCATAAAGTTCCTAAGGGGAAGAAAGAGTTAGTATGAAAGGAACTATGTGTGAGTTATTATTATTTGCAATTCTATTTTTGTAGATTACTAATTTTAGGATACTAGTTAATAGCAATTCTATTTTGCAGAGCATATTTGATCTGGATGAAAAGTTGCGTCGCAAATGCGTGATGGAACACTGTATGAGGGTCCTAAGGAACTATAGGACCAATCTCACCCAAGATTACATACGCGATACTGAGAAGAGGTTTTTGATTGATTTCTAATTCTAGACATTGATCACTGTTTGACAAACTCTACACTAATAATTTTTGTTTGAATTCTCTTCAAAAATTAAATTTAGGAAGAAGACAACAACAGAATAATGGAACTGCCTGGACCCCAGAGACTGGGAGGAGTTTGCTACCCAAAGAAAAATGGATGAATTCAAGGTATTAAGTGCCACTCCCAATTTAATTAATATATGTTCTTATGTATTCACCTATTCAAGATTAACCTTTAGTGTTACTAACCAAATCAATATATTTACTAACTAGGCTATCAGCGATGCTCAACGAGCAAGGCGTGCACTGAATGTGCACAACCACACAATGGGTCCAAGAGGATATGCATGCATTTGCCAAAGACTACAGGCTGAGTTTACTACTCAGCCTGCTGCTACTCAGGAAACTACATAGTCCTCTACTACTGCTCCCACACCTCTGCCTCACCATGCTATGTGGTTAGATGGGAGGAAAAATAAGAAGGGAGATATAACAATGCCCGTAACTACTGAGGCGGCTGCAAAAATGGTAAAAATCAACTCTTAGAGCAATTGATCGATATTGATTATTATTATGTTTACTTACCAATTTCTGTTGATGGTGATTAGCGGGAGCTGCACGAGCAGAGGAAGGAAGGCAAGTTCATCCCTCAGGGCACAAGTGATGAACTGACAGTTGCTCTGGGTAACCCAGAGCATCCTGGACGTGTTAGGGGTGCAAGCACTGGTGTGGGCATCAAAGCGTTCTTTGGGCCATCCCAACGCAAACCTATCCCAAAAGCGGGACTTTCACAAGTTGAGGTAACCTATTCTTTTTTTAGAATATTATTACAAAAGGGAATTCAATAATCGATAGCTAGCATTTCTTTTATCCATGTATAGGTAGATGAATTAATTGAGAGGAAAGTCTAATAAGCAATGGTAAAGTGGCAGGCGTCTCAGACGGCCACTCAGACGGTAACTCTGACATGTCACACTTCTATTACTCCTACTGCAGAGGTTGGGAGTAATCCTATAGACCCACCACCTAGCACATCCGCTGTAAGTATTTTTATGACATAGTAGCCAGTCTTTTTAAGATGATATGTTTGTGTATATATGCATATAACATTCTTTACGTAAATTTGTAGGGGTTGAAGCCATGTCGACTAAAAAGTCAAGAATATGTCGTTGTAGAGGCACAAGCTTACCCAACCCTTCTAGGGACAGATGTCATAGGACTCCAGTACTAGCTGGTGCGGTTCGTGTGACCTCGATACGTGTACTCCCTGATTGGAGGGATCTTCCACTGCCATATGCCCACCTGGATGCTGAAACGCTTGGTGAGATAGAAGGCGGAGTGATAAGTGGCCCAAAGCGGATGTTGTCTATACAAATATTGTATGGTAAATTTACATTATGTTAATTTGTTAGTGTGTATATATGATTCAATTGATCTAAAATTATATATACAGGTCAAAAAGACGACACCCTCTACATCTCAGCCTCCACCTCCACCTCCTCAACTAGACCTGTCAAACGGGTGGGTGGGTTGGGTTTGGGTTGGGTCATTGCGGGTGCGGGTCTGGCGGGTGCGGGTCAAAAAGATACACTTCTAAATGGGTGGAAGAAATTCACACCCAAACCCGACCCAGCGGGTTGCGGGTTGCCTGCGGATGCCCATATAAATGTGTACAATCAACAATAAGTTACCAGTTGCTTTCTTTAACACTAAAAAAAACATTTCAAACAGCTTGTAACTATTGTTTTTATGTCAAATATAGTGCAAAAGAACCAACCAACTACTATGTTTGACGTCAAACTATTTGATTAGTTTTTGATATATGAAAAAGTAGCTGCTAGTTGTACGTTGATATAAATTAGGAAAATCGATGTAGTTTTCATAGATAAATATCACAAGAAAAATACATTATTTTCTCATGTAACATTAGGCATTCCTAATATTACAAGTACTTGTTATTGCCTATTGCAAACACAAAATAAAGAGAATACAATTGTTGTTGGTAAAGGTAAAGAATTAACTTGTACAAAACAAGCAACATATTTTAATAGGTGTATGTGTATATTATGTATATGAATATATTTGCTTCAATTAACTGGGTCACCCGCGGGTTCCCGCGGATCACCCACGAAACCCGCTTAATAAACGGGTGGGTATGGGTTTGGGTGATTTTCAGACGGTGGCAAATTTTGCCACCCAAACCCAACTTAAATGGGTCGACCCATGGGCACCCGCGGATTTTGACCCAGTTTGACAGGTCTATCCTCAACTACCAAGTTGGCTTCCAAGGGACCTACATGCCTCATTAGGTTCTAATTGTAGGGGTATGGAAGTATGGATCGGCGAACATGATCGAAATTGCCCTATAAATGTTACAATTCTAGAGGATGTTGCAGGTCAATCATATAAAAATAATCTATTTATACAAGTTTTGCATACGTATTAATGCATAGGTATTAATATAGGTCAATCATACGAAAATAAGCTATTTATACAAGATATTTTGGAGTTGTTTCATTATGATTGGCTAAACACATCTATGATAGAGCTATGGATATGGTGAGATATTGTTTATACATCTGTATACCTTGTTTTATATACAGTGATCTGGTTTCTTATATATTAATGCATACGTAATACATGTTTTTGCAGCCACTTACACATGATATGTACAGATTTTGCATTTTCCCATGTGGGATTTTTGGTTCCATCTTTGATTAGTCTTGTAGATACAGACCCTTCTTCAGTTACTTCATACTACTGTGCTGCTTTTGAATATTTTGGTAAAAATAAGAAGACGGTGATAATAGTTCCATTCAATGTCGAGTAAGTTTACTTTGCTTATAATTTGGACTTAAGAAAATTACATTTTTATTGTGAATTTTGAGTCATTAATTTTTAAATTTCTTACCTATAGTGGTAGGCATTGGGAGTTACTAGTTATTGTCCCCAAGACGTTCACTGTCTATTATGTAGATCCTGTGGGGAACAAATTGAATACATTATATGGACACAAAATGAAAATGCCATTATTCCCGTGAGAAATATTTTATAGTTTTATATCCGTTAATATATGTTATTACATTACTATTTAATTATGCAATTTAATGTGTTACATTAACATGTAGGCCTTTACAAGAGTTCAAAAAAGCTGGAGGAAAGGTCCCTAGGAAAAAGAATCAGCCACTAATTTCAGAGAATATGAAAGTAATTTCCCGACACCAATGTATATATTATTTATGTGAATTGTGCTTATTTGTATTTTTGAATATTTTGTATGTTTCAATTTATAGTGTTCTACACAAGACAATAGTTGGGCATGTGCCTACTATGTGATGCAATTTATGGACCTAATCATCAAATATTCCGCAATGGAAATCGATACTATACATAAGGTATTATATATAGTCTCATTAGATAATATGAAATATATCAATCTTGTTATATATTAGTAATTATATATATAAGTCATTCTCATTGCAGGTGTTTAAAACTGACTTCAGTATAGGTGGAAATTTATTAGATGTACATACTCCCTATACGATGGAGGAATTAGATGTTATAAGAGAAGAATGAGCAAAAGTTCTACAAGAAGTGGGACTTTTTAAATATAATTGGGTATCTGATGACAATGATGACGATGATGAATAAATGATGATATTTCTAAACTTTGTTCTCATAATTATTTTTGTGTGAATGTGAATGACTTTTTCTGATCAATACATGAATGCCTGAATGTGAAAAGATATGAAATGAATGGAACTGAATGTGAATGTAAATGACATTGTAGGTTTCTACATGTATCTGATCAATACATGTGTCTAAATGTGAATGAATTTGCAGGTTTGTGGCTTGTTGTTGGCTGATATCAATAGATGATGTAAACCTATAGTTCAAAACTGAACTACAGGTTCTGGACCCTGCTGACCAGTGATGCAGCCCTATTTTAGGGCTCCATCTTGTGCCGTTTTGTATATAAGTTGCATCTAAACATGTTAGATTACGAGTATTTTCACCCAATTTGATTATCATTGCAAATATGCTTATGGATGTTCGTTGCACTATTTTCAGGTGTTTGGACCACAATGGATGGACGAGTGTGATGGAGAGGCCCAAAGAAGGCCCCAAAGCTCCCCCAACCTACCTTAGTGGCCAAAGAGTCATCACCAAGCAAGGACATCCGAATTTGAAAAAATTTGAAGCTCATCAGCCTGCTCAAGCCCTCACCACGGCCGTGGCCACTGCCCACGGCCGTAATGTTTATTGCCAAGGAGCAGCAGTTCCAACAGGAGAAATGGCCAGAATCATCACGGGCATGGCCCTCGGCCACGACCATGACAAACCAGATTCACCACGACCGTGGCCACTACCCACGGCCGTAATGTTTATTGCCAAGGAGCAGCAGTTCCAACAGGAGAAATGGACAGAATCATCACGGGCATAGCCCTCGGCCACGACCATGACAAACTAGATTCACCACGGCCGTGGCCACTGCCCACGGCCGTAATGTTTATTGCCAAGGAATCAACAGGGGAAAGTTCGCCAGCTGCCACGCCCGTGGCCGCACACCACGCTCGTGGCCCAGCCACTTCACCACGGCCGTGGCTCCTCGCCACGGTCATATTGAGCCACTCCATTCATTTCCAGTTCCCCTTCACCATAGCCGTACCACCTGACCACGACCATGTTATACCCTCTTCACCACGGCCGTGGCCCTTCATCATGGTCGTGGTGGCCTTCATTCCAGCAGACTTTTCCACTGTTTTTCCTTTTTTACCCCCACTTAACCCTAGCTCCTATATAAGCACTAGTGGCTCCTAGGGCTCAAGAGAGCACCCAAAAAGCACTCCTAGCCGACCCTAGCTGCTGCCATTGCATCCTTTGCTCCAATCCACCCATTTCTTTGCAATCTACCCCATTTCCATCCATTTTCCACTCATTTCCACCATAGAAACCTAGTTTCTCTAGGTTTCTATGCATCCATTCCACCATTTTCATGCACCCCTGCACCTTTGGAGGAGGGAGGTCGTTTGCAGCTGCTTGGAGGTGAAGAAGGAGGCCACTACATCGAGCTTCATGGCGTTTTCCCTTCTTCTATCCCCTTCTTTTCCTAGTTTGATCATGTATAGCTAAGCCCCCTTGGGTGGGCTGTTTGGGCAAAAATGTGACTCTGATACCATGTCGGGGGAATATAATTTGTAATGAACATATTTCATTTCTATGATGATTGCCTTTGCTTATATCTCATTTCCCATTACTTGTGCATGTGGTTGTTGTTTAACTACATTAATTGCTTGCCTTGTGGTGTTTGAAGACATTTGTCCCTAGGATGTTTTGGTTTCTATGTAGCTATCATAGGATTGGCTCCTAGGTCCTTAATTCGGATCCCTAGCTAGCCCCCTATCTTCCTACATAATCACCTTCTTCCTACATGCAAATGTGAGTTCTAAGTGACTAGTATAAGTGTGATTAGTGCAATTGCCTAGGATTTCCTAAAGGCTGAGGTGGCTAGTGGCATGAGGTCAAATACCCTCATCTCTACTCCCATCCTTACCCTTGGTCCTCAATTGACTAATACCACTTATCCTAGAGACCTAGACTTGGTACGTCCTATGAGAATTACACCTAGCCCTAGTTCTCCAATTAGTAGCTTAGGGTAAATTCTCATAGCACCCACCTTGTTGTTTGGTTTGGTAATCTAGAATGAGATATGTTAATTGCTTATTATGGTGACATCCCCCAACTAATGTCAAGGTCACATTCCCAAACGGCCCACCTCCTTCATCTAATTTCTTAAAACCCTAATTGCCTAATTTGCTTGTTAATGCTAGCTTAGTTCATTTTCTTTAGTCTAACTTAGTCAATTTCCTGGTTTTGGTAGCTAGTGTTAATTTAGGTCTTTCATGTTGCTTAGTGATTAACTTAGGTTCTAAATTGCTAGTTGCTTGCTTAGTCTAGCGTAGTTCGCTCTTGCTCTTGTTTAGATAGCTTGTTAACTTAGATTGCTAATTAAGCCTTTTGATAACTTAGTTTCACATTGTGTTTCCTACTTGCTCGTCTAGCTTAATCAATCAACAATCAACCTTAAAACCCTAAAAACCCTACTCTCCGCACTAGGAACGTAGCTCACACTTTCTAACTCTAGCGCCCCCTCTATCTCCGCGGTTCGACCCTGTACTTGCCGCCTCACCTATACTATGACACGACCCCGTGCGCTTGCGGGCGTAGTGTCTTAGTAGACGTAGGTAGTTAGTCTGGGACCTTACAAATTTCGAAAGCTAAAGATCCCATCTCATCCCATGCCTCCCGACCTCGTGGATTGCACTCGTTGCAAGCCTCTAGCGGGAGCGCACCAAGCTTTCTGGCGCCAATGCCGGGGAATAGAGGCGCTCGGCCCAGTTAGATAGCGTAGCTTAGCCTTTCCTTTTGCCCTCACCATTGCTATTCTTTATTTTTTGTGTTACTCTTGCATATTGGTTCACTAACTTGGCTCTTTGTTGTTTGTTTGTGATTTGCGCAGGTGACAGTTGTGTATGCGCAACACGCGTTCGACTTGCACCGACTTGGTGGTTTACGACCCCGAGATTGGGAGAAGGAGACATCAAGCGCGCCGCAATCTACACCGAGGAGCCGGGATGGCCGATAACGACCCACCACCGGAAGTTCCACCTCATCCGCATCGCCTGCTTCATGAATATTTCACGTCGGGAAACTACAATTCCCCCATCGCCACGCTAGTTGATTAAATGCCCGGGCAGCAGTTTTCCATCCCACGGGCACTCTTGGGGCTTCTTCCCACGTACTACGGAATGGAGAACGAAAATCCTTATCACCATATAGATGCATTCTTGGAAACGTGCTCCACATTCCGTACGCCCGCCGCCACAGACGACTCGATTAGGTGGACGCTTTTTCCCTTCTCTCTCAAAGAGAAGGCCAAGGAGTGGTACGTTTCGAGGACCGAGCTTGTCACATGGAATGAAGTAAAGAATGAGTTTCTGAAGAAGTTCTTTCCAATAGCCAAGTTATCCTACATGAGAAGGTGCATCACGCCCTTCGCCCAAAAAGAGAACGAACCCTTCCATGAGGCATGGGAGCGGTTCCAGAAGTTTCTTCGTGACTGCCCTCACCACGAGGTCCCTCTTTGGCAGCTAGTTTAGGCCTTTTACACTGGGCTTGAGGAGCAGAGTCAAAACAATGTAGATTCTTCTTGTGGGGGCACGTTCATGGCAAAGCCACCCGTAGACTCATGGCCGCTGTTTGAACATCTAGCCGAGAACTCTCGCCACCGAGCTTCCACAAAAGGGGGGCATTGCTGCCGGGACTACACCTCCCCACCCTCCTCCGTGGCTCCCACACGCAACACCGCCAACCCCGATATGATGAAAATGATGGCAGATATGATGCAAATGATGAAGAATCAAGTGGGTGGCTCTTCTAGTCAACCCGCAATGGCTGTGGAGACTGTAGATGAGGAAGTTAACGCCTTACATTCCTTTGGTGGCCGCAACAACCAGGGCCTGATGTCCCAATCCTACACTCCCGAGTGGAGGAACCACCCAAATTTCTATTGGAAACAACAACACGAGGATGGGCAAGGACAGGGGCAGCAAAAGCCACGCCACAACTCAAAGTTTGAAGAGGAAGTACTCGGGAGACTGAGGAATCTAGATGAGGTAAAGAGAGAAGTGTCTTCTCAAGGACAGAACATCAGCCGTCTTGAGCAAAGGCTCGATCAAATTTCTATCTCACTTACTCGCCATGAAGAGGGGAGACTGCCATCTCAACCTATGACAAATCCTAACAGCGGTGGTAGTTGTGTGACTGCCGCCCAAGCCACATACATCCCACCACGTAGCCAAGCAACCTCACTTCCACAATACCAAGGGCCACCGCACCCATATGCTCCGCCATCCCACCAACCCCCGCTAAACTACCAATACTCACCACCACCACCACATACTTACCAACCTCCACCTCCACCACAACCAACTTGCATACTCCAAAATCCCAATCCTCCCCAGCAAAGACCACCACCACCTCCGTCCTCACAAGCTCCCCCTTCTTCACATGAGCAAGTGAGTATGGTCACTGTCATATGGAGTGAAGAAACTGCTCAAGGCTGCGGAAAAAGGGGAAAGAAAGTGACTGAGGTTGGAAGCAAAGTCCCGATACGTGAGGGATCTAGCAAAGATAAAGAAGACTCCGAAGGAATTGCCGCCCAAGCACCACCAGAGAATGATAGGTACACCCAGATTGCTATTGCACCAGACGCGAATGTAGAGGCACTCTCATTGGCTCCACCCTCACCCGGGGATGTAGAAATTATCATAGACATAGCAACATTTGAAGCCATGTCCTTATGGAAACCAAGATCTTTACATGATACTAGCGTCGCCATCGCCCCTCCGCAAGTTCCAGCCACTACAGTGGCGATAGTTGATGAAAACAGGAAGCAACCCCATGAAGGTTCGACTCTCCAAAAAGGGGGCAGAAATGTTATGCATCTCCTAGGAAACTTGAAGCGGGGAACAATAGGTGTTACATCACTCTTTTCATTGATGAAGGACATATGCATGGGAAAGAGAAAGTTACTGCTATTGCCGACCGAAGAGATTGTTGCCTCAAAATCTGTGAATTTCATCTATGACAATGGCTTCCCAGAAAAGAGAGGTGATCCGGGAGTACCTCTGATTTCTTGCTTCATTGGCACACAACCCGTCCAGCACGCTCTCATTGACTTAGGTGCAGGAACAAGTCTCATTCCATGGAGCATGTCCCTACGGCTTGGCCTAAATAAAATGAAACCAGTGGAGTGCACCATTATCTTGGGTGACGGAACCAAAAGGAAGCCATTGGGAATCATGCAGAACACAATAGTGTCGATGGATGAAAGAGTGAACATTGCCTATGTGACCGATTTCCTGATAGTGGACACCGCACCTATTGATGGAGAAGAGTACCTCATATTGGGTAGACCTTTCCTATCTACTGCGAGAGCTGAAATCAACATCCGCAAGGGCACACTGACGGTTACTTACAAGAGGAAAAAGTTCGACTTCTTCATGTTCACCAAAGAAGAGAGAGATGAGCTGGCCAATGAAGACTTCGGCGAGAGTTTGTGCTATCGTGACCCTCTGGAGCTGTGGAGATCGAGCCCATACTTCTATTCCATGTACACTCCTTGGGACGAAGCACATTTCGTAAGAGCGCTCGACAGGATCACCGTAGAAGAGAAGGAGGGCACCGTGGGTATCAATACATGATGAAAAAGAGAAACAAGCCCGGCTGAAGGCTATAAATTTAGCGCTTGTGGGAGGCAACCCACGTGGTTTGAGATTCTCGAACCTTGTTTTTACCATACTTTCTTTTGGTTTCCAAGAAACACAGACACACACTATACTTGATAGTTTTTCTGTTTGTGAATCATTTTAGCACAGGCATAAGAAAGAAAAGATGAAGCTGAAGAGTTTAGCCGAGCCAGAGGTCAAAGTGGAAGAAAAGATTGCAACTCAATGGAGGAGATACAGGAAGAAAGCCAGAACGGCCGTGCTGCCCAGAACGGTCGTGGTGGCCCTGTCCTGCTCACCTAAAAGTTACTTTGACCACTCCATCTCTCTCCGGTTGCCTTTCGCAACCCCACGCATTTTTACCCTACTAGTCTAAACTTCTATTTCATGATGAGGACATCATGATTTAAAAGTTTGGGGTGGTAGGGCGGTAAGCCTTCTTTCGCCGCATTTTTCTCTATGTACCTTGTGCTGAATTTTTGCAAGATGATCAAACAGTTTGACTGACTTACCATACTCGATTACCTTGACCTTGTGTGCCTGCTTGCATTCACACATTCATGTAGTTAACTTCTGCATTTTTGAGTAATTTTTCAAAATTTTGCTTCTTCATACTATGCAGTGCATTCTCACGTAGTTTTTGATAATTTCTTGTGCATGTTAAGTAGGATTTGTTGCTTTATGTTTTTAAATTCCCTAAAGTAGGTTTAGATGCGATTTAGTGCAAATTGGCACCATTTTGGCCAATTTTGCCCAGATTTGAATATTCTTGCTCTGATAGGATGTTTTGACTTAATCTCCAATGTTTGAAATGTAAAGGTTTACTCTTGTGACAAATGCATGCTACATTCTTAGATCTTATTGATATATGGCCTTGCTTGTGACTTTTTACATGTGAATTGCATCTCTTAAGTCTGTGAATGTGTTGGTTGAATCATGAATTGAGCAAGCGACAAACGCTTAAAGCCAATGGAATCACTTGGTAGAAATATGAATTTTGTGTTAATTCTATCATGTGATGTGATATTACTTGGTGAAGTGTTGAAGTAGCTTTCATGCAGGGAATCGTATGTTGAAAACTACACTGATGACCCCTCTTTGATCCGACTATTCTTCCACCATCTTCATACCCCTCCGCCTCATAAAAGATGCCAAAGTGCACATATTAGCCGTGGCCACCTCCAAAAGTTTGGGGTGGCCACATCTTTATCTCCCCTCTTCACTCTATCCACCATATGCCCTATCTACACCAAGGGCAGAGAAAAAGAAAAAGAAAAAGAAAAGCAAAAATAAAATAAAAGGATGCTCCTGTTTAAGAGCATTCAAATAAAGAAAAGAAGAGTGTGTAAAAGCACTCCAAATCTTACCGCAACCCTTTCTTCTTCTTTTATACCCATTGAGCTAGAAAACATCAAATCTAGCTCACTTTACCCTTTCTATAGCCAAGTGGATCATCTAGTGTGGTTTGAAGCATAAGACCGAATGCATGAAAGTGAAACAACACTCCTAGTCACCTGTGATTAACATCAACATGAAACGGTTTACCCGGAATGACATAAAGGACATATGGACAACTTGTGTTTCTATGCTTTATATTTGAAGTTTGTATGCTCAGTGCTCAGTTCATGATTGGGTTGTGAAAGAAGGAGAGGAGAGATGTGAGACACATGCACTTAGTCATTTCCAAGACCATATATATTCAATAACCTTCTGCTGCTTTGCATTTGTCATTTGTTTTTGTTGAAAAGAATGGAAAAGAGAGATCAAGTTGGAGCATACTTGAGGACACGTATGTTTTAAGTTTGGGGTGGTGATGTAGCCCTATTTTAGGGCTCCATCTTGTGCCGTTTTGTATATAAGTTGTATCTAAACATGTTAGATTACGAGTATTTTCCCCCAATTTGATTATCATTGCAAATACACTTATGGATGTTCGTTGCACTATTTTCAGGTGTTTGGACCACAATGGATGGACGAGTGTGATGGAGAGGCCCAAAGAAGGCCCCAAAGCTCCCCCAACCTACCTTAGTGGCCAAAGAGTCATCACCAAGAAAGGACATCCGAATTTGAAAAAGTTTGAAGCTCATCAGCCTGCTCAAGCCCTCACCACGGCTGTGGCCACTGCCCACGGCTGTAATGTTTATTGCCAAGGAGCAGCAGTTCCAACAGGAGAAATGGCCAGAATCATCACGGGCATGGCCCTCGGCCACGACCATGACAAACCAGATTCACCACGACCGTGGCCACTACCCACGTCCGTAATGTTTATTGCCAAGGAGCACCAGTTCCAACAGGAGAAATGGCCAGAATCATCACGGGCATGGCCCTCGGCCACGACAATGACAAACCAGATTCACCACGGCTGTGGCCACTGCCCACGGCCGTAATGTTTATTGCCAAGGAATCAACAAGGGAAAGTTCGCCAGCTGCCACGCCCGTGGCCCAGCCACTTCACCACGGCCGTGGCTCCTCGCCACGGTCGTATTGAGCCACTCCATTCATTTCCAGTTCCCCTTCACCATAGTCGTACCACCTGACCACGGCCATGTTATACCCTCTTCACCACGGCCGTGGCCCTTCATCACGGTCGTGGTGGCCTTCATTCCAGTAGACTTTTCCACTGTTTTTCCTTTTTTACCCCCACTTAACCCTAGCTCCTATATAAGCACTAGTGGCTCCTAGGGCTCGAGAGAGCACCCAAAAAGCACTCCTAGCCGACCCTAGCTGCTGCCATTGCATCCTTTGCTCCAATCCACCCATTTCTTTGCAATCTACCCCATTTCCATCCATTTTCCACTCATTTCCACCATAGAAACCTAGTTTCTCTAGGTTTCTATCCATCCATTCCACCATTTTCATGCACCCCTGCACCTTTGGTGGAGGGAGGTCATTTGCAGCTGCTTGGAGGTGAAGAAGGAGGCCACTACATCGAGCTTCATGGCGTTTTCCCTTCTTCTATCCCCTTCTTTTCCTAGTTTGATCATGTATAGCTAAGCCCCCTTGGGTGGGCTGTTTGGGCAAAAATGTGACTCTGATACCATGTTGGGGGAATATAATTTGTAATGAACATATTTCATTTCTATGATGATTGCCTTTGCTTATATCTCATTTCCCATTACTTGTGCATGTGGTTGTTGTTTAACTACATTAATTGCTTGCCTTGTGGTGTTTGAAGACATTTGTCCCTAGGATGTTTTGGTTTCTATGTAGCTATCATAGGATTGGCTCCTAGGTCCTTAATTCGGATCCCTAGCTAGCCCCCTATCTTCCTACATAATCACCTTCTTCCTACATGCAAATGTGAGTTCTAAGTGACTAGTATAAGTGTGATTAGTGCAATTGCCTAGGATTTCCTAAAGGCTGAGGTGGCTAGTGGCATGAGGTCAAATACCCTCATCTCTACTCCCATCCTTACCCTTGGTCCTCAATTGACTAATACCACTTATCCTAGAGACCTAGACTTGGTACGTCCTATGAGAATTACACCTAGCCCTAGTTCTCCAATTAGTAGCTTAGGGTAAATTCTCATAGCACCCACCTTGTTGTTTGGTTTGGTAATCTAGAATGAGATATGTTAATTGCTTATTATGGTGACATCCCCCAACTAATGTCAAGGTCACATTCCCAAACGGCCCACCTCCTTCATCTAATTGCTTAAAACCCTAATTGCCTAATTTGCTTGTTAATGCTAGCTTAGTTCATTTTCTTTAGTCTAACTTAGTCAATTGCCTGGTTTTGGTAGCTAGTGTTAATTTAGGTCTTTCATGTTGCTTAGTGATTAACTTAGGTTCTAAATTGCTAGTTGCTTGCTTAGTCTAGCGTAGTTCGCTCTTGCTCTTGTTTAGATAGCTTGTTAACTTAGATTGCTAATTAAGCCTTTTGATAACTTAGTTTCACATTGCGTTTCCTACTTGCTCGTCTAGCTTAATCAATCAACAATCAACCTTAAAACCCTAAAAAGCCTACTCTCCGCACTAGGAACGTAGCTCACGCTTTCTAACTCTAGCGCCCCCTCTATCTCCGCGGTTCGACCCCGTACTTGCCGCCTCACCTATACTACGACACGACCCCGTGCGCTTGCGGGCGTAGTGTCTTAGTAGACGTAGGTAGTTAGTCTGGGACCTTACAAATTTCGAAAGCTAAAGATCCCATCTCATCCCGTGCCTCCCGACCTCGTGGATTGCACTCGTTGCAAGCCTCTAGCGGGAGCACACCAACCAGCCATACAACTGCAAACTGATAAGAAAAAAAATCAGAACATAGGCATCGGTTATTTGTATAAAACTGTCACCAAAGACATACGTCGTCGGTTATTAGCAAAAATCCGATGTCTTTCTACCCTCGCTGGCTTGGTGGCGGGAAGGGTAATGGCATTCATTTTTATTTAATTAACGATGTCTTTAACCATGATATAATGTCGGTTTACTTTAATAACTGACACCTATAGTTCCCTTGCTGGTGCATTTTCAGTGGCGGGAACGGTTATGATGTCAGTTTTTATTTAATAACTGGCATCTTTAACCATGATATAGTGTCAGTTTTCTTTAATAACCGACGCCTATAGTTCCCTTGATGGCGTGTTTTCAGTGGTGGGAAGGGTTATGGCGTCGGTTAGAAATTGACGCTTAAGGTGTCGACTTTTAGCGGCGCCCACCTAGGTGTCGCTTGGAAATCGACGCTAAAGGCTCTAAATAACTGACGCCAAAGGCCTTTTCTGTAGTAGTGAGGGAAAAGAGAGCATCCCTATTTCGATTGTATTCAACTATGTCCCAGTCAAGTGTTTCTGTTGTCGAGCATTTGGTCACAAGGATGGCAAGTGCGAGGGGAAGAAGTGTATGAGGTAGCTATAGCTACAGAAGACCCGAAGATGAAGTAGGTCTGGAAGCTAAGGGTGGTGTCGATGAACAACAATGTAAGTTCCAGAGAGCAGGCTAAAAAGGTGCCTAAGAGTCTGTAGGTTGATGAGAAGATGGTTAGTAAACAAGTGGAAGTGACCAAGGTGACTGAGGCTGAAAAGGAGGCAAGCACGGGGAAGGAACTGCAAAATGTTGAAGGAGAGTTTACCTCAGTGTCACGGAAGAACGGGCCAAGGAGGACATGCATTCCAAAGTCACAAGGTGTAGGGTCTATCCTAGACACTATAAACAACTTTGAGGCACTTACAGACTCAGAAAGAGAAGAGGAGGAGGGTGTGAAGGAGAAAGGGTCAAAGAGAAAGGACGACAAGAAAGAGCTGAGAATGTGAACCAGGTCTACAAAAAATCCTTAATATGTCCATGCTCCTGTGGAATATTAAGGGTGGGTGTGACAGGAACAAGAATAAGGAAATATGTGAGTGGATTGCTGCTAGTGGTCACTCTTTAGTAGCCTTGGTGGAAACAAAAATAAAATTACAAAACAACAATAGTATTAAATATCTTTTCCCATAGGTATGGAGCCACGTCTCTAATGTAGAATGTGGAAGAGTTGCTAGAGTCTGTGTGGAGTGGAAGCCTAATGCTTGGCAGGTGTCAGTAATACAGATGTCAGATCAACACGTCATAATTGATTACAGGAATAATGGGGGTCTACAGATATGAATGACAGCTACATATGGCCACAATGATGGCAAATCCAAACTGGACTTATGGAGAGATTTGATTTCCCTATCTAAGCAGGTAAACCTTCGATGGTTGGTAATAGGAGATTTTAATATGGTTCGTCTGTAGGCTGAAAAAAGGGAGAAAAGACTTGCTTTGACTATAGAGGTGGATGATTTCAATTAGTCTATTGATAAAGTAGGTCTATATGAACTACCCATGGTGGGTGGGGATTTGTTCACGTGGAATAATGAAAGGGGACCGGAATACAAGATAGAAAGCAAACTAGACAGGGCTCTAGTGAATGATGAGTGGCTGAAAATTCTTCCTAGTGTTCAGGTGAAGGCAATAGGTTATGAATTAAGTGACCATGCACCTATCTCAGTTTAGATCACAGAAAAGAAACAGAAAAGGAGGTCGTTTAGATTTCTAAATTACTAGGCTGATTGAAGAGGATTTGATAAAGTCATAAAGAACAGTTGGGGTACTCAGGTGAGAGGGAATCCAATGTATGTCTTTCCTAAAAAGTTGGCAAACAACAAGATTGCACTTACAAAATGGGCAAAGGAAGAGGTGAACATTACAAATCTGTTAAAGGAGATGAAAAATTAATGCAAAGAAGTTAGAGAAAGTCTTGTGGCTGATCCGTTAAATCCTATTTTAATTGAGAAAGATAGGGTCCTAAAAAAGACAATTGAGGAGCTGAAAAAGGCAGAGGAAAAATTCTACAGGCAAAGAAGCAAGGAGAAGTGGATGGAAGATGGGAACCAAAATACCAAACTATACAACACGGCAATGAGAAGGAGAGAGGTAGGTAATATTATTTCTGAATTGATTGATGCTGAAGGGAGGGTGGTCAACAAACAGGAGGAATTAGAAAAGAAGGCCATAAATTTCTATGCATCATTATATAACAAGATGTTTACCAGTGACATAGAAAATGATGAGTAAGTGGAATGGAAGTTCAAACTCTCAAGCACACATAACAACATCCTTATGAGAATAACAATGAGTAAGAGGTAAAAGAAGCAGTGTGGAGCATAGGTAGCAACAAGTCACCCGAGTCTGATGGTTTTAATGCTTTCTTTTAAAAGAAGACTTGGGATATTATTAAAGAAGACTTGGTTGCTTACGTGAGTTGGTTCCTAGAAGGGAGAAATATGGTTAGACAGGTCAATCGATCTTTCCTTGTTCTTATTTCGAAAAAGAAATTCACCTCCTCTCTTGCTGATTTTAGACCCATAGCATGATGTTCGATACAATATAAAATTATTACAAAAATATTAGCTGCTAGATTGAAGATGGTTCTTCCCTATCTTATTTATGCAAATGAAGGAGCCTTTGTGATGGGTAGAAGTATCAGTGAATGTGCTCTTCTGACGGGAGAATTTTTGTTGGACTATAACGTCATGAGAGGGAGTAGGAAAGCATGCTTAAAACTGAATGTCTCCAAAGCTTATGACAGCATCAGATGGGAAAAATTATGATGGATCATGCAACATATAGGATTTAATGAACAATGGATTAGTTGGATTAAACAATGTGTGTAAATACATATAAAACATGTATCGTTTTGTCTAAGAACTGCTACCAGATGGAGGACAAGCTTGTTCAGGCTATGGGTGTAGAGAGGGGGAGTTTCCCAACAAAATATTTGGGTTTCCCTTTAGCCAGAGGTAATTTGCACATCAAAGACTTTGTTGAATGCATTGATAAAGTGGAAGAAATTATTAATAGATGGCTGACGCAAAAGACATCCATGGTGGGACGTATGACGCTGACAAAGGATGCCATAGAAGGACTTCTTATCTTCTGAGTACAACAAGGTGAAATTCCTGGTTCAGTCCTGGACAGAATAGAAATGAAGATGGCAAATTTTTTATGGGGAAGTGAACATCATCCTATGAAATATGCTAGACTGACACTTCTAAGGGATGAAGGAGGTTTGAATTTGAAAACTCTGAGGGACATTGCTAAGTGGGGAACTATGCAAAAGATCATCACATTTCAAGAAGGAACTTCTACATGGGGAAGTGGATGAGAGATAGATATCCAAGAGGGTTGGATTTCACTCTGAAGACAAGGGAGGGATATTCACGCACCATAAATGTCATGACGGAGACTTGGCAACAAGTCAAGCACTTATTTGTTCCTATGAACGGTGCAGGTGGATGGAGACTAGGGAACCAGAAGATATGCATTTGGGAGGTTACTCACTCAATAGGTGCAAAGAACCTGGTAGGAGAATATATTTGGTCTGGTAGATATGTGTCAAAATGGAGTATGTGTGTATATAAAATTCTGCACACTGTTCTTGCAACTCTAGATAGGATAAAGAGTTGGAACTATGATGTTTCTACTTTATGCTTGCTATGCCAGGAGGGGGAGGAATCCCACAGCCACCTTGTGGGTGAGTGCATGTTTACAAAAGAGATATGGGAGATTTTATGCAGGGATTTCAGATTACAAATTCAGTTGTCATCAAAAGAATGTTATCAAAGTGCGGAGATGATGATAGGAAGAAACTTATGTTTTCTGGTCTATGCAATCATATATGGGAAGAGAGGAATGCCAGAAGACACCAAGGAGCTGCTATGGATGCTAATAGGATTGCTGTTAAAAATATGTAAATGTGTTAGATGTAAATTACACATTAGTTAGAAGTGTGAGTTGTTCTCTGTTTTGGATGTATTGTGTTGGGACTACATGTACTCTTGACCTACTATAATTTTAGGAGGTTTTCGAAATATATTTACCTGATTTTGATATATATATATATATATATATATTAGTAAACATATTTACACACATATATTAATATATATACATATATTAATATATATATATACATATATATAAATATATATGTAGATATATATGAATATATACAGAAATATACATATATATGTACATATAGATATATACATATATATTAGTATATATATGTATATATATGTGAGTATATATATGGATATATATGTGCATATAGATATATGTATATATTAATATAAATGTATGTATATATACACACATTTACATTTATACACACACACACACACACACAGATATATATATATATATATATATATATATATATACTCAGATAGTTCCTCCTCCAACTAAGCAGATAAACCATTTTTTCTTTTTTATGTAATCAAAATATGGTATTAGTTATGTGGGCCATGAAATCATTTTTTTATTATACGTTTTATTTTTCTTATTTTAAACCACTGGTTCGATCTGGTTCTTTTTGATCAATTGGTTGGACCGGTCGGACCATGTTTCTAAATGATTGGACCAGAAAAGAACATATAACTGGTTTTTTAGGCTTCCAGATAGGTAGTCCACCGATTTATCGGTCTGACCGGTTGGACCGGCCGGTCCGGTTCAATTTTGAAAACACCAGATTGGATGACATTGCATAGGCTAACCCTTGATATACACATTCCCTTACATTTACATTAGGTTTAGATTCTTGGGTGGCCTTCCTTCATTGGAATATGAAGTATAACAACATTCTATCTTCGTAACAATGCAAAAAAGGACACGAAAATCACTTTTCATGACCCTTGACATCTATTGAGTCCTCAACGGAATACTTATTTTATTTTGTTTGATTTGAAAAATATAGTATACTGCCACAGGATTTGAGGCCTCAGATAAAACAATCATAAAATGAATGATCATACTACTCATATAACCAAGGTGCACTTTCTTTTCAGGGAGCCCATCACTTAGAACTTCATAGTTAAGCATGTTTGGCTTGGGGTAGTAGTAGGATGGGTGAACCAGTTGGGAAGTCGATCTTAGCATGCACGTGAGTGAGGACAAAGTACATAGTTAAGGATAGTAGTGGTTTGTGGGGCTAGTCGTCATTCCTGAAACTCTACTAGAGCCTGGGGCAGTGGGCCTGGGTGTTATGAATTGTATCAGAACCATAACCCCTTCACTAGGTGGAGCCCACATGGACATGTGGCATGCCACTCTTGAGCCGTATAGCCCAGGCATGTCAGAAAGATTTTTGCATGGTGATGTAGCCACCCTTGCACTGGTATTCTGTAATTGGGAGTTGGGTGTCCATATTCCATTATAGGTCGACACGGAAATGGGGAAATATATGAGACCATATAATTGAGACTTGATAAGGACGTCAAGATTCTAAGTGGGGGGGATTATGACATCCCATGATTTGAGGACTCAGATGAAATGATCTTAAAAGGAATGATCGGACTACTCATATCACCAAGGTACACCTTCTTTTTAGGGGGTCCATCACTAAGGACTCCATATTTAAGTATGCTTAATTTGCAGTAGCATTAGGATGGGTGACCAGTTGAGAAGTTGATTCCATCTTGTGTGTGAGTGAGGAAAAATCACACAATTAACGCTAGTGGTGGTTTGTGGGGCCAGTCTTCATTTCTGAAACTCTACTAGAGCCTTGGGCAGTGAGCATGGGCGTCACATATAGAGTCTGGTGTGAAAAATACTTTTAATTTTAACTAGTGGAAAGGATTCAATGCATGAAATACTTACTCCCTATTTCTCCAACAAAACCTATATACTTATATAATGCAATAAGTTATGGTGAACAATGGAGATCTCAATGTGTGACCTTCAAGAGGCTATATATCCAAGTTATTTAATCCATAGTTATATTTTTCAACATTGTGTTTCTCATCTTAAACACTCTCTAACTTCAGCCCAATCCAGAAAATGAATATTGACTATGTAAATGTAATTTATGGAAATAAAATTTTGTTTTATGCATTACCAATAAAACATCCACTTTCTATCATTCTCTTGCATCTCAAACCATGTATCCCACTCCTCATTTGCACAACCATGGTCACACTGACATGCAACACGACTCTAACTCAACTCCTGATACATATCATATAGGTTTGGCCACAATGACAAAAGTGTGAAACAAAGTTCGTCCTCCACTAGATGTCACAAGGAACACCTTGCACCACCACATACAATACACCCTTTAGATTTCATATCACTCCCTCATGAAATCATACTCATGCAATGCATGACACACACAACCTCACATACATGACCACCCCCACAATAAAGGAGAGGAAGGGGGAGAAATAAAATAAAAATCCTTAAAGGGGCAAAGGAGGTCATAAAATCCATGTTGAAGAGGGATAAGTAGTAGTCGTAGAAGGAAGGTCATATTGTACAATGACCTAGTAATAGTTGGAAGTATTCCCTAAGAGTCGATCATATGACGATTGTAATGGCACACTTTGCAAGTGATTTGATTTTTAATAAAGGCCATTCAACTTATTGTTTCTTGCTTCAACATTTGATAACGAATAAATATAATAATTTCTTAAGAATTTTATGACTCAATGATATGTGAGTGATATCATGTGTATGCTAAGAGTATCAATTCTTATATAGGTCCCTAGTCGGATATTATTGTGAAATTTAAGACTATATTAATACATCAAGACTAGTATGTGTTTTGGCTTATGACTATGTCTCATTGGTCATAATCTTGGACATCAAGTCAAACATATAGGTGCTTTTTATGAATAAATTGTTGGATTTTACGTGGTCAGAGTAGGCAGTAGAAACAAAAAAATTTACTTGACCATAAACCCATAGCCAGCATATTGCATCAACATCTATGTAATGGGAAGGATGGTTTTAGTGATTTATACCTAGTCTTGAGGCTTGCTCAGTGACTATACCTCATAGCAAGTGCGGTATTCAACCACCTATCTTCAATGGCATATGTGCATCTCCTGTTCTTGACCTGGACTGTGGTTGAATGTCGTCCTCCTGAGTGGTAGAAGTCTCCCACCTCTATAGATAGTCCACATGGACTACCGATAACTCTAGTCATCTTGAAGAACAGACTAGAAGGAGTTGTCCCCTTCTGTTATTGTACTAGTCACCAACACACTCTTCCACAACTAATTGCTTTTCTATAGTTGTCTTTCCCTCATTGTTCCTCCCAGGATGTAGAACTTGCTTGGGCCCTCTCAGTTACCAAAATCGGAGAGGACAACAACTTTATAGAGCAACTTATGTTTTGAGTTGTGTCTTTGTTGTGTGTGTCCGTAGAAGCCCCCGGTACCCCTCTATTTATAGTAGAGGACAGGGTCAGGGTTCCCAGTCCGTGTCGGAGTAGAAGGGTCCAGTTTTTCCATGAATAATTTGCACTGTGGCAGGCGAACCGATCGTTTCACTAGTGAACTGGTCAGTTCACATAGTGAACTGATTGGTTGGGATAGTGAACTAGTCGGTTCACAAACCAGACCTGCTTGCAATTGATTTTTCTAATTCATTTATAATTAATACAAAGATTAATTCTTGTCTCAATCGAATTGAACAAGTTAAACGGGAAACTTTTCTCATGAACTGGCAAACCCAACACATGCTAGTTTGGTCCAAGTGTATTGATCAGTTCACTAGAGTGAACCAGTCATCCCATTGACTATGAGCTGATCGGTTCACCCAGTGAACCGGTCGGTTGGTGGTCCAAAATGTGCCAAACTCAGTCAATTCAGTTCTCAATCAATCTGACACTCTAATCAGTTGGTTCAACACTTGAACTTGATGATTCTGACTCAAGTGTATTGATTGAATGTTTGATTGAGTACCTAAAAACTTTAGTAATCAATCCAAACTTCATTCATGGATAAAATCCTAGTCTAGGTGAATCCTATGTGTGTGACCCTATAGGTCCCATATCATGTTGGCAGTGAATGTCCATAACTAGCATATGACATCACAAGCAAAGATAGGTTTCTAGTCGCACGTCAGTGCTACCCAAGTGAATGGAAAGTTGGAGAACAACCTTCAACCTAAAGTCTGTGATTGGTGTTTCAATGAATGTATAATTCCTTTGTCTCTGATATCCGAAATGAACTTAAGGCATGGATGTGTCATCCTTTCAATGTTAATTCATGTTTATTGAACTAGAGCAGACTGTCTCAGATATATCTAAACTCAATATCACATTTTAATTCACATATGCATGTGCATGCTATTCTCAATCTCTCTTATCAAGTGGCATGGACACCATACTCCCTTAGGAGGGACAAATCCCATTTCTATCCCTCACAGTCTATCACAAGTGTCAAAGCCACCCAATCATCACCTTTATAACAACTCATGTTTCAGGATTGCATTTGATGATGTCAAAGTGTACCCAATCACATTCAACAAGTGTAGTGATCTTAGGTATAAGAATCACAATCACCATCATCACTATGAGATATGATTCTGACTATCATGTCATGGTTTCATGTGTTACTCTTATGGTGGGTTTATCCGATACATTGTTCTCTAACATATAAATGTGTGCTTGGTTTGATATCATATATCAAGACTAATGAGACACTGTCATCAACCAACACACACTCTAGTCTTGATATGTGATTGTTGTCTATCAACCTTCCACAATGACATCTGACTAGGGACATAACAAGAATGCACATACTCTTAGCATCCGTATTATCTCATTGTCCATGCCCTTAACCCGAATACATACATTATCGAATATTGTCATTCTTTAGGCTTTCATTCTGCTCCATCATTTATCTCATAATTTATTGAACTAGAATAAGTTGGAAGCTTGCCTTTAATATTTATCAAATCAATCATGACGTATGCCAATCCAATCATAATATGATTGGATCTCAGGGCATACATACCAACAAAATCCCACTTGAACTTAGAGCCAATAACCTTTGAATCATATTCTTAGTGATCTCTAAACAATGTCCAACATGTTTCTATTGTGCTAGTACTAATCTAGTGAGTTAGCAACATTTTTCTTTAGTCGGTATATTTCATGTTTCACATCTCCTCACTGTGCAACATTTTGTATGAGATGAAGTTTCCGTAATATGCTATCTGATATTCCTTGCCTAACAATTAGCTCCATTATTTGACTTAGTATTTCTACAATGTCATCAATGGTTGGAATATCTAGAAGTTCATATGTATGAACTTCTAGATGCATATATCATCCTCTGGTGTTCAAAACACAAGGATACTCGACATTCCTTTTAGAATTAAATATCCTTTTAATTTTACTCAGAACTCTCCATTTATCAACACATATTCACTTTTCTATTTTGCAATCAATTTCTGTCATTTTGGAAGCTTGCATCAGTGTAACTAATTTACACTCAACTCTTACTTTTATTACCATAGAACTAATCCTTTAATACTTCATAAGTACTTAAATAAGTTATTTATGGCATTCTAGTGACTCTCACTAGAAGTAGACATACATCCACTCATCATGTCCATTACATACGAGATAACTAGATGAGCATATCATATTGTCATGTCCAATACATACAAGATGATGAATGCATATATTTTATTGTCATGTCCAATACATACAAGCTAATGTGATGATTACATACATGATAGATCCATTTGTGAATGCATAAGGAATCTATCCATGTTCCTATTCTTCATAAGAATTTGGGACACTAGGCATCTGAGAGACTAACTCCATGCAACATGGACGAGTTTTCTCCCAATGAATATGTGCCTACTGAATCCTTCAGCATAGACTGCCAATGTATGTTCTCTTTTATCAAGTTAGGAGGCTTTCAAGAACTATCTCTATAGGTCTTTATTCCTATCACATAGGAAATTCCTCTTTATTCCTTAAAGAAGGTATTTCCACACCAGTTTCAATTCTTAGAACGTTTCATTCCTCATCATCATGAATACGCTCCCAAAAAATCTTTGTAATCACATATCCCTTATTTATTTCAATATATCAGTCAAACCTTTTGACCATATAATCAAAGTAAAGACTCCAGTTCTGAGGTGCTTGTATTTAGTCAATCATATTGGTTAATCTATTATAACTTATAGACTGCATTTGCATTAACAGAATTATAAAACCCTTTAGGTTGTGTCACATACACAACCTCATGTTATTGCTTCTAGGAATGTTGTTTTAATATCCATATGCCAAATTTCATAGTCTTCAAGTTCCAATAGTAAGTATGATCCTTTATGGCCTATAGCCACTACAATTGGTTAAATAAATTCATTAGGTTCAAAACCTTGAACTAACTTGAATTCATCTCAACCAATCAGCTCTTCAAATGTCATTCATGTCAGTCTTAACTCTTAAGACCCAATTTCACTTATGGGTTTTATCCCTATAAGTTCTACCATTAAGGTCATACCTTATTTGGTTCACCAAGAAGTTATTTTGAATCTTATGGATTCAAGCCATAACTCAAAATTTGGTTCCTCAACATCATCTAGATAGATTATTGGCTCATCATCACATGACCAATTCATCACCTTTGGGTTTGTAGGATGTCATTATCCATCAAGCTCAAGGTGTTTTATACTATAAATGAGGTGTATATGTTACATAAGGAATTTGAGATTCCACAACACTTGTAATTATTAATCTCCTTTGTACCTTATCAAGTTTCAATGTTATTATGTCGATCTCAAACATTTCAAGTTCTACTTCTCTCCCACTGATTCTTTTGGAATTCAGATATCCTTATAACAAGCACTGTGTTATTGGATTGAGATTAGTATTCAACTAACATTATGTGATTTGTGAATGAAGCTCTTTCAAAGAAACTAGTTTTCTTATATGAGTATTCAATCACTAAAACACATATTGGAACATTTCCAATACCATATCTCATATGGTGTCTTTTATACCTTTTGAATGGTACATTTATTTAGTGTAAAACATGTTCTGTAGAATATTTCTAGAAGATTAGTTATTTGTTTGATGATCATGCTCTTATTATTTAGAGTATGATTCCTTCTTTGATTTAGACATTATTATGCCTTAATCATGAGTTCTCAATGATACACTATCATAGTTACTCACAAGGTCCTCAAACATTTGGTTTAAGTATCTCATACATTGACCATATCAAAGAATTAATATTTTTACCAAGTTTGTTCTTCATTTATGATATTCTTAAACACTTCAAGATATTCATATTTGTATTTCATTAAATACCATATCTGAAGTATTAGCATTTATTCCAATAGGTATGTATATACATCATTATGTATTATACCTAATAGAGTAGTCCTTCTCCCACTACATCTAGTGAAAATTGACTTGTCATCATGCTTAGTAAACAAGACATTCATGTCTCTTAATGGTTCATTAACCAAGAGATTCTAGTTTATCCATCAACATGGAACCTAGAGATGAATTTCTCATTCTTAGTTGATAATGCTAATTTATTGTTTGAGTCATCAATAACTTTTAGGTATTATTATATATTGTATCTCGTGCATACCAAGTACCACAAGATAAATAAGGCATCACAAAAAAGATCATATATTTCAAATTGAAAAATAATTTTTATTGATAGACATCCTTGTAATTACAAGATGCATAAATAAAATGTTTCTATTTATTGGCAAAATGAAATAGCAGTTCATAACTCTATTACATGCCCTTTGGGTTGAAATAAACTAAAGGTACTATTATCTATGGTAGAAACACTTGATCCATTCTTGATGAGTGTTCCTTCTTGGTCCTTTCATAAAGGCCATCACTTCTTTTCAGATCTTGCACGTCATATATGTCATATATATATATTGGTATCATATACCTAAGATAACAAATCATTTTAAGTTTATTTCATAATACCTGAGGTGGAGACTTCCATCCCCTTCTTCTTCTTCTTCTTTAGTTCATCTATGTAGAGAGGGCAATTTCTCTTTCAATGTCTTGGCTCATGACAATGGTGACATTTGCCTCCTTGTTCACCCCTCCCTTGGCTTTGAGTGTTGAAGATGACTTGGGCTACTGGCTAGCATTAAAACCTTTCTTTTCTTTTCCCTTTCCCTTGCCTTTAGACTTTCCCTTATTTCTAATAATCATCATCACATATTTGGGTTTGTCTTTTTTCATCTATGCGTCGGCTGTTCTCAACATGCCCAACAACTCTGTCAGCAACCTGTCAAAGTTGTTCATGTTGTAGTTCATCACAAACTGACTGTAGGATTCTGGAAACGATTGCAGTATCACATCAATAACCAACTCTTGGCTTAGAGGGAATCCTAGTCGAGTTAGGTTCTCCACATACCCAATCATCTTGAATGTGTGAGGGCCTACTAGGTCTCCTCTATCATGACACACTTGAACAATGGCTTCGAGACATCATACCTCTCTTGCCATGCCTGATCTTGATACATGTTCTTGAGATGTTTAACCATCTCAATGACATCCATGTTCTCATGTTGTCTCTGCAACTCATAGTTCATTGAGCACAACATCAAGAACTTCACATCAATGGCATCCTTAGTATGCTTCTTGTAAGCATCCCTTTCAGCCTTTGGTGCAGTGGCTCTGGTGTATCTAGGACATAGAGCTTTCACTCTTGAGTGAGAATAATTGTCAACGTCCTAGACCAGTAATGGAAGTTGTTCCCATTTAGCTTGAGCTTCTCAAGGACCGATCACAATGAAAAGTGATTGTTGTTGGTAGCCATTTATTCTAAAAAAAAGGAAATTTGGTATTTTAGTCCAAAACTCTTTTGATTTGATTTGATTTGATTTGAAAATTGATGATGTTTAATTACGTCTTTAATTAATGTTCTCTTGTCACTATTTTATATCAAATTGATAACCCTCATTATCAATTTAGAAGATTGCAGAGTACAACCTTCTAGTGAGCAAGATCCTAATTTCATCTAAGTCATGGACCAGCGAGGGTTTTCACCCACAACTAGATTCTTTCAGGTAGGCAACTTTTTCCAATTGCATCATATGCAACTCTTAATTGATGTTATGCAAAACTCTTTGTCATGAACATATGCATGCCTCAAGGTGCTTAATCCTATTAAGGTCACCTTGTTAAGTCTGTTCCCAGAAGCCAACACAATGAGTATGCACTCTGCAAAGGCGGGACCACATACCCACTATCACACTTCCATGAGATAGACAGTGCACCAAGAGAAGGCATGCCCACACTTAGTCGATCAATGTTTTCATGTGTGTTTCTTTTGGAAGGAATCTTAAACTTAATAGTTATATTTGAGGGGTTTGATATGCTTATATATGCATATATGTATCCAATCACCACATATATAGTATGTATCATATACATGCTATATCCCACAAATGAAAACATGCAATAACAATAAAGTGATGATTATGGCCATCCTATTATAATTCCTTAGAGCCACAAGGAACTACGGTCATCTAAGGTCTACATCACATGCAACTTGTTATTGATGAAGATCTGTGCTTGCCAATCTGGGTTGACTTGTTCAACCTTTGAACTGGTCAATTCACCTCTTGGTCGGTCGGTTGGTCTCCTCCAGCTGGTCGTCTGGCTCCTCCAGATGGTTGGCTCATCTGGTCATCTGGCCTTCTCGTCAGTCCACTAATTGCTCCTCAGTTGGTTGTCTAGGTCCATCAAGCGGTCATCTTCAGTCTTCATCATAACAAGAAATAAGGTTAATCCTATTTTACATAATATTTGTGAAACCTCGAGCTACATTCGAGGGGAGCAAAGGTAGAAAAGAATCTCGAGTTATCTCGAGTTACATTTAGAATAGAAGAAGAGGGCTCAGTGCGTCGACCGAGATGCAAACAACCATAACCAACCACACACATGCACATAGGGTTTATACGCCATAACCATGCTACACATCGGCCATCAAAACCATTTTAGGGTGATGTTTATTGATAGCATATATACAATATCATATATGTATATATTAGTTTGGGATCATGTGGTATTAATTAGATATTCACATTAGACATTTAAATATTCACATCATATGCAATAAATAAAATATAGAAAAACCAAAATCAGATCATATCAATTATCCCAAAACAAAGAGTACTGATGTGGCTCTGATACCACTGTTGGGTTTTACGTGGTCATAGTTGGAAGCGGAAACAAAAACATTTACTTGACCATAAACCCATAACCAACAGATCGCATCAACATCTATGTAATGGGAAGGATGGTTTTAGTGAGTTATACCTAGTCCTGACACTTACTCAGTGACTATACCTCACAGCAAGTGCAGTCTTCAACCACCTATCTTCAATGGCATATGTGCAGCTCCTGGTCTTGACCCAGACTATGGTTGATTGTCATCCTCCTGAGCGAAAAAAGTCTCCCACCTCTATAGATAGTCCACACGGACTACCGAGAACTCTAGTCATTCAGAAGAATGAACTAGAAGGATTTTTCCCCTTCTGTTGGTGTACTAGTCACCAACACACTCTCCCACAGCCAGTTGCACCCTCGATGTTCCTCCCTAGATGGGTAGAACTTGCTTGGGCTCTCTCAGTTACCAAAATCAGAGAGGACAACAACTTTGTAGAGCAACTAATGTTCTGAGTTGTATATTTTTTGTGGGTCTCTGGAGAAGCCCCCTATACCCCTCTATTTATAGTAGAGGGTAGGGTCAGGCTTCCCAGTCTGTGCGATAGTACAAGGGTTTGATTTTTCCATGAATAATTTGTACTGCCACAGGAGAACCAATCATTTCACTAGTGAACTAGTCAGTTGGCATAGAACCGGTCAGTTGGCATAGTGAACTGGTTGGTTCACAAGCCAGACATTCTTGCAATTGACTTTTCTAATTCTTTTCTATATAATGCAAAGATAAATTCTTGTCCCAATCGAATTGAACAAGTGAAATGAGAAACTTTTCTCATGCACTGGGAAACCCAATACATGATCATTTGGTCGAAGTGAACTGGTCATCCCACTGACCATGAGTCAATCGGTTCACCAAGTGAACCATTTGGTTGGTGGTCCAGATTGTGCAGAACTCAGTCAATTCAGTTCTCAATCAATCTAACGCTCTAATTAGTTGGTTCAACACTTGAACTTGATGATTTTGAGTCAAGTCTATTGATTGAATATTTGATTGAGTACCTAAACACTTTAGTAATCAATCCAAACTTCATTCATGTATAAACTCCTATTATGTGTGAATCCTATATTTGTGACCCTATAGGTCCCATATCATGTTGGCAGTGAATGTCCATAACTAGCTTATGACATTACAAGAAAAGATAGGTGCCTAGTCGCATGCCAGTGCTACCCAAGTGAATGGAAAGTTGGAGAACAACCTTCAACCTACAGTCGATTATTGGTGTTCAAGTTAATGTATAATTCCTTTGTCTTTGATATACGAAATGAACTCAAGGCATGGAGATGTCATCATTTCAACGTTCATTTATGTTTCTTGAACTAGAGCAGACTGTCTAAGATATATGTGAACTCAATATTATATATTGATTCACATGTGAATGTGCATGCTATTCTTAGTCTCGCTTATCAAGTGGTCTAGACATCATACTCCTTTTAGAGGGAAAATTCCCATATCTATCACTCACAGTCTATCTCATGTGTCAAAGCCACCCAATCGTCACCTTTATAACAACCCATGTTTTAGGACTGCATTTGATGATGTCAAAGTGTGCCCAATCACATTCGACAAGTGCAGTGATCTCAGGTCTAAGAATCACAATCACCACCATCACTATGAGAGATGATTCTAACTACCATGTCATGGTTCCATGTGTCACTCTCATGGTGGGTCTGGTTGATACACTTTTCTCCAACATGTATCTATGTGCTTGGTTTGATATCATATATTATGACTAATGAGACACTGTCCTCAACTAATACACACTCTAGTCATGATGTGTCAATGTTGTCTATCAACCTTCCACAATGACATCCAACTAGGGACATAACAAAAATGTACATACTCTTACCATTCGTATGATCTCATTTTCCATGTCCTTAACCTGAAGACATACATTATTGAGTATTGTCATTCTTTAGACATTCATTCTACTCCATCATTTATCTCATAATTGATTGAACTAGAATAAATTGGAAGCATTCCTTTGATATTTATCAAATCAATCATGATGTATGCCAATCCAATCATCATATGATTGGCTCTCAGGGCATACATACCAACACAAATATACTATACATACTATGAAAGACAGGATTTCTGGCTTAATTTTGAGGATGTAATTTCTTTTAAGGTGTGTAGGATGTGATGGAGTGGAATTTTGGAATCCTAAATGTCCAATGACATAAGTGAAATCATATGTTTGAGTTATCTTAATAGTTCCAAGCTTTTGACAAAGTAGGTGTGTTGATGTGAGGTTGACATCATGATTAAGATATCTCTTTTTAATGCCTTCTTGAGGAATTTAATATAATGATCAAATAGATGAGTTTTGTCACCAAATGTTAGTATAATGTAGTTTGTGATTTAAGGAAGCTATGGTTAAAATTTGGTGGCAATTGGAGGTTTCCATAGGAAGTTATGTAGGTTTGAAAATGATGAAATAATGTGCATTATTGATGATTTATAGACCTAAGTTGCGCTTGATATTGGTGTCACACACCCCTTTTGTTTGGAGCTGGCTACGTGGCCCTTTTCTGGCCCTAGATCTCAGATCTAACAACCCAGTTCCTTATAACATGAAGGCACAGATTGGCTCCGTGGCTGTCTTTTGACCCTTGGTTTAACAGATCGAACAGTTTAAAGACCATCCCCCATCTCTGGACCAAGTGGAGACATGGGACAACGTCATGGGCAAGAACCCATGTCCCTCATGCTCACTGATAGTAGGATGAGAGGGAGGTTTGGCTGAGTAGTTGGCTCCGTACTGGCCTAAGCTTTCTTGACCCCTCATATGCGGTTTTCTGTAAAGAGACGGTCCAGTTCCACCTTCCTGTCCTGGTCAGTTCTCCACTCCACCAAGCCAACAAAGCACGAGACGGGGAGAAGAAGGAAGAGCGGTCTGGGAGAGGACCTCAATGGCATCTCAACACCTATAAACCTTAACGAAGCCAGTGGAAGGTACAGATTCATGGTGTGGGTCGAGATCTGGGCAGACAAGCTTGAGGTCGTTAGAGAAGAGACCTTGAGCTTGTACTCGAGGCTTATGCTTTCTCCCCCAATCGAATGAGGAGGAGATGTTCAGCAAGCTCTGACAGAGAACTTGGAGTCTCTGGCTTGATCTAGGAGGGACCAGAGGCATTTTGCCTCTTCTGCACCTTTGTACCAGCCGCAAGCAGTGGTGAGTTTGCGGGGATGGAGACCCAAGGGCTACGGGGAGCTTCTGAGTAGCCGTGGATGTCGAGTTGACGACATCAGAGCTACTGGTGGCCAAAGAAGAAGATGAGGAGCGCCTGAGCCTTTTAGATGCCTCGCCGGAACTAGAGCTCGCGGCGGCACCCACACGTAGCAGGGGAGACAGAGCGGACCGGTATCGCGGACTCGCGAGCGTGAGAGAAGAAAAGGAAGGGTAGACCGGTTCTGACTGCCCAAACCAAGATGAACCAAGGTTTAACCCTGAACCTAGCCAGTCTAGGAACCATACCAAGAGGAGCTGGATTTGGCACCCAAGCAGAGCCACGTGTCGACTGCTGATTGGTCAGAATAAGGTAAACAATCACAAAATCCCAGATCTTAGATAAATCATAGAAATTAGCTCGAGTATCGGAAAAATACATATAATATACTAAAATTCTCAGAAAAATGTGTAGAACAATATGAAATCATGATATTAGGCTTTTTATTCATGAATATTAGTGATATCTTGTTAGTTGTGAAATTCTTAATTTTTTTTTTGAAACGGAATAATATCATTACTAACAAGCCATATGGCATCTACAAAGTAAGGTCATCCCCAAAGGCCATTCAACACACCTATTAAGAACCGAACAAGCACACAAACTCAGATTGGGAGGCGGTAGGCAAATTTCAGCATTGATCTCTCTTCGTAGTGGCTGAACAAAGCAACTATCAATAAGAGATTCCTTCAATCCTAACAAGCCCATGGGATAAGCGGAAGAGGAGTGAATGACAATACCAACAGGGTAAAGAAACACAAACCTACAAATAGGGGAAAAAACACAAACAGATAGGGAGCACCACCAAGGAAACGGCAAAGCAAGAAACCATCTCCCCAACAGTACAGGTACACAAGCAGTAACAGCCTTGACATGTGAAAGGTGGGAGGTAGAGAACACAGGGAACCTCACCACCACTCCCAACAACCTTACCAAACCCCCTACAATCTCAAGCAGCAGCTTGAGTTGCAAAAAGGTGGGTAGAGGGGAAGGGAGCCCCATCTCAAGAAATTGAGGGCCCCTGATTGTCCCCTGCCCTATCAAGACACACGGAGGCGCAGGAGACCCGCCACCAGCCAAAGGCAAACACCCCAACACAGAGACAAACCGACAGGAAAAGAGGAACAACTAGCGAGATCGGAAAAGGAAAAGAGGGACCAGAAAGAAGACCAGAACACTAAGAAAAGCTAAAGGCTAAAGCGGCAGACGAAACTGCCCTAGGCTAAGAGAAGACCAAAGAAAAAATGAAGAAAAAGACCACAACTCGCCAACCTCGCAGAACCACGCTCGCCAACCTCCCAAAAACTAGCCACCTCGAACACCAGCAGCGGGAAAGCCTGATCTGAGACCCTGACCCGCCACGGCCGCCACCTCGAGGAGAGCCCAAGGGAAGCCCGGCGAAGAAGCCTGCGCCTGAAGATGGAGAAGAAGCTGCCGAGGAAGAAGCCTGGGGGGAGAAGGTGGCGAGCACCGGCCGCCGAGCCCCCTCCCCCAAGCCCAGACGCCGCATGGAGGGGGGAACCCTAGATGGCGATCGTTATCACCAGAGCACGGACGCTGCTTGCTTAAGGTTATTAATATCTAATCCTTCTTTACGTTTCTGAAATTCTTAATTGATAGATAATAAATATCAAATAGCGACCTAAAATTATGATAAAATGCCTGTAAATCATATTTCATGTTTACAATGCATATGATGTTAGATATGGTCATGTTATGACATGAAATCATGTAATTTGCTCAATATGGCTAATTAGGGCTAATAACCCTAAAGAAAATGTAATACATGCATGCTCAATAAATGGTGAAATTTGTAGAGTAGGTTCATATCACTAATCTGAAGCTAAGATGTAAGTTGGATATCTGTTAGATGCATAAAGTGCATGTTATATGAAGATGACCCATAATACATGTGATGAAACCCTAATTTGAGCAATACATGTAACTTAGGGTTAATATGCATAAATAATGATATGGAACCTGATATTCAGATTATGTATCCTAATCTAGAATATAACATCAATAACATAAATCTCACATAAGGATGAAGATAAGACAATTAATAATGTATATAACATAATGATCTAAGTAAACCCTAAAATGAACACGATTAAGGTTAAGATGAGATGTAAGATGATGAGAACCTAATGATGGTACATATGATCTTGTCTTAATCAGGTTTGACCAATCATATAGTTGACATCAGAAGTATATGTGATAATTAGGAATATCTCTTTAGAAGGTACGCCATTACCTCTTACTTGGCTTATTATGCAATATGCTTGTGTTATATGGTAGTAAATACTTGGCCAATGGTGTTGATTGAAATGATTGTTCTTATATGATATGTTTCTTGATTTTCCATACTTATTTCTATAAACACATCAAACATAATATATTTGTTCCATTATATGAAAGCACCAACTCTTTGGCAGTGTGCTTGGAAGTGACCGAACTCTTTGGTAGTGGTCACATTGTACGTATGGAAGCACCAACTCTTTGGTAGTGGTCACATTGTACATATGATCCAACTCTTTGGTATTGATCATAAAGGCCTTTATATATAATGGAAAATAAGCTTAAAATATGTGTTCTCGTTTGTTAATGAATATCCTTGTGCAAGTATGCATTTTTCTTATATTCTTTTGTTACTGCCAAGTATATTAGTTTTATCCTTTTTGCCAAGATATGATGAGAGGTCTATAAAAGACATGTAGGTGTACTTAGTACACTATTCTTGAATATTGTGCTGATGTGTACCACATGTAATCTTTTGTTTAGGTTTTGGACATGTGTTCTTGAAGATTCAGGATAGTGAGAGTTGTGTGGCGAGCTGATGCACAGGTGGACCTGTTGTCTTAAGATCATGTTGTTTAGTGGTAGTACATGTATATGTATAAGTTTGATATTCAATACGTAATATCAAATGTTGTAACAATTCATTTTGTAATTATATGTGGAATGGTGAACATGTGTTGTGTGGTTTTATTATTGTTCAAGTGCATGTGCTACTGATTGTTTCCTTCTGACTTCCTCTAATTTTCTTCTTCTTAGCCTAGTGTGTGGTGTTTAAATTGGGATGCTCACTAAGGTGAGGTTTCAATTTGGACATCACACATCAGATTAAGTTTTAGAAAATCTGGGGACGTCACAAGATCAGAGTTTGGTAGTGAGATGTGTGATGGCTTGCATGAGTCAGATGATGGGATAATTTGTTACCATGGTAGAATAGTGGTTCCTGACATTAATGATCTAAGGAAGATGTTACTTAAGGAGGCGCATTCATCCATGTATGCTATGCACCCAGGTAGCATCAAGATGTATCATATTTTAAAGGATATGTATTGGTGGTCAGGCTTGAACAAGGACATGGCTGAGTTGTTGCAAGATGTTTTGTATGTCAACAGGTTAAATATGAGCATCAGAATCCTATAGGGACATTGCAACCATTTCCTATACCATAGTGGAAGTGGGATCATGTGTCTATGGACTTTGTGGTTGGTGTGCCTAGGACAGCTAAAGGTCATGATTCCATTTGGGTGATCATTGATTGGTTGACTAAGTTAGCACATTTCCTTCCC
The DNA here is from genome assembly GCA_963693085.1 of Alisma plantago-aquatica. Classification (NCBI taxonomy): domain Eukaryota; kingdom Viridiplantae; phylum Streptophyta; class Magnoliopsida; order Alismatales; family Alismataceae; genus Alisma; species Alisma plantago-aquatica. The sequence continues at coordinate 1,957,554,738 of OY856409.1, read as the reverse complement.
GTGAAGATGACATTCATAGAAAAGAAGCTTGCCCAGATATATGTATATGAGATAGTGTGTTGCATGGTGTTCCAACAATTATCATGTCGGATAGAGGTCCACAGTTCACGAGTCACTTTTGTGAGCGATTGCACACAACTTTGGGTACGCAACTAAAGTTTAGCACTGCTTTCCACCTACATATAGATGGTCAATCTAAGAGGACCTTTCAGACCTTGGAAGATTTTTTGAGGGCATGTGTTCTTCAGTTTTCAAGAAGTTGGGATGTACATCTCAGTTTGATAGAGTTTGCCTACAACAACAACTATTAGAGTAGCATTGACATGACACCTTATAAGGCATTGTATTAGAGGCATTGTAGATCACTATTGTGTTGGTACGAGATAGGTGAATATCAACTTCTTGGTCCTAAGCTTGTACAATAAACAATTGAAAATATCAAAATGATTCGACAACATTTGAAGGCAGCACAAGACTGGTAGAAGTCGTATGCTGATAACTTCCGTAGACCCTTGGAGTTCCAAGTGAGAGACAAGATATATCCAAATGTCTCTCCTTTGAAAGGTGTCCTGAGGTTTGGGAAGAAGAGTAAGTTGGATCCCAAATTTATGGGACCTTACCCAGTGGTGGTACATGTTGGGAAGGTGTCCTATAGGTTGGAGTTGCCACCTCAATTGCACAAGTTGCATCCAGTGTTTCATGTGAGTATGCTAAGGAAGTGCCATCTGGATACAGAGTTAGTGTTGCAGCCTATGGAGGTGGAGCTAGATGAGGATATGACCTATGTGGAAGGGCCAGTGTTGATCCTTGATCAATGAGTGAAGAAGCTAAAGAGGAAGGACCTAGTTCTTGTGAATGTTCTTTGGTATCATCGTGGTGTTGTGGAAGCCACATGGTAGTTCGAGGAAGAGATGAGGAGGAAGTACCCCTCTCTTTTCTTTTAGGATTTCGGGGGCAAAATCCCTATTAGGGGTTAATGATTTGTAAGGACCCTAACCCACATTTTGGGATAACCCTATTTGTTCTACCTAAGTATGTTTCTTAAGCACCTTGCTCTAATCATCTAAGATGTAATTAGGGCATGTTGGAAGCTTAAAGTTTCTTGCTTAATCTTATTTGGATGATGCTTGTATTTTGTGGTGAGGTTTTAGTGAAAATTGCAATTCACCCAGAGTAGGGGTTGATGTGTAAGTTTTCCACCTCTAGAGTGTTACATCTCTCTCTTGGCATCATCTAGAGTAGAGAGATAGAGATGGGGACCTAGTTTGGATCTTGGTTGTATGGTGACATTTGTAGTGATGTTTTGAACACATGTGTGAGGTGTGTCTTGCGCCTAGATGTGTTGTCTCAGGTTAGAGATCCTTGGAGGGGGTGTGTATCAGTTTGTGAGTGTGTAGAATTGTACCCTATCGGTTTATGGATGTGTGGAGATGTGATATTGGGCATGACCTTGGTGGGAGAGCAAGTAGGGAAGACCTTATCACCATGTCTTGCATGATGTTGTGCATGTGGCTTCTTGTCGTGGACAAGTGGCATCTAAGCTCCTAAGGTGAAGATACCTCTTCCATGATCCCTCTCTCATCCCTCTTATATATAAACTCCTTTCTCTCCATGCAAGAGGATCCTTTAGGCCTTCTTTGCTTTCTCTCCTTCTTGGTGGATGACCTTGAGAAGCTTAAGGAGCTAGAGAGTCTCTCTTGGAGCTTTTTAGATGAGTTCCAAGTTGTGGAGTTTCTTGATCATGCTTCATATTCTACTTTGGTAAGCTATGTTTCCTATGTTTCCTTCTTTCTTCTTCTCAGCCATGTATCTTGGATACCTTCCTTCCACCTTGAACCACCTTAACCTTGGTATCATGTTCTTCCTTGGAGGTGTGGTGTAGACCAAGTTCGGTGGATCATCTTCTACCTTGAGCTCGTGATCTTGAAGCTTGACCTTGGAGCTTGGATCTTGGTGGTGATCATTGAGGCAGGTTATATAACTCTTAACCTCCTCTGTTATTTTCACTCTTCATATTTTAGGTAGTTCTTCATCTTGAGTTCGTCCATCTTTTGCATGCTAGTAGTTGTTAGTGGTTTTAGAACTACTTTGATGATGGAATCTTATTGGTTTGATATTCATGACTTGCACCTTCTTGCTATGTTAGTAGATGGACTAGTGGCTCACCTTTATAAGGTTGAAGATAAAAAGTCCACACACATACATGCATCATGTTGAGGGTTGGTTGTCTTGACTTGTAGTGAAACAATCGACACACTATATGGCAAGTCGTCATGACTTGGAGATGCCTAAGTCGACATGCCTTGTAGATGCTTAAGACGAAATGGGTTGAGAAGGTTAGTTTGTCTCATCTTGTGGTTGCTAAACTGATATCGTGGATAGATATTGAAGAAGCTATCCCTTCATGACCTAGATGCACCTAAATTGATATGTGATGTCTAAACTGTTATAGATGAATGGTGCTAGCCGTCATGCTCTTAGAGTACCTAAGTAGATAAGGTGTTAGCCCGTCATGGCTATGGATGTACCTCGTGGAGTTGGTCTATTTTGAAGGCTAACTGTGATTCCCTGGTTGAGTGGAGGTCGACACACCTCTAGGGTGATGTTTCCCAATACACCTTAACCTGTGATGCCTAGATAAACCCTATCCCTAACAACCAATACACCGAGGGCTGTCTGACATGCTTTAGTTTCCTGACACCCTTAGGTGGTGTTTCCCACCACACCCTTAGGTGGTTTTGGCCATCACACTCTCAAGAAGGATAAACTGATACATCTTTAGTAAGGATATCCCTTGTGCCTTACATGGTGGTAGTCGACATGTAGTGATGATGACAAGTCAATGCCCTATGGTACGTACCAACCAATACACTCTATGATAGCCTCAACCGACACCTTGTGATGGTGGTTATGTTATCTCATGTTGACAATAGGGTTACATGATATGATGTGATACCCTATGGAGTGGTTGTGGGAATAAGAAAGGAGTGTTGTTTTCTATCATCTTTATATCATAACATACCTTATAATGATGATGGGAGAACTGATATAAGGGTGATTGTTTATCCAACCTTGTAAACCCTAATTGATGAAAGATACCCCTAACCCTAATAATGTAATGTGAATGACATGAATCTTATGAGATGGTAGTATTGATGATGTATTTTTCTCCTTGTTACAAGTCTCTAACTATGCAAGTAACACTAATTGATAAACATATCCAGGCATGAGCTATGTTTCTTATGATATGATTGAATGGGCCTTGTGAGGCATATGTGATGATGGCATCATTGAAAGAGAATATGACCTAATGATGGCTTATTGCCTTATATGAGATGATGATTTCCTCAGTGATGAGATGAGGGGTTGCTACCCCAATGTATGTGATCCTTGTGATGAGAATTATGATGAATGACAAGCATCAAGTGATGATGTGATGATATCACACCTTATATTCTCAAATATGTTCTGGTGATAAGATATTCCCTTGATTGTATAGAACTTGTTTAGAGGTTATACATTGTAACTTCATTGATGCTAAAAGATACTTAAATGATCTATTTAATCAAGTGGAACCTAATCTAGTAGCTTACCCTATTCCATAGATCCATTTAGTGTCAGCATTTGCTGGATGGTGAAATGAGTTTAACTTAGAGCGCATATTTTTGAATATGCGGGGTACAAGTCGAGTAATTCCTTGTATCCTCAATTACATGATGTGTGAGATGACCATGCATGAGTCGATGTCGTTGTGATATGGATGGTCATGCATGAGCCACTCCTTCTTGTTAGAATGGACATGCATGAGCTTGTTCTTTTAGTGTCATACCTATACTAAGGTGGGCTAGGTATGATTATATATGTGGATGGCCATTCATGAGCCAATCCCTGAGCTTGACTAAATGCCATTGTTGTAGTTTGACTGGTGATGTCACTGCATGTTTCACTCATGTACTGAAAACAAGGTGGTGAGGTCGTGGATTCTGGATCTTCTACTAGACCTCGTATGGCAGCGATTTCAACTTAGTAGTGGTTGGTTGCATTTGGGTGGTATGACTCAAATACTCTGAGCATAATAAAATATGTAATCAGCCGTGTAGTATAATTGTACATAATCAAATATGGAAAAATTAGATGAGGTCTTGCTTGATCTTTGTACAATATTTTTGATAGGAATTATACATGTTCTTCATATTCCTTTTAAATTATTAAGATGTTTCATAATTCAATAGTAACCGACTATCCCGTTAATAATGACTACTTGCTTCTTATAATTGTAACTTTATTGCTTCTTTAATTATCTTCATCTGTGATAATAATAGAGTTGGTGGAGAGTTATATCTCCTGCTAAGATTTGGAATCTCACCTCGTGGGTTTCCCACATTCTTTTTAGGTGGACGTGCACAAGGAAGTAGAGATCGTGTAGCCGAGGTTGAGGAGAAACAAGAGAGGCAATAACTAACAAGGTTGGGAGTGTTGTTGGATGTCTTTTGTTGATAGATTCCTAGAGTCATCCCTATACACTCGGGTCTTTAGGGATGTTTCTTGGATGTGATTTTGATATGTGGTTGACTTGTGTGCCCTTTTGTATACAGATGTAGTGGATATATGTGTACATGTTTTAGAACATGTTCTCTACTAACAGGTTAATGGCACACATAGTAAGTGCTTTGAGGCATGAAAGGACTCATATGTAAAGGTTCTTGTTGTTTGCAGTTTTATAAAAACCATTTTAATTTTTAGTATTTTTCTAGTAATCTGTTTGTTTAATCTTTCTTACATAGTTTTATTTTGATTAATCTCGCTTTTGTGGCGTGAGGTGTCATGGGACTGTGTAGCATTTATATGTAAAATGTCTTTAATTATGAAGTTATATTATGTCAAAAGTATAAACAAATCACATCGTAGGACATTAGTAGTGTGAATGTTTGATATTAATGTTAAGCAATCGTTAGAAATAATTAAATGTTTCAAAGTTTTACTATTAAACAAGTTATGGAATGTGAAAAAAAATTGATTATGTTCCAAATCATCCGGCCCTACTTTGAAATGGTTTGGTCCTACTTCAAAACAATCAGGTCTACTATCCATACTTTTGTGTAAACTCGGCCCTTGGTTTGGTTTGGTCATGTTCAATCTGTTTAGTTCTAGACCGATACTCACCTATATTTTCTACATCAAAGATCATGAAAAATACATAAATAAGCTGATCAGATAAGATTACAAGTATAAAATAATTAACTCTAAACATATCATAGTTTTCTTGATAATAGATACAGTAAAGAGAATAAAATTGGATAGTGGGGCCACTCTCCCACCCTAGAGAGAGGACAACTCACTCATTGGAACAATAGTAAGATTAACAATCGAAGAGAGGAAGAAATTATTATCATAGTGGAAGATAAAAGTAGAGCTATTATGTGTGAAAGCCTTTCTTCCTGTTGAAGATCAATGGTGAATAATGCAGTAGTATATCTACCCTTGAACATTCATCATAGGTGGAGTTGGAGCAATGATATTCCTTCTTTAGGAGTTGGGACCATTGTCACGGAAGAGGAATGAGTTGGTCAAAGATAGGAAGAAGACATTTTCAACCGATGGAAGGAGGCTCCACGGAACAAGATCACTCAAGGTTTGAACCTTAGATCCTTGGCAGTAGTGAAGGTGGAAGGATCCTTGGTTGATGTTCATCAACTGATGGAAATGGTTGAAAGTTTTTGGAGTTTCAATATGTGAAGTGAAAGTGGAAATCTTGTTGTGTCAATGGTGGATCCTTTTTCTAGTGGTAAAGGTCTTATATTTATAAGGAAGAGGTTAGGGTTCACAACCTGCATAGTTGCCATGGAGTTAAGTCTTGGTCGCCATGGAGGTGAAGAGATAGAAACAATGCAAGGAGGACAATGGGTCATTGATGCTCATTAATACCATCATTAGATGAATGCCTTCATGATGCTCAACATCTACTTCAATAGGTGAGGGGTCAGAACGAACACTCAGAAGTCAAAGAAAAAATGATCAAAAGGTGGAGTTAAAGGAAGCATCAGAAGATGATGCAGAACGACCATCATTTGATGGTCATCAGAAGATGAGCATATGGAAATCACCAATTGTTACATGTCAGAGAACCATCAGTAGGTGAATGCAAAGCTTCCTTTGGAAGGTGAAGAAAGTCTCCATTGAAAGATGAAAGAAGAGTTTCCTTTTATTGTTGGGTATAGAACTACCATTATAAGGTAGAGTAGCATTTCCTTTGGAAGGGAAACATATGAAGAGGAAGATGAGGTCCCTTTCAGTTGTGAACCTAAGGAAGGATGAATTAATATAAACCCAAGGTTTGGCATTGAGATGCAACTTCATGGTTTGGCAGAAAGATGTTAAGTGAAGGAAGGCTTTCATTGGTTGTCAACCAAAGGAAAGACATAATGATGCAAACCCACCAAATGGGGTGGGCATTATCATATTCCAAAGTGCCTACACCTATTAAGCATCAACCAAATGAATTGTCAAATGATAGAGGTACATATGAATAAAACCTTGGTCCATTTCATCAAAAACTTCTTGGGCCCGCTAGTCGGTTAGCAGGACCAATGCCTCCTGCACTCCTACCATGCAATGAGGCTCAAGTGTGCCACATAAACTAAGAATTCAGATGAAAACCTAGTAAATTACCATAAAATAAAGAACATATAATAAACTTAGTTCTAGGCTAAAATAATGGAAATAAATGCAAAAATAGACCCAAAATGTAGCTTAAATTGGGATGAATATGCATTCATCAGTGTCTACATCTCTAAACCATCCACATAGATGAACGAGAACTCCACATTATACTCCTAGATCTAGTGGGAAGGAGAATCCTTTCTATTGGCAACATGCTAATGTTTCAAAATCTCTCCTTTTATCTCTCTCCATACGATAATGTAGGCCAAGATTCACATGCAAAAGGTGTAATGAAAAACCTAATTTTGATGCCTCTTTACATATGAGATGTAGGGAAGTATGGTTTTCAATAAACCATGTGAAACAAAAGACATTGGCAACATTTCAACAACCCATTTGCAGATAGCTAGTTTGGCGACCAATTGGTAAGGCTTCTTTTCAGTAGCCTAACCAATTGTGCGGCAAGTTAGTCCAGTCAGTAGGCTAGACTAGGTTAGAACATTCTAGATCCATCCACTCAATCTACTGATATATTCTAGTCAGGAGAATGGACCACCCGTGGACTGGTCAATTGATCTTGTCTAGTCAATCGATTGGGTGGATCATGGTCTGGTCAATCAATTGTACATTCTTATTGATCAATCAATCTGTTCATTCAGGAGATTGGACTACCCGATCAGATGGTTGTAGTTCTAGTCAGTCCATAAATGATGTAATTGATTACCTAAGCCTTTTAGCAACCAATTAATCATATGTCCAAAATTATACTCATATTCCTTATGCATTCTATATGTGTGACACTATGCACTCTGTATTTAATTGGTAATGGCATCCATACGTATGAAACAACTTCACAATAAATGATTTATATCTATAAAATCTTCATTTCTTCTGAAGTAATTGAAGGAATTGGAGAACACTTTAAATTAGTATTTCACCAGTGTTATAATGATAGTATCATCTCTCCGACTTTGATATCTAGATCACATCTGATGCATGGAAATGATATCCTCTTGATGTTCAATCATTGTTCCTCGAACTAGTTTGTTATACACATGAGCTCATTATCATATATTCATTGACATGAGCATGGCCATGCTTTTCATAGTCTCAGTCATCAAGTGGCTAGGATATCACTCTAATATGAGGAACAAATTCCATATACATTACTCAAAATAATACACTATGTCATAGTGTACCAAAGCACTATAAGTATGAAAATCCTTATCCAAGGTCATGTTGGGTAGTGTTAAAGTACACTGAACAACATGTGATTGTTAAAGTGACTTCAGGACTAAGGATCACAATAATACTGTCATATGATATATAATTCTGAATGCCATTCATGGCTTCCACATATCGTTCTCAAGTTGGGTATGTGTGATGCAGTGGACTTTTGGAATCCTAAATGTCCAATGACATAAGTGAAATCATATGTTTGAGTTATATTAAGAGTTCCAAGCTTTTGACAAAGTAGGTGTGTTGATGTGAGGTTGTCATCATGATTAAGATATCTCTTTTTAATGCCTTCTTGAGGAATTTAATATAATGATCAAATAGATGATTTTTTTCACCAAATTTGAGTAGAAGGTAGCTCGAGAGTTAAGGAAGCTATGGTTAAAAGTTTTTGGCAATTGGAGGTTTCCAGAGGAAGTTATGTAAGTTTGAAAATGATGAAATAATGTGCATTATTGATTATTTATAGAGCCTTATAGATTCCTCACCGGAACCAGAGCTCGCAACAGCGCCCAGGCGTAGCAGGGGAGACAGAACAGACCGGGATTGCAGACTCGCGAGCGTGAGAGAAGAAAAGGAAGGGAAAATCGGGTCTGACTGCCCAAACCAAGATGAACTAAGGTTTAACCCTGAACCTAGCCGGTCTAGGAACCAGACCAAGAGGAGCTGGATTTGGCGCCCAAGCAGAGCCACGTGTCGACTGCTAATTGGTCAGAATAAGGTAAATAATAATAAAATCCAAGATCTTAGATAAATCATAGAAATTAGCTTGAGTATCGAAAAAATACATATAATATACTAAAATTCTCAGAACAATGTGTAGAACAATATGAAATCATAATATTAGGCTTTTGATGCACGAATATTAGTTATACCTGGTTTGTTGTGAAATTCTTAATTGATAGATAATAAACATCAAATAGCGACCTAAAATTATGAGAAAATACATGTAAATCATATTTCATGTTTAAAATGCATATGATATTAGATATGGTCATGTTATATACGAAATCATGTAATTTGCTCAATATGGCTAATTAGGGCTAATAACCCTAAAGAAAATGTAATAAATACATGCATGCTCAATAAATGGTGAAATTTATAGAGTAGGTTCATATCACTAATCTGAAGCTAAGATGTAAGTTGGATATCTATTAGATGCATAAATTTCATGTTATATGAAGATGACCCATAATACATGCGATGGAACCCTAATTTGAGCAATACATGTAACTTAGGGTTAATATGTATAAATAATGATATGGAACCTGATATTCAGATTATGTATCCTAATATGGAACATAACATCAGTAACATAAATCTCACATAAGGATGAGGATAAGACAATTAATAATGTATATAACATAATGATCTAAGTAAACCCTAAAATGAATACGATTAGGGTTAAGATGAGATGTAAGATGATGAGAGCCTAATGATGGTACATATGATCTTTTCTTAATTAGGTTTGACCAAGCATATAGTTGACATCAGGAGTATATGTGATGTTTAGGAATATCTCTTTGGAAGGTATGCCATTACCTCTTACTTGGCTTATTATGCATTATGCTTGTGTTATGTGGTAATAAATACTTGGCATATGGTATTGATTAAAATGATTGTTCTTGTATGATATCTTGCTTGATTTTCCATACTTATTTCTATAAACACATCAAACATAATATATATGTTCCATTATATGAAAGCACCAACTCTTTGGCAGTGTTCTTGGAAGTGACTGAACTCTTTGGTAGTGGTCACATTGTACATATGGAAGCACCAACTCTTTGGTAGTGGTCACATTGTACATATGATCCAACTCTTTGGTAGTGATCATAAAGGCCTTGATATATAATGGAAAATAATCTTAAAATATGTGTTCTCTTTTATTAATGAATATCCTTATGCAAGTATGTATTTTTCTTATATTCTTTTGTTACTGCCAAGTATATTAGTTTTATCCCTTTTGCCAAGATATGATGAGAGGTCTATAAAAGACACGTAGGTGTACTCAGTACAATATTCTTGATTATTGTGTTGACGTGTACCACATGTAATCCTTTGTTTAGGTTTTGAACATGTGTTCTTGAACATTCAGGATAGTGAGAGTTGTGTGGCGAGCTGATGTACAGGTGGACCTGTTGTCTTAAGATCATGTTGTTTAGTGGTAGTACATGTATATGTATAAGTTTGTGGTTCAATATGTAATATGAAATGTTGTAACAATTCATGTTGTAATTATATGTTGAATGGTGAACATGTGTTGTATGGTTTTATTATTGTTCATGTGCATGTGCTACTGGTTATTTCTTTCTGACTTCCTATGATTTTCTTTTTCTTAGCCTAGTGTGTGGTGTTTAAATTGGGATGCTCACTAAGGTGAGGATTCAATTTGGACATCACACATCAGATTAAGTTTTAGAAAATTTGGGGACGTCACAAATCTAGTCTGCTATATCACAGTATCAATTTGTTGCGCCTCTTTGATCTGCTATCTCAGTGTAGGATTCACCTGTAGATGTGCCAAAAAACCTTCTAACAAGGAATCTTCCAACTTAACATTCATCTGACATAAGGAGACCAACATGTCTCGCTTGTGGCACATCAAAGAACTCAATTGGGATATATCCATAGACGAAGATGAAGAATTCATGCTCATTACATCTGCCACAACATTCACCTTTAATGTATGATAATCTATCATGCAGTCATAGTCTTTGATTAACTCCATCCAACAATGTTGTCTCATATTCAAATCATGTTGTGAGAAGATGTACTTTAGGTTCTCATGATCTGTGAAGATCTAACACTTCTCCCCATACTGGTAGTGCCTCCAAATCTTCAAAGCATGAACTACTTCTGCTAACTCTAGATATGGGTCGGGTAATTCTCCTTGTGTTTTTTAAGCTGTCAGGAAGCAAAAGAAACCACTTGTTTATCCAACATCAGCACACATCCCAAACCATTCATGTACGCATCACAAAAGACTATGCATCATTTTCCTTGCTCAAACAAGACTAGAACTAGTGCACTTGTCAACTTCTCCTTCAATGTCTAAAAAGCACATTGACATCTTTCATCCCAAATGAATGGCATGTCCTTCCTCATTAACTTAGTTAGGAGTAAGGTGATAGCATTGAAGTCCTTGATGAACCTCCTGTAATAGCCTGCCTAACCTAGAAAATTGTGCACTTCTGTCAGTGTCCTAGGCTATTCCCACTCTGTCACAGACTCCACTTTCTTAGGAACCACACGTACTCCCTCGACAGATATGACATGCCCCAAGAAAGCTACCTTATTTAACCAAAACTTGGACTTGCTAAACTTAGCATAAAGCTAGTGTTGTCTCATCATAGTCAACGCCTGACAAAGATGTTGTTCATGTTGTTGACTTCCACGACTACTATCAAGATGTCACCTATGAAGACCACCACTAACTAATCAAGAAATGGCTAGAACACTCTGTTTGTCAAATCCATGAACGTTGCTGGTGCATTGGTCAGCTCAAACGGCATAATCTCAAACTCTTAGTGACCATACCTTATCCTAAATGCCAACTTAGGTATGTCATCCTACCTGATCCTCAACTGGTGATATCCTGACCTCAGGTCTATCTTTGAGAAATAATTAAGAAATGACTAAAACACTCTATTCATCAAATGCATGAATGCTTCTGGTGCATTGGTCAGCCCAAACAGTATAACCCCAAACTCGTAGGGACCATACCTTGTCCTAAATACCGACTTAGGTATGTCATCCTCCTTGATCCTCAATTGGTGATATCCTGACCTTGGGTCTATCTTTGTGAATACCATTGCGCTATGCAACTAGTGAAATAGGTCATCTATCCTCGGCAAGGGATACTTATTCTTTATCGTCACCTTGTTCAACTATCTGTAGTCTATACACAACCTCATAGACCCATCTTTCTTCTTCATGAACAGCAAAGTAGCACCCCACAATGACATAATCGGTCTAATGAAATCTTTGTCAAGAAGTTCTTACAACTATCTCTTCAACTTTACCATTTCTATCGGTGCCATAATTACGGTGTCTGAGTTATCGGTTGCATGTCGGGAACTAGATTGATTTCATAATCAATCTCTTGGGGTGGGAGAACACCTAGAAACTCCTCGGGGAACCTCGAACTCTCTAACAACTGAAACCTCCTAAATACTAGGACTCCTCACCTTAGTATCCATAACATGTGCCAAGAACGCCTCACAACCCAATCTTAAAAGATTCCTCACCACCATGGCTGATACCATACATGTTGGTAGGATCTTCCTCTCTCCTTGGAAGATCCACATCTCACCACCATCTATATAGGTCTCCTTCTTTGAACTACAATCCAAGACTACTCTATACTTATCCAAGGTATCCATTCCAAGGATTACATTGAATCCATGCATATCAAGTGGTATAAGCTCCACTTAAATGCTATATCTAGAAAAGGAGAGGACACAAAGACACACCTGCTGCAACACTGTAGAACTGACTAGTAAGGTTGTTAACAACAAGCTATTCTTGCTATGATTAATAGGCCAAACACAACTGCTAAGCACTTCATGAGTGATAAAGGACTGTGTTGCACCCGGGTCAACTAAAATAGATACAAAGAAAGAAGATGACAACTCAGAATGAAATAACTCAATCTGACCTATCACTACTCGCGAGTTGACCACCACCTCTGGCTGACTCATAGCATAGAATCTAGATGTTGCATGTTGTCATCTCTGTCCTCTGCTTCCCTGAGCAGACGATCTGGCTTGGGATTTTTGGCTACATCCTCATCCTCGTGCATCATTGTTCTGTTATCTCTGTGAGCCCTTCTGGGTCTACCTCGGTTGTTGGGTCACCTAGTCATCTTTCACAGGGTAGAATGATTTAGTGTACCCAACCTATCCTCACTTATAACACATCTTGTTCCCATACCAAGGCCTAGGGTGGTCCTGTCACAGACATTAATACAATAGTCTCGGCTCCCACAGGAGGAAAACTACAGCCTCTTCCCGTACTTGGTGACCATTGGGTTGGTGAACTGAACCTCTATGATGCTAGCGGTGTAGAAACCTCAACTTCTTAAAGCCTCCTACTGACTTCCCCTAGAACTGTGCAGGCATCTTCATGACACTTGCCTCTCATTTCTACTTCATAGATCACTCTATCCTCCGAACATACTCCAAAAACACGACAAACCTCTCTCGATTCTCCAAACCAGCTGATGGGGTAGACAACTCAACATTCAACCCCTTCTTAAAACAACGAATCTGCTTGTCCTCCATGGCAGCCATGTAATGAAATAACCCCAACAACTCCATAAACCTTGCTTCATACTCATTGATCATCATGGATCCCTATCAAATCCTCTCAAAATGGTTGATCTTCTCGTCAAGATACATTTGAGGAAAATACCGATAACAAACTCACATCAAAACTCCTTCCAACCGATCATAACACTTGGCCTCTTCTCCTCCTCTATGGCCCACCAATGGCCATCACTCCCCTTCAGAAGGTACACCACATGCTTCACCTTATCCTCTTCAGGGATATTAGGGATTTTAAAGTCTTTCACAAGCTCAGTAAGCCACATATCCACATCCTCTTGATCAGCCATCCCAGCATACTCTACCCCCCCAACACGGAGAAGCCGCTCAAAAGTCTTCCCATTACTCGAAGATTCATCATAGGGAATTGGTGCCCTAGGCTGAGGTGAAGGCATCATGTATGCCATATGAGTCATAGTAGCCATAAAATGCCCAAAAAGAGATTGAAAGGTAGGATTTTCAATTATGACAGGGTCAAACTGGGGGACTTCAGGCACTTGATCTTCTCATGTCTGGTTCCTTGCACCACCACCTGGTGTAGCATCACTGCTCTTGGTAGCATGTTCTTCGTGTTCTCTAAACATCTTTAAGCTTTCTCTTCTTCTTCTGCATAAGTAGAAGTCACTATATGACAAATTGGAGGACACTAGAACAAACGCAATTCCTAGTCCTAGATCCCTGTGGACTCAGTGAACCTAAAGCTTTGATACCAATCCTAATTGTGACACCTCACGCCACAAAAGCAAAATTACTCAAAACAAAACCACAGAAGAAAGATTAAACAAACATATTATTGGAAAAATACTAAAAATTAAAACCATTTTTATAAAACTGTCAAACAATAAGAACCTCTACATATGAGTCCTTTCAAGCCTCAAAGAACTTACTGTGTGTGCCATCAACATGTTACCATAGAACCTATTTTAAAACATGTTCACATATATCCACTACATCTGTATACAAAAGGGCACAAAAGCCAACCACATATCAAAAGCACGTCCACAAAACATCCCCATAGACCCGAGTATATAGGGACAATTCTAGGAATCTATCAATAAAAGACATCCAGTATCACTCCCAACCTTGTCATCTACTGCCTCTCTTACTACTCCTCAACCTCTGTTGCAAAATCTCTACCTCCTCATGCACGTCCACCTAAAAAGGATGTGGGAAACCCATGGGGTGAGATTCGAAATCTCAGTGGGAGATATAACTCTCCACCAACTCTATTATTATCACTGATGAAGATAATTAAAGCAGTAGTAAAATTATAACTATAAGAATAAAGTAGTCATTATTAACAGGATAGGTAGTTACTATTGAATTATGAAACATTTTAACAATTTAAAAGGAATATGATGAACATTTATAATTCCTATGAATAATATTGTATAAAGATCAAGAAAGGCCTCATCCAACGTTTTTATATTTGATTCTATATAATTATATTACACAGTTGATTATGTATTTTATTATGCCCTAAGGATTTGAGTCATGCCACCCAAATGCAACCGACCACTGCTAAATTGAAATCAGTGCCATACCAGGTCTAGAAGAAGAGCTGGAGTCCACGACCTCACCACCTTGTGGTCAGTACATGAGTGAAACATGAAGTGACATCCGCAGTCAGACTACAACAATGGCATAAAGTCAAGCTCATGGATTAGCTCATGCATGCCCATCCACATATATAATCATACCTAGATGATGCATGGGTTTTTATTCATTTTCACAGGCATATTTTCCTAGATTTTATGTGTTGATTTGTCATTTATTTGATTAATTATGCATCAAATGCTATCAATGGCATGTGCTATATAAATGCATCAAAATATGTGATTTTTACTATTTAAAATGGTTTAATATTCATCCTGAGTACTTATACACATTCTTGTGCAATTTCAGGTACAACAGAGCTTCACATACTCAATAGCATCGATAGAAAAAGTCAGTGGTACTGACTTCAGGTCAGTACTAGACCAGAAGACTCACCCAGACTCAATACTACCGACACCTAAAGTCGGTAGTATTGAACCACATCAGTAAGGAGCAAGAAATGAATCATGGAAACTCAGTACTATCGAGTCTAGCAACTCGATACTATCGAGATGGCATCAGGGAGGCAGTGCTCAAGCGACCTAAAGACTTGGTGCTATTGAGACAAGTCGATAGTACCAACATTGTGATATATCACGACTACCCTATAAACTTGGTACTACCGACTCTTCAGTCGATACTACTCAGTCTGCCCGATTAGGTAATCTGAAGATAACACTCTAACCCAACAGATGGTGTTATTTTGTACCTTAAGTGATTCCTATGACTTGAGGGGAGTTTAGCGAGACCTAAGGAGGCATTCATTTTACATTGCATGACACCATAGAGAGAGAGGAGAGAAGAGCAAGGAACTAAAGGCTTCATCTGAGACGATCAGAGCACCTCTAGAGGGTGAGTTTATAGCCAAAAGATAGTAGATTGCACGTACGACATAGGGGATTATCTGATTTGGCCATTTTCCAGGGGTTACTTTAGTTTTTCTAATGTTTCCCACATTTTCTCCTTCTCTACCATGTATTCATCAATGAAAACCATGTGGGGCTAAACCCCTTGATTCCTTAGGACCCGGGAGTAGCCTGAATATGCATTGTAATTGATTTTCATGCATTAATCTAATCTTTATCCCTATTTATTGGATATAAATCTATGAAATTGTCTTGTTCTATGTATGCTTGATCATTATAGATAGATTATCAGACCATCAATCATTTTGGCAGAGAGGTTAAGGGTTGGAAAAGCATAGATTTACCCATTTATTGCACCCCTTGGGAAAGGTGGAGAATAAACGAGACGGGAAACCCAGAGATTAATCATAAAGCACCTAACTAATCAACCAATTTCTAAGGAAATGGGATTGGCATTAGAATAGGTAGTGAACTACATTGCGGGAGTGGGTAGTTCTTGCTACAGGCTCTTTATCCAGGGCTAGGGGTAATAGATATTAGTGTGTGGAGTTAATTGCAATGTTATAGGTGGTGAAACCATTGTCTAGAGGAATTTCCTTTATTCTGAGTAAGTTAATCTTTAAGGTTGTTTTGTTTCTACATTTTTATCTATTCAATCAAACCAATTCAACTTATTCACTGGCCTAGCTGATCAGACCATAGTTAGTAGTTGTATTCTGGAGTATGTTTCCATGTGTTCAACTCAGGCCTCAAAAGGCATGTATTACTTCGATATGTTCACTTGCGTATGACTCATGGTAAACACGTGTCAAGTTTTTAGCATCGTTGTCTGGCAGACGACAACATCCAGCATATGAGTGTTGTAGTTAGCCACTCTGAGCCAACCCTTTTCATTTTTTTTATTTCACTCAAAGCTGAATTATAATATCATTATTGTTTCCAACTCCAATATGTGTTCTGACAATTATTTTTGCTACTTTAAGGTACTAGTACATGGTGTCTACTTGAGCCCATGAGTATGAAGAGTCATCTTCACAGAGTTTTGCTCAAGCAGAACTCCTTCATAGAGAGAGGGAATTTGGAAGATCTATAGATAGATTCAACTGAACTCCACCACCGACACCTCTGCCTGAAGGACTTGAAGCACTAGAGGAACCTGAATCAGCTAAAATGTGTGATGGAGCAGAAGAGTAGACCATATGGGAGAGGATTAGAGCCTCTTCCTCTATAGATAAAAAAGGACCAATCAAAAGACAATCCATGAATGTGGGTAGCTATAAGATCGATCCATGATTGATATCTTTAGTCAAATCCCAAGCTTTTCACAGCCACAGTTCTATAGACCCAATGGCACACCTCAGTAACTTCATTGAGAACTGTGATATGGTCAAGATAGATAGAATACCAGTGACTTTCATATATCTAAAACTATTCCCATCATCTCTGGCAAACAACACAAAGTCATGGTTTCACAATCTTGATGATGAGTGTATCAAGACATGGGATCAGATGATCGACGCTTTCTTTGAGCGTTATTTTCCTCCATAGAAGACAAATGACCTAGTGAAGAAGATTCATAATTTCAAACAGTAGGTTGACAAATAATATTCTAAATAATAGGAGAGATTCCAAAATATGTTGCGGAAGGTATCGCATCATGATATTGATTTGTTGGGGCAGGCAAAGATCTTATACTATGATTTGTACAAGGGAGAGAGAACCACACTTGACAATGCAGGAGCAGGTTTCTTCCTCAACAAAAAACATGCTCACTATCAGGATATATTAAATAACATGTCAAGGAACCAGTCATGGGGAGATGAGAGAGAGCTTTTGACAACCATCAAAAGTGTTGGGGAGTCTAAGGTAATCTTTGCATTAACTGAGAAGCTAGACCTGATTGCCAAAAAGTTGTGTGCCAATGATGGACCACCTTCAGAAGAAGAAAAGGAGGAGTACAAGTTTGTGCACCAATAATAGTAGTATAGGGGCAATGACTATTCATGGAGGAAGGATCCTAAGTTCTAATGGAAGGATCCCAACAATTTCCAACAAGACCCATCCCAAGAACAACAACCCAAGCTACAATAGTTTGGTGGCCAAGCACACAATATCAACAAGAACAAAAGAAGATTGACCGTATTGAAGAAATGCTTTGAAAGTTGGTTAGCAGTTGATATCACGGAAAACACTAAGATGATCTCACTAACCAAAGAAGTGTGTTACCCAGAGGATGAAGAAGAAGACTATGACCTGACTACCATAGAGGAGGCCACTGATGATTCCTTGCTGCAGACATATCTAAAGTTATCTTTCCAAGCATGCTTGATGAATATAGTGGAGGATAGTACACACAACCACTCTCTAGAAGAGTGTGTATTGATGCAGAAGGCGGTACCCTATACTATGCAAGATATTTTGATGATTTAGGACCACCTCCTCCATCATTGGTTCCACTCTGTTGAGCCCACCTGAGCTGGAGTTGAAGCCGTCATTGTTGCATCTGAAGTATGTCTTTCTGGCTATAGAAGAGAAGCTCCTGGTGATTAAATCATCATCCTAGAGTAGTGAAGACGAGAAGTAGTTACTTACTATACTGAAGAACCACTGATCCATTTTTGGGTGGTTAATAGTAGACATCAAAAGAATCTCTCCAAGATTGTGCCAGCACAAAATCTGGCTGGAAGAAGGAGCCAAGGCGATAGCTCAACCTCAGTAATGACTCAATCCTATTATGACTGAGGTAGTAAAGAAGGAAGTAGGCAAGCTCCTATCGACAGGTATCATTTATGCCATTTTGGATTCTATGCGGGTTAGACCAACTCAAATAGTTCTGAGGAAAGGGGGGATCAACGTCAAAACTGATGTTGTTGATGAGTTCATCTCAACTAGGTTATTGACGGGGTGGTGTGTATCCGTAGACTACCAACATTTGAATGTCGTCACTTTACAAGATCATTTTCCTTTGCCCTTCATTGATCAGATTTTGGAATGACTCACCAGTCATTCACACTTTTTCTCCCTCAATGGTTATGCTGGTTATAATCAAATTTTGATTGAGACAAAGGATCAAGAGAAATATACTTTCACCTACCCTTATGGCACGTTTGTATATAGACAAATGTCCTCCGGCCTTTATAATGCCCCTGCCACTTTCCAATGTTGTATGCTTGTAATCTTTTCTGATATGGTAGAGCGGTGCTTGGAGGTGTTCATGGATGATTTTTCTATATATGGGGAGTCATTCATTGATTACATGTATAATGTCGAAAAGGTTTTACAAAGGTGTGAGGACACTTACTTAATCCTGAATTGGGAGAAGTGTCATATGATGGAGAGTGAGGGTATATTGCTTAGACACAAGGTCTCCAACAAAGGTATGAAAGTCGACCCAGTTAAGATAGACGTCATCTCCAAGCTACCTCCACCAACATCAGTGAAGGGAGTAAGGAGATTTTTGGAACATGCCGATTTTTACCATCATTTTATCAAAGATTTTTTAAAAATTGCTAAACCTTTATCAGAATTGTTAGAAAACGACATTGAATTTTCCTTTAATGAATGATGCTTAAACACATTTGAAGTGATAAAGGAGAATCTTAGCTCCGTGCCTATTGTGTAGGCTCCTAATTGGAGCCTACCTTTTGAGCTGATGTGCGACGCATCAGATTATGCAGTGGGAGTTGTGTTGGGTCAACACAAGGATAAGGCTCCTACAGTCATATATTATGTGTCCAAATCCTTGAATGATGTGCAACTCAATTATACAACCATAGAAAAGGAACTTTAAGCAGTTGTTTTTGAAAAACCACTAGAGGAGGGTGAATAGGGTTTTATAATAATTTTAAAATTAATTCAACCAAGCAACCAAAATTGAAATTTGAAGATGGAGACATGGTGTTTAGAGTGGTTTCACCCTTAGCAAATACTAAGGGAGTCAGACCACTACCCAATTGTTTCCAATTAGGATTTTGAAAGCACTTGTATTTTATTACCTCGCAAGGATGCTACATAAGATACAAATACCTTCACCCTTAGGATAGCCTTCACCTAGAAGTAGTCTCACCAACCCTGAAGCAGCCTTCCTTGAAGTAAGTCCAAGCTCCCCCTTAAAGTAGCCTTCCTCTTGAAGTAGCTTCCCATTGAGACAACCTTCTTGAAGTAATCCTAAGTCCTCCGAGCTACCTTCACCACCGAAGAAGATCCAAAAACCTCCTTTTTGTAACCTCCAACTTAGGAGTAGCAAAGGAGAACCAAAGCAATAAAAAGGAATAAGAAAGGAAAACAAAAATTACAATTACCACTTAAGCATAAGGCTTGAATCCTATATCAAGCATTTTGATCTCCTATCCAATGTGTATGAAAGTGTAAGTATAACGGGTAGGAGATTCTAGCCTATAGGACATGAGATGCCAACAATGGAAATGATTTGCATGTGTTGAAGTTGCTCAATTGCTCACAAGGATTGATTCGTTGAAAGTATGTGTACTCAAGTGAGTTTAGGTGTCCTAAGTCATGTCCTATTTATAGGAATGGCCTACTAATGCGTAGGGATGTTCTAGACACTTTCTAGGGGGTTCTTAGTGCTTAACTAGCTGTTAGGTGTCCACTAATTGTTTTAGCAACGGCTAGTTTATTAATTCTGAAAAGTGCAAATAGAGATAATCTCGATCGAAAAGTTTGTCGACTGAGATTCCATCGGTCGAAGTTTTTGTCGACCGAGGGATGGTCTGGAGCAAGTGTATATAACGTTCAATTCCAACTCCCAACTACCTTGTCTGCTGTGTCTAAAAGCTATAGAACCTATTAGAAGAAATAACCTGAGAGACTCTCGGTCGAGAGGTTGTTCGACCGAGCTTGTCTCAGTCGACAAAGAGTTCGACCGAGAGTATCTCTGATTTAGTGGTTCTGGATGAATACTAAGTGTGTATATGAGTGTGCAGATGTGACACTATTATAGGGGATGACCTATCTAAGTGTTGTGAATGGCTAGGGAAGATCTAAACACTTGATTTACATGATATCTAAGTACTTGTACATTATATACTTGTATAAGTTTTTACATTTGATTACAATCATGAAATTAAAGCATTTTGAGCATATAGATCTTCCAAAGGTTTGTCATCCACCTTGTTCCTGCAACAATCAAGTAACACATTAGATCCACAAGAATGAAATGTTTGTCATTTTCAAAACAAGGGGATTTTGATGATGTACATTTAGCCAACAATCTCCCCCCTTTCGAAGATGACAAACATTTCCAAAATATAAAATAAGGAAATATAAATCATATGAGTTTCATACCTGAAGTTTACCTTTTGTAGCCATTCTTTTGTTTGCAAGTGTGTGCTGGCCGAGAGATTATGAAACTCATTTTATTTTATATTTTTTATTTTATATTATTTCTCCCCCTTTGTCATTTCAAAAAGATAACCAAGATAATCATTAAGTATGCCTTTTATTATTCCCCCTTAATTTTATTGCTATGCTCCCCCTTAAGAAGATATTCAGTGTTAAAAGCAAGGGATTAATATGAATGATGTGGGCTCTGATCTCCAAACCATAAAATAAACACGATTAAAACTTAGCGGAAGCGAATCGGTAATCAGCGGAAGACAAAAATCATGGGAAATTAAAACTTTTCGAGATAAGAACTTGGATCCATAAAACTTCTTTCATAAAGAGAGATAAACTGTTTACATCTCAGGATAATTACTTCTCGAGTAATTATATACATCAAGATACAAAATCTCAAGATCACATAACACAAGATTCCAAGACCTGAGAGTACAGAGGACACATAGGACTGACTCTAACTACACCACATGGCAGGACAATCTCCACCTGAGATTACTGCTGCCCCTGGTGCTGCTGCTGCAGAGACTGGTCACCTATAGGCTGGTTCCTTCATCTCCGACGTTCACCTAAAAAGTTGAAGTCTTCGGGGTGAGACAATTATACATAATTGTCCCAGCGAGAGTTATAACTCTTCGCCAGAAGCTTTATTATAACATCAAAGAATATCTTAAGCTGTAAATCCTTCAAAGTATTCTATAACAGTTGCAGGTATAATAAGATCTCTACAATTTAGGAGACATGGAGAATATAAACACTATTGCAATGTAACATCAATCAACTAACTTGGAGTTATCTCTAACAAGTTATACTACATGGTTGATTATGTTTTACAAACAACATTATGCCCTGTGGAGATGAGGCTTACCACTCATACCCCAACTGATCGCTGAGAAGTCACATCAGTATCATACATAGGTCATTAAGAGAGCCGGATTCTCATGACCTTCTCCTTCCTCAGTCAGTAAGAGGATCACTTGTAGGACATCTCGTGTCTCTACTACTATAGCTCACCAGGGTAAACTGGTCCTTCGCTATTCTAGAGTCACAGTGGCGTTCTGTACTCTCTTCGTCATCAGGAGGTTTCATATTTACCTACCACTGATACGGATATCTGTGCTTTCTTCGTCATCAGGAGGTTTCATGTTTACCTACCACTGATACGGTATGGAATTATAGTGAAGGATGGATGGATTACACATCTACATCACTTTCCTACACTAGGATGTAAGGTTCTACACATCCATGTACCCCACATACTCAAAAGTATGTGCTCCAGGAGTTCCCTGAGGAAAACATGTTTCACCTTCACTTAATCTCTGACAATGATGGATCTATGATCAGGGCTCTACATTATACTTGATTAGTTAGGTACATTCAGTATTCTTTAACAGCATACATTGTTCTCCAAACAATAACAGTAGCATAGCAGCTATAAAAGAAGAATACTAAATGTAACAGGCCTAACTCATATCAATCATTATTTCTCATTATCCTCATCACAAGTCATCTCTAAGGCATGACCTTGATGGTATTCATGGCTCTCACAGCCCATTATCAGCATAGGATGCCACTGACAAGGCATCAGATTACTTTACTTATTCATAAGGCCAACAACATGCCTTTAATGAATATAACATCAACATCCATACCTGGATATGATTACCTTCATATCAGAACCTGCATGGTTAATACAACTGATAAAGGTAATACAAAATAAGGAATATACTTCCTACTCTTGTCATGAGAGTTAAATCTCTAGTTCACATCAAATAGAGTTTAGTACTCAAAAGCATGCCATTACCCTTGAATTAGGGTTTACTATTCACATTACATGTCATCACCCTTGAATTAGGGTTTACTATTCACATCAAGGTGAATTGAATCTCATAACATCATCCTGTATGAGTAACATCTTCATTGATGCTCTTAGATTAGTTAAAAGTTTATCATTTATCATAATTAGGGTTTCTATGATCTCACACAGGTGGATCATACCCTATTTATGCTCATTCCTGTGCATTGGAGATGCTTTAATTGAATTTTCACCTGAAAAGGGTACTTTCTCTCTCTAGAAGTACTTTCTCTCTCTAGAAGTACTTTCTCTCTCTAGAAGTACTTTCTCTCTCCTCATACTATTAGGTGATGTCAACATCACTCTAGATCAGGTTGGATTGAGTCATCATAGGCTAACATAGCCCAAAACATCACCATCATGTGATTAGGGTTTCATTTGATCAAGGTATTACTTAATTTACCCTTCAGGGGTATTTTGGTAATTCACCCCATTAATTATCATCATGGTCAAACCTTAGTCCATTAACCCCTTAATATCCTAGGTTATCATTAGGGTTTGATTAGGGCAACATTGAACCATTTATTTCATCAATTGATTGAAAGAAGTCAACTTTGAATCACACTGATTGACCTTCAACCATCATTCTTGAATTGAGTTGAGATCGTTTGAAAGTGTTGACCGTTTAGCCAATTTGACTTTTCAAGACCGCGAGCCCTCTTCTTACTTCAAGACCGTGAGCCTCCTCAAGACCGCGAGCCTCCTTAGACTCCAAGACCGCGAGCCTCTTCAAATGGTTCAAGACCGCGAAGCTCAACCTAATGTTAAGACCGCGAGGGCCAAGTTGACATCAAGACCGCGAAGAGATGTTGACCGTTTGCCCACTTTGACCTCAGGACTGCGAGGCCCCTCGCGGTCTTGAGACCGCGAGCCTCCTCTCGGTCTTGAGACCGCGAGCCTCCTCACGACCTTGAGACCGCGAGCTCACATGGTCTCAACCACTTGGACCATCAACAAGATTCAAAGATACAAACAATAGTGTCAAATCATGTTGAAGCCCTCAAAAGGTCAGAGCCATGTTGACCACTTATGGATTGGGTCAATTTATATTATGCTTGACCACTTGGTCATTCAATTGACCCTCAATGGTTGACCAATAAGGGTTGAAGTCAATTCAATTAGGGTCTATCAATGTTCACCCATCAACACTCAACAATGTGCACTAACACAAGGTTGAACCCTTCAATTGAGCTCCAAATGGGCCCAAACTTGGCCCAAACGGTCTTGGGATCATGTGGGTGAACCCCACATGGTCTTGAGACCGTTTGCCCAAGATTTCATCAAAGTCTAAGGTGATTTGATAGGGGTTGAACCATGATTGAACCACAAAACAGAATTTGATTATATTGACAACTTATTTGCAATTAGGTCCTCAATTGGTCAAATTACTTAACCCTAGACCTTCAAACGGTCTTGGGTGGTTGTCCTCTCGGTCTTGAGACCTTTTGGATGAGTTCCAAACGGTCTTGAGACCGTTTGCCCATCCAATTTTGGATTCTAGTGCAAATTCATCAAGGTTGGGTCAATTGAGTTGATGATCATATCACTATTTAATTGCAATGGAATTTTGGTGTAATTGTACCTTCAATTGGTCAACTAATCTTGACCCCAGACCTCCAAACGGTCATGGTTGATTGCCCTCGCGGTCTTGAGACCGTTTGGGTGACCCCTAAACGGTCTTGAGACCGTTTAGGTCAATCGACCCTAAAAACCCTAACTAGGTCACCATAATTTCAGTACTGATTTCACCTAGGGTTAGCCCTAGTATTCACCCTTCAACTCTTAGTCTGTTTGTAATTAGACCATCAAACTTGGTGAGTTGTTAATTAATATACTTTTGAACAGTAATCTCATACGTTCAACGCCTGGTCAACGACCTTACACGGTCTTGAGACCGTTTGCCCAAAAAGGCAGTTTCAGACCGTTTGAGAATCAAGAATAAATTCATTTAAAGTTGTTACTTAAAAAGGTCATATCTCCCGATTCCTTTGGAGTTAGCCTCCCAAATTTTGAGGGTAATTAACCTATATAATTAGGAATAGATTTCTTATACGGTCCACGCTCGTTCAACGGGGCCAAACGGTCTTGGAGACCGTTTGCCCTGTCGCGGTCTGGAGACCGTTTGCTCACCTCGTGGTCTTGAGACCGAGAGAGCAAACTGGTGAGACCGTTTAAGGAAGTGAAAAGCGGTGGGTTTTTCTTGGAAATCACGCCTTCATCTCCTAGCTCAAGAACAGTACGAATATCCCATGGATTTGCTTGCAAAATAATAGGGAAAAGTAGGGAAACACTAAGAGCTATCATCAAACCGCATATAAAAGATGTACATAGTAAAGCATGGGTTTAGAGTTATAAAACCCACCTTAAGCTTGCTTCTTGAGCTCCAAGCTTTCAAGATCCAAGCTCTAATGGCGTCCTTGAGTTCCCACAGGTTGTCCAAGGTGAAAACTCCAAGGAAAGACGAAAAGAGATGGCTAGAAAGATAGGGTTTCGAGAGTTAGCCATGAAGCTGACCTTGAATTCGAGTTCTAACCATGGAATTAGGCAAGAAGAGGGGTTCAAACCTACCTTGCACCCTTGGTCGTTCCTCTTGAGCTCCAAGATAGTCCTTAGTTGGCGAAGCAAAGAGGAAACAGTGATATGCACAAAGGAAAGGTTTCTTTGCTTAGAGAAGTAAAGTGTATAAATACTTGGGTGATGTTTCATTAAAGGCCCATAAGTTTCCCCTAATTCCAACTAAGTCCTTCCTTCATTACTTGCTCGTTCCTTCCTCCTTATTCTAAGGACAAACCTTATCTTAAGGTCTAGAAAAGAAGGCAAAGAAGAACAATCTAATAATAAGGTACATACATAAAGAGCTTTTGCACATATACCCTGATTATTCAATCACAAGGCATATTTCATAACCTGATAACTCAAATGAGGTGACTTCTTCATCATTTCTTCTCTTAATGATGGCAAGAGTCTAAAAGGTACATTATATGACATATTTCTCAATTTGCATCCCTTAATTTGGGTAAATTGCATTTTACCCCAAATTAGGGTTTCAAGCACCGGGATTGCTTCCACAGCTGCACCTTGGTGCCCTAGCTTGGGAAATCCCTAAAACTTTACCAAAAAGATTCTCATGATGTCTCAACATCAAAGGAACATCTCAACATGTGCAAATTGCAAGCTAACCCTTTTAACTGGGTAAATTGCACATAGGTCCCTATATACCAAAACAATGCTACAACTTTAAATAAAAAGGAGCAAATACTGAAATATATGTTTCTGAGAAACTTAATCACATGCTCAGAGTTAATCACAAAGATTTAATTACATATTTAGGCAAAACACCTAGGGTTAACTCATAACCCAGGTTAGGGATGTTACAAATTATCCACCCCTTACAAGGATTTCTTCCCTGAAATCGATAAAACATATTAAAAGAAAAGGGCAAGATACTTCCTTCTCATCTCATCCTCTAACTCCCAAGGGGCTTCTTCAATACCACGATGGTTCCAGAGGACTTTCACAAGACTTATATCTTTCTTCTTTAACTTTTTAATTCGTTTATCAAGGATTGACACTGGTCCCTCCTCATAGGATATGTCATCATTCAATTCTACCTCCATAGGTTGTAGAACTGACTCGGTGTCTGGGTGACATTTCTTCAACATAGAAATGTGAAACATAGGATGTAACCTTTGTAACTTAGGTGGTAGCTCTAGTCTATATGCTTCCTTTCCAATCCGTTCGATGACTGGATAAGGCCCCATATATCTAGGAGCTAACTTCCCTTTCCTTCCAAAACGAAGGACCCCTTTCCAAGGTGAGACCTTGAGATACACTCTGTCTCCAACCTGGAACTCTAAAGGTCTACGACGTTTGTCAGCATAAGATTTCTGCCTATCCTGAGCAATCTTAATCTTATGTTGTATTACTTTAATCTTTTCTGTGGTCTGCTGCACAAGGTCAGGACCCAACAACTGATGTTCACCAGTCTCAAACCAACACAAAGGTGATCTACAACGTCTACCATATAAGGCTTCATAAGGTGCCATATCAATACTATGTTGATAGCTATTGTTATAGGCAAACTCCATCAAGCTTAGGTGTAGATCCCAACTTCCGGTGAACTGGAGAACACATGCTCGTAACAGGTCTTCTAAGGTTTGTATGGTCCTTTCCGACTGTCCATCAGTCTGTGGATGAAAGGCCGTACTAAACCTTAGCTTGGTGCCTAAGGCTTGGTGTAACTGTTCCCAAAAATGACTTGTAAACTGAGGGCCTCTGTCAGAAACTATTGTGACAGGAACTTTGTGCAAACACACTATCTCTTTAACATACAACTCTGATAACCTTTCAGCAGAATAGGTTGTTTTGACAGGTAAGAAATGTGTTGTCTTAGTCAACCTATCAACAATTACCCAAATGGAATCATGTCCTTTGCTTGTCCTGGGTAGGCCAACAACAAAGTCCATGGTCACATGGTCCCACTTCCACTGTGGTATGGGTAAAGGTTGCATTGTCCTGGCAGGCTTCTGGTGTTCAGCTTTAACTTGCTGACACACAGGACACCTCAGAACAAACTCTGCAACGTCCTTCTTCATCCCCGGCCACCAATACAGGTTTTTCAAATTCCGATACATCTTGGTGCTCCCTGGATGCATAGCATACATGGAAGAATGGGCTTCTTCCAGGACTAACTTTCTCAAGTTGTCCATATCTGGCACTATCATTCTTCCACTATAACAAGCTACTTGATCTTCTGAGTCATGAAAACCATCTTGCTTCTCATTTCCATACTCAGATCTAATCTGCTGAACTGCAGCATCACCTAGCTGTGCTTCTTTAATCTTCTCTCTTAGGGTAGGTTTAATATGCATCTCAGCTAACAAACCGGCTAACAATGACACCTTCAACTGTACATTGTCTTGCCTTAAAGAGATAAGCATATCTCTCCTAGAGCATACTAAAGAGTTTAGTTGTGCTCTATTCATGGTTGATGTTGCTGATTTCCTACTCAAGGCATCTGCAACAACATTGGCCTTGCCTGGATGGTAATCAATTGTACAGTCGTAGTCCTTGATTAACTCCATCCAGCGACGTTGCCTCATGTTGAGCTCATGCTGAGAGAAGATATACTTAAGGTTTTTGTGGTCTGTGAAAATCTGGAATGTCTCTCCGTAGAGATAATGCCTCCAGATCTTCAAAGCATGAACCACAACAGCTAACTCCAGATCGTGTGTTGGATAATTCTCCTCGTGTTTCTTAAGCTGTCGGGAAGCAAAAGAAATCACTTGTTTATCCTGCATCAACACACATCCTAGTCCGTTCTTGGAAGCATCACAGAAAACTATATATCCTTTTCCTTGTTCAGGTAGCACTAGCACAGGTGCACTTGTCAACCTCTCCTTCAGCAACTGGAAAGATTGTTGACACTTATCACTCCAAGAAAAAGGAACATCTTTCCGGGTTAACTTGGTCAAAGGTAAAGCTATAGAACTAAAGTTCTTAATGAACCTTCGATAATAGCCAGCTAACCCCAAGAAACTTCGAATCTCCGTCGGTGTCTTCGGTTGTTCCCACTGTAGAACAGATTCTACTTTCGTAGGGTCAACACGAATTCCCGAGGCGGATATTACATGTCCAAGAAAAGATACTTCCGGCAGCCAGAACTCACACTTGCTAAACTTAGCATACAGCTTATGTTCTCTTAGCAAGGTCAAAGCTTGGCGAAGATGCTGCTTATGCTGCTGAGCATCCTTACTATAAATCAGAATGTCATCTATGAAGACAACAACACACTGATCAAGGAAAGGTCAAAAAACTCTATTCATGAGTTCCATAAATGCAGCTGGTGCATTGGTTAGTCCAAACGACATAACCGTGAACTCATAGTGACCATATCTTGTCCTAAAGGCAGACTTGGATATGTCACTATCCTTAATACGGAGTTGATGATATCCATACCTCAAGTCTATCTTTGAAAAGACTATTGCACCACACAACTGGTCAAAGAGATCATCAATCCTCGGCAGAGGGTACTTATTCTTTATTGTTACTTTATTGAGTTGTCTGTAGTCGATGCACAACCGCATTGACCCATCTTTCTTTTTAACAAACAAGACCGGGGCACCCCAAGGTGAAGTACTTGGTCAGATAAAACCTCTCTCAAGTAACTCTTGAAGCTGTTTCTTGAGTTCTGCCATCTCGGCAGGCGCCATCCTATACGGAGTTTGAGCTATGGGTTTCGTATCTGGGATCAGATTAATTTCAAAATCAATCTCCCGGGGTGGTGGTATACCAGGAAGTTCTTCAGGAAACACATCTTCGAATTCCCTGACTATAGGAACTTCGGCAGGATTGGAACTTTCCTTGGTAACATCTACCACATGGGCCAAGAATGCATAACATCCTTGCCTCAAAAGCTTATCAGCAACCATAGCTGATACAAGACAGGTGGGCAGAATCTTTCTTTCTCCTTGAAAGATCCATGTGCTGCTTTCGTCAGCAAACACAGCCAACTTGGACTCACAATCCAAGACAACTTTATACCTCTCTAAGGTATCCATCCCAAGGATTATATCAAATCCCTGCATATCAAGTGGTATAAGATCCATGTGAATGCGATGGTCAGAAAAGAAGAGGATGCAGGGAGAACATACCTCCTGCAAAATGGCAGACCCACTCAACGGAGTCTCTAACAACAAACTATCTGTCCTATGACTAACAGTCACATTGCAGTTACGAATCACTTCACGAGTGATGAAAGAGTGTGTAGCACCCGGATCAATCAGAACGGATACAACACAGGATGTAGACATATCAGAATATACAAGTTTCATCTGACCTGCCACTACCCGTGGATTGACCACTGCCTCAGGTGGGTTCATAGCATAGAACCTCGCAGTCGCCTGGTGTTGAGGTGGTGCTGATGATCCAGCTTGAGACGCTTGTCCACATCCTCGAGCTGCTCCTTGATGTTGTCTATTCTGAGATCCCTGTTGATTTTGTCTCGGGGTTTGTTGTATCACACCGACAGGCCTAGAACGGCAATCCTTCATTAAGTGTCCCACCTTACCACAGTTGTAGCAACTCTTCTCCTGTTGCTGTGGTCTGGGTGGTCCAGTAACTGACACTGATGAAGAATTGTGCGTCCCTTGAAGCGGTTGACTCCGTCCTCAACCTCTGCTTGGTTTCCATTGAGTTTGAAAACTCGATCTGAGTGGTGGAGGGTTAGGTGCAGAGAATCTAAGTTTCTTGGAATCCCTAGATGAAGAACCCTGGAACTGTGGATATCTTTTATGGGTTTGTCTCTTCTCAACCACAGATCTCTCTATCCTTCGGACTGACTCAACGAAGGTAGAGAATCTCTCTCTGTTTTCTAAGGCAGACACAGGGGTTGACATATCCGAATTCAAACCCTTTTCGAATCTTCTGATTCTTTCCTCATCTGTAGCAGCCATGTGCGGACAGAACCGCAGCAACTCCATGAACTTAGCTTCATATTCGCTAATGTTCATCATACTCTGCCTTAGTCTCTCGAATTGAGAGATCTTCTCATCTAGGAAAGTCTTTGGAAAATATCTTTTGATAAATTCCCGATGAAATTCTTCCCATGAGAACTCTACTCCAGGCCTCTTCTGCTCTTCCATGTTCCACCAGTGACCAACACTTCCTTTGAGAAGATAGACAGCATGTCTAACCTTCTCAGCTTCCAGAATCATAAGAATCCTGAAAGCCTTCTCCAACTCTGTCAACCATAAGTCAGCATCTGTAGGGTCGTCTGTTCCGAAGTATTCGGTAGCTCCGACACGACGAAGTCGTTCGAATGTCTTACCGATACCTTGTACTTCAGGCTGGACAGGTGCCCTAGGTGCAGGAATGGGCATCCTATCGGTTATATGTGTCATGGCAGTCATGAACTGCCCGAACATTGTCTGTACAGCTGGGTTACTCATGTCAGCTGGGTCGAACTGGGGTGGCTCTCTTGGCGACTCAGGTGCAGGTTGTTCTATTCTTGGAACCCTTGCACCACCTCGAGGTGCACTAGCACTACTCTCTGCCATGTACTCATCATGATGTTCTGACATTCTTATGTATCTTCTTCTCCTGAGGAGCAGAAGATTCTATTAGATAAGGAAGAAGTAATAAAGGTAGACTCGACATCCTAAGTCCTATGCCTCTTTAGACTCAACTGAACCTAGAGCTCTGATACCACTAATTGTGGGCTCTGATCTCCAAACCATAACATAAACACGATTAAAACTTAGCGGAAGCGAATCGGTAATCAGCGGAAGACAAAAATCACGGGAAATTAAAACTTTTCGAGATAAGAACTTGGATCCATAAAACTTCTTTCATAAAGAGAGATAAACTGTTTACATCTCAGGATAATTACTTCTCGAGTAATTATATACATCAAGATACAAAATCTCAAGATCACATAACACAAGATTCCAAGACCTGAGAGTACAGAGGACACATAGGACTGACTCTAACTACACCACATGGCAGGACAATCTCCACCTGAGATTACTGCTGCCCCTGGTGCTGCTGCTGCAGAGACTGGTCACCTGTAGGATGGTTCCTTCGTCTCCGACGTTCACCTAAAAAGTTGAAGTCTACGGGGTGAGACAATTATACATAATTGTCCCAGCGAGAGTTATAACTCTTCGCCAGAAGCTTTATTATAACATCAAAGAATATCTTAAGCAGTAAAGCCTTCAAAGTATTCTATAACAGTTGCAGGTATAACAAGATCTCTACAATTTA
Organism: Alisma plantago-aquatica; assembly: GCA_963693085.1. Lineage (NCBI taxonomy): Eukaryota > Viridiplantae > Streptophyta > Magnoliopsida > Alismatales > Alismataceae > Alisma > Alisma plantago-aquatica. The sequence goes on along the minus strand of OY856409.1, from coordinate 1,957,523,080 downwards.
GGAGACATGGAGAATATAAACACTATTGCAATGTAACATCAATCAACTAACTTGGAGTTATCTCTAACAAGTTATACTACATGGTTGATTATGTTTTACAAACAACATTATGCCCTGTGGAGATGAGGCTTACCACTCATACCCCAACTGATCGCTTAGAAGTCACATCAGTATCATACATAGGTCATTAAGAGAGCCGGATTCTCATGACCTTCTCCTTCCTCAGTCAGTAAGAGGATCACTTGTAGGACATCTCGTGTCTCTACTACTATAGCTCACCAGGGTAAACTGGTCCTTCGCTATTCTAGAGTCACAGTGGCGTTCTGTACTCTCTTCGTCATCAGGAGGTTTCATATTTACCTACCACTGATACAGATATCTGTGCTTTCTTCGTCATCAGGAGGTTTCATGTTTACCTACCACTGATACGGTATGGAATTATAGTGAAGGATGGATGGATGACACATCTACATCACTTTCCTACACTAGGATGTAAGGTTCTACACATCCATGTACCCCACATACTCAAAAGTATGTGCTCCAGGAGTTCCCTGAGGAAAACATGTTTCACCATCACTTAATCTCTGACAATGATGGATCTATGATCAGGGCTCTACATTATACTTGATTAGTTAGGTACATTCAGTATTCTTTAACAGCATACATTGTTCTCCAAACAATAACAGTATCATAGAAGCTATAAAAGAAGAATACTAAATGTAACAGGCCTAACTCATATCAATCATTATTTCTCATTATCCTCATCACAAGTCATCTCTAAGGCATGACCTTGATGGTATTCATGGCTCTCACAGCCCATTATCAGCATAGGATGCCACTGACAAGGCATCAGATTACTTTACTTATTCATAAGGCCAACAACATGCCTTTAATGAATATAACATCAACATCCATACCTAGATATGATTACCTTCATATCAGAACCTGCATGGTTAATACAACTGATAAAGGTAATACAAAATAAGGAATATACTTCCTACTCTTGTCATGAGAGTTAAATCTCTAGTTCACATCAAATAGATTTTAGTACTCCAAAGCATGCCATTACCCTTGAATTAGGGTTTACTATTCACATTACATGTCATCACCCTTGAATTAGGGTTTACTATTCACATCAAGGTGAATTGAATCTCATAACATCATCTTGTATGAGTAACATCTTCATTGATGCTCTTAGATTAGTTAAAAGTTTATCATTTATCATAATTAGGGTTTCTATGATCTCACACAGGTGGATCATACCCTATTTATGCTCATTCCTGTGTATTGGAGATGCTTTAATTGAATTTTCACCTGAAAAGGGTACTTTCTCTCTCTAGAAGTACTTTCTCTCTCTAGAAGTACTTTCTCTCTCCTCATACTATTAGGTGATGTCAACATCACTCTAGATCAGGTTGGATTGAGTCATCATAGGCTAACATAGCCCAAAACATCACCATCATGTGATTAGGGTTTGATTTGATCAAGGTATTACTTAATTTACCCTTCAGGGGTATTTTGGTAATTCACCCCATTAATTATCATCATGGTCAAACCTTAGTCCATTAACCCCTTAATATCCTAGGTTATCATTAGGGTTTGATTAGGGCAACATTGAACCATTTATTTCATCAATTGATTGAAAGAAGTCAACTTTGAATCACATTGATTGACCTTCAACCATCATTCTTGAATTGAGTTGAGATCGTTTGAAAGTGTTGACCGATTAGCCAATTTGACTTTTCAAGACCGCGAGCCCTATTCTTACTTCAAGACCGCGAGCCTCCTCAAGACCGCGAGCCTCCTTGGACTCCAAGACCGCGAGCCTCTTCAAATGGTTCAAGACCGCGAAGCTCAACCTAATGTTAAGACCGCGAGGGCCAAGTTGACATCAAGACCGCGAAGAGATGTTGACCGTTTGCCCACTTTGACCTCAGGACCGCGAGGCCCCTCGCGGTCTTGAGACCGCGAGCCTCCTCTCAGTCTTGAGACCGCGAGCCTCCTCACGACCTTGAGACCGCGAGCTCACATGGTCTCAACCACTTGGACCATCAACAAGATTCAAAGATACAACCAATAATGTCAACTCATGTTGAAGCCCTCAAAAGGTTAGAGCCATGTTGACCACTTATGGATTGGGTCAATTTAGATTATGCTTGACCACTTGGTCATTCAATTGACCCTCAATGGTTGACCAATAAGGGTTGAAGTCGATTCAATTAGGGTCTATCAATGTTCACCCATCAACACTCAACAATGTGCACTAACACAAGGTTGAACCCTTCAATTGAGCTCCAAATGGGACCAAACTTGGCCCAAACGGTCTTGGGATCATGTGGGTGGACCCCACATGGTCTTGAGACCGTTTGCCCAAGATTTCATCAAAGTCTAAGGTGATTTGATAGGGGTTGAACCATGATTGAACCACAAAATAGAATTTGATTATATTGACAACTTATTTGCAATTAGGTCCTCAATTGGTCAAATTACTTAAACCTAGACCTTCAAACGGTCTTGGGTGATTGTCCTCTCGGTCTTGAGACCGTTTGGATGAGTTCCAAACGGTCTTGAGACCGTTTGCCCATCCAATTTTGGATTCTAGTGCAAATTCATCAAGGTTGGGTCAATTGAGTTGATGATCATATCACTATTTAATTGCAATGTAATTTTGGTGTAATTGTACCTTCAATTGGTCAACTAATCTTGACCCCAGACCTCCAAACGGTCATGGTTGATTGCCCTCGCAGTCTTGAGACCGTTTGGGTGACCCCTAAACGGTCTTGAGACCGTTTAGGTCAATCGACCCTAAAACCCCTAACTAGGTCACCATAATTTCAGTACTGATTTCACCTAGGGTTAGCCCTAGTATTAACCCTTCAACTCTTAGCCTGTTTGGAATTATACCATAAAACTTGGTGAGTTGTTAATTAATATACTTTTGAACAGTAATCTCATACGGTCAATGCCTGGTCAATGACCTTACACGGTCTTGAGACCGTTTTCCCAAAAAGGCAATTTCAGACCGTTTGAGAATCAAGAATAAATTCATTTAAAGTTGTTACTTACAAAGGTCATATCTCCCGATTCCTTTGGAGTTAGCCTCCCAAATGTTGAGGGTAATTAACCTATATAATTAGGAATAGATTACTTATATGGTACATGCTCGGTCAACGGGGACAAATGGTCTTGGAGACCGTTTTCCCTGTTGCGGTCTCGGGACCGTTTGCTCACGTCGCGGTCTTGAGACCGAGAGAGCAAACTGGTGAGACCGTTTAAGGAAGTGAAAAGCGGTGGGTTTTTCTTGGAAATCACGCCTTCATCTCCTAGCTCAATAACAGTATGAATATCCCATGGATTTGCTTGCAAAATAACAGGGAAAAGTAGGGAAACACTAAGAGCTATCATCAAACCGCATATAAAAGATGTACATAGTAAAGCATGGGTTTAGAGTTATAAAACCCGCCTTAAGCTTGCTTCTTGAGCTCCAAGCTTTCAAGATCCAAGATCTAATGGCGTCCTTGAGTTCCCACAGGTTTTCCAAGGTGAAAACTCCAAGGAAAGATGAAAAGAGATGGCTAGAAAGATAGGGTTTCGAGAGTTAGCCATGAAGCTGACCTTGAATTCGAGTTCTAACCATGGAATTAGGCAAGAAGAGGGGTTCAAACCTACCTTGCACCCTTGGTCGTTCCTCTTGAGCTCCAAGATAGTCCTTAGTCGTCCAAGCAAAGAGGAAGCAGTGATATGCACGAAGGAAAGGTTTCTTTGCTTAGAGAAGTAAAGTGTATAAATACTTGGGTGATGTTTCATTAAAGGCCCATAAGTTTCCCCTAATTCCAACTAAGTCCTTCCTTCATTACTTGCTCGTTCCTTCCTCCTTATTCTAAGGACAAACCTTATCTTAAGGTCTAGAAAAGAAGGCAAAGAAGAACAATCTAATAATAAGGTACATACATAAAGAGCTTTTGCACATATACCCTGATTATTCAATCACAAGGCATATTTCATAACCTGATAACTCAAATGAGGTGACTTCCTCATCATTTCTTCTCTTAATGATGGCAAGAGTCTAAAACTTAAATTAGATGACATATTTCTCAATTTGCATCCCTTAATTTGGGTAAATTGCATTTTACCCCAAATTAGGGTTTCAAGCACCGGGATTGCTTCCACAGCTGCACCTTGGTGCCCTAGCTTGGGAAATCCCTCAAACTTTACCAAAAAGATTCTCATGATGTCTCAACATCAAAGGAACATCTCAACATGTGAAAATTGCAAGCTAACCCTTTTAACTGGGTAAATTGCACATAGGTCCCTGTATACCAAAACAATGCTACAACTTTAAATAAAAAGGAGCAAATACTGAAATATATGTTTCTGAGAAACTTAATCACATGCTCAGAGTTAATCACAAAGATTTAATTACATATTTAGGCAAAACACCTAGGGTTAACTCATAACCCAGGTTAGGGATGTTACAAATGCAAACCACGTGTTGTCAAATTTAGCCACAATTTATTTCTCAAACATTTGTAAAGGATGTTAAGCCTTGAAATGATATGAGATCGTTTTAGATTCATGGCATATGTGTTTTGATGTCTCATCCATTTTTCAAGGGATGTTAAGCCCTGAAGATGATATGAGATCCATTTAAGCTCATGATGGATACATATATTGATTTCTCATCCATTTTATAAGGGATGTTAAGCCCTGAAAATGACATGAGAATCGTTTAAGCTTATAGTAGAGTACATGAATGTATATCTAACCAAATACATGGGATGTTAAACCCAAATTTGTTTAGAGAACTCCATTAAGAACAAGATATATATCACATTCATGAATATTGTAGGCTCCTTTATTTTCATATCCAAGATTACCTTAAAAATACTAAGGTCATAACTTGTTTCAAATTTTCTTTAAGATGTTTACAAAGTTTTCGTGAACTCCCCCTTAATATTATAATCAAGATAATTTAAGGATTCTATGGTCATAATAAGCATTAGATCATAATAAGTTAACCTTTTATGAGAGCTATGCACTAAAGTCTTGTTTTCAATATACTAAGATTGATTGCAAGAAAATGATTTACAAATAAGCATTTGGTCAAGCTTATTTTAGGTCGACCTTGACTTTGACCAGGGCGCCCCTCGGTCAAACTTTATTTTTATTGAGAGGCATTTTCTGCATATTTACAGTTTAAGCACTCTCATTGAGTTACACATTAATGTTAAAATATGTGAAACATAAAGTCTTTATGTAATATGATCAAATGTATATCAATTTGAAGCACTTTGAGTGATACCTATTTTGAAGAAGTTTTATCAATTGAAAACTTAATATAGGCATCACAATGAAGTCTTTGTTCTTGATTTTCTTAGAGCAAGTTATATCCTAAGCAAATTTTCTGAATGTATGTTCTTCATGAAATAAGGAATTTTGATATCCACAGTGATTATTCTCCTTGCAAAAAGGCAATTGTACTACATCTACAACATGTTCAATCATAGCAAGAAAGTAGCTTTCAATCATTTAGTTATAAGCAAGATTATTTGCATCAATAGAAATTTCCATAAGTCATGTTGCCACCATGATGCAAAATTATATCCTAAGAGAAATCCTGTGTAGAATTTTAAGCAATATATGAATTTAGTACCTTGCTCTTGATTTAGTTATAATAGATTTTAAATGTAACATTGAAATGGCTCTTTATTCTAAACAAGTCTCTTATTTTAAACTTATTTTTAGATTAACTCTTTAGAATCAGTCATCCTTGAGTATAAATTAAGAACAAGTTTTATATCTCATAGAACTCAAGTTCTTAAAATCAAGATTTTGCTTTTGATTACTTAGAACAAACAACTACATAAGTCATTAATATTCTCGTTCTAAGAAACAAACTATTTATCTTGCCATTGTGTCATCTAGCAAAAATCATTCATTTATTACACGGGATGATACAAGCCATGCACACGATAATCATTATCTATCATGTCAAGATGCATTTGTGCCATAGAGTTTTACTGTTATGCAAATTGGCATTTCAATGATAACATCATCTTTATATGTAATGAGCTGAATCACAATGATCATTTTGAAAACAACATCCATTCATGGTTTGTATATATAGATCAAAGATTATTTTAGGAAAACCAAGTAAAAGATGGAACACAATGATCATGATAAAACAGTAAAGGCATATCCATAACACAATGATCATGATAGAACAATAGAAGCATATCCATAATTTCATGAAATACAATGATTATGATCATTTAAAAGCAAATTTCAAGACACATGGTTTTTATATAGATAGACCAAGGAATACTTAGGACAAACCATGTGGATTATGATAAAACAATAATTTCCTTGATTAAATCAATATGGTTCATAAAATTTTTAAATTCAAGACAAACCATGTACATGAACATGCTTAATCAATTCAAGAGAAATACCAATTTTGGGCTTTACAATGTATGCATTAATTTTAAGAAAACATTTCCTAATTCTATTTTCATATAGTTTTGATCAGATAAGTAGTAAATTTACAGCATGTTTATTAAGGATATCATATAGATTATTATCAATATGTGATTTTAGAGTTGTCTTCCAAGATTTATGATTCATTCATAATTTCCAATCAATTTTCATTTATACCAAATTTATAGCAAGTTTATAGCACATTGAACCATTTTAACAAGTTTTCCAGAACCTTATTCGGTTGACAAATACTTTGACCGAACATAATTCGGTCGGAAAAGAGTTCGACCGAGAGTGTCTCTGTAGATTTTATTCAGCAATTTGTTTGTTCAAGTTATGGGTTAAATTACTTTGATTTATTTTGTTATTCTATTGTATTAAGTTGAGATAGACAGAAGGATGTTCAAATCAAGATTATTGGTCATATCTCAACTTGATTAATTCATATTTATTTAGTTTGCGGGTTTTGGAACCCATACCAACTCAACATCCTTTTTCTTGTATGGGCATGAGAAATAATAATGTCCAAGTCGCAAGCAATAGTGACAACAAATGGAATCAATTTCATTTCTCTTTCTAGAAGGATTGTCTTTAGGCACATACATGACTTTAGTCTTGGGTACTTGTGTCCTTTTCGTTCTAGGTTCCTGATAGAATTTTTCTTTAGGCACATGTATGAACTTGGTATGTGTTCTTCCAGGTTTAGGTTGATGATGTTTTTCTTTTGGAACATATCCTAAACCTCTTCTTCCAATTTGACCAGAAGAAACCTTTAGGATCTTATAAAGAACACTATTGTTCTTCAAAGTACTAATTTCCTTTTGTAACTTAGCAATTTCATCTATTTTCTTTTTAATATTCAAGTTTGCTTGATCTAAGTTAGATGACATACTATCTCTTTCTTTTACAATAGCATCATAATCTAAATGAGTGCATAGAATAGGTTGAGTTTGAAGATTATTCAACTTAGCAAGTAATTCAACCTTTTCTTGAGAAAGAAGATTATAGTTTGTCTCTAGAGTAAGTAACTTCGTATTGCAATCATTAAGAGAAGATTTCAATGTAGAATTTTTAGAAGTAATACTTTCCTTTTCAGAAACAAGTTCACTTAACTGATCATATAATTATTCATTTGTTCTGGTAACTCTTTTTAGTTTCTTTTTACAATCAATATACTTTTCATGCATTTCTTGAAGACTGACAATTAAATCTTCTTTTGACAAGTCAAAAAGACTTACCTCTTGTTCTTCTTCATTTGCAGTAGTAACGAAGCATTGTACCTCTTTATGCACCTCTTCTTTCTTTGACTTCCTTGGACAACTAATTGTTGTGTGTCCCATTCCTAAACACCAGCTACATCTTGTTGAAGGTTGGTCCAAATTTATCCTTTGATTGAGGTTGTAGACACAACCATCCTCCATCTTCAAGGCTCGATTAGAGCTCCTTGAAGCCTTCTCTGATACCAATTGAAAAACCACTAGAGGGGGGTGAATAGGGTTTTATAATAATTTTAAAATTAATTCAACCAAGCAACCACAATTGAAATTTGAAGAAGGAGACACGGCGTTTAGAGTGGTTCCACCCTTAGCAAATACTAAGGGAGTCAGTCCACTACCCAATTGTTTCCGTTTTTGAATTTGAAAGCACTTGTATTTTATTACCTCACAAGGATGTTACACAAGATACAAATACCTTCACCCTTAGGATAGCCTTCACCTAGAAGTAGTCTCACCAACCCTGAAGCATCCTTCCTTGAAGTAACTCCAAGCTCCCCCTTGAAGTAGCCTTCCTCTTGAAGTAGCTTCCCATTGAGACAGGCTTCTTGAAGTAATCCTAAGTCCGCCGGGCTACCTTCACCACCGAAGAAGCTCCAACAACCTCCTTTCCGCAGCCTCCAACCTAGGAGTAGCAAAGGAGAACCAAAGTAATAAAAAGGAAAAAGAAAGGAAAAAGGAAATTACAATTACCACTTATGCACAAGGCTTGAATCCTATATCAAGCATTTTAATCTCCACAAGAATGAAATATTTGTCATTTTCAAAACAAAGGGATTTTGATGATGTCCATTTAGCCAATAGTTTTTGCGTTTGAAATTTTTTTCCGATACCTAGTTTGTGCTAAGGTAATTGTTTGGACCGACCATGATGCCATCCAATACCTATTACAAAACAAGGATGCAAAACCTAGATTGATTAGGTGGATTTTACTATTACAGGAATTTGTCATAGAAATTTAGGATAAGGCATGGGTGGAAAATATGGTAGAAGATCACCTATCTAGGTTGGAAAGGGTGAATGAAAGAGATGTAGATATCCCTATTGTAGAGTATTTCCCAGATGAAAAACTTTTTTCTCTTAAGACCACGGCTCCCTGGTTTGCAAACATTGTTAATTATTTACCATGCAAAGAGATGGATGAAGATTGGGATACCAAGAGAAGAAGAATTGTTCCCATTCATTGAGGTTTTACATCTGGGATGACCCTATCCTTCTTAAACAATGTAGGGATGGAATATTGAGGAAGTGTGTACCTGAATGTGAGGCTGAGAGAATTTTATCACACTATCATTCTCTACCTACAGGGGGTGTCATGCTATCTCTAGGACTATGACTAAAGTCTTATAGAGTGGGTTTTATTGGCGAACGTTGTTTAAAGATTCTCACAATTTTCTTCGTGGTTGTGATGCATGTCAATGTGCAGGTAATATTTCTAAGAGACATGAAATGACACTAAATGTGTTTGAAGAGATGGAAGTGTTTGATCTATGGGGCATTAATTTCATGGGCCCATTTATTTTGTCTAATGTTAATCTCTACATTTTACTTACGGTTGACTATGTATCTAAGTGGGTGGAAGCAATTCCAACCAGCAACAATGATGCACGAGTTGTGTGTACGTTTGTTAAAGACTATATTTTCTGTAGATTTGGTGTCCCTTGACTGATTATTAGTGATGGTGGATCACATTTCACTAATAGGTGATTTTACAGCCTTATTAAATAAATATGAGGTCAAACACCAAGTGGGTATTCCCTACCACCCACAGATACAAGGGCAAGTTGATGTGCCCAATAGAGAGGTGAAGAAGATCCTAGAAAGGAGAATATCAACTAATAGGACAAATTGGAGTTGTGTGCTTACTCTTTGGGCATATAGGATGGCCTATAAATCACCTATAGGAACTACACCATTTAGGTTGGTCTATGGATGTCCTTGCCATCTACCAGTCAAGCTTGACCATAAGGCAAAATGGATGTTGAAAAGCTAAATTTTGGACTGGATGAAGCGGGTAGAAAGAGGTTATTAAAGATGAATGAACTAGATGAGCTCAAGATGTATGCTTATGAAATTTATAGAATTTATAACGAGAGGATGAAGAAGATTCATGATAGGCTTATCTTGAATAGGGTGTTTCTTCCAGGATAAAAGGTTCTTCTTTTTTATTCTAGACTTAATTTACATTCGGGTAAGCTGAGGTCCAAATGGAGTGGACCATTCGTGGTTGATCATGTTCGGTACTACCGACTCTGAGCGATATACACTCGAGACATCATCAAATGTCAGTGGTCGATACATCTGAGCCACAAATTTGTTTTTACAACTCGGTACTATCGAATCAGAAGTCGGTAGTACAGACTCTGCCTATCTCAGCTATATAAGGAGGAGTGGTGAATCATTTTCTTTACACCACCTCCTCCACTCCTCCTGAAACTCTGAGCAAAGCTACCTCGAGCGCCGATGTTTTTCATCGACCCTCTCTTTCTCCATTATCCTTCTTGCATGATCACCATGGCACCAAGTAGAGGTCCTTCTACATCAGTGGAGCAAGGCGACTTAGTCCCTCGACCAACACACATTCAACATCCATCCCCAAAGGTCAGGAAGGTTTACAAAGAGCTTCAGATGAGGATCATGGTGCCAACGCGATATGGAGATTGCACCTTGATCGAGCAAGAGAGCTTCACCAACAACCTATGGTGGGTATGTCAATGCTAGTTGATGGAGGGGGATAACCCTTTCTTCAGTAACTACCAGACCTACCTAGAACTCATTCTTGAATTCTTAGCATCGCTAGAGGTTCTTTGCACCCCCGCACACCAAATAGGAGGTGAATGGCGGGACAGAAAAGTCTATTTCTGCCTCTTTAATACCAACTACTCCATCACTCTGTGGGCATTCAACCACATCTTCAACTGGGCTCACATCCCAAAATGCTCTGCTCCTTCAAATTTTTACTATGACCTTTTTTGGAGCAGCTAACGGAGGTTATAGAAGGCTTCTGTATCAGTTGGCACATCAACTCTGTCACTGACGTCGAGAATCCCTTTGCTCAAATTCATCACCACCTCTGCACCAACACTATATTCACCCGCTCTGCCTAAGCCCAAGGGAAGGTCCAGAAGATGAACATGTACTACCTCAACATGTTGTTGGAGGGAGAAATCGTCAACTTTGGGTCCTTCCTCCTCCATATGATCTCAGTGAGGCACAATGTGTAGTGGAAAGTGCCAATTGTGTTTGGGGGTTTGATTACCCCAATTGCACTGCAGATTTGCCTTGACTTATCCACCCTCGCACCGATGGAATCTACAAAGAAACTGGATCTTCATACTTTAGCAAGGTGAGCATCCTCAGCTTACACCATAACACGGTGTATGCAAGCTACACACATAGAGGACGGTTCAACGAGTGCAACCTCCCCGACCCCATCTTCAATCTGTAAGGAGTAGCACATCATAGGTGGCCGCTAGACAAGGGTGAGGAAGAAAATGGACACATGATGGTGACAACCGATGATTACGATGAGTAGCAAGGTGATGATGGCAACTCCAATGATGACATTGAGGAGGTGGTGCCCATCATCCCCGTTACTCAAAAAGTAGTTCCACGCAAAAGGACCCACACCTATGCTACCTTGACTTCACATGCCCCTCCCCCTTCTCAGGAGGAGCATGACCCGTATAACATGGTAGGTATGAATGGGATGCTACAGGAGATCCATAGAGGACAGTAGCAACATCAGGCGACGTTGGCTGGTGTACATGAGATACAAGGATGGTTGTACAAAAATCAACAAGCAATATATAAGAATGACCGTCTTCTCTTGGCCAACCAAGATAATTTCCACATGTTCCTGTAGCGGATGGAGCAATATCAATAGCCATTCTTCGACCATTACTGGAACTAGGGGTACTTTGGAGGGTACCTACAGCCACCACAAATGCCACTGTCAGATCTATCTTTTTAGGGGATGTTTCCTCCCCATGAACCCAACATGCCACATCCGCCACCTCCTCCATTTTGAGAAATGGTACTGTTGTTCCTCCTCTTAAGTGTGAGTATTGACTATGTGGATATAGTCTTATTCAAGCTTAGGGGTGTTGGAATAGCCATCTATATTAGTTTTTATTTTATTTTTACCTAAGTTATTTTATTTTTATTTCTGTTATGTAATTTTAGGATCCACACCTATTTGGTGTAGTCATGGAGAAGTAAATGCATGGTTTTGTATATTGAATAGATTCTATTCATAGGTGTTTTATAAGGAAATGGTCACCTCTTCATACCTTAATTACAAAATATTTCTACAACCCCACTTGAGGAAGTGTTTGGTTAAGTCAGCTTTAGGACATAGGACATGAATGAACATCGAAATCAACTTGGAATGTGAATGATGATATTGTTGAGCCTAAGATGATCACACCTTTAACGAGATCTTAAATGGAAATCTAAGAAATAAACCTTAAGATTACCCTGTTCACAGGTCATTAAAGAGGGACATATCATAATCATATGAAAGACATTGTCTCTTATTTATGTGATTCCATCCATCTCCTCCCTCCATTTTTGACTCACCACCTCAAGATGAATGAGTACTCCAATTTATTCCCTTTTGATTGCATGACATGGCATAATAGGGACATGATAGATTATCTTATTCTTTGTTGCATTTGAATAAAAAAAAGATAAAAGTTTCTTTTGTATGCATGGACAATTTTAGTGCATACCATTTTAGTTGCATAACAATTTCATGTAGATTACATACATTTCATAGCATTGAATTATTTTTGTCATGTGGATTAAAGTCTTGAGTTATGAAGATTGAAGTGCAGATACATACCTCCACATCAAATAGTATGAAGTGAAACCCCGAGCATAAACCCAACCATGTTGATGAAGAAAAAAAAATAAGTTTGTGGGCTAAAAAAGAAAAAAAAAACAATGTCAAAGTTTCTTAGGGAGAAAGTATGTCCTTAAGTCTTCTTGAAGAGATGAATTGAACCACATGACACATTCTTTTGTTTGTTTTGTCAGACTCATTATTTTGTGGATGAGATTGCTTGACACATGCATCATTTGATAGAAAAAAAGGCATTAGGCATTAGGGTTCATGCATGTCATTCTTTTCACTCATGTAGGTCATCATACTTTTGCATAAATAAGTTGGATGTGCTTGTGATTCTTCATTTTCCACCCATTTCATATCATTAATTTCTCTTATTGGTAGGCCACTCATATGATTTATCTCCTCATCCATTCTTATAAGGAGATCTACTTCCAATAAGTTTGTAGTTAGGAGAGAGAAATTTAAAATAGGGAATCACATAATGCACCAAGAGAATGCATGAATAATTATGATATTAACTTCTTTCTTGATAGTGTTCATTGATCAAGAGGTGGATAGCTTTTATGGAGAAAAAAATTTGTTGTATAGTAGTTATCAGTTCAGTTGTCATTGAAGGCTAGTTCAGGGATTGTTTGGTGGACATGATTAAGAAAAGAGTTCATGTGTTATGTCCTTTTGCTTACTTATATCAAATAGATCCAAGAGAGTGTTCCTCGAGGATGAGCAACATTTAATCTTAGGGGAGTTTGATGCATGGGTTTTTAGTCATTTTCAAAGGCATATTTTCCTTGATTTTATGTGTTGATTTGTCATTTATTTGATTAATTATGCATGAAATGCTATCGATGTCCTGTGATATCTAAATGCATCAAAATATGTGGTTTTTATTATTTAAAATGGTTTAATATTCATCATGAGTACTTATCCACGTTCTTGTGCAATTTCAGTTACAACTGAGCTTCACAAACTGGGTACTGCCGACTGCAAAACTCTATGGTACCGACTTCACGTCAGTACTAGACCAGAAGACTCACCCAGACTCGATACTACTAACACCCAAAGTTGGTAGTAATGAAACCACATCAGTAAGGCACAAGAAATGAATCTTGGAAACTCAGTACAACCAAGTCTAGCAACTCGATACTACTGAGATGGCATCAGGGAGGCAATGCATGAGCGACCTAAAGACTCAGTGTTATCGACATTGTGATAAATTGTGGCTACCCTAGAAACACAGTACTACCGACTCTCCAGTCGATACTACCAAGTTTGCCCGATCAGGCAATATGAAGATAACACTCTAATCCAACGGTCAGTGTTATTTCATATCTTAAGTGATTCCTATGACTTCAGGAGAGTTTGGCCAGACCTAAGGAGGCAGTCATTTTCCATTGCATGACACCAGATAGAGGAGAGAAGCGAAAGGAATCAAAGGCTTCATCTACAAACATCCAAGCACCTCTGGAGGGTGAATATGTAGTCGAAAGACAGTAGATTGCATGTACGGTGTAGGGGATCATCTGGACCAGTCATTCTTAAGGGGTTACTTTAGTTTTTCTAATGATTCCCACATTTTTCTCTTTCTCTACCATGTATTTTTCAATGAAAACCATGCGGGGCTAAACGCCTCGATTCCTTATGACCCAGGAGTAGCCCGGATATGCATTGTAATTGATTTTCATGCATTAATCTCATCTTTATACCTATTTTCTAGATATAAATCTATGAAATTATCTTGTTCTATGTATGCTTGATCACCATAGATAGATTATCTGACCCTCGATAATTTCAGGAGAGAGGTCAAGGATTGGAAAAGCATAGATTTACCCATTTATTGCACCCCTTGGGAAACATGGAGAATAAATGGGAGGAGAAACCTAGAGATTAATTGTAAACCACCTAACTAATCAACCAATTACTATGGAAATGGGATTGGCATTAGAATAGGTAGTGAACTACACTACTGGAGTGGGTAGTTCTTGCTACAGGTTCTTTATATAGGGATAGGGGTAATAGATATTAGTGTGTGGAGTTAGTTGCAATGTTATCTGTGGTGAAACCATTGTCCTAAGGAATTTCCTTTAATCTGAGTAACTTAATCTTTAAGCTTATTTTCTTTTTGCATTTGTTTCTATTCAATCAAACCAATTCAACTTTTTCACCGACCTAGCTAATCAAACCATAGTTGGTAGTAGTATTATGGAGTACATTTCCCTGTGTTCGAATCGGGCCTCAAAAGTCCTGTATTACTTTGATACGTTCACTTGTGTAAAATGCACGGTAAACATGTGTCACTATGCCACTTTGGTACATTTGCGACACTAGAAGAACAGGCTCATGCATGGCCTTTCTAACAAGAAGAAGTGGCTCACACATGGCCATCCATATCACAATGATATCAACTCACACATGGTCATCTCACACATCTTGTAATTAAGGATACAAGGAATTACTTGAATTGTACCCCACATATTAAAAAATATGAGCTCCTAGTTAAACTCATTTCACCATCCAGCAAATGTTGTCACTGAATGGATCTATGGCATAGGGCAAGCTACTAGATTAGGTTCCACTTTTTTAATTAGGTCATTTAAGTATCTTTTAGCATCAATCAAGTTACAAGGTACAACCTCTAAACAAGTTGTATACAATCAAGGGCATAACTCATCACCATAACATATTTGAGAATATAAGGTGTGATCTCATCACATCATCACTTGATGCTTATCATTCATCATAATTCTCATCACAAGGATCACATACATTGGGGTTGCAACCCCTAATCTCATATAAAGCAATAAGCCATCATTAGGTCATAATACCATTTACCTTCTATTTCAATGATGCCATCATCACATATGCCTCAAAGGCCCATTCAATCATATCATAAGAAACATAGCTCATGCCCAGCTATGCTCATCAACTGGTGTTACCTACATGGTTAAAGTCTTGTAACAAGGAGAACAATATATCATCAATACTACCATCTCATAAGATTCATGACATTCACATTACATTATTAGGGTTAGGGTTCTCTTTCGTCAATTAAGGTTTACAAGGTTGGATAAACAACCACCCTTATATACTTTCTCCCATCATCATTATAAGGTATGTTATGAGATAAAGATTATAGAAAACTGTGACATCCCCAGATTTTCTAAAACTTAAACTGATGTGTGACGTCCAAATTGAAACCTCACCTCAGTGATAATCCCAATTTAAACACCACACACTAGGCTAAGAAGAAGAAAATCAGAGGAATTTAGAAGGAAACAATAGTAACACATGTACATGAACAATAATAAAACCATACAACACATGTTCACCATTCAACATATAATTACCACATGAATTGTTACAACATTTGATATTACATATTTAATAGCAAAATTCTACGTATACATGTACTACCACTAAATAACATGATCTTAAGACAACAAGTCCACTTGTACATCATCTCGCCACACAACTCTTGACTACCCTGGATCTACAAGATCACAGGCCCACAACCTAAACAAAAGATTACATGTGGTACACGTCAGCACAATATTCACAATATTCAAGAATATTGTACTGAGTAAGCCTACATGTCATTTTATATACCTCTCATTACTAATCTTTTTAGTCGGTCAAAACTCCTGTTGCTTTTTTTTCATTTTTTTTGTGTAACTGTACAATGCAAGATGATTCCCAAATAGGAATCAACTAAAAAAAGATATTGTCTTACTATCTAACTATCTTTACATAAGAGAAAAGCAAAACTATGAGTCCACAACTGAGAAAACTAGAGAATAAAGAGCCTCAAACCTTCAAGAGGCTTGAAGCTTCAAGGATACCACAAAAAAAGGATGAGAAATAAGGACTCAACCATCACTACTAAAGTGAGAGGGGAGAAAAAAAAAGCAAGAAGCATAGCAGCCACCAACAGAACCTTCAACAGAATGATCCAACCTTCATCTCAGCACCCACAACAGAGAAATATATCCAACCCAGATCAGAAGAACCATCAAAACTCCTCAAAGCCTCCAAACACGAACCACAGTCCAACCACAACCATCACTCTCGTAGAGCTAGCTATAGACATCAGGAAGAAACTCCATCAAAATGCAACCACAAAAACATCACTACTGTCTCAGAAAGTTGAACAAACAAATACCAGCATCCAACACAACCGTCATCATAAAATAGAGTAAGGGGAGCAGAAGATACAGAAACACCTCCTATATATCAAAGCAAACCACCAAACACTTCTCATCTTAGATGGAGCAATGCAAATAGTAGAAACCAGATACTCACTGAACTACTGTTGAACATCTGCCTCAGCTGGCTACCGGACCAAACAACCAGACTTGACCATCACTATAACAGTGAGAGGGGAGCATAGAGGATCAACAAGCACATCAGCCACCTACAAAGCCATATTGTGAGAGGGGAGCATCAACACCCATATCATGTATGCGGACTCAACCATCACAAAAAAGAAAGACCATCCACGTATGTGAGAGGGGAGCTTTGACACCCACACACGAGGACTCGACCATCCCAGGAGAGCCAACAACTCAGGAACAAAAAAAATAGAACAAGTCATCCATAATAAACTGCAAAACATCTACACTTTATAAGAAACACAAAGGCAACAACTACCCTGCTCCATCCTTCTACAACCAGCAGCACTAAACCTCTGCCAAGGCTACACAGCACAAACCAAAGAGAGCACAACCACCAACTCCAGGCAGCCAGAAACCAACGGAACAAGAGAACCAAGAACCAACTATAGGTCCCTGCCATTCCAACCCATATCAGAACCAAAACAAAAGACTAGGAACAAGGTCAACATCAGCTTCAAGAAAGCAACTAAATAGATCAGAACCAGCCACAGTCTCCATACACCACAAGAAGAACTCTACCCCTCCAAAAACCCTTCAGCTCAGAAACAACTAATCCACCAACCAAAACGACTAGGAAGACAGAGTCAAGACATCAGCCTCAATAATTTTCCAAATGGCATCAACATTCTAGTACCTATTTTCATGGACTCATCTATTCCTCTCACACCAGGTTTGATACATAATAATGGGGATAACAATATCATCTTTTGAACTCTTCAAACCAGCAATATCATCCCAACTCCTAGGAATCCTACTAATCATACCCTCTATCGCAACCATACACCATAGATCACTAATACAATCGCAATCAAAACTAACATGATCAGTATCTTCATAGTCACTCATACAAAGGAAACAAATAGACGCGACAGGAATCCCTCTCCTCCTGGAATAGTCAGAAGTAGGTAACTTATTGTGAGCAGCCTTCCACATATGATATTTTGCATTCATGTTACTTCTACTCTTCCAAATCCATTCGCAAATCTTCTCCTCATCTTTCTTGAATCTAATACACTCCCACACAACTTTGAAACTCAACATCTTATGCCCTTTCCAAAGAATAACATCATATTTCTATTTGTGAATAGAGACAGACTTCAGAATGTCAAGCAGTTTAAGATAATATCTAGACTCTTTTATCTTCCACTCCCCATTTACAATAATGTTACTTAGTCGTGCATTCCTAGGAATTCCTGCAGTAATAGACATGCTCTAATCAATAACCTCATGCAGAAATTTACCATGAAACCACGGATCACCCCAAATATCAATGTTACATCTAGTACCAATCTTAAATTCCACCATATTCATTAGAAACCCCCTACTACGAATGATGTTATTAAACATCCACGAAAAATTAGGAGAGGTCTGAATAACCCAGAACGACTCTTTTTTTAGATATTTTTCATGAATCCACTTGACCCATAAAGAATCTTTTTTTCTTGCAACATCCCAAGCATTTATAGCAAGGCAAGCATCCACAATATCCTTACTTTTCCTAATACCCAAGCCTCCTTCCTTCTTAGGTAAAGTGACATCTTCCCATTTAATAAGATGCAAATTTTCCTTCTTCTCAGAATAACCCCAGATAATATTCTTGCAGATTTATCAATCTCATCTAGCATAGAACCCGGGATAGGAAAATTCATAGCCCAGAACAGATGCATGGTAGACAATGTAGACTTAACAAGCTCTACCCTTCCAGAAAGAGAAAGCATTTTAGCTTTCCAACCTTCCATTATTTTCTTAATTCTATCCACAAGTTTTTCACAATGTTTCTTATTCAACTTCCCATAGAACAGGGGGAGACCCAAATACTTAGTATCCTCCATCGAGCTGATTTTCATACACAGATTACTAGAAATCTCATCAGCTTCCTTGTTCTCACACAAAAGGACCATACTTTTATTGCTATTAACCTGGAGCCCAGACATGCAACCAAAATCATTCAACAACACCTTAATCCTTTTAGCATTTTCAACATCAGCCTTAGTGAAACTCATCAGGTCATCAGCAAAAATAAGATGTGAGCACTTCATATTCTTAGAAACCTAAAAAGAAGAAATATTATTGTTCCTCTTCATCATCTCAGTGAAACCTTGCATAGCAATAATGAACAAGTAAGGAGCAATAGGATCTCCCTGCCTAACACCATTGGAAGGGAAAATAGTTCTCGTAGCTTCACCATTAACCATGATTTGATAAGAAGAAGTTCTAAACACGAACTCCATCCAATGAATCCATCTTGGAGAAAACCCCATCTTAAACATGATAGAGAAGAGATACTTCCAGCTCACAGAATCATAATGTAAAGAGTGGGATAAACCCACCTCTCTACTCAAAACAATGGTAAACAAAATCCAATTTGGATAGCAGCGGAAGATAAAATTTTGACTATATTCAATTTCAAATAAAGTGTACATAAAAATTCTCCCAATATGGGTGTACATGCTTTATACAAAAAGAGGATCTAAGTAGAGGGAAACTAGACTACTCCACTTTTGTCTCCAAGCAACACATCCATCAGCCAAGTCCATGCCAAAACTACGATCTTAAAGCCATATCCAACACCTTGCTCCACATCTGGGTGGTTGGGAAGGCACCCAGCAAAAAGGGAAGGAAAAATAAAAGTATGCGTCACTAAACTATTCTAAGACAGTAAGATAAGAAAAGTATGTAAAAGCATGATAGGGTTCATCATAAGATGAGACATCAAGAGTATGAGGCTGTTATTAAGGAAACTTGCCAATAACAAAAGTAAATAAAGGATTTGCATGTAAATTAATATGTCTACCTAACTAAGTAGGGTTGAGGCACCTACCGGACCTCTAACCTTAGGTGAGGGGAGAATAAGACATTCCCAGTCACCTATAATTTTTATTATGGAGAGAATTATAAACATTCCCCTAGGGCGATTATATACATGCCCTCTATGGGTGGTTGTACATAAGTACCACTACTTAAACATTAAATAGAACATTTAATTACATGCTAGCAAAGAGTTATGGCAAGATTAATCAAAAGAATATATATAACATGGTAGTGGGGTATGAATACCCAATCAAGATAATACTACAACTACTTTTGAGGCAATAAACAATTTAGGTTTCAAGAATCAAGGATTAGTTCAGATTAAGCCTCATTAGGGAATATGGGTATTGGTATAAAATTTTCCCAACTGAAGGGGGTAGATGCACATACCTTATCCTTTAAATCCTAGAATCACTTTTCATAACTTTTACACGAGATCAGATCCACTTTCCTAATTACATAGTCATATACATGTATTAATGATAAATTCTTTCATAAAAAGGTTTAAAACCTCAAAACCATTGAATTTTCCACAAACGATCGATTTAGATCTCGAAAACATCATCATTGCCTTAGTTAGGGTTTTCTGATCAAAATAACATATAATTTTATATATTTTCGAGATATTGACTTTTAGTCTATTTTTCTTGATTTTTAAGTAATTTAATTCATCCTTAAAAACACATATTCGAAAACATTAGAATAAAATCACGAAAGTATTTTTTTAGATAGATCTTGTTATCCTGATTTCAAAACATATTTCATTATAATTTTTGGACAAACGAATCAAAAGATATGATTTTTGTAAAACTGACAAATCACAAAATTCCAACAAATCGTATAAACTCATTATTCCTTCTGGTTAAAATATTATGGATGTGGACCAATGACTGTTCGCCGCCTAGCCTGGGCCTGCCAGTTGCCCAGCATGACAAACAAAACAAGATGAAATGACGATTTTAGCCTTGAGAGAAAAGAAAAAGCAATGAAACCAGAGGGGGCAAAGCTGGAAACTCGCAAAGTTCCCATCTTCTTTCCCAACTTGCTGAATGCCAAACACAGCAGCAAGCTTCTGCTCACTCCCTATGAGAGGGAAATCGTAGATATGGGAGGGAACCTCAAAATTGACATCGGAGAAAGACTCGGTGAAGACTGGCGAAGCCAATGACACAAGGAAAACAACGAATCGTGAAAGAGAACTCCAGAACAGAAACATGGTTCTTATACTAAGAAGGGGAAAAACTATACGGATACCTGAAACAAAAAGTTCTTCACTTTAAAATCTCCATGGGGTCCTACTGAGTGCGTCTGGGTGGTTGGTAATAACCCAGACCATCTTTGGTACCATCGTCGGAGCCGGGGAACCACTCCGCCTATGCGGCGAGTAGGGAGGACCTGCTCCAGTGCAAAGCAGGCCGATCCAGCGGTGAAAAACAAAAGTGGGTCACTGGGCGGACGTGAGGGGAGAGTTTCCCATGGGTCTGATGCCCTGAGGTCATGAGGAGGCGGACAAGAAGGTGAAAACAGGGGAAGAACAGGGGAAGGTGAAAACAGAATGTAGAACAGGCGGTGAGGTCTTCGAACCCTAGTATAAATAGGGCCACTGCGATAGATTTGCATTTGAGTAGGTGGGGGAAAAGAAATCGGGCCAGAAGAGGAAGGGAGAAGGGGAGAGGGATGAGGAAATCGCTATGTCGATGGCGACCAGGAACTGGGGACCTCGTCCAGTTTCTGAATCCAGCGCGAGGAAGGGGAAAGACCCGAGACCGTTGGATGAGGTCGAGAAAACAAAGAATAAATAACAGTTATCCGATTAGTGTGTTAAAGCGTAAAAAATAACAAAATAAGAGGGTGACGGCCATTAACCCTTGACTTATATGGAAAGGGTTTCATTGATTAAAATCATTGAAATATTAAGCCATCCAAAGGGTATTTCTTTCCCAAATTCATTTTAGGGATCACACAAGTCCCAAATAATTCCAAACTTTACATCTAGGCTAATTTTGACATGTAGAATCTGAATATGAAATTATTTTTGTCTTTCAAGAATCTTTAATGTGTTAAATAATTCAAAACACATTTTCTCTTTCCTCAATTTATTTATGACTCTATGATTATCTAAAAATTACAAAACTTCACCCATAACCCATATTAAGTATGGTGGATATGAATTTATCATTATTTCCATTTTTTGAAGTCGTTTGTTATTTTAAATAATGATTTTAAAGTTTTGTACACTTTCTCTCTCCTTAATAAAATAAAATATTAAACATTAATCAAATTAAATGCAAATTTGCCCAAAGGCTTATTTTTATGTTTAGATTACAAATCTGGAGTTACTTTTCCAATTTGAGGGCATTAAATATTTTATCTCTCTTTCTTGGCTTGTTTCCCATTATCTTGTATTAAAGGCATTATATATTTATTTATTATCCAAATTAGATGATACTTGGCCATTAAGCAACTTTTAAGTCAATCAAACGAAATTGATATATTTATTATCCAAATTATCTTCTTGGGTTTCTATTTAGGATTTTTGGAACAATATATTCGTCATTATCTTCTTTTATCCAAAATATTCCATATTATCCCCAATTATTGCATTTATCATCTCCTTTATTTATATTTCGGGATTTATTTTCTTTTTCATATTCTAAAAAGCACTAGAAAGTTCTAGGATGAAATTGTTTTTATCACATAAGTGGATATTTTGTATATTTGACCCATTACTAAACTTACACTGAGGTATTTGTGCATAAACCCAAATATTGAGAGAAAAGGTGAACAAATGTTCATTAGACCATTATATTCTCCACAAATAAACAAAAAGGCCAAAGAGGATAGAAATGAAAGGAAAAGATGGAAAAGAGGACCAAAAAGGCAAAATATCCAGATTTCGGTATGTTACACATAAGCTTTAGAGATATCAGCCTGAATACACATGTTCTTCACATTTTTCTTTTTAACGTCATTGATAATCTCATTAGTAAGCAAAATGGCATCCTTGATGCTTCTACCTTTCACAAACGCACAATGATTGACATCAATGATAGAAGGAAGGCACACTTGTAATCTATTAGCCATAATCTTAGAAATAAGCTTATAGAAGACATTACATAAAGCTATAGGGCGCCAATTGGTGATGAGATTAGTATTCATTCCTTTAGGCAACATAGTCAAAAAAGTCCTATTTTCTTCCCTAAGCATGCTCCCATTCATGAAGAAATCTTTCACCACATTAAACACATCATCCCCAATTATCTTCCAGGAAACTTTATAAAAATGACCATTAAAACCATCCGGCCGAAGGCTTTTATCATCATTCAACTCATTTACTACGTCATCAAGCTCCTTCCTCGTGACCATTTTAACTAACATATTGTTCTTCTCCTGAGATAAATGGGGGCCACTCCAGTCTCCATCCCAAACCTGACCAAGATCCTTTTTACAATAAATTCTTTCATAAAACTTGGCAATATGGTCTTTGATCTCATCATTATCTCTACTGATAGCATTATCTATACAAAGACAATTGATAGTATTTCTAACTCTTCTGGACTTGAGCGAAGAATAGAAAAACTTAGTGTTGGAATTTCCCTCCTTAAGCCACTGGACTCTTGACTTCTGCCTAAATAAGGCTTCTTCTTTATCAACAACCACTTTAGCCTCCTTTCTAAGCCTATTCACCTCCACCCTCAAAGCATTATCAGTGGGATTCAAATCAGCAATTTTTTGAGCTTCCAAAGCACTTTTATTAACAACCATGGCATTATTACTCACATCACCAAAGGTAGCCCTGTTCCAGTCCATCAGATTTTTCTTCAAGATAAAACTAATAGTTCGCAGTTATAAAGAAATATAAGACAAAGCATATACTTGCACAAAGATGTTCGTTAGTAAAAGAGAACACATATTTTAAGCTCATTTTCCATTATATTTAAAGTTGATCAACCACATGCACTATTCTACCAAAGAGATTTAGTACTTTAATAAATGTGCTATTCTTCCAAAGAGATATAGTGCTCACATGTACTATTCTACCAAAGAGATTTAGTACTTTTATCAATGCACTATTCTACCAAAGAGATTTAGTTCTATCATACAATGGATCAAATATCTTATGCTTCATGTGTTCATATCCATAACAATGGAAAATCAAGAAAGATATCATACAAGAACAATCATTTCAACCAATATCATATGCCAAGTTTTTTACAACACATATAATTCAAGCATATTGTATAATAGTCCAAGAGGTAATGTCGTACCTTGATCAAGAGACATTCTAACACATAATCCTGATGTCATCTATATCTTTGTTAAACCTGATTAAGACAAGATCACATACTATCATTAGATTCTCCATTACTTTATACCTCATTTAAACCTAATTATGTCCATTCTAGCATTTAGCTTGGTCATTATGATATCGCATTATTACTTGTCTTGTCACCGTGTAATTATCTTACTCATGTCATATTCCATATTGTGGTGCATCATTTCAACATTAGTTTCCATATCATTGTTTGCATGTATTAACCCTAGATTAGTAACAATAATCCAATTAGGGTTTGGTCATCATTATAGGATCCTTAAACGTGTAACATCATTTATATCCATAATTATGATCTAATAAGTATAGCTTAGCTTCCAGTTATTGATATAAGCTTGCAACTATTGCACATTAATCACGGTTATTAGCCCTAATTAGCCATATGGTACAAATTACATGATTTCATGCATCAACATCATAATCATTGACCTTAAATGAATTATAAAAATGAATATGGATTTACTGACATTTTATCATAATTTTAGGCCATCATTTGATATTTATAACACATGATATAAGAATTCCACAAATGACATGATATTCCTAACATTAGTGCATCAAAAGTCTAGTTTTAGTAGTCCATTGTGTTCTACATATTGTTTTGAGAAAAATGGTACCTTATTTGTATTTTTCTGGCATCATATGCATTTTATATGAATTATGCAAGAACTCAACATATTTTGGGATTTTACCTTTTTGAGCCAATTAGGCGTCGCCACGTGTCCTCTAATGGGGTGCTGCTCATGCCTTGGCCAGTCGGTTCATCGCTCTTGGACCGTTGGGTTGACTAGCATAGACCCAGTCTACTCTGAGGATGGCCGGTCTGGGAACTAGATCGGTTCAAGCTCTCCTTTCCTCTTTTTTCACGGGTGTTCTTCACGATTGTAGTGCTTGACGCATGTGTACTCTATCAGGCCCTACTCCGGCGAGGCATGGAAGCCGCTCCATGGATCCTTGTACAATGTTGAAGGCTACATTAGCTTCATAGTCTCCTATAGGACATCCACAGATCCTCTAGTCCCCAGTCGATCAACATCTTCAAGAGTTGAAGACCTCACTACCGCCAGGTCTGGGCATGGCAGAGCACAAGAGGCAAAACACCTTAGGTCCATGAATCTATGAACTAAAGCCTCCAAAATGCATGAAAAGCCTCCTAAATCTCAACGGCCTCCTCAATTTGTTGTGGGAGACATTTGAAAAGCTATCCTGAGCTTCACCTTCTCCACTAATAAACCTAGGTCGTCGGCCAAGGAGTCCACCTCGGAAAGATCTGTGAGAATGTGGGATCAATTCCTCTCACCCTCGGCTTTGTTTTGTCCTACTCAAAGATCCTCAGGTTCCCTCTTTCCTTGCTTCCTTCCTCATCCTATGATCTGTGAGAGGCGATGGAGAGGAGATGAGGTAGAGGGTTTCATACTCCCTCGTTCCTCAGTCTCTACTATCGAGTGAGGGGTCATATAGTTCAAAAAGAGGATTAAAATCTAATCGGTTGGTTACTTCTCCCCTTCATCCCACGATCTAGACAAGTTGTGTCTAGGATGGTTATGGGGTCAGCTGCTCTACTACCTTGCCCTAACCATAAGGTAGGAGACAAGTTGACATCCCTCATATCAGAATCCAAGGGCTAGAGGCCAAAGAATGCTTAAGTGAATCTGTGGCTTCTCCTCCTCTAGGGAGACGACCACTAGATTATATATCTAGTGTCAAAACTTGGCCGCATAAACCAATCCCAAAAGTAGGGGGTCTACAACACTAGCTAAGATCAGGACATAGGTCCATAAATCGTCAATAAAGCACATTATTTCCCAAATTTTGAACCTTCATAACTCCCTCTAGGATACTCCAATTGCCTCCAAATTTTAGCCATAGCTTTATTACCTCTCAAGATACATTATACTCTAATTTGTATGACAAAACTAAACTATTAGATCATTCAACTAAATACTCCAAAAAGGCATGAACTTAGGGACCTTAATCGTGATATCAACCTCAAACAACACTCAAACTTTACCAAAGAACGTGGGACTTTCAAAACAACTCAACATGCTTTAATTCACTTATGTCATTGGACATTTAAGGATTCTAAAGGTCCACTCCATCACATCCTAATCACCTTGAAAGATATTTTGTCCGCAAAATTAAGCCATAAATTGAGTCCTTCACAAAACAACACTCCTTTCTTATTCCCATAACCACTCCATAGGGTATCACATCATATCATGTAACCCTATTGTCAACTTGAGATAACATAACCACCATCACAAGGCATCAGTTGAGGCTATCATAGTGTGTATCATTTTCATACTTACCATAGCGTGTCGACTTGTCATCATCACTACATGTCGACTACCACCATGTAAGGCATAAGGGATATACTTACTAAAGATGTGTCAGTTTATCCTTGTTGAGAGTGTGACAATCAACACCACCTAAGGATGTGACAGGAAACACCACCTAAGGGTGTCGGTAAACTAAAGCATGTCGGGCAATCCTTGGTGTATCGGTTGTTAGGGTTAGTGTTTAGCTAGGCATCACGAGTTAAGGTGTATCAGGAAACATCACCCTAGAGGTGTGTCGGCCTCCACTCAACCAGGGAATCATAGTTAACCTTCAAAATAGACCAAATCCATGAGGTACATCCATAGTCATGATGGGCTAACACCTTAACTTGCTTAGGTACTTCAAGATCATGACGGCTAACACCCTCCATGCATAACGGTTTATCCATCAAACATCGGTTTAGGTTCTTCTAGGTCATGAAAAGCTATCTTCTTTAAGATCTATCCACCATAGTCAGTTTAGAAACAACAAGCCAAGACATACTAACCTTCTCAACCCATGTCGGCCTAAGCATCTACAAGGCATTTCGACCTAGGCATCTCCAAGTCATGACGACTTGCCATATGGTGTTTTGGTTGTTGCACTACAAGTCATGATGTCCTACCCTTAACATGGTGCATGTATGTGTGTGGACTTGTCATCTTCAACCTTAGAAAGGTTAGCGAGTAGTTCACTTACTAACATAGTAAGAAGGTGCAAGTCATGAATAGCAAACCAAAAAGATTCCATCATCACAACAATTCTAAAACCACTAACAACTACATGCACGCAAAAGATGAACAATCTCAAGATGAAGAACATACTAAACATATGAAGAATGAAAATACAAAAGGAGGTTAAGAGTTATATAACCCACCTCAAAGATCCCCACTAATATCCAAGATCGAGGGTCAAGCTTCAAGCTCATGAGCTTAAGGTAGAAGATGATCCACCAAACTTGGTCACCATCACACCTCCAAGGAAGAAGATGATACCAAGGTTAAGATGGTTCAAGGTGTAAGGAAGGTATCAAAGATACATGGCCGAGAAGAAGAAGAAATAAGGAAATCTAGGAAACATAGCTTACCAAGGTAGAAGATAAAGGATGATCAAGCAACTCCACAACTTGGAACTCATCCACCAAGCTTTAAGAGAGACTCTCTAGCTCCTTAAGCTTCTCAAGGTCATCCACCAAGAAGGAGAGAAAGCACAAAAGTCCAAAAGGATCCTCTTGCATGGAGAGAAATGAGTTTATATACAAGAGGGATGAGAGAGTGATCATGGAAGAGGTGTCATCACCTTAGGAGCTTAGATGCCACTTGTCCAAGAAAAGGAGCCACATGCACAACATCATGAAAGACATGGTGATAAGGTCTAGGCAAGGTCTCGCCTACTTGGTCTCCCGCCAAGGTCATGCCTGATACCACATCTCCACACATCCATAAACCAATAGGGTACAACTCTACACACTCACAAACCGATACACATCCCCTCCAAGGCTCTCGAACCCGAGACAACACATATAGGTGCTAGACACACCACACACATGTGTTCAAAACATCACTAAGGATGTCACCATACAACTAAGATCCAAATAAGGTGCACTTCTCTCTCTCCCCTCTATATTATGACAAGAGAGAGATGTAACACTCTAGAGGTGGCAAACTTGCACATCAACCCCTACTCTGGGTGAATTGCAATTAGCACCAAAACCTCAAATAGGGTAAATTAATACCATTTGCAATTCAATATCTCAAGTGGAAGTATTTTATAAACAAGCCTTCAACTCTTGCAATCTATCATGTTCAAAGGTTGTCAAGCCACAACTATTACATATTACAACTTGTTATATGTACATGCCATTTCTATACACTCAAGGCATAAAGCCAAAATCTATGTGTCGATATAGAAATAAAAAAATCTCCCCAAAGACCTGAGAGTATAGGAATGACACATTGGACTCTATTATAAAACTTTGGTAGCATATCCAACCTATAACAATTATTGCTCTCCTTACTACTCATCACCTGCACCACGACTTCGACCTGCTCATCTACGGCCACCTAAAGGTTTTGGAACCCATGAGGTGAGACCAAACATCCCAGTGAGAGAATAACTCTTCACCGACATATATTATAAGCATAGTAAGATAATAGAGCAGTTAAGTAAAGCAGTAAATATTGGTTAAGCTATTTAAGCACTTACAACTTAGCAATAGAACATCTTATGCTTTTAGAAGAAATATTAAGAACATGTATAATTGTTATAAACTAAAAAGTACAAGAAATAAGGCATGGTTTCATTCAATGTGATTCATATTTGACTCTAAGAAAATATACTAAATGGTTGTATTGTCACTTTCATTATTATGCCCTGAGGATTTGAGGCGTACCACTCAAATCCAACTAACCATTTCTAAGTCGAAATCAGTACCATACAAGATCAATGCAAAAGTCAGACTCGATAATCATCACTATCACTACTCAATCAGTTCAAGTCTGCAATGCAGTGACAAATAGTCAAACTGCTAAACAACAACTTATAATCAAGCTATAGCCCTGTAGAGACAACAACGCATAGTCAAAGTTATGGTCCAGTAAAACATCTATCCTACCTTGGTACTTGGCACAATACTAGAGAACTATCTATAACAAACCATTATACCACTAGATCAACTTTTTTTGGATGCAGGGAGTTACCTCCACTAATACCCCGCATATTCAATAATATGCACTCCGAGTTTCCCAAAGGAGTTACTCATTTAACCATCCACCTAGATACTAATGCTAAAGATGGATCTATGGTACATGGCAACTACATGATTAGGGTTTCACTTGATTATATATTCCAATTGGGTATCTTTTAGTACAATCAAGTTACAACGTATAAACCCTAAACAAATTCTACAAAATTAGGGATTTATTACAACTTCAGAAGATATAAAATGTATTAAATGAGAACTTGTCTCATCATCATATGGAACTTGTAGTAATATCATTCATAATTTCATCACCAATATCACATTACTATGGGATATCAATCCCTCAACTGATGCACAAGGCACTTGTTAGGTCATTAGACCAATTCATATAACTCTTGCACATTTAATATCACAATGTGCCTAAAAATTACTCATATCACCATCTTGTATTATTCAAGGTTCACCATAGCACACACATAGATATGTCATTCATCTCACCTGCAAATTTGGGTTACACATGTAGGAGAGAGAAAATGCTATCACATGATAATGATAACCAAACAGTACAAACAAATGCACTTTACATCTCGACATTAGGCTTTCATATCATCCCTCATCCACAAACTGTAATCCCATCACCTCCCACATTGTTGGAGAATACTAGGCTAAGCACTATTGTTTAGGATTAGCTATGTAGACCATTACACTAGGTATTGAACATGTGCTTACATATGTATAGGTGTGTCGACCACTCACAACACATGTCTCCCTACCACCTTTTACACACATGTCTCGAACCCTAACACCACAAGTGTCACGACCATGACACTTCACATGGTCACGACCAAAACCTAACATCATAGTCACAACCACTCTCAACACATAGGTGTCTAGGACACCCACATGTCACGACCGAGACACCTCACAAAGTCACGACCCTTGGTGTTATGACCATGACACCACCTATACCAAGTGTCATGATCGCAACACTAGGAGACACCATAAATGGGGCGTCGCAACCAGGACACAACCAAGGTGTGTCGCTACTAACCTGCAAAGTTGTGTTGTGAATGAAACCAAGTAAGGTGTGTCGACCATCTACTCTTGGTGTGGTGTGACCGAAACCAACTTCACCTTGAGCTGTTACAACCAAGGTACAACCTGAAAATGTGTTTTAATCATCACAACTCATCATTTCAATTGTATCATTAACCAACAACTTTCAAAGACCAAGCAGCAATGATGCATCACAACTTGTAGCGACCAAACCCTAGGGTTAGGGTTTGTCGCAGTCGAAACCACCACTTATAAGAGTGTCGATCATGATGGAAGACCAAAGGTTTTTATCAACCTCAGGATAGCCATATGCCCAACATCTAAATAGGTCCATATCAGGTCAACACAAAGATCAAACCAAGAAAAGCAGAAGTCAACTAAGGAGGAAAACTCTGTACTGAAGCATACTTCAAACCCTAGATCATGGGTGATAGAAAGTCATCAAAAGAGCTATATTTAGAGAGAAAACTGAGATTCTCATGCCTATAAAAAGACCAAAAACTTCCTCTTATTCAAGAATAAAAAAATCATGTAAAAAATAGCATCCTTGGTAAAGATTCAAAGAATACACATCAATCTTCTATTTACTATAAAATTGGCTATATGACTATTAGGGTTTATAAGAAAGATAATACTTTCAAGAATACTTCAAGATTTAAACTCTAAACTTCATCATTCTTTCTACTATAAGAACATATTTTCAAGATATGAAAGAACAACAATAATATAAGGTTTAAGATGCACATAATAGATATGGGAAAGGTTATATGACCCGCTTTCTTTTAAAAGAAACAATATCCCAAGATTTCAACATCCATGAACTCTCACCAAGCTTAAAAACCCCAAATAAAGAATCACCTCAAGAAGAGAAAGAAATCCCATGGTAAAAGGAGAGATTATGGAAGAGAAAAGCTCATACCCTAGGTCAGACCGAAGAAGAAGAAAGAAGAGGTCACACTCAGGTACCATCATGTCAAAACATTATCTATGGCCCTTATGAAGAAGCGATCTCCAAGAAAAGACACCATGGATGATCCACCGTCTACGGCCAAGGAGGGAGAAGAAGATGATGGGGATTTTAGAGAAGGAAAACATGATCAAGAGTTAAGATTACTTACAAGAGAAGAATCTCTGAGAAATCACCACCAAAGAGTTGATCTAGTACAAGATCTTCAACATGCAAGATGGACCAGTCACCCAAGCTTCAAGATCTGACCTCTCTTGCTCCTAAATCTCCAAGGATGATCCAAAGGAAGAAGAAAGAGAGTAGCATCAAAAAGGTTTCTCTCTTGTGAATACAAAGGGTTATATACCCAAAGGAGGAGGGAAGTAAGAGATTTTTAGGTGTCAACATAATAGATCACCAAGGGACACATGCCCTTCAAAGAAATAACCTTTCCTACACTACAAAATGTTCATGTTTATCTAGCAAAAGTGTAGCAACATCTATGGTCGGCTACCACCTTGTCTCGGTCGAGACACTTCATCTACTTATCTAGGTCAAAATCCTAAGTCACCACATAGTCAAGACACTAGAGGAAAAAGTGTTTTGACCCACCCCTCTCTAATTCATCTAGGTCGAAACCACAACATCCAAGGCATGTGTTGCAATCACTATCCTCACCAAAAGTGGTGTAGGGTCGCAACACTCAAACCTTAGTATAGTCACACTATCAACTTAAGCAAACCCTAGAATCACCATGAGAAGTCACATCACTAACCATGATTCTAACATGGTGCCCCATTTCATCATATTCTCTCTCATGATGCTAACATACAAGTAACATTCTCAACA
Organism: Alisma plantago-aquatica; assembly: GCA_963693085.1. NCBI lineage: Eukaryota > Viridiplantae > Streptophyta > Magnoliopsida > Alismatales > Alismataceae > Alisma > Alisma plantago-aquatica. The sequence goes on along the minus strand of OY856409.1, from coordinate 1,957,491,074 downwards.
TGTGACAATTTTCAAGAGAACCCCCACTCATGGGTAAATTGCAATTTAGTTGAAAATAAGCACATATATAGCAAAGATAGCTCAACCATAAATCAAATTGCACCAAAATGAAAATATAAGAATGTCACATGATATTAAGACATCACAACAATTTAAAATAAAGGTTTAAGCATATCATTAAGAAAAGTAATTACAATTAAGCATAAATCTTGGTTAGGGGTCTTACAACCATAAACCCCTAATAGGGATTTTGCCCCCAAAATCCTATGCAAAAAGAGACATATACTTCTTCCACATCTCATCCTCAAGCTCCCACGTGGCTTCCTCTATGCCATGATGATGCCAAAAAACTTTGACTAACACAATGTCCTTCTTCTTCAACTTCTTGATCCTTCTATCCAAGATCAGATAGAACCTTCCACATAAGATATGTCATCATCTAGCTCCACCTCAACAGGGTGAGGTCAACTCCATATCAGGGTGACACTTCCTCAATATAGAGATATGAAACACATGATGTAACTTGTATAACTCAGGTGGAAACTCTAGCTTATAGGCCACATTCCCAACACATGAAACCACGAGATAAGGTCCCTTGTATCTGGGAGCTAACTTGCCCTTTTTCTTAAACCTTAGAACACCTTTCCAAGGAGAAACTTTGAGGTACACCATGTCTCCCACTTGGAATTCTAAAGGTCTACGATGGTTATCAGCATAGGAATTCTATTTGTCATGTGCTACCTTCAACTATTGTTGAATGACTTTAATCTTTTCTATTATTTGTTGCACTAGCTCAGGACCTAGAAGCTTATATTCACCTATATTATACCAACACAGAGGAGATTTGAAATGTATCCCATAAAATGCTTCATATGGTGCCATATTTATGCTCCACTAATAGCTATTGTTGTAGGCAAACTCTATCAATCTAAGGTGTATATCCCAATTTCCCAAAAATTGCAACACACAACTCTCAATAGATCCTCCAAAGTTTGTATTGTCCTCTCAGACTATCCACAAGTATGTGGATGGAACGTAGTGCTGAACCTCAACTGCGTACGTTTCGCTACATGAAAAAGTTCCCAGAAATGACTTGTGAACTGAGAACCTCTCTCTGACACTATAGAAGCTAGATACCATCTAAACGTACTAACTCATTGGCATATACATATGCAAGCTTCTCAGTCGTAAATGTCATCTTTACTGGAAGAAAGTGTGTTGACTTAGTCAACCTATCCACTGTTACCCAAATGGAATCATGACCCTTGGTTGTCCTTGGATGTCCAACCACAAAGTCAATCATGATATGATCCTACTTCTACTATGGTATAGGCAATGGTTGCAAAGTCCCTACAGACTTCTGATGCTCAGCTTTAACCTGCTGACACACTATGCATTTAGCCACAAACTGGGCAACAACATGCTTTAATCCTGGACACCAATACATATGTTTCAGATTTTGATACATCTTGGTTCTATTTAAATGCATATAGTACATATAAGAGTGAGGCTCTTCTAGAACTAACATTCTAAGATTATCTACATCTGGCACAATTGTTTTTGTTGGTATGTATGCCCTGAGAGCCAATCATGGGATGATTGGTGGGATACATTAAGATTGATTTGATAAACATCAAAGGCAAGCTTCCAATTCTTTCTGGTTCAATCATATGAGATAGTGATAGAACAGATTGAATGTCTAGAGAATGACAATACTCAATGACGTATGCCTTCAGGTTGATGACCTGAACGATGAGATCATACGGATGATAAGAGTTTGTACATTCTTGTTATGTCCCTAGTCGGATGTCATTGTGGAAGGTAGATAGATAGAAATGACACACAAGACTAGATTGTGCTGTTGGTTGATGACAGAATCTCATTAGTCATGATATAGAGATATCAAACCAAACACATAGGTACTTGTTAGAGAACAAGTGTACCGGACAGACCAACCATGAGTTTGACACATGGAACCATGACATGGTAGTCACAGTCAGTACTCACAGTGATGGTGGTGAGTGTGATTCTTTGACATGAAATCACTACACTCAAAACATGTCGTTGGGCACACTTTGATATCATCAAACACAGTTCTGAAACATGGGTTGTTATAAAGGTGATGATTGGGTGGCTTTGACACATGGGGCTTTTGAGGGGTGAGTGATAGATATGGGATTTGTCCCTCATGAGGGAGTTTTATATCCATGGGCACTTGATGAGTAGGATTGAGAAAGGTGTGCACACATGTGTGAATCAGTATGTGATACTGATGTCATACATATCTCTTCCAATCTACTCTAAGATCAAGAAAGTGAATGAATGTTGACAGGATGACTGTTCCATGCCTCGAGTTCATTTGGGATATCAGTGACAAAGGAATTATACATTCACTATAACACCATTCACGGATTGTAGGATTGAAAGTTGTTCTCCAACTTTCTATTTCACTTGGGTAGCACTGATGTGTGACTAGGCACCGCACTTTTCTTGTGAAGTCATAAATGTTATGGACTTTCACTGCCAACGTGAAATGGACCTGCAGGGTCACACACATAGGATTTAACCTAGAAGAGGAGTTTTGTCCACAAATAATGTTTAGATTGATTACTAAAGGAGTTTAGTAGTTCAATTAAACACTCAATCAATTTATAGCTCAGTATCATAATGTTCAAGGTGTTGGACTGATTGATTCGAGTATCGGATTGATTGAAACTGCAATTGACTGATTCTGCACAATCTGCATTCCCAACCGATCGGCTCATGTGATGAACCGATCGGCTGAGCTTGGTGAACCGATCGGCTCAGGTGGTGAGTCGATGGACTCATGGATAGGGTGAAATGATTGCTTCAAGTATTGAAACGATCGGTTCAACTGTTGCAACTGAGCAAGTTGGGAAAGTAGGATTGGTGAGAAATTTCCTTTCATTTCACTTGCCCAATTTGATTGGAACAAGGATTGGTATTTGATACCAATTAGAAACAAAAGAAGAAAAGTCAATCGGGAACTTATCAGGACCACGAACCGACCAGTTCAGAAGTGAACCGACCATTTCATGGGTCCCAACCGATCGGTTGAGGTGTCAACCGACCGGCTCAGGTCCCCAACCGACCATTTCAGAAATGAAACGATCGGTTCAGGTTGCGCAGTTGGTTGTTTTTGTGGAAAATCTCGAACCCTTCTACTCCTGCTTTAGTCCTACATTTCCCAGGATAGAGAACCCTGTCCCATGACCCTCCTATATATAGGGGTATTGGGGGCTTCTCAAAGAACAACTCAGTGCAACCAGTTTCTCTGTAAAGTTGTCGTTCTCTCTGGTTTTGGCAACCGAGAGAGCCCGAGCAAGTGCTACCCGATAAGGGAGGCACAACAAGGGAAAGACAATTGTAGAAAGCGACTGGTGGCAGAAGAGTGTGTCGGTGACTAGTATGCTGACAAGAGGGTGTGACTCCTTCCAATTCCTTATGATACAAGGAGATTGGAGTTCCAGGTGGTCTGTGTGGACTACTTCAGAGGTGGGAGATTTCTGGCGCTCGGAGGACAACTGTCAATCCCGACAGTCCCGGTGAGACCAGGAGTCGTCAGTCCCGATTCGACTAGGAGCTGCACAGACACCGTCCAAGACCGGAGGTGAAGACCGTGCAAGCCACGAGGTATTTTCGCCGAGCAAGCCTCAGGACAAGGTATGATTCCACAAACCATCCCTTCCTATTGTATAGACGTTGATGCATTTCCTTGTTCTGGGTTTGGGGAGGAGATTTTTGTTTCCGCTGCCTTCTCTGCCTCCCCTAAAACCCAACAATGGTATCAGAGCCACGTCAACTGCTCTATACTTTAGGATTATCGATATGATCGATTTTGGTTTGTCTCCTTTATTTATTGCATACGATGCAAATAAAATTGGCTTTATGCATGTCCAATCCTAAATCCACAAATCCCAATATACATATATGATATGTAATATGAATGCACTCGATACGTGTCGCCCTTAAATGAGTTTTGTGGTGGATGTATAGTGTGGTTATGGCCAATAAACCCTATCTGTGTATGGTTGTATGTGGTTGCTTGCATCTCGGTCTGCGCATCGATCTTCCTTCTCCTATTCCTGATGTAAATCAAAATAATCCTACCTTTGCTTCCCTTGAATGTAATTCGAGGTTTCTCTTTTTACAATGTAAAATAGGATAGAATTTTATTTCCTATTATGTCAAATAACAGAGGACATCCTGACGACAGCTGAGATGATCGGTTCAAGGCATGGACCGATCAGTTGACATTCGAGATGATCGGTTCAAGCAGGGAGCCGATCGGTTGATGACCAGTTCGAGGAGCGAGACGAGCGGGTGGCGGCCATGATGAGATGCACAGCGAACCGATCGGTTTGAGGAGCCAACCGATCGGCTGGTGGCACCCAGCCGACCGGCTTGATGGTGAGCCGATCAGTCATGTGATGAGTTGATCAAACCCAGAAAGGCAAAGAACAGAGTTCATCTTGTACAGGTTGCATGTGATGTAGACCTCGATGACCGTGATTCCTCTTGGCTCGAGGAATCACATTAGGATGGCCATAATCATCGCTTTTATTGCTTCACATGTTTTTTATGGGATATAGCATGTATATGATACGTACTATATATTGTGGTGATTGGATATGTATATGTATATAAAACCAAATCCCTCATTAAATATTAAGTTTTAGATGCCTTTCAAATGTGACACACGTGAAAAGCTTGATCGACCAAGTGTGGGCACGCCCTAGCGTGGTGCACCGTCTATCTCGTGGAAGCGTGAAGGATGGATATGTGGGTCTGCCCTAGCAGGGTGCATATTCATTGTGTTTGCTTTGGGTCGGACTTAACAAGGTGATCTTGATGGGTTCTAGTACCTTGAGGCATGGAGGTGATCATGGCAAGGAGTTGCATATGACATCTTATCAAGAGTTTCATATGATGCAATTGGCAAAAGTTGCCTACCTGAGAGATCTAAGTTGTGCGTGACAGCCCTAGCTGGTCCATGACTTAGAGGATTTTAGGATCTTGCCCACTAGAAGGTTGTACGCTGCAATCTTCCGAGTTGATGGTGAGGGCTATTAATTTGAACTAAAATAGTGGGAGCGATAATTAATTAAAGGCCTAATTATATCGTCAACTTTTCAAATCAATCAAATAAGTAAAAAATGAGTTTTAGACTAAAATTGCATATTTTCCTTTTGTAGTACAAATGACAACAAACAACAATCACTTTTCTTTGCGATCGGTCCTTGAAAAGGACAAGCTAAATGGGACAAACTTCCACGACTGGTATCGGACATTGAGAATTGTTCTCACTCAAGAGCTAAAGCTCTATGTCCTGGATACTCCAATTCCAGAGGAACCTGCTCCTAATGCACCAAAGGCGGAAAGGGGTGCTTACAAGAAGTATTCTGATGATGCCATTGATGCAAAGTGCTTGATGTTGTGCTCTATGAACCATGAGTTGCAGAGACAACATGAGAACATGGGTGTCATTGATATGATTCAGCATCTCAGGAACATGTATGAAGATCAAGCACGGCAAGAGAGATACGATGTCTTAAGGGCATTGTTCAAGTGTGTCATGACAGAAAGAGATCCAGTTGGTCCTTACACACTCAAGATGATTGGGTATGTGGAGAACCTGACAAGACTGGGATTTCCACTGAGCCAAAAGTTGGCTACTGACGTGATACTGCAATCGTTGCCAGAATCCTACTGTCAGTTTGTGATGAACTACAACATGAACAACTTTGATAGGCCACTATCAGAGTTGTTGGGCATGTTGAGGACAGTCGAGACACGGATGAAGAAGGACAAGACTAAGTCTGTGATGGTGATCACGAGCAATAAAGGCAAGTCCAAGCGCAAGGGCAAGGGCAAAGCTAAGAAAGGTTTTGATGCTAGCCAGGAGCCCAAGTCATCTTCAGCTCTCAAGGCCAAGGGAGACGTGACCAAGAAAGGCAATTGCCACCATTGTCAAATGCCAGGACATTGGAAAAGGAATTGTCTTCTCTATCTGGAAGAACAAAAGAAGAAGGAGGCGACAGGCGTCTCTACTTAAAGGTGTCATGAAAGTAAACTTGTAACACTTTTGAGGTATATGAGACCAAGATGTAAAGTGTACAGCACTCAATAAATGGGGCAAGTGTTGCCGCCATAGATAGGAGTACTTCGGTTTATTTTCAGCCTAAATGACATGTAATACAGTTATGAACTGCTATTTCATATTTTCCAATAGATAGAAACACTTTATTTTTTTAATATTGTATGACAATGATGGCAATCAATAAAGAGATGTTTCAATTTCTAAAGATATGATATTTGTGGCAATGCCTTGTTTATCTTGTGGTATTTGATATGCATAAGATAAAATGATACCTAAAAGTTATAGATAACTCAAACAATCAAATTAGCATCAATAATGAGAAATTCATTTCTAGTTTCCATGTGATGGATAAATCTAGACTCTTTTGGTTAGAGAACCAATAAGAGACATGAATATCTTGGACATGATTAATCAATCTTCACTAATGGTAGTGGGAGAATGATTGTCCTATTAGGTATAATACATGTGATGTATTTACATACCTATTGGAGAAAATGCTAAATATTTCAAATGGTGTTTAGAGAAATACCAATATGAATATCTTGAAGTGTTCAAGAATATCATAAATGAAGTACAAATTTGGTAAAGTGTTAATTCTTGATGAGATCAATGAATGAAATACTTGGACCAAATGTTTGAGATCCTTATGAGTAATTATGATAGTATATCATAGTGAACTCATGATTAAGGCATGGTGATGTCTAAATCAATAAGAAATCATACTCTAAGGAGTTAGAGAATGATTATCAAATAACTGAATTCTTCTTAATAAAAGAATACCCCACACTAATAAAGGACATTAAGAATCTCAAGGAGTTGTAAGTTCTTATATCCTTGACGGACACACCTCGTTTATCTATGTGATAAGTTGTTCATGTGATGAGTCAACTATCTAGATGAATATGAGGAACCGAATTTTGAGTTATGGTTTATGACCATTACATCCTAAATGGCATCCATGTGAACCATAAGGTATGACCTTGATGGTAGCACCCATTGGATGAAATTCATAAGTGCAAATGAATCTTAAGTGTTAAGACACATGGATAACATTTTGAGAAGGATGATGCTTGTTGATTGCAACTTAATGACTAAGCATTTGACATATGGATACTAAAACTGCATTCCTATGAGGAATAAAACAAGGATGTGTACGTGATACAACCTATAAGGTTTATGAATCCACTAATGCAAATGAAGTCTATAAGTTACAATGGACTAATCAATGTGATTGATTGAGTACAAGAAACTCAGAATTGGATCTTTACTTTGATGATATAGTCAAAGGGTTTGACTGATATGTCAAAGATAAAGAAGGGATTTGTGATTTAGTGGGAGCGTGTTCACATTCCACATGTTGATATGAAATGGAAATGTTCTAGAATGGAAATCCAAAAGTGGAAATTATCATTAAGGAAGATAGAGATGTTTCCTATGTGATAGGAATAGAGATCTATAGAGAAAGTTCTCAAAAACCTCTTGACCTGAAAGGAGAAAACATACATTGGCAATCTGTATTGAAGGGTTCAGTACGCACAGATTCAGTGGGAGAAAACTTGTCCATGTTACATGGAGTTACTATCCCAAGGCCAAGTGTCCAATTCTTATGAAGAATGGAAACACTAAGAATAGATATGGATCTATCATGTATGTAATTATCCAATAATCTTACATGTATCGACATGGCAAGAACAAAATGCATTCATCATCTTGTATGTGGGACATGGCAATATGATGTGCTTATCCTGGTAACTCGAATGTGAGACATGACGAGTGGATGTCTGTCTACTTCCAGTAAGGGTTACTAGAATACCATGAGAACTTGATAAGTAATTGGGAAGTACTAGTTCTATGGAAATAAAGAAGAGTTCACCGTAAAGAGTTACACTGATGTGAACTTCCTGAAAAGGGACAAAAAATTAATCGCAAATTATATATAAGATATATAAAGTGAAAGTTTGTTGATAATTGGAAGTGTTCCAATAAAACCATTTAAAAAGGAAATGTCGAGTATCTATGTGTTGGAGAACAGCAGTGGATACTAGATGGATCTGGAAATTCATGAGATGAACTTATAGATATTCCGCTCATTGATGACAAGTATGGAATCCTTGATCATGCAATGTGGCTAAAGGTTAGCAAAGGAATACTAGATTGCATATTACGGCAACTCCATCTCATACGTGTGACGTACAACGAAGAGATGAGAGACATGCAATTTATACTGACTTTGGCAAGGTGTTGCCATTACTCACTATGATCGCACTAGAGTAGAGTAACATGTGGGACATGTTTGAAGATCACTATGAATATGATTCAAGGGTGATTTCCTCACAGTGCAAGTGGGAGTCTGTTGGTATGTATGCCCTGAGAGCCAATCATGGGATGATTAGTGGGATACATTAAGATTGATTTGATAAACATCAAAGGCAGGCTTCCAATTCTTTCTGGTTCAGTCATACGAGATAGTGATAGAACAGATTGAATGTCTAGAGAATGACAATACTCAATGACGTATGCCTTCAGGTTGAGGACCTGAACGATGAGATCATACGGATGCTAAGAGTTTGTACATTCTTGTTATGCCCCTAGTCGGATGTCATTATGGAAGGTAGATAGACAGCAATGACACACAAGACTAGATTGTGGTGTTGGTTGATTACAGAATCTCATTAGTCATGATATAGAGATATCAAACCAAACACATAGGTACTTGTTAGAGAACAAGTGTACCGGACAGACCCACCGTGAGTTTGACACATGGAACCATGACATGGTAGTCACAGTCAGTAGACATAGTGATGGTGGTGAGTGTGATTCTTTGACCTAAAATCACTACACTCAACACATGTCGTTGGGCACACTTTGACATCATCAAACGCAGTCCTGAAACATGGGTTGTTATAAAGGTGATGATTGGGTGGCTTTGACACATGGGGCTTTTGAGGGGTGAGTGATATATATGGGATTTGTCCCTCTTGAGGGAGTTTGATATCCATGGCCACTTGATGAGTAGGATTGAGAAAGGTGTGCACGCATGTGTGAATCAATATGTGATATTGATGTCATACATATCTCTTCCAATCTACTCTGAGATCAAGAAAGTGAATGAATGTTGACAGGATGACTGTTCCATGCCTCGAGTTCATTCAGGATATCAGTGATAAAGGAATTATACATTCACTGTAACACCATTCACGGATTGTAGGATTGAAATTTGTTCTCCAACTTTCTATTTCACTTGGGTAGTACTGATGTGTGACTAGGCACCGCTCTTTGCTTGTGAAGTTATAAATGTTATGGACTTTCACTGCCAACGTGAAATGGACCTGCAGGGTCACATACATAGGATTTAACCTAGAAGAGGAGTTTTGTCCACAAACAATGTTTAGATTGATTACTAAAGGAGTTTAGTAGTTCAATTAAACACTCAATCAATTGATAGCTCGGTATCATAATGTTCAAGGTGTTGGACTGATTGATTGGAGTATCGGATTGATTGAAACTACAATTGATTGATTCTGCACAATCTGCACTCCCAACTGATCATCTCATGTGATGAACCGATGGGCTGAGCTTGGTGAACCGATCGGCTCAGGTGGTGAGTCGGTCAGCTCATGGACAGGGTGAAACGATTGCTTCAAGTGTTGAAACGATCGGTTCAACTGTTGCAACCGAGCAAGTTGGGAAAGTAGGATTGGTGAGAAATTTCCTTTCGTTTCACTTGCCCATTTTGATTGGAACAAAGATTCGCATTTGATACCAATTAGAAACAAAAGAAGAAAAGTCAATCGAGAACTGATCAGGACCACGAACCGAGCGGTTCAGAAGTGAACCGACCATTTCATGGGTCCCAACCAATCGGTTGAGGTGTCAACCGATCGGCTCAGGTCCCCAACTGACCGTTTCAGAAATGAAACGATCGGTTCAGGTTGCGCAGTTGGTTGTTTTTGTGGAAAATCTTGAACCATTCTACTCCTGCTTTAGTCCCGCATTGCCCGGGATAGAGAACCCTGTCCCATGACCCTCCTATATATAGGGTTATTGGGGGCTTCTCAAAGAACAACTCAGAGCAACCAGTTGCTCTGTAAAGATTTCATTCTCTCTGGTTTTGGCAACCGAGAGAGCCCGAGAAAGTGCTACCCGATAAGGGAGGCACAACAAGGGAAAGACAACTACAGAAAGTGACTGGTGGCAGGAGAGTGTGTCGGTGACTAGTACACCGACAGGAGGGTGCGACTCCTTCCAATTCCTTGTGAGACAAGGAGATTGGAGTTCCCAATGGTCCGTGTGGACTACTTCAGAGGCGGGAGATTTCTGTCGCTCGGAGGACAGTTGTCAATCCCGACAGTCCCAGTGAGATGATGAATCCTCCAGATTCACCCTCTCAGTCGCCAATTCTAAGGATTTTGTGCCGCATATCGACTGATCTACCCTCGCTTTGGGTTTATTTAAGTTTCTCTTCAGTTTCATGTAAATAATGCTTTACTAGTTCTTATTACTCTAGTTTTCAGTTAATTTGATCTTATTCCCCCTTACTCACTTTCCTTTTTCCCTGCAGATCACTCCCAACCATCCAATCGAGATCCAACGGTTCTTCATGCAGTCTTGACCTACTGCCCGTGTTGCAACCAAGTTCATTGGTCGCATGATGTGTTTTGACAAAGCTGAACAAGTAGTCAAGGTCCACCTTCATCTCTTGCTCTGATCAAGAAATCTAACCAAGCAATTCCACCCATTCGGTCTCAAGACCGCTTGAGCCCATGCGGTCTCAAGACCGTTTGAACCCATGTGGTCTCAAGACCGTTTGAGCCCATGCGGTCTCAAGACCGTTTGAGCCCAAACGGTCTCAAGACAATTTGAGCCCATGTGGTCTCAAGACCGTTTGAGCCCATGCGGTCTCAAGACCGTATGAGCCCATGCGGTCTCAAAACTGTTTGCTGAGCAAAACCGAACGCGCGCCAAGACCATTTCTTCAGCAAACGGTCTGTGAGATCATAAAGAACATGCAAGCGATGACAGTTTACAGCCACCACTGGAGACCATTTGGAAGTTCATCTAAGAAACTGTTTGATAAAGTGCATGAAGACCGAACGCTGCTGTTTGCTTTTGCTACAAGATCATTTGCTTATTGGAATATGCAAACCGAATGAGCAATGTTTGAATGCATAAGGACTGTATGGATAGGCACCTGAATTCAAGACCGTATGAGCTATTTGAAATGATCATGCACATGCATAGACCGCATGAAATTGCTACTGCATGAAGACCGTGAGCATTATTCACGTGAAGACTAATGCACGCAAACCGCATGGAGCAGCGCTTGAAAGTCGTTTGGTTTAATTACATGAAAACCATTTGTTGCTTGTGAATGTGAAGATCGAATGAAGGAAACAACCAGGACCGTTCGCAAAAGGGATGCCAAACCGTTTAGAAATGACCTTTATCAAACCATTTGGTCAAAGCAACGAAGACCGTATGGAAAAGGTAAAGAAATGCAAGACCGTTTAAAGCTATTTGCATGTAGATCATTTAACATAGCATGTACACGAAAACCATTTGATACAACACTAAGCAGCGAGCAAAAAACAAATGGCCACGTGCATGTGAAGCCATTTGGATAAGGCTGAGCAAACCGTTTGCTAAGTAGAAGCAGAAAAACCGAATGGACTAATTAGTCACACGTACCAACAGCAAATGCAAATCGGATGATGAAAGAAATAGCATCTAGACTGAATGCATGGAATTATGAGAACGCACGACACAAGACTGCATGGGCAATTGCATATGAAACCGCATGGGCAATTGCATATGAAACCGCATGAGCAACCGTGAGAGCAGGACCACAAGCACTGAAACCGAATGGCAAGGAAAGGCAAAACCGTATGAGCATTATTAGAGCAAACCGCATGAATTAGAAACCATATGGGACAAAAGGGCACGCACAAGGCGTGACTCCTTGGCCCAAGATATTTTGGCAAGCCTATAAAAAGAAGGGTAGAGGCATGGTCTTGGAGATCTATCTAACGACGGCCCAAGGTTGCTGGACTGAGACCAGTGATGGGACGCTGCCAGACTACCCGAACACAGTTTCTGACCAAATTTCACCCACAGCCCCTAGATCCCCGTCTGAGCACAGATCTGGAAAGCTGCCAGACTAGGAACAGATCTAGAAGGTTGTTCCATCACCATCTCACCTCTATCATCGTTCTACCATTGTTCTACCTCATTCTACCCGTGCAATCCTGGAGGTAGACACGATGATCGAGGCAGAGAGACAGGCGTCATCGACCACAATGGAGCAGTCCCAGAGGCTGCGATGATCTACACCGGGCTATCACAGATCTACTCTTCTGCTCCTACGATGCTTTCTTTCTCTCTCTTCTCTTTCTTTGTTGCTCCCTCTATGAGGAGCGAGTAGTTCCACTCACTGGGGTGCGGGGACTAGCCCAGCTGCCCATGTTTTGTAACTTGTACTAAAAGGATGTTATCATTCCGATTCAATACTAAATCGTTCCATACATGCTTGAATGTTGGCCGCATTCTTGTATGCATATATTGTCTTTTGTTGTGGTTTGTCTACGACCACTCTTGAAGACTCGAATACCGATTTAGTTTTTGTTTCTGGTGTGTGTATCCACCGCGCATCTGTTTCGGTATCTAGGAACGCTTTCTAAGGAGTGGAGTAAACTCACCTCCATCGTTGTACTTTTGTACTATGAAATGGAATCAGCTGACGTACAAAAGTGCAACCTTGACATGTCGAGGAACACACTCTGAGGAGAGAGTGGTGCAAAGTACTTGACCATTCGTTCGGGAATGGATGACGTGGAAACACTCTCACATTTCTCATAGCTATATCCTCGAAAGAGGGATAGTCTATAAGGATACTAATCGATTTGGTAATTATCGCTCGCTTGTTAGTTTTCTGATGCACGTTTCACGAGGTTGAGTAAGATTTTCTCTTCGGAGACTACATATCTTCATTGACACATAGATATGTACCGGATGAGAGTTACTCAACCTGTGAAGGATGTGTGCATTACTCTTGTCCTATAAGACATCGGTTTTTTACAACATCCATGTATCTTGCTTACAAGTCTCATTATGTTTGGTACAAGTACAATTCATGTGTAGTGGTGGTGAATACCCGCATCACCCCAATGATCCATCATCATTTGCTAATCTTAGATTTTAATCATTAAACTAGTTTTTATTATTGCCTTTACTTTTGCATGTTTTAAGTTAAATAACTCAAATCAAACTTTTGGTCTTAGATGATTGACTTAGATCGGTACGAAATGAGAAAAAGACACTCGGATTCTAAACGTTGTCCTTTGGGTTCGATCCTAAATCTGTACTATGATAAGGCTTCCACACTCTTGTGGGGTTGGACCATTTATCTAGCACCAGTTGTAGGTAAACCTAGAGAGGACATCAACTCCCTAGGGTTTTTGGTGCATATTAGGACTTCCATTGGAAGAGTAATCTTTTGGTGTAAGTTCTAGCTCCATCAAAAAATGGCGTTGTTGCCGGGGACAACGATATAAGAATCGTCTTTTTTTAATTCCGTGTCGATTTAGGTTTCTCTAGGGTTTTCCTTTTTATTTTCAAAAATCTAAAAAGTGAAGGGCTTTATCTCACATATCTTCTTGGATTTGAAGTGGTTGGTTAAGCTTGATAAACTCTTTCTTTGATTTCAGGAACCAAATCTCTTCAAAATGAAGCAGTCGACACCACCAACCGTCAGATGTCAACTATGTGGTGACTATTCTCATACATCGATTTACTGCTTCAATGTCCCTCCTCTCTATGTAATGGCCCTGCGTCAAGTAATCATGAATCAGATAGCTGGGAAACTCAAAGCAGCCTCTTCATACAACTATGGATATAACACAAGTTATAATCTATACCACACTGGAGGCTACTACGAAAACCTAACTATGGTAGATTTCAAAGTGTAGACTGCAATGAAGGAGGAGACCTGGAAAACAATGCAAATCAATACTATGATGAGGAGAGCTATTATCAACATCAACCCAACGGGTGCAGTGAAGAGTCTTTTTATGAAGATCGACACACATTGATGGAGGAGCTACAAACTTTACAGGCATTAGTGGCTCAACAACTAGCTGATCAGACAACTACGATCAAGAAGGTGATAGCCGATCTTAATCAACTTGTCAACGCTCCTGAGCAACATGTAGAACAACCACCAATTTCAACTAAGCATATCCCTAGTCCATATGTCGCAATTGATTACGATGATTATTATAAAATCATGTGGAATATGCCTTCCAATGATCTTCAAGCATCAGTGCAAGAGGGAAGGATGAGTAGCCAATATGGGGATTCTCTACAGTCAGGAGATCAACCGGAGATAAACTTCAACACTTACCCCCCTTCTAACTTCATAGACTCAAATCTGACCATTGAAGAGAAATTGGCAGTAATCGACTCCCTCAATGACAAAATCTCTTCAACTTCATCCATCCCATCCATTAAATCCATATAAGAAGGGTTTATGTCGCAAGGACTCTACACTCCTTCACAACCAGACTCAGTTGGATATGTGACCGATTCAGATAAGGATATGTCTTTTATGCAAGAGAATCAAATGTCTTCACTTCCGGAACAAAATCTGAATTGCCCTTATGAAGAAATTTCTGATCATTTGACTGATTTAGGAACAGACTTCGAGGATAGGATAGATCAAGATCTTGATTCAGAAATGGATCATATCAATCTCACTAATGAAATAGAATCAAGGGAGGATGACGGGTCTCAAGATGACAATCCTATGATCAGTCCTTTTCATGAGATGATATTACCTAAGTTACCACCACCATAAGAAGTCCAGATGAAGCATGTCCTCAAACAATAGCTTGATCTTTCTACTGAATCCCCTTTCAGTCACTTAAACGAGTTGACAATGCACTATGAAGAGAAACATGAGCCACCCCTTGATTTTGGAATGGATCATGATATTTCTGTAGACTCTTGTAATGATAAAAAGGGCCCGTGGGAGGACATCGAGTCGCAAACCCATCCACTTAGAGAAATTCACCCCTATAAAGAAGACCTTCCTAACATTCAAGAAACTGAGATATGTCTTTTACCTGAGCCAGGTTTCAATCTTCCCATAGCAACTCCTCTTGATCACTCAATAGAACCAGAGGAGTACTATGAAGAAGTACTCGAACAACAATCTGACTCAGAAATGGAGTACTTTAGTCCCAACATCAAAGAAACAGAGTCATCGGGAGATTCTAGCCTTCAAAACAATTCCTCATGGACTAATCCCTCCCATGAAGAGACATCATTGGAACCTCTACCACGGAATCCCATGATTTCCTCAACTGAGCAAGAGTTCGTCCCACCAGTCAAATCCTCTTCTAGTTACTTGGATGAATTAAGGGTATTCTATGAGGAAAATTATGAACAAAATTTTGAATAGAAGAATGCCGCTCTTATCAATCTCAACATTGATAAAAATGAGGAAACTTCTCACAGTGACCCCTCTGATGAAGAAACGTCATCCTGGCTACCATATCCTACACAAGAAAAACCAGGTGATGAAATGAAGCCTGAACCGGATCCGCCACCTGATCCAGGACAGGAGGAAGTTCAAGTGGCCGACCCTCAATCAACTGCTCCAGATTTTAAAGAAAGCAGTTTTACTTTGAACTTCGAGGGTGAGCCACAAGTGGAGGACACAAATAGGCATGACTTCGATTATTCACCTAGTCCCCCAATTTCGACTGCATATATTCCACCTCCCCCGCTGATGGGGGAAGGCCTCTGGATTCTTCTGGACAGACAAAGAGGCGAACGAAATATGTATCCAAATCATCCAGAAAACATGTTCGAGTTGCCATGACCACCCAGTCAACAAGTTGTTCAGTCCACTCCCTCGCTTCCGGCACCGGCTATTGTGCGACATCTTTTCCAGACCTTCTTCCAACTACGAGGACCACCTGGTTAACACTGCTCAACCTTTCCCCTCCATCTCAAACCTAGTATTTGTTTAGAAATGAAAAAACACATAAGTTCAAGGTGGAGGGCGGGTGGTATGACTTCCATTCCACCCTCTACCTTTACTGCTTTCCATTTTTCTATTATAAGTTCTTTTTCACATTTTTTCCGCTTTATCGTTTTTCTTCTGAAAATAAAGCCTTTACCTAGTCGGCTTTTGCTTTTCGAATCTTTTGTCATCACCTCTTTGCGTTGCAAATCCATGAGGAACAAATGCTTAAAACTAACCGATAAATGATTTCATCTCGTATAAGTCCATGAACCCTAAATGGCATATCTTCCATAAAGATGATACACTTCAATAAGACTGAGATAGATCAAGTACATCGCGCCTCTAACGGATTAATGGATCTGTTGTATGGATTTCTCATTTGATGTTTTATCATGTCACTTTTTGAGTAGAGTGTGATGGAGAAAAGAGACCCATGACATGGAATCGCTAAGCAAACTGCATCATGATCTGAACTCTCTTCTACACTTTTCCTTCATTTTTCATATCCCTCCGCTCACCAATCATGCCAAAGCTTTAAGTTCGGTGTGGTAAACCACACCTCTGCCGAACTCTAAGTTTGGTGTGGTAAACCACACCTTTTTCTAGTGTAAACTAGAACTTTTCCGAACTCTAAGTTCGGTGTGGTACACCACACCCCTCTTTCCACTACCGCTTCTTCCATACCCCTAAATACATAATAGGGGTGTATCATCTTCTTTTCTTGATTCAAAGAGTATACAATGATGATTGTGCACATACCTAGGTTGGTGAAAAATCTACCCCGATTCCAAAAAGAGGCTTGGCAGCCCAAATATACAAAAATCCAAAAATACCCTTTCTCCCAAGCCAAGTGAGAATGAATAAAAGCCAGAGTGTGAATAAAAATATGAGAGTTGTTCCCTGAATAAGGATAACTGATAAAGGTTTTGCCCGGTCGATACATTAGCTTCCCTCACAAAGGTAGATGTGTCGCGACCATTAGTGAGACCCTAAGGATCCAAAAATGACCCCTTACCTCCTCCCGAAGAGGTAAAACAGCCAAAAGCCTTAAGCGAACCTATACACACTTCTGAGTTACCTTTAGAAAAAAAATTGGGAGTAAGGCTAAGTCAACCAGTATTGTGCACAAATATTCAAAGTGTCTTGATGAATCACCAATTATAGAGTCTTGAGTCAATTAGAGGAGAGACTCTTATCTCTTGACCATACCCCCATACTCTCCTTTTTCAACACCAGTGACAGATCATATGCATTTTGTTGATTCTGTGGGTCTTTTCAAAGTCTCATAAAACTTTTAAACATGACCGATACAATAGAGAGTGAGAAGGAAATACTTCAGTAAAGTGAATTCAGAATTGAGGATATCATAAGATGTATTCCGTGATCTAAGAAAGCTTTGATGCCGCATCAATCTGAGCCATGCACAAAATTACGATATGACAATAGGATGAGGCAATAACGAGATGAACGATTTCATTGGCAACTATTTTAAGTTTTTCGTTTCTCGAGATGAGCAACGCTTAAGTTCGGTGTGGTGATGAATCCTCTAGACTCATCCTCAGTCACCAATTCAAAGGATTTCTGATGTTTTTGCCCTAATTTTGTTTCGCCTCATTTTCCTTTTCTCTTTTTTGTGAAAATTTTGACACTTGCACGAAGGTGAGGTAATTACGAGACCAACATGCATGCATTTTGGTGACTGTCTTGGGCTTTTTCATTCCTCGGGACGAGCAACGCTTAAGTTTGGTTTGGTGATGAATCCTCCAGATTCACCCTCTCAGTCGCCAATTCTAAGGATTTTGTGTCGCATATCGACTGATCCACCCTCGCTTTGGGTTTATTTTAAGTATCTCTTCAGTTTCATGTAAATAATGCTTTACTAGTTATAATTACTCTAGTTTTCAGTTTATTTGATCTTATTCCCCCTTACTCACTTTCCTTTTTCCCTGTAGATCACTCCCAACCATTCGATCGAGATCCAACGGTTCTTCATGCGGTCTTGACCTACTGCCTGTGTTGCAACCAAGTTCATTTGTCGCATGATGTGTTTTGACAAAGCTGAACAAGTAGTCAAGGTCCACCTTCATCTCTTGCTCCGATCAAGAAATCTAACCAAGCAATTCCACCCATTCGGTCTCAAGACTGCTTGAGCCGGTCTCAAGAACGTTTGAGCCCATGCGGTCTCCAGACTGTTTGAGCCCATACGGTCTCAAGACCATTTGAGCCCAAATGGTCTCAAGACCGTTTGAGCCCATGCGGTCTCAAGACCGTATGAGCCCATGCGGTCTCAAAACCGTTTGAGCCCATGCGGTCTCAAGACCGTTTGCTGAGAAAAACCGAACGCGCGCCAAGACCGTTTCTTCGGAAAACGGTCTATGAGATCGTGAAGAACGTGCAAGCGACGACAATTTACAACCACTGGAGACCATTTGGAAGTTCATCTACGAAACCATTTGATAAAGTGCATGAAGACCAAACGCTGCTGTTTGCTTTTGCTACAAGATCGTTTGCTTATTGGAATATGCAAACCGAATGAGCAACGTTTGAATTCATAGAGACTGTATGGATAGGCACCTGAATTCAAGACCGTATGAGCTATTTGAAATGATCACGCACATGCATAGACCGCATGAAATTGCTGCTGCATGAAGACCGTGAGCATTATTTACGTGAAGACTAATGCACGCAAACCACATGGAGCAGCACTTGAAAAATTGGTTTAATTACATGAAAACCGTTTGCTGCTTGTGAACGTGAAGACCGAATGAAGGAAACAACCAGGACCGTTTGCAAAAGGGATGCCAAACCGTTTAGAAATGACCTTTATCAAACCATTTGGTCAAAGCAACCAAGACCGTATGGAAAAGGTAAAGAAATGCAAGACTGTTTAAAGCTATTTGCATGCAAATCACCTAAACCGAAGAATGATCAACTGATAAAACTGTTTGATAGTAAATGGTTTACAAACCATATGAGCCCATGCATGCGGATCGTTTAACATAGCATGTACACGGAAACTGTTTCATACAGCACTAAGCAGCGAACTGAAAACAAATGGCCACGTGCATGTGAAGCCATTTGGATAAGGCTGAGCAAACCGTTTGCTAAGTAGAAGCAGCAAAATCGAATGAACTAATTAGTCACACATACCAATAGCAAATGCAAATCGGATGATGAAAGCAATAGCATCAAGACCGAATGCATGGAATCATGAGAACGCACGGCACAAGACCGCATGGGCAATTGCATATGAAACCGCATGGGCAACCGTGAGCGCAAGACCGCAAGCACTGAAACCGAATGGCAAGGAAAGGAAAAACTGTATGAGCATTCTTAGACCAAACCGTATGAATTAGAAATCGTATGGGACAAAAGGGCACGAACAAGGCGTGACTCCTTGGCCCAAGATATTTTGGCAAGCCTATAAATAGAAGGGTAGAGGCATGGTCTTAGAGATCTATCTGACGACGGCCCAAGGCTGCCGGACTGAGACCAGTGTCGGGACGCTGCCAGACTGCTCGAACACAGTTTCTGACCAAATTTCACCCACAGCCCCAGGATCCCGGTCTGAGCACAGATCTGGAAAGCTTCCAGACTGGGGACAGATCTAGAAGGTTGTTCCATCACCATCTCACCTCTACCATCGTTCTACTGTTGTTCTACCTCATTCTACCCGTGCAATCTTGGAGGTAGACATGACGATCGAGGAGGAGAGACAGGCATCATCGACCATAACGGAGCAGTCCCGGAGACTGGGACGATCTACACCGGGTTGTCACAGATCTACTCTTCTGCTCCGACGATGCTTTCTTTCTCTCTCTTCTCTTTCTTTGTTGCTCCCTCTATGAGGAGCGAGTAGTTCCACTCATTGGGGTGTGGGGACTAGCCCCGCTGCCCATGTTTTGTAACTTGTACTAAAAGGATGTTATCATTCCGATTCAATACTAAATCGTTTCATACATGCTTGAATGTTGGCCGCATTCTTGTATGCATATATTGTCTTTCATTGTGGTTTGTCTACGACCGCTCTTGAAGACTCGAATACCAATTTAGTTTTGGTTTCTGGTGCGTGTATCCACCGCACATCCGTTTCGGTATCTAGGAATGCTTTCTAAGGAGTGGAGTAAACTCACCTTCATCGTTGTACTTTTGTACTATGAAATGGAATCAGTTGACGTACAAAAGTGCAACCTTGACAGGTCGAGGAACACACTCTGAGGAGAGAGTGGTGCAAAGTACTTGACCATTCATTCGGGAATGGCTGACGTGGCAACCCTCTCACGTTTCTCGTAGTTATATCCTCGAAAGAGGGATAGTCTATAAGGATACTAATCGATTTGGTAATTATCGCTCGCTTGTTAGTTTTCCAATGCACGTTTCACGAGGTTGAGTAAGATTTTCTCTTCGGAGACTACATATCTTCATTGACACGTAGATATGTACCAGATGAGAGTTACTCAACCCGTGAAGGATGTGTGCATTACTCTTGTCCTATAAGACATCGGTTTTGTACAACATCCATGTATCTTTCTTACAAGTCTCGCTATGTTTGGTACAAGTACAATTCATGTGTAGTGGTGGCGAACACCCGCATCACCCCAGTGATCCATCATCATTTTCTAATCTTAGATTTTAATCATTGAACTAGTTTTTATTCTTGCCTTTACTTTTGCATGTTTTAGGTTAAATAACTCAAATCAAACTTTTAGTCTTAGATGATTGACTTAGATCGGTACGAAACGAGAAAAAGACACTCGGATTCTTAACGTTGTCCTTTGGGTTCGATCCTAAATATGTACTATGATAAGGCTTCCACATTCTTGTGGGGTTGGACCATTTATCTAGCACCAGTTGTAGGTAAACCTAGAGAGGACATCAACTCCCTAGGGTTTTTGGTGCATATTAGGACTTCCATTGGAAGAGTAATCTTTTGGTGTAAGTTCTAGCTCCATCATGAGACCAGGAGTCGTCCAAGCCTCAGGACAAGGTATGATTCCACAAACCATCCCTTCCTATTGTATAGACGTTGACGCATTTCCTTGTTTTGGGTTTGGGGAGGAGATTTTTTGTTTTCGCTGCCTTCTCTGCCTCCCCTAAAACCCAACAGTTCTACCATGATAACATACTATCCCATCATAAAATTCATGGAAGCCATCACACTTCTCACTACCCTACTCTATCGAATCTTTTGTACCACAATATCATTCTGTTGTGCATATCTAATATGTTGACTCAATGTCGGTTTCACTTGTAACTGTGCCAACAAACCTGCTAACGTGGACAGTTCTAATTGTACATTTATCTATCACATAGAGACCAACATGTCTCTCTTATGAAACACTAAAGCACACAATTGCACCTTCTCAGTGGATGATGATGAAGAAGACTTCCTACACAAAGCATATGCCACTACATTCGCCTTCCCTAGATGGTAATCTATGGTACAATCATAGTCCTTGATTAGTTCCATCCAGTGTCATTGTTGCGTGTTCAACTCCTACTTTGAGAAGATGTATTGTTGGTACTTGTGGTCAGTGAAGATCTAACACTTCTCACCATACAAGTCATGTCTCCATATCTTAAAGACATGGACCACAACTGCCAACTCTAGATCATGGGTTGGATAATTCTCCTCATTTTTCTTAAGTTGTCGTGAAGTGAAAGAAATCACATTTTTAGCTTGCATCAACACACAACCTAGACGAGTTCACGGGTTCAAATCCCAGCTACTGCCTTGGTTTGCCACCCTCCTGGACGTTCGGCCTCCATCACAGGCGTGGGAGAGGGGGAGAGAATGCCTCTCTTTATCCCAGCACACAACCTAGACAATTTTTGGATGCATCACAAAATACAATATAACCCTTTCCTTGTTCTGGAAGCACTAATATTGGTGCACAGGTCAACCTCTCCTTCAGGATCATATAATATCGTTAGCATCATCATCCCAAAAAAATGACACATCCTTTCTTGTTAACTTTCTTAGGGGTAACACCACTGCACTGAAGTTCTTAATGAACCTCATATAATATCCTGCCAAACCTAAAAAGTTACAAACCTCTGCAGGTGTCTTTGGTTGATCCCATTGCAACAATGAATCTCTTTGTTTATGTCTACACAAACTCCTTTAGCTAATATTACGTGTCCTAGGAAAGAAACTTCCTTTAACCATAATTCACACTTACCAAACTTCGCATACAACTGATGTTCTCTCAATAAAGTTAATTTCTGACATTGTTGCTCGTGTTGTTGGCTATCTCAATAGTAGATCAAGATATTATCGATAAACACTACCACAAACTAATCTAGATAGGGTCTGAACACCCTATTCATCATGTATATAAATGTTATTGGTGCATTGGTTAGCCCAAATAGCATAACCACAAACTCATAATGACCATACCTTGTCCTAAAGGCTGGCTTAGGTATATCATCTACTTGAATCCACAATTGATGATAACTTGACCGAAGATATATCTTAGAGAAGACTGTGGCACCTCATAACTGATCAAACAAATCATCTATACGCAGTAACAAATTGTTATTCTTAATTGTCATCTTATTCAATTATCGATAATTAATACATAACATCATCAATCCATCTTTCTTCTTTACAAATAGAATAGGATCACCCCAAGGAGACGTGCTCGGCCTGATAAACCTTTCTCAAGTAGTTCTTGCAACTATTTCTATAATTCTTACATCTCATCTAGTATCATCCTATACGATGTGTGTTCTATAGGTTGGGTACCTAGAACTAAATGGATCTGGAAATAAATCTCTCTAGAAGGAGGTACACCTAGAAACCATTGGGAAACACATCCTCAAACTCTTGTACAATTGGCATTTCCTGAATACTAGGACTCTTTGCATTTGTATCTACCACAAGTTCCAAGAACGCATCACAACCTTGTCTCGTCCACTTTTCTATTTACATAGCTAAAACTTGACATGTCACAAGAATCTTCCTATGACCCTGGAAGACCCATGAAACATTACCATCCACAAATGTCTCCCCCTTGGCACTACAGTCCAAGATCACCTGATACTTTTCCAAAGTATCCATTCCAAGGATCACATCAAATCCATGCATATCGATTGGTAAAATATCCACTTGAATGCTACGTCTTAAAAAAGAAAGAACGTGGAATGGACCCACTTCCCACAGCTCTGTGGAGATAACTAAAGGAGTATCTAAATGAAGACTATCATGTCTATAAGTAACAGGTAAGGAACAACTAGCAATCACTTCTCTAGTGATAAAAGAATGTGTCACACTCGGGTCAATCAAAACAAATATGAAACATGAAGAAGACAAATCAGAATGAAATAATTCCATATGACCTATCATGACCAAGAGTTAACGACTCCTTCCGGATGACTCATCACATAGAGTCAAGTCGTCATCTATTGTCAATCTCTTCCTCTATCAGCATGTCCTACAAAACCTACCTATGATGCATGTTTGCATCCTCTACCACTATGTTGTTGTCTCTTTTGTGACCCTTGCTAACTCTTTTTTGACTGTTGAGACGCGTCTTCATCCTTTATAGGGAAATACCACTTAGTATGCCCCCACATGTCCACACTTGAAATAGGTGTTACCCTCGTACCATAGCCTAGATGGCCCTATCATAGATACTGATGTTGTACTATCATCTGTAGGTGGAAAGCTATGACGTCTTCCTCTACTTCATGTCCACTATGATTGAGTCATTGTCCTATGTTGTGACCGAGGTGATGAGGACCTAGGATTCTTGAAGCCTCCAGAACATTGTCCTTGGTATTGTGCAAGCCTCTTCTTAGACTTTGTCTCATACTTCTCTATCACAGACCTCTCCACTCTCCTAGTCGATTCCACAAAAGTGGCAAACCTCTCTTTGTTCTCTAAAGATGACACTAGAGTTGTCAACTCAGAACTCAGACTCTTCTCAAAGTATCTGATCCTCTCGTTGTCTGTTGCATCCATGTGCGAACAAAACCTTAGTAGCTCCATAAACTTAGCTTCACAAGCACTGATTGACATATATCCTTGCCAATTATTCTCAAATTGTACAATCTTCTAATCTAAATAAGTCTCCAAAAAGTACCAACTTACGAACTCCTGTGGAATTCTTCCCAAGTAATTACAACACCCGACCTTTTCTATTTCTCAATGGCCAACAGTGGCCAACACTCCCCTTCAACAGATATACAACATGTTTAACCTTATCTTCTTCAGGGATATTGAGGATTTTGAAGGCCTTTTCCAGCTAAGTCAGCCTCATATATGCATCAGTTGGATCAAATGTTCCCACACACTCCAATGCTCATACACGTTGAATTATTTCAAAATTCTTCCAAGACCCATGAGTTTCAGCATCGGGGACAGTTGCCCTAGGTTGGGTTGTAGGTCTCGTATCCTCCATGTGTGTCATTGCAGCCATGAATTGTCCAAACATAGTCTGGAATGTTGGTTTGGCTACATTTGTTGGGTCAATTTGAGGCACTTGTAGCATGTTTTTTGCCCATTCTTGCCTCCTCATGCCACCTCCTGGTGTAGCAACATTGCTTTTAGCAACATATTCTTCATGTTCTTCAGACATCTTTTCTCTTCTTCTTCTTCTTTTTCTTCTTTTTCTTCTTTTTCTTCTGCATAAGCATAAGTGACCATAAGATATATTGGAGGACAATAGAACAGACTCAATCCCTAGTCCTATGTTCCTGTAGACTCAGTGAACCTATAGCTCTAACACCAACCAAATGTGACACGCCTTGTAACACAAAACCAGATTACTCAAAACAAAGCGTGGAATTACCACTAATAACAATATTACTACAAAACATGGTAAATTAAATCCATTTACAATTCAAAATCTCAAGCAGAAGTATTTTATAAACAAGCCTTCAACTCAGGCCATATGTATTCAATATATACCAAAAGATGTTACATATCATGTTTACAGGCTGTCAAGACACAACTATTACATATTACAACCTGTTATATGTACATGACATTTCTATACAATCATGGCATAAATTCAAATTCTATGTGTCGATATACAAACAACAAAATATCCCCAAAGACCTGAGAGTACAAGGATGACATATATGACTCTACTACAAAAATTTGGCAGAATATCCAACCTATAACAGTTATTTCTCTCCTTGTTGCTCAACACCTGCACCACGACCTCGACCTCCTCATCCACGACCACCTAAAAATTTGTGGAACCCACCGGGTGAGACCATATGTCCCAGTAAAAGATATAATTCTTTACCGACATCTATTATAAGCATAGTAAGATAATAGAGTTGTTAAGTAAAGAAGTAAATATTGGTTAAGCAGTTTAAGCACTTGCTACTGAGCAATAGAACATCTTATGTTTTTAGAAGAAATATGAATAACATGTACAATTGTTATAAACTAAATAGTACAAGAAATAAGGCATGGGGCCATTCAATGTGATTTGTATTTTCCCCAAAAGCAAATATACTACATTGTTGTATTGTCACTTTCATTAATATACCTTGAGGATTTGAGGTGTACCACTCAAATCCAAATGACCATTGCTAAGTCAAAATCAGTACCATACAAGATCAATAGAAGAGCCAGACTCCATGATAATCACCTGCACTACTGGGTCAGTTCAAGTCTGCAATGTAGTGACAAAACAATCAAACTGCTAAATAGCAACTTATAGTCAAGTTATAGTCCTGTAGAGACAACAACTCATAGTCAAAGCTATGGTCCTATAAACAACTAGCCTACCTTGCTACATGGAACAACACTAGAGAACATACCCATACATGGTCGTTCTATAACAAAACATTATACCACTATATCAATAATTTAAAGATACATGGAGTTACCTCCATTGATACCCCCACACATTCAATAATATGCACTCTAAGTTTCCCATAAGAGTTACTCGTTACACCATTCAGTTAGATATTGATTATTGACACTGAAGATGGATCTATAGTACATGGAAACTACATGATTAGGGTTTGCAGTTGATTAGATATTCCAATTGGGTATCTTTTAGTATATCAATTAAGTTACACTGTATAACCCTAAACAAATTCTATACAATTAATGATTGATTACAACTTCAGAAGACATAAAACATATTAAATGAGAACTTCTCTCATCATCATATGACACTTGTAGTATTGACATTCATAATGTCATCACTAGTATCACATTACTATGGGATATCAATCCCTCAACTAATGCACAAGGCACTTGTTAGGTCATTATACCAATTCATTTAACTCTTGCACATTCAATATCATAATGTGCCTCAACATTACTCATATCACCATCCTATATTAGTCAAGGTTCACCATAGCACACACATAGGTATGCCATACATCTCACCTACAAATTAGGGTTACATGTGTAGGAGAGAGAAAATACTACCACATGATAATGATATTCAAAAAATATAAACAAATGTATTTTACATCTCGAGGTTAGGGTTTCATACCATCCCTCAACCACTAACCCTAATCCCATCACCTCCCATATTGTTGGATAATGCTATGGTTAAGCACTATTGTTTAGGATAGCTATTCATATTAACACCACCTTATGTAGGTCATTTGACTAAGTATTGAACATGTACTTACATATATATAGGTGTCTCAACCACTCACAACACATGGGTCTCAACCCTTTTGCACACATGTCTCGACCCCTCACACCACAAGTTGTCACGACCATGACACTTGACATGGTCGCAACCAAAACCTAACATCATAGTCATGACCACTCCCAACACATAGGTGTCTCGACCACCAGTATGTCACAATTGAGACACCTCACAAAGTCCTGGCCCTAGGTGTTACAACCACAACACCACCTAGACCAGGCATCGTGATTGTGACACTAGGATACACCATAAATGGGGCGTCATGTCCAGGACACCACCAAGGTGTGTCACGACCAACCTACAACGTCACTTTGCGACTGAAACCAAGCAAGGTGTGTTGACCATCTACTCTTGGTGTGTTGTGACCGAAACCAAAATCACCTTGACCTATTACAAAAAAGGTACAATTGGAACATGTGTTTTGATCATCACAACTCATCATTTTAATAGTAACATTAACCAACAAGTTTAAAAGACAAGCAACAACACTGTGTCACAACTTGCAGTGACCAAACCCTAGGGTTAAACTTATCGCGGTCAAAACCACCACTTGTAAGAGTGTCGATCGTGATGGAAGACCAAAGGTTTGTCTCAACCTCAAGATATCTATATGCCCAACATCTAAATAGGTCCAGATTAGGTCATCACGTAGATCAAACTAAGAAAATCAAATGTCAACTAAGGAGGAAAACTCCATACTAAAGTATACTTCAAACCGTAGATCATGGGTGATAGATAATCATCAAAAGAACCATATTTAGAGAGAAAACTAATATTCTCATGGCTGTAAACAGACCAAAAAATTCATGTTATTCAAGTATAAATGAACCATGAAGAAATTATCATGGTTCCATGGTAAAGATTCAAAGTATACACGTGAATCTTCTATTTACTAAAAAATTATGCACAAGACTTTTAAGGTTTATAAGAAAGATAATCCTTTCAAGAATACTACAAGGTTTTAACTCTAAACTTCATCTTTCTTTGTACTATAAGGAACACATTTTCAAGATCTGAAACAATAGCAATAATATCATGTTTGAGATGCACATAATAGATATGGGAAAGGTTATATGACCCGCCTATTTTGAAGAGAAACAATCTCCCAAGATATCAAGCTCCAATAACTCCCACCAAGCTTCAACACCTTGGCCAAAGGATCACCTAAAGAAGAGAAATAAATGTCATGGTCAAAGGAGACCTTATGAAAGAGAAAAGCTCATACCCTAGGTCAGACCAAAGAAGAAGAAAGAAGAGGTCTTCTTCTAACCTGGGTACCACCATGACAAAACATGATCTATGGCCCTTGTGAAGAAGATATCTCCAAGAAAAGACACCAGGGATGATCCAAAGTCTATGGAGAAGGATTAATAAGAAGATGATGGGGATTTCAGAGAAGGAAAACATGATCAAGAGTTAAAATTACTTACCAAGAGAAGAATTCTAAGAAATTGCCATCAGTGAGTTGATCTAGCACAAGATCTTCAACATGCTAGATGGATCGGTCACCCAAGCTTCAAGATCTAACCTCTTTTTCTCTTGAAGATCCAAGGACGATCCAGAGGAATATGAAAGAGAGTAGGGCCAAAAAGGTTGCTCTCTTGTGATGAGAAGGGGTTATATACCCAAAGGAGGAGGGAAGTAAGATATTTTGAGGTGTCAACATAATAGATCATCAAGGGACACATGCCCTTCAAAGAAATAACCTTTCCTCCACTCACATAAAAATTAAAAATGTTCATGTACATCCAGAAAATGTGTAGCAACCTCCAAGGTTGGTTACCACCTTGTCTCGGTCGAGACACTTCATCTACGTGTCTAGTTCGAAACCCTAAGTCACCATATGTACATGGTCGAGACACTAGAGGACAAATTTTTTTGACCCACCCCTCTCTAAGTCATCTAGGTTGAAACCACAACATCCAAGGAATGTTTTGGAGTCTCGACCCTCATTAAAAGTGGTGTAGGGTCACAACACTCAAACCATAGTATAGTCACACTATCAACTTAAGAAAACCCTAGAAACCCTTTAATCGACATGAGATGTCACATCACTAACCATGATTCAAACAATGTGCCCCATTACATCATCATATCTCTCATGATTCTAAAGAACAAGAAACATTCTCAACATGTGACAGATTGCAAGATAACCCTCACTTATGGGTAAATTGCAATTTAGTCCAAAACAAGCACATATATAGCAAAGATAGCTCAAACATATATCAAATTGGACCAAAATGAAACTATAAGCCCGCCACATGATATTAATAAATCCTAAGAGTTTAGATTAAGGTTTAAGCATCTCATTAAGAAATGTAATTACAATTAAGCATAAAGATAGATAGGGGTCTTACACTTACACAAGAGAGAAGCTTTTACGGTTTCCATCACAGAAGACAGATCTAAGTTGAAGGCAATTGTTGAATCTATGAACATGCTCTTGTTAAGCAAGATAGCCTTGATTCATAGCTCATGAGGAATTAGAAGAGAGGTCAATCCTCTTTCCACGCTGGTTTAGCCCCAAAATTTTGTCATGTCTGTAACGCAGAGGGGCACACTATTCTATAGTACAACCACCTCTACCTGCCACCTTGAACATGCACCAACCACAATTTTGACAGTTGTCCACTCATTGGAGAAGTCAATGTTGTCACCTCCATTCTAAGATAGTTGTACTACAACCCTCAAGAAGTCCAGAAATCACCCGGGATTCTAATATGAAAATGTAGATTTTATGGAGCGGCAATTGCACACCAGCTCTAATAGGGACCCAGCCAGAACAAATTTTCAGGTCCTCTTGGTTTCTATCAGAACCAAGACTATATTTTGAACAACTACATTATTGGACAATATTGCAGCAATACAATCCAGGATGGCATCCCTACAATCAACAAGGTCAACTTCTACTAGGCCTGGGGATCCAACAGACCATACCAACTCCAATGATCAAAGTCACACGGATACAATCAAGAAGATTTTAGCAAACCAACAAGCTTAAAATCAATCCATGGAGTCCCAACTTGCATAAATTGCAGCTACAACCCACCCTCCAACAAGCTCAATTGTAGGTCAACCTAAAGGTAATACCAAACATTAGGAGGAATAGTTGAATGTTGTGACCACATGTTTTAGACATGTGGGGAAGCTCTAGCCCCAGTCATCAACAACAATATATTGGTTCTTGAAGATGGAAATGATGAAGAAGTCAGTCCAATGGCTTTACCAATAACTATTCTGATGGCTTCTCCCCTAGAACCAATTTTTTAAGCTCCAAAGAAGGATCATACATCCACCCCTAGACAAGCATCACCCCCAATCTCAAGAAGGCACCGGAAGTTGTACCAACAACTCCTATCCTAGTGGTGCCAGTCTACAAACCCCATGTCCCACACCAAAGTCTTCTAGCTCAGACACGGTTGGACTCAAGATTTATGATGTTTAAGAAAGCAATGAAGAAGCTATATCGATATTCCTTTCCTTGATGCTTTTGCTGGAATTCCTTCATGGAACAAGTTCTTAAGATTCTTATCACCCCCAAGTAGTTAACTAAGGAAGTTGAGACTGTGAAACTAGCATAGATGGCATCAGACATCATCCAAAGAAAGATGCCAAAAAACTCAAAGATCTACGTTCTTTTGATATCTTTTGCTTCCTTGGAGACACCACATGCCAGAGGGTCTGGATGACCTTGAGGAAAGCATCTCTATCATTCCCTATAGCTTGTGTAAACAACTAGGCTTCACTATTGACATCCTCCCTACTGGAATTGTGATTCAACATGTTGGTTCCTCCATGATTACCCCCATTGGTGTCATAGAAGATATCCCTGTGAGAGTGAGTCCCAAATCATATTTCTTGTGTAACTTTGTCACCACGAACATCAAGGAGGACCTAATAAATCCTCTCATTTTTTGTCATCCTTTCCTCTAAAATGCTCATGCACTCAATGACGTTGAAATTGGGATCCTAATGCTAAGACTCTGAAATAATACAATCGACTTCAAAGTCTTCAAGAGCCTCAAGGGTCTCTCTTTCCCATAGAAATGCTACCTCATAGACTGTGTTGACAAAATGAAAAATCTAGGAAAACATGATACTACTTACAAAGACCCTCTAGAGACCATTCTCATCAACCCTAATACTAAAGGATGAACAAGTTAAGCAATTTATTCTCCACTTAGACTCTACTGAGAGAGACCCTGAGGATGAGTTTGAAGATCTAAAGCCTATTTTAGTGATTGGAGATGAAAACAAAGAGCCTACTAAACCATAGATGAAACTTCTACCAAATGGGATAAAGTATGTCTTCTCAATTGAGAAGACCGTCTGCCTAGTCATCATAAACACATATCATACAACATCACATAATTGAGGAAGAGATAGAAAGAATTAGGCTATAAAATGACCAACCTCACTAGAGTTAGCCAATCCCCTTGCATGCACATGATAAACATGATGAAAAACTACTAGCCCTCCATCGAGCAACAATGCAAGATGAATCCAATTTTAAAGGAGGTCATGTGTAAGGAGATTATAAAGATATTTCTTTTTTAGGATATCTATCCAATCTCAACTCACCGTGAATGAGTTATGTGCAAATAGATCCAAAGAAAAGAGGCACTACAACTATTTTGATCAAGAGGAATGAACTTACTCCTACTCGCACTATTACTATGTGGTGCAGTGCATTGATTATTGCAAGCTCAACAATTCCACTGGGAAGGATCACTTCCCACTTCCTTTTCTTGATCAAGTCTGGAAGAGGCTTGCACACCAGAAATTCATTTGTTACCTAGATGGGTACTTTGTCTTCTGCCAAATTTCAATTCATCCAAGTGATCAAGAGAATGCTACCTTTACATGTACCTTTGGAATGTATGTTTTCCTCCAGATGTCCTTTATACTATGCAATGCACCCACCACATTCCAACTTTTCATGTCTGTCATCTTTGTCAGCCTCACTGAAACCATAATGGAGATCTTCATGGATGAATTCTCAATCTATGGAAATTGTTTTGATATTGCCTACATAATCTCTCCATGGTCCTAGAACACTGCAAGGAAGCACTTGTGGTGCTAAATTGTGAAAATTTCCACTTCATGATAAAGTAGGCCATTATTCCTGTAGTGACCCATTTTCAAATTAGCCATCTAATTAGGGTTTAGTTGGATGATTGCATGACTGGATTGGTCATTATTTAAAGATTGATTAATGATGGTAGTCTAATCATGATTCTCTAAACCTAACTAAAAACTATGATCATGTTTTTAATCAAATAATTGGGGTATGAGAATTGGAAACAATAATCGGTCAAAATTTAATATATATAGTGGTCTATTAAATGAGTTTAAGTATTTTATTTACAATTATGATTTAATTAAATTTGGACATGATTTGGACAATTCCCAAGTAATAGTTTGAAAAAAATATCAGAATTTTTGAATGTTTTATGACCTACTTGTCGGTCGAGTTACCCTAGGACAAACTCATTCGACAATGTATTCAGACTAAAATATAATAGTCTGGTATTTGAATTTTATCTTTTCTTTGGTACATTCAGTTAAAATGAAATTTTAATTGTAGCTTGGAAACTCAATTTACACATATATTGTTACATGTTCATAATTTTTAGATGATGTTTCAATTTTATAGAGTGTGGTGTTGGTCAAGTGTTTTATTAGTAACAACTCGATCGACCATGCTGCAGACTGCAATATAGCAGCACAATGTTTGCTTTCTAATGATTTATTTGTAACTCTCAATGATATCAAATTTTTACTGGAGCTCCAAAATTTTGTCTCACACAATTTTCATATTTTTTGGAGGAGGTTTAGTGTATTAAGTAAACAATCTTTAGTAACATTTATATGCCATAAAATTTTGCCAAACTGAAAGAAAGTGTGAGGTTGAGTCAATTTGCAATTGACCCAAGAACCTTAATTGGACTATATGAGTAACTTAGCACCCAAGTAGATCTCATATTTCATGATTCATTCTGAACAAATGAAATCCTACAGATAGAGAAAGAATTAGGGTTTGAGAGGAGAAATTCGTTGAATTGACAATCTAGGGTCTCACCATCTGAGAAATGATGAAATCAGGTATGTTTAGCTTCTTTTCATAGTCATTGATGGTGAATCTTCTCTCACCTGTCAAGATTCCATCCCACATATGATTTGATTCAAAATGATATCACCTATCAAGATTCCATCCCTCATATGATTTGATTCAAAATGATATCCAATATCCCTCTTTTCTCATTGTTTCTCTCCTAATCTCCATTTCTAGGGTTTTCGAGTTGAGAGGAGGAAGAAATGGATTCAATATTTAGAACCTTGGTGGATTTCCAAAAATTCAAAGTTTGACCTACATTTTTAAGGTGCTTGTCACCTTAGCTGAGTGTTTCTCTCCATATTAAGCCCTATAATCATGTTGAAAGCCTAATTTTATCTGGAAAAAATAATCAAGATGATTACTAGTACTTGTATGCAATTGTATAACCGATTGGGAAGATTTTGGGGAAATAAATGTTACTGATTTAGATCCTTTTTCATTGATTAATATTGTTTAGTTCCTAAACTGTTGATTTATGTTCTCTAAATAATCCCAAAGACATAGAATTATGTTATATGAATATTGCCTAGAACCAACTATTGAATTATATGCTTAGAAAATGTGTTGACATGTATAGAATCATATTGAATTGTATTAGAAAAACTTACACAAGCCCTATTTAGGGTTTGTGTTAAGAGGTTGAATCAAATAAGATAATGAATCAATGTATACGTATGATTGTTGGATAAATTATGTGCAAATAGAATGGGACTTCCATGTGTGTGTTATCCATAATGAACCCATATCCACCATGATGAGATTACTGAGTGATATCATTCTTATGATGTATTGATCTAAGGCGACTTCTTAAACACTAGAAATTTAGTATTAAGTTGTGTACGGGAGATATAGCCTAGACATCTATATAATCTTGTAAATGTTAAGAAATAGTCAATAGTAGGTATTATAACTTGAATTGAAGGTGATAAGTCAGATCTGTATGATCTATGCCTAATTCCTCTATCATAATATTATTGATGAAATTATGAGTAAACCTCACATGAATGCATGTCTTTTATATAAGTCACATAATAATGAATTAAAAGGATGGCTACAAGTTTAGAGGTAGGATGAAGTGAGCCTAATCCATGGAACCTTCTAATTTGAGAGATTTACAAGAAATAGCAGGATTGCATTTATTTACTAAAATGCCATTACGAGTCAAATGATATGGTACATGTATGTAGATGCAAAATAAGAAATGGACAAGGGTGCAATGAACTGTGATGATATGTAATGAACTAAATATTAATAAAATAATTATGACGAAATATTTAATCTCTTTACTTTAAGTATATATTGATGGACCTAAAATGAATAAAATACTCTAAAATCATATTACAAAGAATAGCAATGAGAGAGAAACCTTTTGCATTTAGTAACTTACAGATATTTCATTCCAAGAGTAGTAGTGAACATGAATTGAAAGAAATTGAGACTAATGAATATGAAATGAAAGGAAAATGATAAAAACTAGGAGATGGATATAAGAACCTAACTCTAACCCTAAAATTATGACCTATGTAATGATGATGAGTAATGAACTCAAATGAGGGATTAAGGAATGCACATGAGTATAGTTAAATTCAAATACAATATGATGTTCAAGGATATGAATTAGTTTATTAGAATGTGCTCATGGATTGTAATTGTATGTTAGAATACTTGAATTCTGAGGATGGCCTTCTCTAATAGATTTCAAATGAATCACTTATGTGTTGACTAGTAGCCCTAACTGAATAAAGGTAAATAGTAAGAGAGAAGCATTAAGGGTGTTATGCATAGTTATACTTGAGATTTATTCATATCTATAGAAATTGGATAGAATAAGTTATTTGTTACATGATAAGCCTATACTGAGCATGATGAATAACATGAGATGTCTATATGCTTATATAGTTTCTAGTTGTAATGTTTGTGTTAATACATGATGAAAGTTATGATATGAAATGAATGGATAAGAAATATGTTGAGATCAAATTAACATGCTTCAATTACCTCAGAGAAACCATGTTTAGGGTAAATGATGGATAGTGAAATTATTCTTACTGGCTGAAGGCCCATTGATGATGATTGCTATGATGTGATGTGGAAATGGAAAGAATCAAATATGTTGAAAAATTACATATAGATACATGTTTTAGTCTTTTTCTTTCTTGATAAACCTAATTTGATTCATGTCATTCTAGTTGTGCGACAATGCACACATAGACCTATCAAAATGGGCCATTGACCCACGGGCACCCGTGGATTGACCCATTTAATATGTGTTTTAGTAGGGTATGAGAACCCATTTAAATATGGGTCAAACCCGAACCAACCCATTTCTTATATGAGTTCCATATGTTGACCCGCATGCATCTATGGGTGACCCATTTAAAAAGAACGTTAGTTAAAAATTAAATTTAATAGAAAAGTGATTAAGAGAATTTTATATATAATTATATACCCAATGAGTGTTTGAATATATTGTATTTCACACTTACATGTTATACATATTTGACATACTTGAACTTACATGGATAAGTATTTATGAATGTTTTTCTTTGCATTTGTCTTTCCAGTATTTGTGTATGTATATTAATAACAAACATTTCTACTTTATACCGATAGAAATGATATTATAATCCTAATTTGTTCTTATCTGTAAATTGCACTAGCTTGTTTCTATGTGTTGAACATCTACATGCACATCAAACTGATCCTCTTTTATATTTTCCATTAAACATAATGAATGAGTTTTTTTTAGTGTTTTAAACAATAATTTATACCACTAATTTAGTTTTCTACTATACTTGACATGAAATGTAATAAACTAATTGTTGTAGTTTGTGTTACATAGAAAAAGAGAGATGCATGAGGAAAACAATATAGAAAATTTTGTTTATATTATTTTTAACAATATCTTTGAGTTTTACTACAAGTTATTTGGGTACCTGAAGGGTTGATCCATGACTCGTTGGGTTGGGTTCAGGTAGACTTTTCTACGACCCATTTAGAAGTGGGTCTTTTTTTACCCACACCCATGAAATCCACACCCACAATGACCCGAACTAAACCCAACCTGACCCACCCGTTTGATAGGTCTATGCACACATATGATACATGATGTTTTGAATTCTTTGAAGATGAGTGAAAGAGATTTAATAACAAGTGAAATGATGATACATCTAGTTAGGTTCCCTGAACAATGTGCATTCCCCCGTGGTCTACACTAAGGAAATTAAATGGATCTCCTTGTAGTAATCAGAGAATTATGAGAAGGATTTTCAGAGTGTGGATCGAGACCTTAATGGTTAGATAGGAGTGAGTCATCTGGTGTGGCTTTGGCCCTAAATCCTTTTTGTGAAAGTCTATATCCATGAGGAATAGACTATGATGAAATGATAACTATGAAACATGTGAAATATGATGATATATGATATGCAATGATGATGTTTGATATTCTATTATGTTGGTTCCTATCTTGTGAACCTGAGATGAGGACTTGAGCCTTTTTAAGCAACCATTGGGTGGACCAGGATTTGTTGTAGATGTCTTAGGGTGGTAAACTAAACCCTAAGATAGTGACAATGAGTCATTGACATGATAATTAGGTGTGGAAACTTCTACTTGGTGAGGTGCAGGACAATAGTTTCAAGGAAAATGAATAAAAGATGACAAGTCGTGTAGAATATGATTTGAATGTTTGTTACATTCTTATACTACTAGATGATAATTTGCCATTGTTGATTGTGTTTCTTGTTGTGGAAAATAAGCATTCTATTATCGATATTATCTCTTTCATATTCTGATTTGTATTGTTGACAAGTAGTAAATGTTGGGATATATATCCACTTTGAATATGATTTGGATTGCTTGTCATTTGATAGTATTGTTAGTAGACATGTCTTATGTGTACTTCAACTTTAGGATTACAAGATGTGTTCCTGGTCCATCTGGTGGGGTGTCACAAAGATGATGTTATTTTATATATCGATTCAAAATGTTAAGATTTTGACTTGTTACTCATACTAAAGGATTTTTAATATGAACTGAGAAGTATCTACTGATTTGTTCATAGACATGCTCTAAAAATGTTTAAAAGTTGGATTTGTATTAAGTAATTACCTTTGTTGATTGATTAGAATATTATCATAAATTCGATTTGACTCTATGCTAGAACTATCTACTAGACTTTTCAATATCTGCAAGTTACTTTTAAGTTCATTATACTTGATTTGATACTGATGCATGCACCTAGCTTGAGTGGGAGGTATCAACTCATTGGTGCTCTATATGAGTCTCAGGAGGTTGTTTCGAATTTTTTAGTTATAATTCTATTTAGTGGAGAGGCCGTGATAAAGAATATCTAATAAAAGTATAATCTCAATATATTAGAATGTCCTAGTACTCTCTCTTTCCCATGATGGGTAGTGTATTAAATTATTCATTAATGTACTTGTGTTTGATGTAAATTGAACTTCATGTGACGAGTAAGATTACATAATGATTTTCTGGATTTGAATAAGATTTGTGATATCTTAATGTGATGTCCTTGATGTGACATTGTTTATGAAAATTGTGAAGAAAGAAAATAGAAAAAAATATTTGTGATTTTTTGTATATTGTTTTAATCGACTTTGTCGAGAATTTGTTGTTTTGCCTCATAATTTGTGTTTAAGTTAGGGATTCTCTCTAACAGTTGGCATTAATGTTGATCAAAAGAGAGGTCTCAGGAATTTGGTATCAGATTCTAGGTTAGATGATTTTGTAGGGACACGGAGATCTTGGGCTAAATGCTAATATGGGTGGTGAAAAAAACTTGAATGATATTCATCTTGACTGAACTCAATATCCAGATACTCTGGTCAAGTATTTGGGTATTGAGATAAGCTAGTATGGACTTCCAATTGTATATCTTCTAGATGCCCTGATCAAGCATCCAGATAACTACACTTTAAAAGTATAATAAGATGTATGATGAAAAAACGAATGGTGATAAAATGGTGAAAGAGAAAGGGTTTTATAATTCAATATGGAACCTAAGACAACCAGGAAATTTCATATAAGAAAGATGAAATTATAATGGATTATGAAGATAATTCCTAATGAGTTTTAAATGAATTTGAATCTGAAACTTTAAGAAAAAGAAAAGAACCAAGAATGATGCACACTAAATGATCTTGTTTATGAAGAAAATTGATGGATGCAGACAATAATAAATAATTAATTATAATCTTGATCTATGAGATAAATAATCAATTTTTCAAAGAATGTGAAAGTTGATGTGAATCACATCTTGATAGATGATGTATTAATAAGATTTGTTAAACATGTGTTTATAGTACTCAAAGAGAGATATGATGATGACAAGGGATGAAATATTCATATAATGCCAAAAAATGATGTCATATAAAAAAAGAAATATATAAAATGGAAACCATTTTAACTTGATGTCGAGAGAGATAAATGATTATATGATATGATATTGTTCCACATATTCTCTTGGATTTAGGAAAAAAACCTAGAAGGAGGGGAGAATTTGTAACAACCCTTTTTCAAATTAGCCATCTAATTAGGGTTTTCTTGGATGATTGCATGCTTAACTTGATTGATAATTATGTAAAACTTTATTAATGATCGTAGTGTAATCATAATTCATTAAACCTAATGAGAAACTATAATCATGTTTTTATTCAAATAATCAGGGCTTTAGGATTGAAAATCCTAATCAGCCAAAATTAGGGTTTTGGTATCATATGAATACAAACTTTGATAAATATAATGGTATATTAAATGATTTTTAGTACTTTATTTACAACTCTTGTTTACTTGACATTCAGATATGATTAGGAGAACTCAACTGTAAGTGTTCTTGAAAATGTAATTTTTTTTAATGTTTTATGACCTATTTGTCAGCTGAGTTACCCCAGGACAAGCACAGTCAGCCATGTATTTAGATTGAAATATAGTATTCTTGTATTTTTTATTTTATCTTTTAAGTGGTACATCCAATGGAATTGAAATTTTAATTGTATCTTGGAAAATCAATTACACACATACTGTTAAATCTTCATGATTTTATATGATGATTTGATTTTATAGAGTGTGGTGTAGGTTGAGTTTCTTATCAGTAACAACTTGACTGACCCTACTACGACTGTAGTATAGTAGTGTAGTGTTTGATTTTTAGTTATTTATTGATAACCCTCAATCATTTGAAATTTTTAATAGAGTTCTAAACTTCTGTCTCACACAACATGATACATTTTCATAATTGTTGGAGGAGTTTTAGCCTATTAAGTAGATGATCTTCATTAACATGTGTGTGACAGAAAGTTCTAATAAAATAAAAGAAAGTGTAAAGTTGTGTCAATTTGCAATTGACCCAAGAACCTTAATTGAACTATATGAGTAAACTAGCACCCAAGGAGCCCTCATATTTCGTGACTCATTCTAGAGGAACAAAATCACAAAGAGAGGCAAAGATTTAGGGTTTGAGAGGAGAAAGTGGTGGAATTGATGATCTAGGGTTTCACCATCAGAGATAGATGAAATCAAGTAGGTTTAGATTCTTGGCATAGTCTTTCATGGTGAATCTTCTCGCACATGCCAATATTTCATCCCTCTTCTGATTTGATTTGAAATGATATCAAATATCCCTCTTTTCTCACTCTCTCTCATAATCTCCATTTCTAGGGTTCTAAGTTGAGAGGAGGAAGAAATGGATTCAATAGCTAGAACCTTGGTGGATTTCTAAAAATTCATAGTTTGACCTACATTTTGATGGTGCTTGTCACCTTAGGTGAGTGTCTCTCCCTATTAAGCTCTGTAATCATGTTGAAAGCCTAATTATACCTATTTAAAATAATCAAGATCATTGCTAGTTCTTTTATGCAATTGTATAACCAATTGGATGATTTTGGGAAAATAAATGCTAATTATTTAGATCCTTTTTCATTGATTAATATTTTTTAGTTCCTGACTTTTTTATTTGAGCTATATGAATAATCCTTTAGATATCGAATTATGTTTTTTCATATGAATATTTCCTAGAAGAAACTATTGAATGATATGCTTGGAAAATGTGTTGACATGTACAGAATCATATTGAATTGTATTAGAAAGAATTGTGTTAGGACTAGTTATAGGATTAACTTTAGAGAGAGTGAGATATAAAAGGAGAAGGTTGGGAACCTAGACTCCAAGACATGAGATATAATGAGAAATATTTGTATAATATTTCCTAAACCAGACTGCCCCTGATTGAATGAGTTGGGTTACTGACATGAATTTATCGTGCGTAGAACGCAAGTGCACGTGTCAGAGTAATATAGGCCTTTGTAAGGCCTGATTCGAACTCAGGGAAATGTAATTGTTGGTAGACTGCTACTAACTACTCACAATCAACTAGACCGATTAAAATGATTTAAGAGTTGATTGAAAGAGAAAAGAAAATAAAGGAAAACAAAGCAATCTATTAAATGTTTAGTTTAATCAATTTAAATGGGAATCTTTAGTATTACGGTTTCACCATAGGTTCTCATTGTATTAATTTCTACATAGTTAACCTAATCTGCCTCTCATTACGGGTAGTGGGTTGTAGTCAGAATTGCTTGCTTTTGCGATACAATTCACTACCTAAATATAGGTCGGTTCCACGATAGTAGTAACCTATACCCTAAACTAGGTGCTTGAAGACCATACTCTGGGTTTCCACCATTAACCGTACATCACCTTGTTCAAAGGATTTATTAGTTAATGTGAATTTCGTCTCTTTTCAACTGTTAATTCTTCTTTCAAAGTAATTAAAGGCATTAGATTATCATTAGGGTGATCAATCATAATGATATAATGGAGAAAATGAAATTATACCACGGATTTAAGAGACAAACTATGAAATACTATGGTAAAAATGTCATACAACGATCACCTGGGCTACTCTTAATCCTAAAGATAGAGGGGATTAGCCCCGCATGGTTGACAATGGAGAACACATAGGAGTAGAGAATAAAGACATGTAAAACATGGAGAAAACTCGTGTAACCCCTGATATGAAGGTGCTCCTAGAGATCCTCCTCGAGAAACGTGTGTTTTGTAGTCTTCCAGCAGCAAAATCGCCTGTCGGAGGTGCCTGTATTGCCCGGTTGATGGCCTTCGTCTCTAGTCTTCTCTCTCTCTCCTTCTTGGATGTCGTGCAACATGATATGAGATCTCCCCTAGGGTCGTCCGTGCTCTTCTTAGGTCATAGGACCACTTTACGGCACCGAAAAAGCTCAACCGTCAGATTAAAACGCTCCGTTTTAGTGCAGAAAATTGCCAGATCCTGACGCTGTCGATACCATCGACACCCAGGTCAATGTTATCTACCATGATGTTGATATTTCTTTCCAAAATCGCATTTCGGGGTTGATTCTTGATGAAATGTCGATACTATTGACACCAGGGTCGATGGTATCGACTCTGGACAATGCAAAAGTACCTGAAAAAGTGCCACAATATGTGTATAAGTCTGGGGATTATATAAAATCATATAAATATGATAAAATAAGTATAATTTGATGCAAATAGAGTTCAAAGGCCAACTATAGTGAATTATGAAAATATAATCAAGAAAATGACAAATATGTGCATAAAACAGATATAAAATAAGCCTGTAAAAGTGACTCAAAACCCATGCATCAAACTCCCCTAAGATTAAACCTTGCTCATCCTTGAGCAACAAAACTTTGGATCTGGTTGAGATAAGTCCGCAAAAGGACATAAATACATGAAGTGCATATGCATCATCCCCACTTTCTTTCCACAAACCGGCCCTCATTGACCA
This sequence comes from Alisma plantago-aquatica, assembly GCA_963693085.1. Classification (NCBI taxonomy): domain Eukaryota; kingdom Viridiplantae; phylum Streptophyta; class Magnoliopsida; order Alismatales; family Alismataceae; genus Alisma; species Alisma plantago-aquatica. The sequence goes on along the minus strand of OY856409.1, from coordinate 1,957,449,365 downwards.
CTGAACACTAACTGTCATCCAGGCGACCAAAGATCTACGTAAAATATGTTCGTCCCCCAATCAGTGAAACACTATCAATTAAAGCAGTTAATATGATAAACTCATTTGGTCCATACTTGATGCATCTTGTGATCTCCTATCTACGTTGCTCATTTCCTAACTACCATCTAAATGGAAGCAGATCTCCTGATATTAATGAATGAGGAGAATATCATGGGTGGCCTACCGATTAGATCAACATGTGGATGGGATAGGTGGTTGTGGAAGAGATGGAAGCACATAACATTCAATCATGCAATACAAAAATTAATGCCCTATCATGATGCAAAATGCAAGTGAAAATGTCCTAATGCTACATTTTTGGTGGAATGATGCATGCACTTTCATTCCATCTCAAGGTGAGATGGAATATCTAAAAAAACTACACCATGTGCTTATTCTTCTTAATTCTCAGGTGAGAACATGTTCCTTTCTCCCTCTTCTTCTTTATTACTTCTCAATTCTTTTCTTGTTTTTTTTCAATCTTTTTTTTCAAATTTTTTTTCAAGCCCTTATTTTCATAGATGACAACAAATTATTTGTCGGGCTCACTCCTTGTTACATACTTGTGCATTTGAAGCATTCTATTTGGAGGGTATGGATCAAGATCACCACCTTTAATGTTTCAGAAGACATAAGATGCATGATGTAATATATGCTCAAAAAATTGTGAATGCAGCTACAAAATGACAGTTATGCAATTAAATGACATGCACCTAAGGATAATGTGCATGTATAACTACTCTATCCTTTTTTATGCAAAAATGTGTGAAAATATCTGTAATGCAAGACTATCTACATGAGATGCAATCAAAAAGTGAAAGACAGTAATTTGCTCCCATTTCTTATGGTGGAGTGTGAATGAAATTGTGGTGGATCATATCACAAGACTAATTGACAGAACCTTCTGAAAATATCATATTTCCCTCTCTAAAGACCTGTGTATAGGGTAACTGAAGGATTTCTCTCTTAAACTTTAGTCTAAGGTCACGTTAGCGTTTGGTCAGTTTGGGCTCAAACATCCTTGTCAATCACTTTTCCTTGGACAATAAAGATGGTCATTCATGTCCCCATGTCCTGAAGCTGAATCACCCCAACACTTCCTTAGTTATGAAACTCAATTACTAACAGGAATAAGCACAAAAAGTTCTCAAAATGATCATTTTTATGTGCACACAACCCAAGAGTAAAACTCCCAATTGAACCATGCATTTATTGCTCCACAGATTACACTAGATAGATGTAGATCCTACAAAAGTGGTAAATCTAGAAATAAAAACAACTAATATTTCAAAAGTAAAAGCAACATGAAAAAGTAAGTAAAAACTAAGATAGATGGTTGTTCAGAAACCCCCCCAAGCTTAAATATGACTATGGCCTCATAGTCAACATTCTAACTTAAGAGGTGGAACAGCGGTACCATTCGCTTTGATGTGTGGTGAAGAAGGATGGTTAGATGCTCAAGTGGACCAAGTGATGCTTGCTATCTCCCTCTTTTTGGTAGCCCATTTTTGTGTATTAGTGCTTCTAAGACGTGACTTGCTTCATCCTTCTTTTCTCTGCAAAAAATGGTTCGAAAAAATCTCATTTCGACACCCTTTACGGCCTGTTTTATGTAGCTGTCCTACAGGTGTCGATACCATCGACACCTAGGTCGATGGTATCGAATCAGGCTCAGCAATTTTGGTGTATCGACGCATCTAAAAGGCTGGGAAATCAAAAGTGTCAAAACTATCGAAACTATGGTCGATGGTATTGACTTTACTGTCACCAATTTTTCTGAAAATCTTCAGGAATCTCGATACTATCGACACTAAGGTCGATGGTATCGACTTTTCTTCAGCGTTTTCTGATCCAAACTCGATACTATCGATAGGGGTGTCGATAGTATCGACCTTAAAATTTTGGACACTCAAAACACGAGTTAGGGTGCCATTTTTACAAAATTTATCAAAACCTAAGCAAAAACTAAGTACATAAACATAAAAGAACATAACCAAACATAAAATGAACCTAAAGTTGGGTTGCATCCCAACAAGCACCCTTGTTTAATGTCCTAGACTTGACATAAAGATACCTTTAACCTGGGTTGTCAAGAGATGTCTCCAATGATTCATTTGGCAGTTTGAATTTAACTCTATCATCACCAATCCCAAGTGTCAAGTAACCTCGCCCAATGGCAGCGATTACATCAGTCGTAGCTTGGAACAGCCTTCCCAATAACATCTCACCTCCTTCTAGCTCATGCATGTCCATGACCACAAAGTCAACAGGGAAGATGAATTTGTCGACCTTGACTAGCACGTCCTCTCATATACCTTGCGGCTTCACAATGGATCCATCCGTCAACTCGATTGTCATGGAAGTTTGTGTTGGCTTCTTCAATCCCAACTTTTGAAAAGTGGCAAGTGGCATAAGATTAATGCTTGCCCCTGAGTCACACTGTGCTTGTGGAAAATGTTGGTCACCTATGGAACATGGGATGTAGAAACATCCTGGATCTTTCCTCTTCTTTGGTATCCGTCCTTGGATTATAGAACTCACTATTTCATCAACACACACAACATATGTGTCTTTGATCTGCCGTTTCTTGTTGATGATGTCTTTCATGAATCTTCCATATGAAGGAATTTTCTCTATAGCCTCCACTAATGAAATATTAATGTGGAGCTTCTGGAAGATCTTAAGAAATTTCTTGAAGTGCCTTTGCTCTTTCCTCGGCTTTAGACTATCCGGGAATGGCATGCTTGGCTCCTTTATGCGCTTGTGTGGTGGCACATATGGGCTATTTGGGGTCTCCTCCCCTAAGCTTGCTTCAATGTCACCCCCTGGAATAGGCTTTGGCACGTCATTCACAGTTGGTGTGGCTCGTGGCTACTCATCTTTCTCGGTGGTAGTAGCTCCACTATGAAGTATGGCCTTCACTTGCTCCTCTTGCCTAGATGTAGGCATGGCTGTTATGGATTCTTGGTGGGATTTTCTGAACGGGCGACATCCTTCTGGTAATCCATACAAACTACGGGGGTATGGCACACTGGTTTTATCCTCCATTTCAAAATGCATTTTTCCCTTTCCATTGACCTCTACCACCAGGGGATCTGGTTCCTTAATCACAGATATGTACTTCACTTGATGATGTGCTTGAGCAGCCTCTGCATTCCCAGTCAATCTTTGTTGATTTGTATGCTTCATGGCTGCCACTTCATTGGCAATTTGGGTGAAAGTCGTCTCTAGTGCCCTCATCTGTGCTCCATGACTTTGCAACATCTGCCCAAATTGATTTAAAATCTCACCCTAGGACTGTAACTGCTTGGTGAACATACTCATCATCTCTTGATTTTGTTGCACCACTTGACCAAGCAACTTTGTGCTTTTATCCTCCGCCTTTGATTGTGGCTTTGAATCTGGATCTTGCAGGAAGTTGTTTGGATCCTTCCATGAGAATTTTCTGTCCTTCCTCCAAGTGTAATCATTGTTCTTATAGCCCTATTGTTGCATAAATCTGACTTGGGCCTCCTCATCGGATTCTTCCTCTTTCTCCACAAGCTTCTTGGCTATGAGATCCAATTTGTCATTCAATTCTTTGATGGATTTGGCATCCCCTGCAACTTTAACTTGTTCTGGTGCATCTTTATCACCCCAGGACTGCTTTTTGGCCATGTTCTTCAAAATCTCCCAACACCTTGTATCTGTGTTGTTTAAGAAGAACCCCGAACCTACTGAATCCAGGTTGCTTCTATCATGCTCAGAAAGAGCAAAATAGAAAATCTTGACATGTTTCTCCTTATCCAGTCCATGGTGTGGGCACCTCCTCAGCATTATCTGAAAGCGCTCCCAAGTCTCAGAATATGTTTCACCGACTTTCTAGATGAAGTTGTGGATCTTTCTTACAAGATCATTAGTCTTCTCGGGCAGAAAGAATCTCTCGAAGAACACTTCGACCATGTGATCCCACGATTCCACATACTCGTTGTCCAAGTTATGCAGCCATTCTCGGGCATTTCTCGCTAGAGAGCTGGGAAATAATTTCAAATAGAGCGCCTCCTGCGGAAACATATCTATCTTGGCCATGTCACAGTTCTCCACAAATTGGGTTATGTGGGCCACCGGGTCTTCATTCTTCAGCCTGTGAAATGCATTGGACTTTACCAAATTGATTAGGCTTGGGTCAATTTTGTAGTTGGGAATATTGATGGCTTGCTTCTTAATTGGCCCCTTTGATGCAGACGAGGACGACGCCTTGATTTTCTCCCAAATTGTATGTTCCTCGGCCAGTGCTTCCGGTTCAGATTCAGAATCCACGTTCTCGAGTTGATTTTGAATGTTGATTTCCTCGTCGTCTGATCCCAAGAATGGGACCTCTGGTGATGACTGTTTGTAGTCTGCGCTATGCATACTCACCATGCACTAGTACCTGCAAAATAATAAGTGTAATTAAGCACAGTGCTAGACGATTGCGGGTTATGAAAGATAAACGATTAATTACAAGAATTAAATTTTTTTAATGTGGTCTAGAGTGGCCGCTTGCAGCCCTCGTAGTGCCAAAAATTGTCATTTTCCCGGCAACGGCGCCAAAAACTTGACACGAATTTACCGTGCGTAGAACGCAAGTGCACGCGTCAGAGTAATATAGGCCTTTGTGAGGCCCGAGTCAAACTCAGGGAAACGTAATTGTTGGCAGACTACTACTAACTACTCACAATCAGCTAGACAGATTAAAATGATTTAAGAGTTGATTGAAAGAGAAAAGAAAATAAAAGAAAACAAATCAATCGATTAAATGTTTAGTTTAATCAATTTAAATGGGAATCTTTAGGATTACGGTTTCACCACAGGTTCTCATTGTATTGATTTCTACATAGTTAACCTAATTCGTCTCTCATTCTGGGTAGTGGCCTGTAGTCAGAATTGCTCACTTTTGTGATACAATTCACTACCTAAATCTAGGTCGGTTCCACAGTAGTAGTAACCTATACCCTAAACTAGGTGTATGAAGACCATACTCTGGGTTTCCACCATTAACCGTACATCACCTTGTTCAAAGGATTTATTAGTTAATGTGAATTTCGTCTCTTTTCAACCGTTAATTCTTCTTTCAAAGTAATTAAATGCATTAGATTATCATTAGGGTGATCAATCATAATGATATAATGGAGAAAACGAAATCATACCACAGATTTAAGAGACAAATTATGAAATACTATGGTAAAAATGTCATACAACGATCACCCGGACTACTCCCAGACCTAAAGATAGAGGGGATTAGCCCTGCATGGTTGACAATGGAGAACACATAGGAGTAGAGAATAAAAACGTGGAAAACTTGGAGAAAACTCATGTAACCCCTGATACGAAGGTGCTCCTGGATATCCTCCTCGAGAAACGTGTGTTTTGCAGTCTTCCGACAGCAAAATCGCTCGTCGGAGGTGCCCGTATCGCCTGGTTGACGGCCTTCATCTCTTGTCTTCTCTCCCTCCTTCTTGGATGTCATGCAACACGATATGAGATCTCCCCTAGGGCTGGCCGTGCTCTTCTTAGGTCATAGGACCACTTTACGACACCGAAAAAGCTCAACTGTCAGAGTAAAATGCTCCGTTTTAGTGTAGAAAATCGCCAAATCCCGACGTTGTCGATACCATCGACATCCAGTTCGATGGTATCGACCATGATGTTGATATTTCTTTCCAAAATCGCATTTCAGGGTTGATTCCTGATGAAATGTCGATACTATCGACACCAGGGTCGATGGTATCGACTCTAGACAATGCAAAAGTACCTGAAAAGGTGCCAAAATATGTGTATAAGTCCGGGGATTATATAAAATCATATAAATATGATAAAATAAGTATAATTTGATGCAAATAGAGTTCAAAGGCAAACTATAGTGAATTATTCAAATATAATCAAGAAAATGGCAAATACGTGCATAAAATAGATATAAAATAAGCCTGTAAAAGTGACTCAAAACCCATGCATCAGTTACTATATGCATGATCCCTAGAAGCTTGTTGAACACTATATGTCCTTGCAAGGACCAAACTCTAGACAGAGAGGGAGGCTTCTTATACCCATGTGTATATAATATGAGTACCTACCATCTTAGTGATGGAAAGAGAGTCCCAAGATCCTAGAAAGGTAAGGAATGGTAATACGATGTGAAGCCTCAGACTTAGATTGGTATACCTTATGTAGGACTCTAAGGGTTGTTTACGTGGAAGGGAAAGTTGGGAAGAAAATGCCATATCATGTTTTGGTTTGGTTTGTGCTTGAGCATGACTAATCCCAAGGAGGTAAACATGCAGTTCCTAGACCAAAGACGGGAAGTAGCAGTATTTGGTGCATATAATGCTCACAAGGTTGAGTGAGTTCATAAGGATTAAGCATGGCACACCCCTCAAGTTGTTGGATAAATGAAAACTAACTTGGATTGTTAAATATGATTGACGAGCCACTCATACAAGTTGGTATGAAACTAGTCTAACCTTGAGAGATGAGAAATGTCTATGACATAATGGAAAACTTAGAAAAAGATTATTAAGTTCTCAGCTTACTTGCCAAATGCATGGGTAGAATGATAGGAGATATACCTACATGTGATGATATAAACTTTGGATTCAAGTATGTTTTGTAAACCTTGGTGTTGCCAAGCATTAGTTTTATCTTGTCCTGGGAAAGGACCCTTCTTAAAAGAGTGAGTTCCAAAATTAGTTTAAGAACTGAGGTAACATTAAAGGTCACTTAAAAAAACTTGAGAGATAAAGTGAATAAATCACAAAAGCACATAGATTGAATATGATTCTTTAGACCCATGTATGACCATCTCTAAGGGACATGAAGAAAAGTCACTATGGAAGTGACCGGTAGAATGGGACCAAGCACAGATGGGTAGGTCGCCATGTTTCCCATAAAGGGCCATAAGGAAAACTATGAGTGCCTAGAGAGGTGAAGGAAATCCATGTGAGAATTCTAAAGGATACAATGTGCTTGGATACCATCAAAGGAACCAAAATAAAAATGTGTGATGAAATAATATAAAGTTACGATAGAACCCTAAGTCACTCGTAAGGTCAAGAAGGGATGAGACCGATGGGAGTAGGAGTTGATTGTTCCCTGAATGCACAAGACCATAGGGTCGGGAGGTAACTGCTATGTTTGCCCAAGGCCCATGGGTTAGGAGGTTGGCAACCTTCATGTGTTCATGGGGCCCAAGGAATAAATGTGAGAGGCACTCCCTAGATGCATAAGGGTAAGATCAACCCAAAAGTACCAACACCCTAGAGACCTTGAGGAAATGACTAAGGTTCATAAATAGGAGTTATGATAAAACTCAAAGGTTATGAGAAAAGTTTTTCAATATGTATACATGGAATTAAGGGAATGGTGGTATTCATGGTTTGGAGTCATGTGGAGGATGATTTAACTGAGATTTGAAAATAAAATGGTAATGTGTAAATGCACCGTCTCTACTCTTGGAATGGGATGAACTTTGTATTTGGACTATGGCCAAATACTTATTTCATCTTGTTATGAGTGTGAGATATGAGATAGACGCATGCCATAGTAGGAATAGAAGTGATATAAGTAATAAATACTTAAGTTGAAATATTTTCATGATAATTGAGAATCCCATGCGAGGATATTGAATGAATGGTTTGGAAACCTAGATTAGTAAGGTCATTGTTAAAAAAAATCAAATGAGGATCAAGTGGAATTTGAATACTATAGTAATAAGAGTGATTCTAGTAATCAAAATGATGGATGCAAGAGTTTAAGTACCAAATAAAGGTAAAACAAGCTTGACTTGCTGACCAAGCTTGTAACAACCCAGATAGATGAACCAGAGTTAGTTGAGTTGAAGGGTTTGATGAAGAAGTCTTAGACACATCCGGTAAATATGAATGGTGGAATGTGTTAACAAAATCATATTGAGTTCCTAAGGATTCACCCTTAAGGGCTTAGAAACTCATGGTTCTAAGTATACCATGCACGCTGGCATCACAAAGATGTAAAAAAGAACTTTCAACAATATTTCTAGTAACTTGGAACAAATAGAGACATAGTAGCATATGTAGCCAGTTGTCTCACGTGCCAGATGGTGATGGTTGAACTTCAGTGACCCAGTGGATCACTGCAATCAATTGAGATTCCCGAGTGGAAATGGGCACAGATCGCCATGGACTTTGTGGTGGGTCTCCCCTAGACAAAGAAAGGTCGGGATGTAGTATGGGTTGTGGTAGATTGCCTTACAAGTTAGCATATTTCCTAGCCTTAAAGATCATTGCCAAGGTGACAGACCTAGCTGAACTATATATTAGAGACATAGTTCAGCTACATCGTGTTTCGAGTTCAATTATTTTTTATTGTGATCCTAAGTTCACTTCCAAGCTGCGAAAGCAAGTGCATGAATAACTTGATACTAGACTAAAATTTATCACAACTTATCACTCCCAGACTGATGGACAATCAGAAAGGATGATCCAAACTTTTGAGGATTTGTTGAGAGCATGTGTGCTCAGTTGGGGTGGATGATGGGATCAATAACTTCCCTTAGCTGAGTTTTCTTACAATAACAACTACCAATCTAGTATCAGATGCCTCTGTATGAAGCTCTCTAAGGGAGATCATGTTGGCCACCACTTTAGTGGGATGATGTCAGTGAGAGGACCTTGTTGAGGTTAGAGGAACTACAGTTGTATGTTGATAAAGTCACTTAGATCAAGCAATGGCTGGAGAGAGCCCTGGATCGACAGAAGTCTTATGCATATGTGAAGCAGACTGACATGCACTGCACTGTGGGTGAACATGTGTTTTTGAAAATCCGACCCCTCCGAGTTATAGCTAAGAACAGAGGAACGTTGAGTCCCTAATATGTGGGTCCACTTGATATTTTGGAACAAATTGAAGTTTCTTATCAGTTGCCTTACCCCCTCAGTATAGTTTGATGTATGATGTGTTCCATGTGTCCAATCTAAAGAGCTATGTGATGGACCCAAGCCATTCACTGAGCATTGAACCTATTAAACTCCAAGGGAGGTTGACATACCATGAGTCACCTACAAGGGTACTGAATACCAAGGTGAAAGAGATAAGGAGTAAAACGATAGAGATAGTAAAGGTTCTTTTGAACCATGGAGAGGATGAAGCCACATGGGAGCTAAAGACAAACATGGAAAAGGCTTACCTGAAATTGTCTGTTTAATTGGTTGAATTTGGGGGGGGATTCCTATAAGAGGGGAAGGATGTTATAACCTTGAATTTTGGTTGTATGTAAATAATTAAAATGCAATTATCCAAGTAAAAGAGACTTGAATGAAATTGTATGCTTTGTGCAATTTTTGCTTGAAAGGATAAAATTTGTGGTTTACGATGTTCCTATCTTTAAGCAAAAAGAAAATAAATAATGGATAATTGTGTGCATAAATGAGAATAGTGTAGAATTATCTAGAAGAATGGCATGGATGGCCAACGTTATTTGCTGTTTGGTTCCACAATGACTTTAATAAGAAAAGGAATCAAAATAAAGAAAATAGAAAAGAAAAGAAAGAAACAATATGTGTTTTAATGAACAATATATGCTTAATGAGTGGATAACTTGCACATGAATAAAAGGACTTATTTCTTTAGAGTTTTGATATCAATTTGTTACCAAAAAAGTATTAAGTCATTAAAAACATTACCTTAAAATTTGGGATTAAAAGGATGTACGGTTTAAGAGATATGGATTTTTGAAAATCCCTAAAGAGAAAAGATAATGGAATAAATGCATAAATGTCACAATATATGATTCATGCTGAATCTATATATGGTTCTTTTAATTTGTCACACAAGTCAACATTCATTGGATCTTGATCCAATGGTGGTCTGGACGTCTTCTAGCTAACAAGAATTTAGGAAAGAAGGAACAAAAGAACCGAGTTTTACAAATCATTTCTCTTGCAATTTAATGCATGAGAAAATTGGAAAATAGGTCCAATGCCTTTGAGAGCAAGAATCACACCCAATCATCCCCATTTTTACCCATGGAAGAGGATTCTAGAGAGTTCACCCAAATTGCTTTAACAACAAGAACTAACCCCCTAACTGTGACTATATATAGAGGGCCTTAGACCCTCTGCAAGATCATTGACTTTCTCGTGAGACACCGCTGATTGTCTAGATCCTCACTCGATCTTCAACTCCATAACCACACCCATGTTCTTCTCCTCTCTTCTTCCCTAGATCGTTGTCACAAAACCCAACTCCAATCCTCTATCCCTGAGCCCCCTCTGATCGATCCAAAGCCACCGACGTGACCGACAGAGTCAGGCAGAGGAATTCATGCCCCTTCTCTCCACTCCAACTTCCTAAGTCCTTGAGTCAACTACTCAATTGACTTGGTTGGGAACAACAGCATAACGGTGAGAGGTGGAAACAGATAGGTGAGTAAATTACTAGTCTTCCCTCGACCGTGTGTGCAAGAGGTACGAGTATTACTGCCCTTTTGCCTTTTTTCGTTTGGTTCAGTGGATCGCCACGTGAACGTGGCTTGCCCTGTGGGCATGAGCCGATTGGCTTTGAGCCCAACCCCACTAGCAGAGTTAATGCATGTCGTGTTGATGTAGCCTCTTATGATTGGCCTAAAAAATTTCTTTATAAAAATTGTAACTGATTGTAGGGTTATCCAATGGGAACATGTAATATATGGATTTTGATGAGGAAAATTTTAGAATTTGTTAAAAATGAATTCAAGCCCTAAATCTTCTTGTAACTCAATAAACTGATGTGATCTTTAATAGTTTCAATTAATTTGAAAACCTAAGCTTTGAAGATTAATGGATCTCATGATGTTCCCTGACTATTATGAGCAAAGTTTAGCCTTTTGACATAAAAAGGATGGATTAGATCTATTTGGATGATATTTGTTCATAATTTTCTTAATTAGGGTTCAATGTTTATAAAGTGCATTAATGGACTTAGAAACCCTAATACTAGTAATTGTGAGGTTTAATGGATTTAAATATGGAAATCAATCAAGAAGGCATAAAAAATGATGTTCTTGAACTAATTTTTGGATAAAGACCCTTAATTTTGATAATTTGAGTAATTAGGGTTTTTATGAGTGGAAAAATGCTTTTAGGGTTTGTTGACCTAAAAGGCTAAAATTGGAAAGTAAAAGTTTGGAAACCAAGAAACCCTAATAAGGATTAGAAACTCTAGATTGGAATCCCAAGTCAATAAAAGATGTGTGGATGCAATTATGACAATTAGGTGTTATAAATACTTTTTGGGATCAAGTTTCTTGATTGCTTGGTTTTGAGACTGCCAAATCGGGTATGTGGTTACACTTATGGCTAATCTCTCTAGTTTCATGGTGATTTCCGAGGTTTCACCGGTTTGCTTGAAATTAACACTTGGATTAACTTTAATTCTTGCAACTATAAAGTGACTATGGCTATCACCATATATATGTGAATGACTAGCTCAGATCCTAATCCTCCTCTATAGCTTTGTAGATATTTGAGAAATTGATGATCTAGGTATTGGTCTACCTTGGGTAGGATCAATAGATTATCATGAGTCTAGGTTTGGTCTACCTTTGGGTAGGATCATACGACTATATAGCTCAAGTTCTTATTATAACTTTGGGGTAGGACCAAAAAGGGATATTGAGGATCTACCATATGGGAGAGGTAGTATCCATGTCTACTCTAGGGACAACATAGAGGCTTGGATGGATAATGATTGAGTAGTTATGTTTAAGATGCAAAGTTTTATCTGTTAAAAATTAATTTTGTTGAAATAAGTTGTTACAACTAGATGTAAACATTTTATTCCACCACATACCAATATAACTTGCTATACTGACTGATGTTTGGTTTGTCAGCATTTTAGGTTAATCTGTAGTTACGTCTACAAGATTAATGGAAAGTGGATATTCAATAAAAGGTGACACTGAAAAATAACAAGGCTACATAATGTTTGGAGTAATATAGTTAGATAGTTCTCTCCTTGGTTAAAATCCTAAAATATTATTTCTACAAAGGTATGTGTAAAAAAAATTATATCCTGCATTAAGCTTAGTTGTGGTAGAATTTATTAATTATTTTTTATTATTTGCAAAACATGTGATCCTATTTGGGATAATGACTCTAGCTTCTTGGCCTTCCTTAATTGGGGGTTTTCAGGGGGTGGGGTTATTACATGTGTTCTAAGGATGACCTTTCTTGATAGAATTCAAATGAAATCACTTATGCGTTGAATAGTACCCCTAACCAAAGAAAGGTAAATATTAAGAGAGAAGTATTAAGTGTGTTATGCATGTTTATACTTAAGATTTATTTATATCTATACAATCTGGATAGAACAAATATTTGTTTCATGATAAGCCTATTTTGAGAATGATGAATGATGTGAGATGTCTATATGCTTATATTTTTTCTAGTTCTAATTCTATTAATACTTGATGAGAGTTCTGATATAAAATGAATGGATAAGAAATATGTTGAGATCGAATTAACATGCTTTGATTACCTCTGAGAAACCCTTTTTAGGGTTACTAATGGATGATGAAATCATGCCTTCGGCTGAAGGCTCACGGATAGTGATTGTTATGATGTGATGTGGAAATGGAAAGAATCATATGTGTTGCAAAATTACATATTTTTATGGTTCTTGTTTTAGTTTTTGTCTTTCTTGATAAACCTAATTTGATTCATGTCATTCTAGTTGTGCGACAATCCACACATATAAGACATGATGTTTTGAATTCTTTTAATATGAGTGAAAGAGATTTAATAACAAGTCAAATGATGATACATCTAGTTAGGTTCCCTGAACACTATCAGTTTCCCCCGATATCCACACTGGGGTAAAAATATATCTCCTTGTAGAAATTAGAGAATTATTAGAAGGATTTATGTAGTGTGCATCGAGACCTTAAAGGTTAGACCACCAGGATTTAGGAGTGATTCATCTAGAGTGGCTCTGGCCCAAAATCCTTGTTGTGAAAGTCTATATCCATGAGGAATAGACAATGATGAAATGAAAATTGTGAAATATGATAATATGTGATATGCATTGATGATATGTGATATTATGTTATGTTGTTTCTTATCTTGTGTTCCTGAGATGAAGACATGAGTCTCTTTAGGCAACCTGAGGTGGACCAGAGTCTATTCTTAATATCTTAGGGTGTTTGGCTAAACCCTAAGATAGTGACGGTGAGTTTCTAACACGAGAATCAGGTGTGGGGATGTCTATTTAATGAGGTACAAGCCAAGTAGTTTCAAGGAAAATGAATAAAAGATGACAAGCCCTATAGAATATGATTTGAATGTTTGTTACATTCTTGTACTTCTAGATGATAATTTTCCATTGTTGATTATGTTTCTTGTTGTGGAAAATAATCATTCTGTTACAAAGATTATCTATTTGATATTCCCATATGTATTGTTCATAAGTAGTAAATGTTGGGATTTATATCCACTTTGAATATGATTTGGATTGCTTATTATTTGATAGTATTGTTTGGTAGACATTTCTTATGTGTACTTCAGCTTCAGGACTACATGATATGTTCATGCTTCGGCTGGTGGGATGTCACAAAGATGATGTTATTGTTATGATTCTAAATTTTTAAATCTTGACTTGTTACTCATACTAAAGGATTGTTAATATGAACTGAGAAGCATCTACTGATTCTTTTCATAGACATGCTCTAAAAGATGTTTAAATGTTGGATTTGGTCTAAGTGGTTACCTTTTTTGATTGATTAGAATATTATAATAAACTAGATTTGACTGTAAGCTAGAACTATCTGCTAGATTCTTCAATATATGCAATTTACTTTTAAGTTCGTGATATTTAATCTGATGTTGATGCATGTCCCAACTTGAGTGGGAGGTATCCACTCACACGAGCTCTATATGAGTCTCATGAGGTTGTTCCAAATGTTTTTAGGTAATACTATTCAGCAAAGAAGTCATGACAAAGAAGAAATAAATAAAAGAATATTTGAGATATTAGAATGTCCATGTACTACTCTCTCTTTCCTAGGATGGGAAGTGTATTAAATTGTTCATTAGCATACTTGTGTTTGATGTAAATTGAACTACATGTGAGCAGTAAGATTTGATTTTCATTTTAATGGAGTTGAATAATATTTGTGATATCTTAATATGATGTACTTTATGTGACATTGGTTTATAAAAACTGTGAAAAAAAGGAAAAGGAAAAATTTACTTGTGATTATTCACATACTATTTTACTCACCTTTGTAAAAAATTTGTTGTTTTCTTCAAAATATGGGTTTAGGTTTAGGGATTCTCACTAATGGTTGGAATTAATGTTGATCAAAAGGGATGTCCCAACAATTATAGAATGATGTGTCAGCTTTAGAGGCATTGAAGTTGACAAAGCAAAGATAGAAGTAATCACCAAGATATCTCCTCCAACTATCGTCAAAGGCGTAGAGACATTTCTTGGACACATCGAATACTAGAAGGTTTATTCATGACTTCATTGAGATTACCAAGCCTCTGACAAACCTTATCCATAAGGATGTGGAATGCATTTTCATTTTGAAAGCATGAAGAGCATCAACACTCTAAAGGAAGCCTTCATCTTAATTTCCCTTCCTTTGTTCCCCAGATAGGTCTCTTCCTTTTGAGATCATGTATGATGCCAATGAGTATGTCGTAGGTGCCCTTTTGGGGCAGCGTGTTGACTAGAAACACCATGTCATCTACTATGCTAGCGAGATGTTGGACAACACACAAAAGAACTATACAACTACTAAAAAGAAGCTTATATCATTGTTTTTTCCCTTGACAAATTTCACTCCTATATAATAGATTCTCAAGTGATTGTTTACACTGATCATACCGCCATAAAGTATATAGTGTCAAAAATGGATGTGAAGCCCAAATTGATTAGATGGATCTAACTACTACGTAAGCTGTCCATCAAGGACAAGAAGGGGACTAACAATGTTATTTTGATAATCTTCATAGATTGCACACTGAGGACAGTGACATGATCCCTTTAAATGACTTCTTACCTAAAGATCACTTGTTGAAGGTGACTAAATTTCTCCCATGATATGTTGGCTTTGTGAATTATATAGCTACGAGAGTCCTTCATCCAGACTGTATAGGGGATGAGAAGAAGAAGTTTATGTCTGGCATTCCCAACTACTATTGGGATGAGCCTTATATTTTTTGATCAAGCTCAGACAACATTTATTGTGCATGCATCTTTGAAGAAGAATCTCCTCTTATTCTAGAAAATGTCACTCTAGCCCAACTAGAGGCCACATGAGTTCGAAGCAAACTAGGTTTGAAGTCCTCCAACGTGGTCTCTTCAGGCCTACTCTCTTTAAGGATTCTCAAACACATGTCAAGTCTTATGATCAATGCCAATGATCTGATAGTATTCTAAGAGGGATGAGATGCCCCTCAATCCTTGGCAAGAAGTGGAGATTTTTGACATTTGGGGTCCACGCTATATGGGTCCATTCCCCTCCTCCTATGACTTCTCCTACATCCTGGTCATTGGTGATTAAGTTTCCAAATGGGTAGAAGGCATCCTCATAAAGTCCAATGACTCTAATCTGGTGATCAAACTATTAAAAGATATTATCTTTCCACGCTTTGGAGTCCTCCAAAATGTCATTTCCAATGGGGGATCACACTTTCTTGGACAAATATTTGAAGCACTCCCTAGCAATTATGGTGTCTCTCATCGTGTGGGCACTCAACACCATCCTCATATGAGTGGTCAAGTGAAAGATTCTAACCATCAGATAAAGGTTGTTCTGGAGAAGATAGTTGGCAGGATACATCAAGATTGGGCTCACAAACTGAATGACAAACTCTAGGAATATCAAACTGCATACAAGACTCCCCTAGGTAGTACACCTTTTTGTCTCATCTATGGGAATTCTTGTATTTTACCATTGGAGCCTAAATACAAACCCAATGCCATTAAGAAACTTAACTTTGGTCTTTGTGCAACAAAGGAAATTGTCTAATTCAAATGCAAGAGATAGAAGAGTTATGGTGTGACAGCTTATGAAAATGATCTCATTTACAAGGAGCACGCAAAGATGTCAGATGATTGCCACCAGAAGAGGAAAGATTTGTAGATCGGAGATCATGTTTTACTACACAACTCTCATCTATGTCTCTTTCTAAGAAATTTGAAGACCCAATCATCTAGTCCATTCATTATGAAGTACATCTTACCTCATGTAGATATTATAATATGGAGTGAGAAGATTGGAGAATTCGTAGTCAATGGAAAACAACTCAAACATTATTCGTTGATGTACAAGACAACCAATTGTTCACACTTCTCCCTCCAACATATCATGATTCAGATTCAAGTCTCAAGATTTCGATGGTAAACAAAGGTACACCTTGGCAGTCAACCTATGTTATTTCATTTGTAGTCACTCTTACATATCAGTTCATATTGTATTCATTTAGTTGGTGTATCTCATTACAAGATCACTATTTCTAACAATTTTGATTGTAGGTGAATGACTTTTTCTGAATGGAGAGAAACCACATCATGTGGACTAACCAAGAAAGGTCTTTTCCTCCATCTTGAATTTAGAATTCGATCAAGGATGAGAAAATATCTAAGTTTGTCATAGAGTGTGGGTGGTGTGCATTCTACTTTCTACCCAAACCCATATGTTTGTAACTTATGATCTTATCATTGCATTCATGCATTGAATTTAGGCTTATATTTTTCAAAATTTTGATCTCTAGAGTAAAAAAATCCATTCTATAGTCGAATTAGATTTAAACCCTTGTTTGTAACCATGCATGTCACTAATATATAACTCCTCATACTCAAACAAACCCATGAACATGACCCATTTTGAAACAATCAATGGCTATAAATCCCTCCTTGTGGTATAGGAACTCAAACTTCATGTTTCCCTAGAAACAACGGTAGGTACTTAAGGAATTGAGAGAGATCAAATATATCATTCTCCTAACTGACTAGTGAAACAAATTCGTGGAATCATCATTTTTCTCTTATCATGTCACTATATGAGCATAGTGGAACTAGGAGAACCACCTAGTGCACTAAATTGTAAATCAAGTTGCATGCTGATCTGACCCCTCTTGTACACATCTTCCATCTTCTTACCTTCCATCCATAATATATATATATATATATATATATATATATATATATATATATATATATATATATAAGTGACAAAATCCAAGTGGCCTGCCTTATTCACAACAAAAAACCCTCACTGTTCTATTTGATTGGACTCCAGTACATTCTTGGAGCAATGGATCCCGACTAGTGAGCTATTATGCTTTCTTTAAAGGATGGTTGCTTCCAATCCCACCTCCTAGTTGTCTATGTGTGTAACACCCCCTCCCTACTATATCTACTTCTTCCATACCATCTCTATGTACTAGGGTTGTACCACCAAAAAACATGCCAATGTGCACATAAAATGCTCCAATACATTTATTTGCACAAATGTATACAATCTCAAATCGGATAGAGGATAGATATGCATCTTCCTTCCCCAACCCCCTTCTCTCCATTTCCTACTAAGAGACACAATAAATGTCTTGTTTTGATATAATTTTCATGCACCCCGTTGTCAGATCATATGTGTACTTGTTTTGTGGGATTCTCTAGACGTTCATGAAAAGTCTTCCTTGTTCTTGGTATTGGGAATAGAAGTGATGAAGTGTTTTTGTGAAGAAAAATCAGAAACAAAGACATGGATAGATGTGTTTTATGATATAAATAAGTTGGGCATCTTGGTCATATTAGGTGGTAGGAAAATGAGCATGATGTGAAGGTGAGGCAATTGCGTGGGTTGAAAGTATTCATTTGGTGACTATTTTAGATCTTGTGTTACTTGAGGATGAGCGACGTTTAAGTTCAAGATTATTTGATGAATTCCTATCCGTCCCAATTTTAGTTGCAATTTTAATCTAGGTTTTCATTCTTTTCCGCTATTTTATCTTAGAACCAGCTTGCATTTCGGGTTTCTTTATTTTATGGTAAGTTTTGGTATTTGTGGAAGGCTTGAACTTCATTGCATGGATTTTGTGAAAGGTTTGAATTTTGTTGAAAAAATGGACCAGAATTCCATCAATCTGTCCCTCTGTCGATTGATGCTTCATAGGAACAAGCCTTACTACACATGACAATAACCCCCTGGTGGGTTGGCATCATTCAACCTTTCCTTCGGTTGATTACCAATGGAAGCCTTCCTCAAATTTCATTTTTTTTCCAAACCATAGAGTTCCATAACATCTAACAAGCCTTCATTTCACATAACTCCATCTTCCTTCAGATGACAACCAAAGGGAGCCCAAAGATCTTCTTTCAATGGTTGCCTTATGAAGAAAATGATGCTCTGCCTTCTGATGTTAGTTCTACACCCAACAATCAAAGGAAGTCATGCTTTGATCTTATGATGGCAACTCTTCTCTCCTTCTAAAGGAATCTCTACATTCTCCTAGTGATGGTTCTCCTATGTGTAACAACTTATGATTGCCTTGAGCTGGCGTTCTGATGACCAACAACTAATGATTTTTCTGTATCATCTATAGATGGTTCTTCTGATTCCATCTTCTAAAGGGACTTCTTCTTTGCCTTTAGATGGCCTTCTTGAACCCTGGATTACCAAAAAAAAATTGAACATTGAGAGACCCTTCATCTATCAATGGTATTACTAAGCATCAATGACTCATTATCTTCCTTGCACCACTATTGTCTCTTCACCTTGATGATATCCAAGACATAAATCCATTGCAGTTGGGAGGGTTCTGAACCCTAACATCTACCTATAAATACAAGGCCTTCTCCACTAGAAATAGAATCCACCATTGACAATGCAAGGTTGCCACTTTCACTCACACCTTTGTCCCCTAGAAACCATCCACCCTTTCCTTTGGTTGATGAACATCAACCAAGGATCCTTTCACCTTTGTCGCTGCCAACGTTCTAAGATTCAAACCTTGATAGAGGTTTTTTTCATGGAGCCTCCTTCCATAGGTTGATGATTGCTTCCACCTATCTTCGATCGGCTCATTCCTCTTCTATGAAAATGATCATGATGCCTAAAGATGGAAGAACGATGCTCCAACCCCACCTCCAACAAACTTCTAAGGGTAGATCTACTGCTACATTGTCCACCATAGATCTCAAGCAGATTATGCACACCACGTCTCTACTTTTTTCTTCTGCAATGATGATGGCTTTCTTCCTCCTATTTTTTTCTTATTACGATTTCCATGAACGAGTAGTCTCTTGATAGGGTGTGAGGAGCATCCCTGCTACTCAATCTTGTTCTCTTTATTTCATCTATTATCATACAAACCATTATATATTTAGAATCAATCTTTTTATGCTTCTATTCTTGTCTGATCGGTAGGTTTACATGTTTGTCATGATCTTGTATGTAGAGGACTTTGAACCCAAAATCTAGGATATTTATTATTTATTGTTAAACCCTTTATGTGAACTTTAGATATGTGTTTCATGTGACGATAGATGTATGATCTCTAGGTAACATGACGGTGAGCTTAGAGTGAAATTGTTCAAGTCTTAATCTTAATGTTGAAAGGAGGATTTTCCCAACCTCAAGATATATATGTTCATGATAAATATGATGCAGTGAATGATAGGTAGTGGTGGTGAAACCCACTCCACCCTAGTGTTACCATGATATGATAATCAACCTTTAATTCAGACTTTTGTAACTTGCAACTTTAGAATAATCAATCAATCCAACTCTTCTCCAACTACTAGTTGTTTTCTAGTTAACTTGATCAATTCATTCTTAAATATGTTGTCCTTTGGGTTTGGTCCTGAACTATACTACAACAATATGTATCCTCTTATGGGTGGTGATTATTATACATTGGTTAAGATAAACTTTAGGGATTCCACTATTAATGAATTTTCCTATCTAATAATCATGCATGTTGAAACCATTGTGATTTTATTTGGAGAATGTCAATGCCATATTCTTCCATATCTATCTTATGAGCATATTCACTGGATTTACTCTATGAAAAAGGTATAGCTCACATTTTTTCCTTCCAAGTATATTGTTGTTGACGAGATATGATTGTGGCAACATGCATTTAATTTTGATTTCTTCCACTATGCTTATCACCTCCATGATCCCTAAAGTAATTCCTTGATTATGGCAGCATCATTGACTCCACCAATCTTCATCACTAACTCACACTAAAGGCCACTAGTCACCCACAATTTTGAGCTACCGAGATCATAAGCTAAGTGTGCACGCACTACCATTATCATTGGAGGGAAACCACATGAGTATAAGCACTAATAGGAGACAAGGAGAAAGGAAAGGAATATGATAGATGGGGAATAAACATGATGTTTGTAGACGATGTAACACTTGGGAGTGCAAGATTCCTAAAAAGTATTTTTTTCACTTTAATCATAGAAAACCTTATGCTAGACCAATGTTTTGTCCAAAGAGGAGTGAGAAAGTAGTGATAGGATCATAGTTAGGGGCTAGTGGAAAAGGTTGCATTGATGTATCAATTGATCATCCAACTACTCATCCTAGTTTAAACAAGTGATAAATGATAAAGGGATCATATAAGTTATCTTGTGTTGGACCAAATATATTGTCCTCTTTATATATTCCCAACTTTTACCATTCCATCTCAGACCATGACTCCTCTAAAACTACTAGTTAGAAACATATTTGGATGCAAATGAACAATAAAAATTCATGAACATGCAATGGGACATAGTTAGGGATAGAGCATTTCATCAAGATCGTAGATATTTGGTTGGTTGAGGTATTTGTCAATGGCCACTAATATATTATCCCTAGAGCATGTGGTATGACATGACATTGCCATGTCATGTATATCTATGTCCCTTTGATATTCATGTGGTGACCTAAAAGGGGGTAAAAGTGACTGATTTTGATATTTGGTAACCTTCAAACTGAAAGGAGTCATACAATCTTAAGCATAGATGTTCAATATGCTTATTACTATATAAGAATACATGTTAGACATGAAACATAGACATGTTTTTTAGAATTGGTCCAATTTTCATGCCATGCATTTAAATGTAAAATAATTCAACCTACCTCACATTTCACAAAATTTAGCATTAGTGAATGGATCAATCAAAAAATGATTCATTCTCATGCCTCTTCATTCTTTAATCAGAATTTATGTTTCACTAATACACAATCTTAAAGGGATATCAATGCTTGAGATCATAAAACATCAAGCATCATTATATATGACAAAATAAGTGGTTTCATCCAATTGAGATCAATATTGCATTTTAAGGAATCAATTTGATTAATATTCAATCATGTATTAGCTAGCACATGAATATAAATAGAACATAAAAAGGCATATATATTTTAATTGTATAGTCATGACCAATAACAATTCTTTACCAAAGAGTATAGTATATAAAAATTAGAACTTTTATCTGACTTGAGGATGAGAAACCAAGTGTCGTTGCATACCTCTCCTCAATATCGATCCTCTAAAATGAAATTCCTCTAAATAAAAAAATTGGGTTTGGCACTCTTCATCTCATCAATCAACTCTGAACGGATTCCTCAAGATCATGATAAATACATAATACTTTTACAAGATATAAATCCTTATTCTGCAACTTCTAGATCAAAAATTACTAGATGTTCAAGGATCTTTCATCATAAGATAAATCATTTGGAATCTCAACACAATCAAAATGAAAGAATCAAGATGGATGCTTTACATACCTCCTTTAGGGAAGCATGAAGCACTTCATGCATCTAGGTTTACCCTGGTGGAAGAATTATCTTGTGGACACAATCACCAACATATTGAAGATTCTTCAAAAGTCTCAAATATCTATGGATTAACTTTCCCTTCACAATGAACCTAACTCCAAGATTCTAAGGCTTAACCTTTAGAACTCATGGTCCCCACCATTAATCTTTCTATGTGTAGGAGTTGATCTACATATGAATATCTTATCTTAGGTGTCCGTATGCATCTTCTTAACAAAAAAATTCTCAAAACATGTGTGAAGACCCTCAACCTTCAACAAGAATTCTACCCAACCTTATTCCAATGGAGGGTACAT
The DNA here is from genome assembly GCA_963693085.1 of Alisma plantago-aquatica. Lineage (NCBI taxonomy): Eukaryota > Viridiplantae > Streptophyta > Magnoliopsida > Alismatales > Alismataceae > Alisma > Alisma plantago-aquatica. The sequence goes on along the minus strand of OY856409.1, from coordinate 1,957,427,207 downwards.
TGGAAATGTCTCTTGTATGGGGAAACATATGATGTCAGTTAATTATTTGAACTAGAACTATAATTATAAAAAAAACTCTATCAAGTGAATATGGCTTCCCTGATTTGACTCAGTCCATTACACATCAAGGTAATCTATGAAATAACATCTTTATAGGTGGAACTACATGCACATTGTATAGACCACTCTAAACCTAAATAATACAATCCTGATATGAAGATCAAAATACCCATGATATGGCCCTTTTCTAATCAGTAATGAAGCTTGTTGGGGATTGATTATATCTATTATGATCCATATGTTTTGTCCCCTATGAGGTATACCTTTCATATTTTTGTGTTTTACATCTTTGAAAATGTTGTTGACAAGTACAATGCTTATTTTCCTATTTCTTTGTAACATCAAGGTGAAAAGAGTATGTTGAATCATAATAGAACTACTATTAGTAATAATGTAAAGTATAAGTCTGATGTGTGCATAGGACTTTTCCTACTATAAAAAAATATATATTTGTTTTATCATATTATTTTTAATTGTGCATTTCTTAAACTTATCATAAGAATTCTGCTGAATGGTTTTCTGTATCATGTTGCTTATTTCACATTTTGTATCATGTTGGCTATTTCATGTATTATAATTTTGTTAGTAAAATTACTTTTACGAGTGTGTGTATGTGTGCCAGTGTGTATTGAGTGGTTTAGCATATTGTTATCTTTAAATAAAAATAAAAGGTTTTATGCGTGTTAAGGGGACTAGATATATTGGTGGTGAGATAGTTGGTAGGATAAAGTTAATTAAATAGGACCAAACCTATGTTATAAAAAGTGTTCTAGTGCATGGTGGGATTATCAAACCCGCCTCACTTCTCATGTGATAATAGGAAACATATTTTACTATGAAAATTCATCATTATCAAGAACACAATACATGTTAGAGGACACTAATTACAACATAAAAGTATTGTATTTCATGATAGAGATAACCTACACTTAAAGTTAACTATTATATATAGTTCTCAACAAGGAGATTACACACTAGAAGAATCTTCTCCATAATACATATAAGGTGAATGACTTAAATTGGCTTAGGGAGGGGGCCTCACCTCACTACCTGTAACATACTAGATCTAAGACCCTACCTTGGAAGTTGACATTTTGGACTTAGCCAAACAAGGTTGAAGGTTAGACCTAAATAGATGTTTTGTATAATCCCAATGAGCTAATAAATTTATAGATCACCTTAACGTAACCTAATTCTCTAACATTAATCTTAGGTTTATAATACATAAAATATGCCACATAACTCATTTTGGTGGTAAAATGAAGATAAGAAACTTAATTGGATAAACAATTTAGATAATGGGTCGTTAATGGGCCATGTGACATATCTCATAAAAATAAATCTCAAAATAGGAAACAAACTTCGAATTCAAATTCTACATATCAAAATTAGCCTACATGTCAAATTTCATCTAATTTAGACAACCTTGAAATATTAGGATAAGTTTGGGAGAGAGAAAATGAGTAAAAGGCATAAGTAATAAATAATATGATTATATAACTTCAAAATATATAAATAATGGAAAATTAATATTCTACACATAAAATATCACTTGTGGATAAAGTTTGGTCCAATTTGGATGTTGTTTGTGCAAGTTATACAATTTTAGGTACATTCTGGACTTTTATGCAATTTACCCAATTGGGAGGTTTTCTTTGCAAAATATCACATGAATTATAATAATTAGATACAACCTTACCATTATCGAATTCTAAAACCATGGGAGCACCTAGTTTCACCTTGGTTTGATGGTATTGCTTTCCAAGGGCATTTTAGGGTTTTTCTCTTTATAAGTGAGCTTACCTTTAGAAGCCATCGACCAATGGGGTTATTTACTTTATGGAGGTCGGTTGAGAGGGCCTATAAACGTCCATAAACCGACCTTAGATATTTTAGAGCCTCCATGAGGTGTCCACTTGCATGTCCATGAAGCCTTAGCCTAATGACACATGGAAAGTCCCATGAAACACCTCATGCTTGAACGTTTTCTATAAATAGCCATGCATACCCCTTTCCCAACTCACAAATACGAAACTCTTGGTCTCTTTTTCTTTCCTCTAGCTTAGAGAATAGTTCCTTTGGTTTTTGGCCACGAAGTTGCTGACCCAAGGTAATAAAGGGAGCCTACCTTGGTGAAGAAGGCTCATATGGTTTCCAAATTTCTCTATTTTGGATTCTTATGCTCCTCCTTGGTGATCTTTGTTCAAGAAAGGAGATAGGCTTGGAGCAACCAGACCCTATAAGCTCATGATCCTTGCTGTTTGGACCTTATTATCTTCCCTAGGTATGAGCTTCATAACCCCCTTCCCATATATTTCTTATTACATGCTTAAAACTCATGATCTTATGTTAAAAATTGACGATGTGTCGATTTCTAATTGGTCGATTTTCAATAATTCATAAATTTTGATTCATTTTTCCAAAAATTAAAGTAAAATATGTTCTGAACTCATAAAAACATGTTATTTTTAATAAAAATATTTCCAAGTATTGGTTTTCAGTTTTGTAGAAAAGAGTTTTTAGAAAATGAATTAAATACCTAAAAATCACCAAAAATACACTTTAACCTTCATAACTCCAATATATGAAAATTTATATGTTTTCTTAATCAGAAAAATCTAACTAAGTCAGTGGTGATATTTTTGAGGTCTGAATAGAGGTTTTGTGTAAAAATTTCATATATTAGGGTTTCAAGTCTTTAATGTATATATGTTATTCTAATACATGAATATGAAATTGGAAATAGGACAAGTGGACCTTGATTTCAACTAAAGGTTTGGAAAAGAGGTTAATAGGAATCTAAGTAAGAGAGGTATGATGTATCCCCTATTCCTATATAATGAGCAATTCACCTATCTTTTCATTCTCTTAAATTTGACCTACACAATATGTCTTATCTCTTGTTATCATGGTTCGTGTGAACTATCTTGCTTGTTATGAACTTAGATATTTTCTTGATATCTTTTCTTGTGCCTTGGTGCATGTTGGTCTCTTATATTGGTATGTGCCACTTTGAAGTGTATGTTATATATTTGCATTGTCCATTGTGTGATGGCAACCTTTGTATCATCTCCTGACCAAACTATTTACTTGCCTCTACATTAAACATGCCATGTGATTCAGTAGCACTAGAGTAGTGTAATTACATTGGTTTTGGGGCAGTATTCCCCTATTGTTTATTTGGAGGGTGGCAGTATACCATTCCTCTGTAATCGAGTGTGGTAGTAATCCATACTCAACTTTATATATTTGGGAGATTGGCAGTATTCCTTTCTCTATCAGGTTTCAACTTTATGAGGGTTGGCCGCCAATTGTGTTTATATTGTTCTAGGGCTATGTTTATCTCACATGCATGCAGGTTGATTATTGTGGGGTGTGTGCCCTACTACTTTCTTATTGTGCCAGTATTGCACAATATTTATTGTTTTGATCATGGCAATTATCTTCTTTCATGATGATGATGATTCTTTTCTTTTATGCCCGTGTGGGTAGTCCTTATCTCTTGTATGGGAAGCATTTTACATTTGAATTCCTTATTGCTTAAATTACTCAAAGTTCCTTTAGCATACACTGGCTTTTTGCTGATGTATTTCTTTTCTTCTTCTCTTTTGTGGGTTATGCTTCCAACCCCAGGTTAGATCAAGGAGAGGCGAACTTCAACATCAACCTTGTAGCTGAGCTTTTGGGAGACTTGAAGAGGTGGTTAGATGACCCTCAGCTTGATCTTTGGCTTATATGATTAGATTTCCTTTTTGCCACCCATATACAGTGAAGTGTTGTATCATGCTATCAAGCATTGTAAATTGTTAGATAATGATCTTTTCCGCTGCTACTCCTTGTGTAATGATACATACATGTTGAAAGAATTGGTCTCCATCCCTTTGACGGAAAATTTTATGTGGTGTTTGGTTTTAAGGGATGTGGTCTTTTCTTTTTAGTAGAGGAGTGGTTTCACTCCTTCACACTACCCATGGCTCTTAAAACACCTAGACTCCATATGCCTTTATCAAATAATGGGGGAAGATGTCAATCTTCTCCTATGTTTGACTTCTATGGCATTTTGTGTGTGGGTCTCTGGGCATGCCTTCTTGTGGCACATACGCAAGCACAAATGCTCAAGGATAGTGATGTGACTTTAACTTTAGATATTTGGCATCTATATTGGTGTGGGATATACAAGTTTTTTCCTCTCCCATTTGTTGAACTTGCCATTCAAGTTTCTCGTCATTATATTGGCATGTTTTTATTTTTGTGTTTCTACTTTTTTTCTTATTTGTTTTTTTTAAAGGTCCATCATCCCCTGGTCTATGTCATTGGTGTTGGTGATTACTTTTTTTTAGTGTCTTTTATTTCTATTGTCTGGAGGTGAAGGGTATAGCTTCCTGCATGCCATGATATCAATTGGTGTTTTCCCCTAGTGTTTTCTGGGTATGGACGCATGTTGTTTTATATGATTTACCTTATCTATCTAGGATGCTTAATTTCTATAGCAATGTGAATCTAAATTCTTCTAGATTTGGAAGAAAAAGTCCCCACAACATAGGTATCCCCCACCATTGTGATTTTATTCCAATTAGAAGTTTCTTTTTCAAGCGAGGCAATGGAGTTGGGGCTAAAAATATTAGTTGTATCTAGATTTACCTATTTGGTGTTGTTCTTCCTATTTCTTGGCTTCTACATAGACCTAATTCCTTTACAAATTCCATATCAAACTATCAATATAATGATAACCTTTTACCTTATGAAAATATATAGATAGAAAGAATCAATTTCTATACTAAAATGAAAACTAAATGTGCATTGGAGAATTAGTGGAACTTAAAATCTGCTTCAAGAATTTGTTTCAAGCTTAACAAGAATGGATGGATCTTTCAATAAAAAAGGAAGAGACATATATTGCATGTTATGACCACATTATCGATGAAATATATGGGAAATTAGATTATTGGATATAAAATCACATTACAAACTAATCCCTATGTAACAACCCCCTCCCCCTGTTATCCCCTATTCAGGTAGAAAGAGAGGGCAAGGGCCATTACCTTCATTATAGGATCGAGGTTTATCAAATAACCAGAAATAATTAATAAATTTTCACTAGATAGGAATGAGTTTGTACAAGATTAAATTTTCCATAAAGGAATTACATAATATGATTCTATAGAGTTTTGTGAAATGAAATAAAACTAACTCAGTCCACCCAAAGTTACATTACTTCTTTTTTTTGGTTCCTTGTTCATGAGTGTCCACTTTCCATTATACTTGCAAAAAATAATAGATTATCCTAAAATGTCAACAAACAAAATAGTCGGTCAATATAATAAGTGATACAGGTATGCGTGGAAAACAAAAGATTGCATCTAGGTGTAACAACATAATCACATCAATTATTGTTATAGAATCAAAATTATAATTTTCTTTATAACCGCTCAATCCATTTTTACTCAACCTCTAAGATACCCTCTCTTAGGGTTTTTTCCCTAGAGAATTGTAGGCCATATCTCAATCTGGAGCTAGGTGCCACATTGGCCACCTCTCAATTTGGAGCTAGGTGCCATGTTGGTCTTCCCAGTCTGGGGTATGACCTTAGAAGATGTTTCCAATCTGGGGTCTGGTCTGACCTTCCCAATCTGGGGTTGGTCTTTAGTCATCACCGTGACTCTTTCATTCCTTCCATTCTCAAATTTCCAAAGTTGGTATCTGGGGTTTGAACAAGTTACAAGCATAAATTATGATAGCCATAGTGACTTTATAGATTGCAAGAAATGAATAAGCATGCAAGTATTTGATTTCAAGCAATACAGGAAACCTCAGAAAATGCGGGGAAACTAATGAGGTTAGTCATAGGAGTAACCACATACCTTGATGATGAGCCATGTGGATAATCATGTAATTATACTTCAAGCATATTGTCCAGTCAAGAAAAAAAATCAAGTGAGCAACTTTAATCTGCATGTAAATCCTGAAGTGTCACCATCACATTTATCACATTAAACCCTACTTGGGTTCTATTCTAGGTTTCAGGGTTTCCTTGGTTTCAAATTATCATTAGGGTTATGTTTCAAAACCCTAATTCAAACGATTATCTTGGTAATGACTGAAGAACCCTAATTCATCTTAGGTGTTGCCATGATTATCAAAACTACCATATTATAGCATCATGAATACTTAGATCAAATTAACTTCATTACTCAACATGACAAGTTAGGATCTTTAAACCCTACTTATTCATATACATGGTTATTCATATTAGGAACCCTAAGTATCATGATTATAATCCTAATAAAGTTAAACTACCATTATACTCCACATATTAGGAAATAGCATAAAAGAGAGGTTTTAATGTTTTGAACATATTAATGCCCCAAATCTAGGGTTTCTATGTACAAAATTACCACTTTAACACATCTTAGCACAATTTTTAGAAAATGAAGCATTCTCACATCTGAATTATATTTTATTTGTGTTCCCCTCATTTTTGATCAATTTTATATATAATTTAATATTATCCAAGCAAGGATCTGATTTCTATATTATTTGCAAGATTAAGCCATAACTGCCCAATAAAAAGTTTCCATGTCAACATTAATACCTTTTCTTTTCATTGCCTTTCTCCCCTAGCTCGCAGATCCCTGGCTTGGGTCAGTCTACTTGGTTTCCCACTTCTAACCTTCTTTCTCCCCTGTGAACACGGGACCCTACTTGGGTAGGTCACGCCGCATGGCTCATCCGTCGACCAGAGAGTCGCCCCCACCTGGTCGATTTTGTCATCCTTAATCACAGTTGATGTGACTCCTCTATGACTAAGTCTCATTGCTTCCCCCTCTCAGTTATCTTACTTTCTTCCTAGACTCTGATGACTCAAAAGAGTTTGAGGAGGATCCTCCCTCTATCCACCGATTAAGCTGCAGGTGCTCAACCTCAACGGAAGTGGCACAAGCATGAGGGAAGCTACAAGGTCCACCCAACGACTCTCCTTAGTGGAAGATAGAGTCTAACTAGAGCAAACATCCACCTGATGTCGTGGTAGGAGAGGAGAGTCATCATGGACTTCTTGAAGGTACATTGTGCCTGCCCTGACCCGTCCATGTCTGCACCCCATCTATGACCTGTTGGTGCCATGTGTTGCACCCAGGGTGAACAAGGGTCACCACAGTTCTAGGATTGCATACCACAAGTGGAAGTCTACCATGTATAACAACCTAGGTGTGGTGTATGTGTTAGAAACAAGGGTTCTTGAGTTAAACTTAGGGTTATCGAGGGAAATGGTGGGGAGGGAGAAAGATGACTCAGAGAGAAGAGATGTGTGTATCTCTCATTAGGGTAGTCATTCAATATATATACTCATGTTCTTCGTGGAGTTCTCCCATCAATCTAGCACCCTTGGTACTCATTTTCCTTCTTAATCTTAATTACATTCCAATTTATTTTCATATATCCAAAATATTCCATTTTACTTTCTCTTGCTAATCTATTTCTCTCTCTCTCTATCTAGGCTATGGAAAAGTGCTTATGGACAAAGGCAGGTATAATTGTCAAAAGGAACATATGCAATAGATTCCAATTGGAGACATATGTCAACACCAAAAATCCATAAAGGAAAGCATATCATTATATGGCCCAAATTGTATAACTTGATCCTTAAGTTATTGGAAACTCTTTATGACTTTGGATCTAGATCATTCCTTATCTCCTTTTGAACACTAATTAAAACAATACCATTGTCTCATGGAATATCCTTCCTCTCCCAATTCTAGAATTTCTTTTATTTTCTTATTATATCCAATTATTCTCTTTATAAAACATATTTCAAGCATTAAAACATATTCTTTTCTTCTTTATTTTCTATTTTCTTTAATTTTATTATTTTGCATATTCGCAACCATGTGAAATCGAAATCCAATTACTATTGGCAATTCATACCACTTTCTAGAGAATTACATATCATTCTCACATATATACTTAGTCATTATCTATTTTCTTTGCTTTTTTCTTATTGTCATATTTTCTTCTCTCCATTTTCCCTTATCTCAATTATTGGATTAACAATACAATACAAATCATTAAATCAACAACCAAGGGAAATTTGCAAGGGGGGAACCGTTCTTTTAAAACAATGCACACAGAGTTCCCATAAGTAATAATTGCTTTTCAATTACATTATTATATGGGGAAAACTAGGTTATAACATCCTTCCCCTCTTATAGGAATTTGGTCCTCAAAATCTGACTAATCATACAAACAATTCAAGGATAAGACTTTTCCATGTTTGTCTTTAGCTCCCATGTGGCATTCATCCTCTCCATGGTGATTCCAAAAAGCTTTTACCATCTCTATCTTTTTATTCCTAAGCTCTTTCACCTTGGTATCCAATACCCTCATAGGTGACTCAGGGTATGTTTGCCTCCCTTAGAGTTCAATAGGCTCAATGCTCGACACATGGCTCAGATCCTTCACATAGAGCTTCAGATGGGATACATGGAACACATCATGTATCATACTATATTGTGGGGTAATTCTAGATATCATGCAGCTTCACCAATCCATCCTAGGATTCAAACAGACCCATGTATCGGGGACTCAGCTTCCCTTTGTTCTTATCTATAGCTTGGATTGGTCAAATTTTCAGAAACACATGTTCACCCACAGTGAAGTGCATGTTTGTCTGCTTTGCATCAACATACGACTCCTATCAATCTTGGGCTCCCTTCAGCCCCCGCTCGGTCAAAGCAATGTTGTCAACATATAACTGCACTTCCTCTAACTTCAGTAAGGTCCTTTCCCCGACACCATCCCAATGAAGCAGTGACCGACACAACCTCCCATAAAGAGCTTCATACATATGCATCCTGATACTAGCTTGGTAACTATTATTATAGGTGAACTCAGCTAAGGGAAAGTACTACTCCCATGATCCACCCCAATCGAACACACATGCCCTTAACATATCCTCTAAGGTCTGAATCACCCTTTCTGATTGTCCATCAGTCTAGGGGATAGTTTGTGTAGAATTTCAACCTCATACCGAGTTTCTCACGCACTTTCCTCCATAACTTCAAAGGTGAACTTAGGGTCACGATAAAAAATAATTGAACTTGGAACACCGTGTGGGTGAACTATTTCTCTAACATATAGTTTGGTTAGGTCTTAACATCTCAGCAATGATCTTTAAGGAAAGAAAAAGTGACGACTTGGTTAGGCAGTCCCCTACAAACCAAAGTGTTCAGATCTCATTCCCTCTCAGGAATTTCAATTGGTTTCAATAACCCTACTGGGTCATTGGTGTTTAGCTTTCACCATCTAGAATGTGTGACAACTGTCTACATATCTTGTTATGTCTCTATTCAATCCAGGCTACCAGAAATATCACTGTAAGTCTTTGAAAAACTTTGTGATGCCAAGGTGCACAGTAAACTGAGACTAATAAACTTCTAAGTCCTTAAGGGTGAATCCTCAGGAGCCCAAATACAACTTTCATATCAGATTTTGCCATTGAAACCCATCAAGGTATGTGTTTGATTTTTCTCCATTAAACCCTTCATCTCAACTACCTTAGGGTCATCTAACTATGTTGTCACAAGCTCGATTGACAAGTTAGGCTTGGTTTACTTTTATTCGGTATATCATCATTTGCACCCATTATTTTGATCACCAGATTCAGTATTACACCTATAGAATTCAAATTCCTACTTGATAAATGTATCCTCATTTTAGATTTTGATTTGGATATTATCTTATTCACCTAGGTTTCCAAACCATTCATTCAATATTCTCTCCTATGGGTATCGTAATACTCAAATTCTCAATTATCCAAAAAGGGTTTCAACTTAAGTGTTTGTTCCTCATATCATTTCCATTTCTAATATGGCATGTGTCTATCTCCTCTCACACTCATAACAAGATGAAATAAGTATTTGGTTGTAGTCCAAATACAAACTCATCCCATTCCAAGAGTAGAGAGGATGTATCACACATTACCATTTTAATTCCATATTTAGGTTGGATCCCTCTCAACTAGACTCCAAATGATACATCCTTCTCATTTCACAATATTCTTATATTTTTGAAGTCAAGAGCCTCCCTCACTCTAGGGTTAAATGGTAAACCAAGTTCTGATAACAAATGTAACAACCCCCTCCCCCTATTATCCCCTATTCAGGTGGAAAGAGAGGGAAAGGGCCATTACCTTCATTATAGGATCAAGGTTTATCAAATAACCATAAATAATTAATACATTTTCACTAAATAGGAATGAGTTTGTACAAGATTAACTTTCCAAAAAAGAATTACATAATATGATTTTCAAGAGTTTTGCAACATGAAATAAAACTAACTAAATCCTCCAAAGATTACATTACTTCTTGTTTATTTGGTGCCTTCTTCATGAGTGTCCACTTTCCATTATACTTGCAAAAACAGCAGATTATCCTAAAATGCCGACCAACAAAATAGTCAGTCAGTAAAACAAGTTATACTGGTATGTGGGGGAACAAAATATTTCATCTAGGTGTAACAACATAATCACAACAATTATTGTTACAAAATAAAAATTATCATTTTCTTCATAACTTCTCAACCTATTTTTACTCAACCTCTGAGATGCTCTCTCTTAGGGTTTTGTCCCTGTAGTGGACTATAGGCCACCTCTCAATCTGAAGATAGGTGCCACATTGGCCACCTCTCAATCTGGATCAAGGTTCCATCTTGGTCTTCCCAATCTAGGGCATGATCTTAGAAGACCTTTCCAATATGGGGCCTGGTCTAACCTTCCCAATCTTGGTCCTGGTCTTTCGTCATCACCATGAATCTTTCATTCCTTCCATTCTCAAATTTCCAGAGTTGGTATGTGGGGTTCAAGCAAATTACAAGAATAAATTATGATAGACATATTGACTTTATAGATTGTAGGAAATAAATAAACATGCAAGCATTTAATTTCAAGAAATCTGGAAAACCTCATAAAACACTAAGAAACTAATGTGGTTAGTCATAGGTGTAACCACATACCTTGATGATGAGCAATGCAGATTATCATGTAATTCTACTTCAAACATATTGTCCAATCAAGAAAGAAACTTTAATTTACATGTAAATCCTAAAGTGTCACCATCACATTTATCATATTAAACCCTACATGGGTTCTATTCTAGGCTTCAAGGTTTCCTTGGTTTCAAATTATCATCTTGGTTATGTTTTGAGACCCTAATTCCCATGATTATCATGTTAATGACTTAAGAACCCTAATTCATCTTAGGTGCTTCCATGATGATCAAAATTACCATATTATAGCATCACGAATACTTAGATCAAATTAACTTCATTACTCAACATGACAAGTTAGGATCATTCCCTATGTATTCATATACATGATTATTCATATTAGGAACCCAAAGTATCATGATTGTGATCCTAATCAAGTTAAACCACCATTATACTCCATATATTAGGAAATAGCATAAAAGAGAGGTTTTTAATGTTTTGATCATTATGATGCCCCAAATATAGAGTTTTTATGTACTAATCACCACTTTAACACATCTTAGCACAATTTTTAGAAAAGGAATCATTATCAAGTCTCAATTAAATTTTCTTTGTGTTCCCGTCGTTTAGCTGATCAGTTTGATATGTAATTTTAATATTATCCGAGAAAGGATCTATATTCTACATTATTTGCAAGATTAAGTCATAACTGCCCAATAAAAAGTTGCCATGTCAACATTAATACCTTTTCTTTTCATTGCCTTTTTGCCCTGGTTCATGGATCCCTGGCTTGGATCCGCCTACCCACTAGCCCACTTATAACCTTCTTTCTCCTCGGTGAACACGCGACCTTGCTTATGCTAGTCACGCCGCACACCTAGTCGCGGACCAAAATGTCACCCCCCCTGGTGGGTTCCATCATCCTCATTCGTATCCAAGGTGACTCCTCCATGACTCAATCTCCTTTCTTTCCCCCTCTTAGTTATCTTCCTTGCTTCTTGGACTCTGTTGGCTTAAAAGAGGCCAAGGAGGACCTCCCCCTAGCCACTGCTGAAGTCGCAGAGCGCTCGACCTCAACAAAAGTGGCGCAAGCAGGAGGGAAGCTACAAGGTCCGCCTAGAAGTGCTCCTAGGTGGAACACAGAGTTTGACCAGAGCAAACGTGCACCTGACGTCGTGGTAGGAGAGGAGAATCGTTGTGGACTCCCTAGAGGTACATTGTTCCCACCTTGACTCGTCTAGGTCTGCAGCCTGCCCACAACCTACTGGCGGCATGCGTCACACCCAGGGAAAAGAAGGGTCACCATGGTTCTAGGAATGTAGACTGTAGGTGAGAGCCCACCATGGATAACAGGTGCGGTGTGGTGTCTGTGTTAGAAACAAGGGTTCTTGAGGTAAGCTTAGGGTTATGGAGGGAACAGTGGGGAGGGAGAAAGATAATGCAGAGAGAAGAGATGTGTGTACCTCTCATGAGGGTAGTCATCACATATATATACTCATGTTATTTACATAGTTATCCCATTGATCTCACACCCTCCATACTCATTTTCCTTCTTAATCTTAATTACATTCTAATTTATTGCCATATATCCAGAATATTCCATTTTACTTTCTCTTGCTAATCTCTTTCTCTCTCTCTATCTCATCTATGTCAAAGTGCTTACGGACAAAGGCAGGTATAATTGTTAAAAGGAACATATTTAATAGATTCCAATATGGAGACATATATGCTCACACCAAAAATCCATAAAGGAAAGCCTATCATTTTATGGCCCAAACTGGATAACTTGATCCTTAAGTTATTGGAAACTCTTTATGACTTTGGATCTAGATCATTCCTTATCTCGTTCAAACACTGATTAAAATAATATCATTGTCTCATGGAATATCCTTCCTCTCACAAGTCTAGATGTCCTTCTCTTTTCTTATTATTTCCAAGTATTCTCTTTATAAAACATATTTCCAGCATTAAAACACATCCTTTCTTTTTCTTTCTTTTCTATTTTCTTTATTTTGATTACTTTGCTTATTAGCAACCATGTCAAACTGAAATACAATTACTAATGGCCATTCATACCACTTTCTAGAGAATCCCACATCATTCTCACGTATATACTTAGTCATTATCTATTTTCTTTTACTTTTTGTTTATTATCAGATTTTCTTATCTCCCTTTTTCATTATATCAATTATTGGATTAAAAATATAGTAGAAATCACAAAATCAACACCCACGGGAAATTTGCAATGGGAAACCTTTATTTCAAAAAATGCACACAAATTCCCATTCTTTTATTCAAATGATTGATTTTCAATTATATAGTTATATGGGGAAAACTAGGTTATAACACCTTGTCATGTATTAGGCTCAATGGAATCCATACAAATATACCTTCTTCTGTATTTCCTTATTTCATGATTTTCATTTGGTGAGTTGTGATATAGTGAGATAAATTCAACACAATTTGAATGTACTACAAGTGACACATGCACTTCCATCAAAATCACATTTCCTTCACTATGTCAAATCCATCCTACCCTAGAATTAGAAGGTAAACAATGAAGATAGGGAAGAAAGCTCAAGAGTTGGTACTTGAACTCTTTAGATGAAAATCAAACAACTACATCAACACATTCCTTTATTTGCCAACCAAAAATTGTTGGGATTTCGTAGTGTAGTCTATGTATAGACACTTAAAGATACTTTTTTGTTGTGGGCATGAGGGAAATGTTCGGATTTTGTAGTGTACTCTATGTATAAACACTTAGAGATACCTTTCTGTAGTGGGCATGAGGGCCGCAATGAGCGCCTTGTAGCTGAGCTACGTTTCCGTTTGATCAATATATTACCATACGATCAAGAAAAATGTATAATTGTGAAAAAAATATTGTGAAAGATTATCGTGAAGAGATTGCTTAGCAATCATAGAAAAACAGGTGAAATAGATGTCATTATATATAATAGTTGTGGATGGTGGTTTTCTTAGATCATTAGTAGCCATCCATTATGGGTTATTACAACTGAAATCCATTCCCAGACCGGATGCTGGAAGTCGCTTAACATTTGTGTGAATGACTTTGAATTGGTTGAAAAAAATGCATATAATAATATGATATCGCCATGTTACTACCCGTACCTAACCAACCTAACTCTGCAAATGCCAATGTTTTGTTTCAATTATACATAAAGCAGCGATCCGATTACATGGAAAAGAAGAGAACTGACTGTGTTTAGGAAGTTGACGCGTTAATTCATATCGTCTTTGTGTAGGAAGAATGCCATCTAGAATTCTAGCTAATAAGGCCAGACAGCACTGTTTCTAGTTAATGTGGCGTGAAATTCCAGACGGTATTCTGCTCACGCCAAGAAAATATGAACCAATTAACCAAAGCCTCAACTTCCAGAAGACTGGCAGTTCTATATCTTTTTTCAATGTCCCGAGCTGACTTGCGAACTATGCCTATGTAGAAGAAAAAAAAGGCCAAATCTAGTGCTTCTGCGTTGTTAGCTAGTGGTATTAATTATCTCCCTCCTCTCCCTCTCAAACAGTTTGTGATCTCTCTAGCATGTGGTTGAAAAGCAAGCCAGCGTCAGCCAACCATAATCTAAGAAACTGAAAAGAAGTACAAGATATATGAGCAAACGGCATTTGCTGAGATAAACATCACGCCCACAGATGCAAAGACCAGTTCAAGGCCTCTTGAGCATGGACAATGACCAGTAGAGTAGTCGGCACATGAACATGTGACTCCTTAACATTCACACACGCAAAAACATCTACTCATCCGCCCGTCGCACTACTATGAAGTCAAAGGGGGAGTGGTGAATCTATATACGAGTGATACTAGTTAGCTTTGGGTGTAAGCAACCGACCAACGCTTGAATACATTTTCTCCAACCTCGACCCTTCTCCCACTATTAGAAGTGTTAGCTGCAGACGTGCCGAATGACGCAATCGCGCAATTAGAAATTTCGAAAGTCAATCCAGCCGCAACCAAGTATCATATTGCTTCATCTCTTTCTCGTGTAAAACGGCTGTTTTTTAACTTGCAATATGAGTGAGCAAACAACTAGAAGCCGTGGGCAGTACGTACATACTAATGTTTCTCGTACCGACCCTATCTCTTTGTAGCGTTACCCTTTATTGAACAAAAGAACAGCAATACATGAACTACCCAAAGACAGTGCCGCGTCGGCAAGGAATATTATGCTGCTAGCATGTCCAAGTTATTGTTCTCTTGAGCAGGTTATTCGGTGCCTACCTAATAGATTTAGAGCTTGGGATGTGCATATGAACTTGATTAACTATATTCTAATGGTTAGTCAATGTCCTAGAACACTGTAGACACTTCTCAAAAGTACCTTAACCACTTCCATATGTTTCCTATAAATATGAGTGGTCTTAGGACACTTGGAGACATGAATTGGACATACAATTGCATACACATTGATTCACATACTTGAACATGCTACTTACAATCTTTCTCAAAGAGCTTAGGTCCTACACTTCAAGTTGTCATCCAGCTAGACCAAGCGTTAGCTCTATACTAGAATCCTTTGCCAACAAATACAACCTTACCTAAACCTTTTATGGAGTGGATCACAATTACTTGTCCAATATCGATTAATTGTAAATCATATGAGTTACATTGTATTTCCATCTCTCCAACCTACTTCTACTTTGATGTAATGCTCTTGGACTACTTCTTGGAGGGAAGGTTGTCCAAGAACATGGGGGAAGGAGTCTTATCAACATGGTGCTCTTCTGTTGATCGTTAAAAAATAGGTGAAGCAACACTACTCTTCCGCATCTGTCAAAGAAGAGGTCAAGAGGGTGACCTTTCGCGGCCTGTCAAAGAAGGTGGGAGTTGTCCTTAGTCTTTGTGCCACAAAAGACACTGGTAAATTTTTGTGTATTGTGTATCAGAATTAAAAAAAAGTAAACAATCTAGAAATCATGGTTGGAAACAACTAGGTAGTGGATTGACGTATTTTGATGGAACCTCTCTAAATCTTTATGTCCTTTTGTGGTTGGTTGCTTCTCTCTCATTTTGTGAGCTAAATATTTTCATTTTCTTTAAAATCTACCAAAATCTGTATTCACCCATCTTTTCACAAATATGGTGTCTCAATGAGCCATGTGGACTTTGTTTCCCGTATGCTTCTAGAGAAAATCTCTACTGGTATGATAAATGGTTTTGTGAGTGTGATCCAGGAGGGGGATGCAACTAAAGTAGTAGGTGGTAAGTGATGTAATTGAGCTATTGAGGAGCATGAGTCTACCCACTAGATTGAAGAGATTTGTTTTCCAAGAGAAGAGGAGATTGTTGAGTCTAGTGAAGTTAGGATTCCATGTTGTTTTTGGTAAGGGGTAAGGTGAAATAGGTAGTCCAAGGTAGGTGAAAGGAAAATCTTACAGTCGAGAAGGGATTGATAGTGATTGATGTCCTTTAAGATAACATGAGTTCCAATAATTGTTGATTTGCAGAGGTTGATCTTAAGCCCTGAGATGTAAGAGAATAACCCTGGACTACGAAGGGTATTGATGACATTTCATCTAAGTCAATTAAAATTATTGTGTTATCATCATATTGAACAATGTTGCCCTTATATTTGTTTGGGGATGATATGAGTGCATGGATGACTCCTAAGTATGAGAGAGCTCCATGTTAGCTTCGTAAAGGCCATGACATATTCGCATAATCTTATGTATTTTTTTATGAATTTCCTTATAGCCACATGATATGTCAAAAACTAGCAACAAAGTATTTATCAAGATATAGTACTTTGATGTTATTTTATTGAACCAATGAATTGCATAAGTTCTTATTGAAGGATGGGATGAGAACTATAAATGGTTTTCATCTACCAATCAATGTATTCATGGTAATTTTATATCAATCTCAACTTGTATTGGGATATGTGTGACTCTATCATATACAATTGGCTTGTCAATGTTAGCCATATTTTTATACATTTTTTCAAAGTCAAAGTTGGAGTCTAAATGTTTTTATGGTATCCGGCTGACCTTAGATCTCAAAGAAGACATGGACATGGTAACAATGACTACTAATTGCTATTCAATTGTTGGGAATAAGTAGCATAATACATAGAAAAGGAAGATTAATAATTCAAAGATCATTAACATTTTCACATAATCTGATATAATGATCCAACAAAAAACATAAGAAAAAACATTGTAGGAGAATGATATAAACATAAGGTTAGATACTTAGTTTCTCAACTGGTTAGTAATATACTTGTTTTCAAAAACTTCACACTTCTTAACATTATGGTTTGTAGATTGGGGACCAAACTCTCCTAATTTAAGACATCCCACAACTTTGATAAGAACCTTAATGGAGTTGTCTTTGATTTAGCTTTAGTTGTCAACCATAAGGTTGAAAAAGACAATATAGAAACAAAAACTATGGACAAAAACATAAATTGAGATTTTTTTGGTGATCAGGAGAACCCACCCCGGGCAAGCCCCGCATGGTAAACTCTCGAGGCATGAGAGGGTGTGGTCCGGTCACCCCCCCTCCCATGCCAAATCAATGTGAAATTTCTGTTTGCAAAGTGCCTTTGGTGTGGTTTGAACCCAAGTCCTTCATTGGGACTTATTGAACTCTTGCCACTCGGGCTACTCTGGCCAAACAACATAAATTGAGATTTCTTAAAGACTTCCCATCATGTATCAATAACAAAAAGCTTAATGCAGGGGCCTTAGATTCCTTCTAGTCCAATGAGTAGCCTATACTCCCTATTAGACTTATGCCACATCTTGCCTTGATTTAATTTAAATGGATAGTTTTTCTTCGGTGTCCATGTGTTGAAAGATAGTGCTCCTTTTCCAATCCAAGCAATAAATCTAAACTCAATATAAGAGAGATAGAGGTGTTGTCATAGTTAGGGTTAGCAAAGTATGTACAGATATAGTTTATAATTAACTCTAATGTGCAGCCTCCTTTAAACAATATAGTTGGCCTTTTTTGTTTTCAAAGGAGTGTTCTACTTTTTTCTGAGATTTTAAATTTTTGTATGTAGAAGATTAAGGATAAAAGAAAAAAATATCAAGACAAGGATGCACAAAGAGGATTAAGGAGAAGGGAACATAGTTGTTCTAAGTAATAAAAAATGAAGTCAAACATTTGTATTTGATTTCACTTTGTCCAAATACTTGTTCTATCTTAGTGAAATCTTTGATTGTTTCCTTAAATAACACATGAAGGTTGATTAAAGAGAAACAAATAAGTAAATGACATAATCCAAGTGTTGGTTGTGATTTAAATCATAATGTTTGTCAAAAGGACTCGGTCATGTGCATATTGCAATTATATAGAGTTAATATCAAAACATATTTAGCTTCATGAGTCCAAGTTGAGCTAGTATAGAGAAATGTATATGAATTTCATGAGGTCAAGAAACAATGAACTAAAAAATAAACTTCTTTTATTCATGTTCACAAAATCCTTAATTTTTTTATTATTTCCACTACTAGTTATTATTTACTATTAGTTATTGATATATGCATCATGACCACCTAGTACGACATAGAGATGCATAAATTGCTTATTGTTGGTGTTGCATGTTTAATGCATTCTTCCATGTAATATCTCGTGAGTATTAATGTTTCACTCTTTGACAAAATAGACTCATAGTAATCTATTGAATGTTTTTTATTCCAGACAAACATGTGATGATGGTCACATAGAGAAACAATAATTACTTTATAGCATAGTTTTTACATTAGTGAAGCAACACTAAACACGTTGTAGATACCAACGTACAGAGTTTAAAATTTGGGGATATGTTTCCTGATGAATTTCCAAGTGTTCCACCACCTAGAGAGATTGATTTTGAGATCAATGTGGTACCTAATACATAGCGCATAGCACATGTACCATACAGATATAACCAACTGAGATGAAGGAGTTGAAGGAACATTTGCATGATCTGTTGGATAAGGGGTTCATACAACTAGGAACTTCACCATGAGGTTCAACCTATAAAAAAAATTATTTGGGGCCTCCAATTAGTTAGTTAATAGAATCATCTTTGACAAGCCTAGGACTATATTGATTATGTGAGGGTCCATTGGATAATTTCCATTTTCATTTTTTATCCTCTTGTTTACTACAACCATTAGAGTTAGATCAAGTGTGAGATCCCTAATTTGAGGGATCAAATCTTCAATAATGTCATTTGGTGAAATTTCCATTAACTTTATATGAATTGATTCTTGTAACAAGGTTAAGGTTAAGGTTGGAATGAACTTAATGATCTAATGCATGTAAAATCACCCTAATGAAACCTAATTGGATGACTAATATAGCTAATGGGCCATTAGTGGGCCATAAGGATTATCTCACACAAACAAGTCTCAAAACTGAAAAGAAACTTCAAATCCGTAATCTACATATCAAAATAAGTCTACATATCAAATTTCATCTAATTTGTACAACCTTGAAATAATAAGGTAAGTTTAGGAGAGAGAAAGTTGATAAAGACATTAATGCTAAATAATGTAATTAATAACTCCAAAAGATGGAAATATTGGCAAACTCATATTCAAGACATCAAAGTTAACTTGTGGATGAAGTTTCACCAAATTTGGATAATCCTAATGTCATTAATGCATGAGGAAAGAGAAAACTAAGATTTGCTTAATTAATACATTAAAAATTTTCCAAAAATAAAATCTAATTACATAATCAAAATCTACATGCCTTAATTAGCCTCTAAACAAAATTTCACTTAATTTGGATAAAGATAGAACCCTTAATTGAAAAGAGAGAAAAATAAGAATAAATATGTGCACACTTTGGTCGAAATCAGATTAGAAATCAACATTTGTCACGCGGTTTATTTTTATTTGGTTTATTTTCAGTTTTTCCTTATCACAATATGATTCTCAGGTTCTGGTTTTCTAATTATGCTCGTGACTCTTCTAGTCGACGGATCCCAAATCCAAGGGTCTGGAGTTTATCTCCTACCTTGGGTCGGACCTCTTGTTTTTGTGAACAGTAGCCTAATTTTTCTTTCCCTCATATCTCGTGCTACACTTGATGGCTTTCCAAAATTCTTTCTCCCTCGAGTTCAGGAGTGTTTCCTCTACCTTTTGATCCCTTACAATAGCCATGAGGATCCCTATTTAAGAAACCCCTAAATACCCCTTCCATGCAGCCCGTGCCCAAGTTGTAGAACACTCGGCAACACTTTGAGCCTTTACCCGAACATTCGAACAACAATAAACCTTCATCACACCTTATGTAACCTCCCTCTGCCGCCAATTGGTTTCAATATGGCAGGCTATACCCTCACAAAACTCCATTCCCTCTTCGACCATCTTGGCTTCTAGCCGATGACTTTGGTGATGCCCCTTCGATTCAAGGCACTAGAAGCTTCCCCACACTTGGTCTGAGGTTTTCCTGTGTTTTAGTTAAGCTGGGGTTCATCGGGTTGATGCCCCCTTGAGCCGCCTCCTTACCACCAGTGATCTTTGACAACATGACATCTTGAGGAGATTTCCGCCTATGGTAAGACCTCCGGAAAGCTCACCTATCCTGCTCAAATTCGTCTACACTAAAAAAATGGATGTTTTGCATTGCCTTTGATCAGTTTCGATTTTGCTTTGTTTCATGGAAAACATGTTGGTTTGGGGTTACTTCCCTCTTCCTGTACTCCTTCGACCTTGTGTACTCATTGAAGTTTCATGAGTTCGGTTGTCTGGTTTTTTGGTTGCAATTTGGCGTTCTGTCTCGTTTCACCTCACCGCCTGAAGCTTCAGGGTTTGGCCATGGTGAGAGGGAGAATCGAGAGATGAATCCCCGAAGGTTATTCCCTTCTCAACCCTTTCGTTCTGTTTTGATTTTTGTTCTTTCCTCGGGGGTAGATATGTCTTTTCATGATGGATTTGGTTTTGTTTTATGTTGGGATGACTTGCCAGCTTGGCAGTGGGGTCGGATGAGTTGGACACTCCTGGTTGGGCCAACCCAGTGTGAGCGCCTCCTCCCTCTCTCTCTTTCTTTCTCACAGTTCTGTCACTGATGTGGCTTTTTCAAATTTTCTTATTGGTTGAATTTCTAAAATGCATAACTAATTATTTGTTGGGCCAAAAATTACAAATAAATATCCATTGGATTTAGAAAAATAATTCCTATATAATGGTTTTGGTTTCATCTCCTAAATCCAATGTTTAATAATTAATGTTAAATTGACTCTAAATCTACATATATGTTTAATAGGATCGTTAGAGACCTAGATTTGGATCTAGAGGTGACTTTGGACTTTGAACTCTGAAGTTGAGGTATGTTTTCAAACCATATTATTCCATTGAGAAATTAGCCTATTTTTGTCTTACTCTTGGTCCTATGGACATTAGCTTATATACAATGTATTTTCTTTTGATATCATGGTTCTTGCAAAGTATCTTATGTTGTTACTAATCTGGTGATCATGGATATTCTCTTGGACTCTTTTTCTTGTGCCTTGGTGCATGTTGGACTTATTTGATGATTATCTGCCCACTTTGAGGTGGATGTGTATCTGTTGATATGTTCTTCTTTTCCCACCATCCCACCATGGTAATGGATGTATATGTAGCACATCATGTTGGATATTCTTGATTTCATATTCTCTTTTCTTACTTATTCTTGTTATGCATCATGTGGTGACTACTAGTATAATATTGAATGTGAATTTCTTGTGGATGTTAAAATTCCCACATATGATTGCAGATGTTAAAATTCCTACATACTTATATACACGAGCAGATGTTAAAATTCCTACTCGAGCATATGTGTATTGTTTACCGATCTCCCCCATAATCGAGAAAATGTGTATCGTTTCCTACTCACCCCACTTTTATGGTAGATGTATATTTCCTACCTACATGATATATTATCCTAGTTTTGTCCCAGGTGAAACACATGGATGCTTTGAACTTACCTTTTGTTCTTATTTATTTTGTTGTTAATGTTCTTTTCTTTTATGCCCTCTTGGGTAGTGCTTACTCTTCTGTGGGAAGCCTTTTATACTTTTATGTCCTTATTCCATTTATTGCTCAAGTTTTACTTTTAGCATGCGCATACCAGCCTTTTCTGATGTCATCTATTTTCTCTTCTTGCTGGGGTATGCTTCCAACCCTAGGTGGAGGACTTGGATGACTTGACATGAGGAAATGTACTTAGCTTTTGAAGTTGAATCTTGGAGACAATGTTGATATGGTTTAGATTTCCCTCTACCTAGATCCTTATGATGTACCTTGTATGAAAACCCTTATGGGATATGATGTTAAGGTACTTTTCTAATCTTCTAATAAACTAAAAATAGTCATTATTTTCTTCCGCTACTACACTTTGTTTGTTTTAAATACCATTAATGAAATTTGAAAATTTTACACCTATTTCATCACACCTTTAGGTGTGTTTGAATTGGTTGTCTGATTCGTCAAATTTTTAGTAGATAGGTGGTTTCACTTCTTTACAACATGGTATCAGAGTCCATGGTCATCGAAATCTGAATAATACAATTTTCTCTCCCTATTAGAACCATTTACTTTGTTAAGTTAATTTTAGGTGAGTTTTTACCCCTAGATTTGATCAATGATGATCTTCTAATGCAATAAGGTTTGATATTAGGATGAAATAAGGTTATGTGGTGTAGTAAGATAAGGAATATTTGTTATGGAAAATTGTGACTTGGTTTCCGCATTGATTTTGAGCTCACCATTGTTTTGTACTGCATGATTTTTTGAAGAAAAATATATTTTCAAATATACTACTATATATACAAAATTTTGTGGATTTCATCGAATTTTTCCTAAAACTAAGTCATAATGAGGTGATATGAGAAGTTTTGGTAGTAAAACCCTAAACCTAGTGCTAACCCTAGTTTTGACTTTGGAGTTTGTGACTAGGAATGATATAAAGGTGTAGTTGACCTACCCTATGACTTTTGGATGTTGATGTAGGGTTGATAGGTTAGAGCAAGGACCTAAAACTCAACCCTAGATGGTTCTAACTCTTAGTTGGATACATGAATAACATAAATCTCTAAAAACTTTCACAACTAACTAATATGCAGGTAGCCTTAACACCTTCATGATGATTAGTTTGTCTTGTTAGGTTGAACCTTTTAAGGGGTGGAGAGTAGTTGGTTGTTGATGTTTGGATCTATATATTTTGAGGACGAAATCCTTTTAAGGGGTGGAGTGTTGTAACATACTAGATCTTGGACCCTACCCTAGAACTTTGACCTTTTGGTCTTAGCCAAACAAGGTTAAGGTTAGAATGAACCTAATGATCTAATGCATGTAAAATCACCCTAATGGAACCTAATTGGATGACTAATATAGCTAGTGGGCCATAAGGCATATTTCACACAAAGAAGTCTCAAAACTGAAAATAAATTTCAAATCTGTAATCAACATATCAAAATAAGCCTACATGTCAAATTTTATCCAATTTGGACAACCTTGACATAATAAGGTAAGTTTAGGAGAGAGAAAATTGATAAAAGGCATTAATGCTCAATAATGTGATTAATAACTCCAAAATATGGAAATAATGGAAAACTCGTATTCAATACATCAAAGTTAACTTGTGTATGAAGTTTCACCTAATTTAGATCATCCTAATGTCATTAATGCATGAGGAAAAAGAAAACTAAGACTTACTTAATTAACACATTAAAAGTTTCCAAAACTAAAATCTAATTACATAATCGGAATCCACATGCCTTAATTAGCCTCTGGGTAAAATTCCACTTAATTTGGATAAAGATAGAACCCTTAATTAAAGAGGGAGAAAAAGAAGAATAAATATGTGCACACTTTGGTCGAAATCGAATTAGAAATCAACATTTGTCACGCAGTTTATTTTTATTCAGTTTATTTTTTGTTTTTTCTTGTCACAGTATGATTCTTGGGTTCCAATTTTCTAGTTATGCGCCTGACTCTCCTAGACGTCAGATCCCGAATCCAAGGGTCAAGAGTTTGTCTCCTACCTTGGGTTGGACCTCTTGTTTTTGCGAACAGTAGCCCAATTTGTGTTTCCCTCATATCTTGTGTTACAGTAGATGTCTTTCTAAAATTCTTTCACCCTCGAATTCGGGAGTGTTTCATCTACCTTTTGATCCCTTACAATAGCTATGAGGATCCCTATATAAGAAACCCCTAAAAATCCCCTTCCATGGAGCCCGCACCCAAGTTGCAGAACACTGAACGACACTTTGAGCCTTTACACAAACAACTATAAACCTTCACCACACCTTCTGTAACCTCCCTCTGCCACCAATTGGTTTCGATATGGTAGGATACACCCTCACAAACCCTCGTTCCCTCTCCGGCCATCTTAGCTACTAGACAATGACTCTGGTGATGCCCCTTCAATTCAAGGCACTGGAAGCTTCCTCACGCTTGGTATGAGGTTTTCTTGTGTTTCGATTGAGTTGGGGTTCATCGGGTTGATGCCCCCTTGAGCTGCCTCCTTGTTGCCAGTGATCTTTGACAAAAGGACCTGTTGAGGAGCTTTCCTCCTGTGGTAAGACCTCTGGCAAGCTCACATATCCTACTCATAGCCATCTACGCTAATAAAACGGATGTTTTTCATTGCCTTTTATCGGTTTTAGTTTTTCTCTATTTCATAGAAAACATACTGGTTTGGGGTTACTTCCCTCTTCATGTACTCCTTCGACCATGTGTAACGGCTCGATGATCTCGTTGACGTTTCACGAGTTCGGTTGTCCAATTTTCTTATTGGTTGAATTTCTAAAATGCATAACTAATTATCTGTTGGGCCAAAAATTACAAATAAATAGTCGTTGGATTTAGAAAAATAATTCCAATCTAATGGTTTAGGTTTTATCTCCTAAATCCAATGTTTAATAATTAATGTAAAATTAACTCTAAATCTACATATATGTTTAATAGGATCTTTAGAGACCTAGATTTGGATCTAGAGGTGACTTTGGACTTTGGACTTTGAAGTTGAGGTATGTTTGCAAACCATATTATTACATTGAGCAATCAGACTATTTTAATCTTACTCTTGATCATATGGACATTATCCTGCACACAATGTCTTTTCTTTTGATATCGTGGTTCTTGTGAACTATCTTATGTTGATACTAATCTGGTGATCATGGATATTCTCTTGGACTCTTTTTCTTGTGCCTTAGTGCATGTTGGATGTATTTGATGATTATGTGCCCACTTTGAGGTGGATGTGTATCTATTGATATGTTCTTCTTTTCCCACCAAAGTAGTGGATGTATATGTGGCACATCATGCTGGATATTATTGATTTCATATTCTCTTATTTCTTTCTTATTCTTGTTATGCATCATGTGGTGACTACTAGTATAATGTCAAATGTGAATTTCTTGTGGATGTTAAAATTCCCACATATGATTGCAGATGTTAAAATTCTTGCATACTTATATACAGGGGCAGATGTTGAAATTCCTACTTGAGCAAATGTGTATTGTTTCCTGCTCATCCCATATTCGAGTAGATGTGTATCATTTCCTTCTCACCCCACGTTTATGGTAGATGTGTATTTCCTACCTACATGATATATTATCCTAGTTTTTTCACATGTGAAACACATGGATGCTTTGAACTTATCTTTTGTTCTTATTTATTTTATTGTTGATGTTCTTTTCTTTTATGCCCTCTTGGGTAGTGCTTTACTCTTCTATGAGAAGTCTTTTATACTGTGATGTCCTTATTCCATTTATTGCTCAAGTTTTAATTTGAGCATGCACATACTAGCCTTTGGTGATGTCATCTATTTTCTCTTCTTCTGGGGTATGCTTCCAACCCTAGGTGGAGGACTTGGATGACTGGACATGAGGACATGGACTTAGATTTTGAAGTTGAAGCTTGGAGACAATGTTGATATGGTTTATATTTCCCTCTAACTGGATCCTTATGATGTACCTTGTATGAAAACCTTTGTGGGAGATGATGTTAAGGTACTTGTGTAATCTTATGATAAACTGAATATAGTCATTATTTTCTTCCACTGCTACACTTTGGTTGTTTGAATACCATTAATGAAATTTGAAATTTTACACCTATTTCATCACACCTTTGAATGTGTTTGGATTGGTTGTTTGATTCTTCATATTTTTAGTAGAGAGGTGGTTTCACATCTTTAAAATTCTTCTATCCTTTTAGACTTCAAATTAAACATTATATGCTTTACTTGAATAGGAGTATCCTAGAAAGAATGATATGAAAGATTTGGAACTTATCTCTATCATCTATTGTATTCAATCTATAGCATGTGGAGCCAAATGTATAAAAGTAATTAAGTTTGAGATTCTTACTACAAATAATGTCATAGGAGGTATTCTTGTAGTAGGGATGGATAAACATTATATTTCTAATGTTACAAGATGTGTTCAATTGCTTCTACCCAAAAATTTGTTTGTTCTATTATGTTTGAGAAGCATTAACCTAGCAATCTCTTGAAGTGATATATTCCTCCTTTCAACTAGGCCATTTTTTCAGGGATTTCTTACTATGATAAGTTGTGTCTATGTCATTCTTAGTTCCAAAATATTTTTGTTCCATTATTTTGAACTCGCCACCATGGTAATTATCTTGAGTGTAAGATCATTGTCTACTCTAGTGCACAAAATTATGAACATCTAAAATGTTGTTACATTTTGCAAATAAGAAGTGGACCTAGTAAATCTAAAGAAATCACCATTATTAAAAAAGAGATTTCTTTCTCCCAAAGAGATTTTGTTCTCATTCATCTAAGAAGATCCATATGGATGATTTCTATACGCTTAGTAGAGAATTATATGTTCTTAGACTTGAATGTTGTTTTTATTTGTTTTTCCTTTATGCAAAGTTCACATTCTTCTTGCTTTCCAATGGGTAGTATAGGGAAACCTCTACTAGATCAAGTTTGTATAGGTTTTGGATGAGGTTCATGTTTATATGTACAAGACTTCTTTACCAAAGGGGTTTATTTTATTCATTATCTATGAGACATTTTCCTTTTTTTGTTACAAACGAAATTGGATATAAGGACATAAAGTTTCCATTTATGATATTGCCATAGATAACATCACTGGTATTTTAAAAAACAAGCCTACATGCATCATTTTTTAATAAATATATCAAACCATTAACACATAGTTGAGTGACACTAATGATGTTAAGATGCAAGGCATCTATTAGTAAAATACTTTATATATATATTATTACCTATGCATATAATTCCCATAACATACCTTTTACATTATCTCCAAAGGTCACTTTTCCTCCTCTAGTCTTCAATTTCTATTTAACTTCATATGGTTGGATAAAACACTATTAATCGCCCATCCATGAAAATCTAAAATCTTGGTACTTGTTTTGCATGTGAATAAAAATCGATTAAAGAGCTAATCTTGACTATCGTGTCAATAAATTGAAAAAATAAGGAAATTGGAGTCGCCACCTTATTTTTATGAGAGAAAAAATGTAAAATATATATTGATGTTTCAATCAGTAGGAAAACATGAAAAAGACCAAAAGTGACTCCACTCAGAGGTGGATAAAAGGTGTAAAGCACAATGATGATATTGGGGATGACATCCTATTACTAAATAGGAAGGTGATCCTAGAAAAATTGTATTGGCATTGACTTCTTGAGTTTTACAAAAAGAATTCAATTTGAGTTTGTTTAGTGTTAAGAAACACATAATAAGGAAAAACATGATTAAAGTTTATGAGTCTTAGTGAACTTAATATGAATATAAAACTTTTTTTCATCGTCACCAAAGACTCTAATTTGAATAAGGAATCCTACTTCCCTCATAATCTCCCGTAGTAGAGATCCATACTGAGTGATTGGGTTCAGATGTGGGAAATAAAAAATAAATAAAGAAAATGAAAATCCAACCGGATCAAATGAGGTATATGTGTCTGCTTTTAGTGATCTTAGTATTTATAAGTTCACATGTTTTGGTTAATATTCAATAGATAGAATTAGTTGATTATGAGCAAGATACAAACTTTCATAAAAGTTCAAGAAAGCATGAACGGAAATTGATCAAGTGGGATGGTAAGAGTTACATGGTAACAAGCGGATGGAAAATTATGTCATAAACAAGTTGATAACATGTTGAAAAAGTTAAAATATAAACAAGTTTATGATCAAAATCTAATGAAAAGGTGGACAAGTAAAAACAATTCAATTAGATAAAGAGACAATGGATGCCTCCTTAATATTTAAATCCTCCCAACATATTGGAATCTCCATTCTAGATAACTATTAGTCTAGAGCCAAGTCGAGATGAAATAGTTTATCTTTGGTTTTAGGAGATTCAAAATGGGCATTCTTTGATGGTGGATATGGGCGTATTTATAGTCATTTGTGAGAACCAAAAGGTTCAATTTGAAGAAAGAAGTTTCTAGAATTGAATTTCCTTTAGTGTAGGAAATATAATCAAGATTTGTGTCCTGAGGAGACCCTATTGTCTACTTTGATGTGGCAGAGTACACCACTGGTGGAAGACTGTGTTCTAACAAATGGCATCTTGAAGGAATGATGTAATCTATTGGATGTCCATGAGCAAGAAATAAAAGTTTGTTCTTATTCAAGTGTCTTACTCTCTTTAAATTTGTGAGTGTATCTTGGATAGAAAATTTGGATTTTATTATGAGATTCTTTCTACAAATAATAAAAGTTCAATTAAAAAGGTGATAAAAGGGAGAGATGAAAACTTGAGGAACAACTCTTTTTTATCTTTATAAATACGAAATATATAGAATTAAAATGAATATCCTCTCCATTAAAGTAACAATATTTATCTTTTAACTGAGAGGAAAAAAGTGAAACTTAATTTCCCATTGAGATCAGAATTTGAATATTTCATATACGATGAATTCAATTAGCAAAGTTATTGAAAAAGGAGTACAAAAATCTCAATGATAAGGAAAATTATGCTTAAATCCAGAGAAAGAATTTTTCTATCCTCTAACCCTGACATGTAGAAAATGAGTAAATAAGTGGACTAAAATATAGAATATTGTGGAATAAATTGAAAATATTCCATCATTCTCCTGGAGTAGATTTGATTGTGATTGTTGATTAGATGACCAAAATGGGGTGTTAAAATTATACCACTATTTTATCCATTAGAAAAATCCTACGAGAGGCTAGACTTGACAATTTATTTAACAAAAAAGATTAAAAATATATATAAGGTTCCAAGTCTCTGCTATTTTCTATATGAAACACTTGGAATATCAATGATAGGTGTTTAATCCGGTGGGAAAACATGAAAAGATCAAATTTGACTCCACCCAAGTAGGGATGAAAGAAAGGAAAGAGTGGCCAAAAATGTATTTGGAAACCCTATTACGAGTTCGGAAGGTGTTAGGAACCCCCAATTTACTTGTGGAAATTGTATTACTTTTCATATTATCTAGTCAATTGAAAGGAGTTTGGTTGATTACGGGAAATAAAATGGTAAAACAAGAAAAACATGATTTTTATTTGCAAATATTTGGGGACTATAGATGATTATGGATTTCTCATCATCATTCCAAATATTCTATTCTTTTAGTTAATAGATCACAGTCACCTCAGGATCTCTCTCCTAGAAGATCTTTCATGGAACCGTTTATTACCCTAAGCCCACACTCATAATGGCTACACAGTCAAAGGAGAGTGTACTTGGGTCCCTAGAATGGATCACATAACATTTGAATGAATAAAACCACAAACAAGAATAGGATAAGAGACAACATGGCATAAAAGGAAACTAAACTAGTACTTGACATGAGATCTTAGTCCCATACATTAACCCATAACAATTTCATTTGCATGTCATTCAATGTCATCAGAATAAGATTAGAAGATTATCAGAATATAGAATAAGTAATGATCTTAGCATGAGAGTTTTAGTGTGCATGTTACCTAAAATCATAAATAGGGTACACAGCAGCACAATTGTGTTGAATACACTATAAAATACATAAACTCGTAGGTTTAAGAGAACATATATGTGTGGAAAAACTTGTTATAATAGTGAGAAAGAAATAAGCAACATGAAATGTTTTCTTATCAATATGCAAGTGTGTTTTAAGTGTATTTCCATTATACTTAAACAACAATATATGGTCATTGACCAATTTCCTCAAAGGAAGAGTCGTAAGGGTGCTCAAGATTAGCCAACCCTTTTTTATACGTGAGGGACCTTGAGACCTAAGTCAATGAGCTAACCCTATTTCAACATTCCTTGTGTCCTTACCCTGAGTATTCAGGCACGTACACAAGGTTTATGTAATGGACAAGCTCAATTATGTTCAATATTTGTTCAACATATTTCAAGTAAAACGAACGTACTAATCATAGGGAACAAGTAATTCAAACAAGTATATCAAGTCAAGAAATTTAATCATACATTCATACAAGAAAGTTCAATACCACTAGTTTGACCAATTAGAGGATAAATCGTACCTTGATTGGAGCATAAGATTAACCATTTTGATTCACAAAACCATATATAGCAAGCTTGACTAGATCTTAGCAATTGAGTCAATAGAGAGATCCTGACATTTAAAATAAGTACCATTGGATTAACATCAGAAAAATTCAATTTGTTAATCATTATCATGGGGGTTGGATATGTGACCTAAGTCTAGGTACTCATTTCCTTCAACATTATTTTCAACATCTCAACCAGTCATGCCAGTTCATTATCAAGTTATATCGTACATCATGGATTCATCTAGATCTTAGGATGACACCTCATAATTAAGATTAGGGATCACAAGATTAGGGTTTCATGATATTAGATGGAGTGATCATATGACTTAAGCAATGTAAGCATTAGAATAGTCAAACTACTCATTTTGAGTCATAATCATGCAAGATTGTCACCATTATAGTATAGATAGGGTCTATTTAAGTAGATATCATAAACATATCCAAGCTAATTATTTGTGACCATTATATAATATGGATGATCATTAGGGAAAGATTTGCATAATATTAGAGATTGGTTATCAACATGCATGCTAGATTACATTTCAAGTCAAGTCAATATTAGGACATCTGATCACATGAGTTCACAAGAATGTTCCCTAAGGAATATAGGGATACAAGGCATGTAATATTACTGATTTGTAGGCCACATGACCATTTTGACTAACTTTAGATCAATTAAAGCGTAAGGTTTAACATCATCACAAATGTGCAAATAAGGCCATATTAAGACATACTATGAATAAAAATATCATCATTAGTGTCCAAGAAGGGTCATGATAAAGAATGATTACATATGAGGGTGGATTCTACTAATTTAGAGCATTCATGGATATTTGAAGGAAAATTGAACAAGTTTTAACAGAAAAGAAGTGATCTTTTGTATATAGGTCCATTCTAGGTCATTTAAGCATCATAATATTGGTTTAGGGGTACACATAAAGATAAATTTTGAATCTTGATGCTAAAGATGTATAGGTTACTAACATTTGGCTAAGATATGTTTTGGGGACATAAAACATCAATATCATGCATTCAAAAGGGATACACGTCTCAAAAATACATCAAAAACATGTTTTATGGGATATCAACAGAGGAGCAAGCAGATTTTTAATTTGTAAGTATTTTTATTACAAAAGTCTCATTTTCCTGATCAAAAAGACATATTGGAAGTCCAAATTTGCAGCTAGTATGGGAAATATATGATTTTCTAAAAATATAGCTGATTTGGGTTGATCACAGCCCTTGATACTTGATCCTAGGGCTTAGGGAATGCGCTTAGATGGCACCCCCTGATCTGGGCCTCATGGTTCTTACTCCATTGCACCCTCACAACCCACTATCTCCTTTGCACCAGCTCTGGTCCACCCAGATTGCCACCATTGACCATCACCTATGGGGCATTCACTTAAGCTCCCTGGACGTGAACCACCATGGTTCGCCTCCAGTCGGAGGCTTGCTCGCCGCTACCAACCATGAGTGGTGTCCAACCGCTCCCCACCGCAGTGCTACTCGCGTTTGGGGGGAGAGGGCCCTAATGATGGTGGGCGAGGGCACTAATGATCAAGTCGACATGCCAATTTACCTCAGATAGATAGTGTGAGCTTGTTGTTGACTTCAGTTGGCATGTTTGCAGAGAAGAAGACGCCATGAGGATCTACAATAGCGTCGCCATGGCTGAACTGTCAGAAAATGAAGAAGAGAAAGAAGGGTGGAGGAGGGTGTGAAAATGGAAAACAAGAGAGGGGAAATGAAGTAAAAGAATAAAGGAATGCAGTCGGCTCGTCAATTTATCATATGGAAGCTCCAAGTTCCAGATTGGTCAACTAAAAGGGGTTAGAAAGGCTATTGTACCTTGTCTGACACAAGGTAGAAGATGACTAGGGCCCATCACATTGGGTATGGATTCTGTGGGTCACAAAATCAAGGGTCAAGATTCATGGAACATAACAAGATGTGGATTGTTGATGTGTGCAAGTGAGGGGGGTGCCCACCCTGGTTGGTCTGTGCCCAACTTTGGACCGAATTAGGCTCAAATCAAGCTAAATCAATGTTAAATCAAGGATTAAAATAGTAAAGTTCAAATGGCCATATCTTGTGATTTATGACTCCGATTGAGGCGATTTATGATCCATTGGATTCATGATTGAATCCTCTAAAAATGAAAATTTCACAACAAGAATAGTTCACTGAAAGGGTTCAATTTTGATTTCTATTTGATGTTGCATAATAAGCATGATACTTAGTTCAAAACTCAAATTAGATCAATATAAATACAAAGTGATGTTTAATTGAAGATAACTTGTTAATTGAGCATAATGTGACTCAAAGTCATCAAAGTGATGGTGAGGGGGGTAGTTGAGTATAATATAGTATATAAGGAGTCAAAACATGCATGAATGGAATAAGAGAGAAAATCCAAGTTATCACATTCTCCCACCTTAAAAGGAATTTTGTTGCCAAAATTAAATCAAGTCATTAATCGAGATTGAGTTTTCCTATTGAACATCAAAATTGTCATAGTATTCTCATAAGGTGTCATCACCACTTACAAGATCTATCTCATTCTAAAATTTAGCAATCGAGCATCATGGTCTATACATAGTTACGTAGATCATCAGGTTGGAAATATGATAGCTTCATAGAGCATCAAAAGATTGGAGGTATCATCACGTTAGTGACAATTTTCAAAAGATTATCCTATATATCACCAAATTTGAAGAGATCATGTTTCAAGTCAATTGGATAGATTTTAAGAGTAAGGCATGACTTTTGTTCCCAACATTTAGTGTTCTAGATTTTATATTGGCTTGGTGGGGATATAGATCCATGATTGAGATTTCATATTTCAACAATTTGAGGCAAACATCATATTTCAACGTCATGATTCGTACTCAAAATCGATGGAAGGGTGTACCCTAGTCCACATGGAGATTAAACCAAAGTCATAAATTGAGCAAGTTAACATAATCATCAATTTACATTTTTGAGATTTGGGGACATGAAAGTCATTAATCATGTATCGAGGGTGGCCTCAAGATCCAAATAGGGTGATCATAGGAGTCAAATCAATATCAATATTGTTAATCATGATTCAAGATTTCATTATTCAATATCGAGAGTCAAGTTCAAACATCAAAGGCATAGGTCCAGACTTTTTGAAGCTAGGATTTAGATTCCTACTTTATACCTTAGGAGTGATCATTCATTTGTATACATAAATCAAGAAACAATCGAGCAACATTTCAAGCATGAGTCAAGCAACATTTTGAGATATCGATATCTGGTTCATTATCATGATAATCAAGATTGATGAATGATCTAGACCTAGGTCTTTTGAAGAAGTCCTCCACAAGATATAGTCAACATCGTCATATTTCAAGATCATCATCAAATCAAGATTCAAGATTGAGTATCACTATCATCATAGACTTAACCTATTACAGACTTAGGTCAAGAAATCACAATCAGGTGGAAGGGGTTACCTTTCTAAACTCTAAATAATCAACAAGATGAAAATTCAGAGGCAGTCGTAATGGGGATGTGACCTAGGTTAGGGGAGTCATAAGTCAACTTTTACTCTAATCTAGCTCATTAGTATATATCTAGCTCATTAGTATATATTAGGCATGATCCATCAAGCATATTCAAATAGTGAGAGAATAAATTATCAAATCATTCTTCATAGAGTCACAATATTTAAGATCAAGATCTTAGTAGGACAACCATGTTTCAAGATTTCACAATATCATGGTCATAATTGTGTTCCCTTCCTTTCATGGTCAAGGTTAGGGTTTATTTTGGAAATTGAGAAGTCTAATTGGGAACAAAAGAGTTTTTGAATAATAGGGCAAGATTGAGATCTATATCCATCATATCACTCATAATCAAGATTACAAAGAGACATACAGTTAATAGGAAGAAGTCTCTTGTATCAAAATATTTCACTGTGATTTTCAAAGTCCCAGAGCATAATCATTCCAAGCATAATCATCATACATATCAAATAGGGAAAAAATTGCATAATCATGTTTGAGGTTTGGTCAAGAATAGCAAAACATGGATTCAATCAAATAGGGACCTAATAAAAATGAGGTATAATGTATGAATTCTCCTTATCTCATCTTGTCAAGATTGTTATCATTTTACCTCAAACATAGAATGCATGTCCTTATCTCATCTTGTCAAGATTGTTATCATTTTACCTCAAACATAGAATGCATGTGGTCTAGATTTGGTAAAGTTGAGTTAACATGATCTGAGAGGTCATACATGAGTGCTTAATTCCAAGAGTACTTTCATTAGCCATAATTGAGTTTTCAATTTAAGGTCATATCATAGAATCATCATTATGGTACTCAAATTTTACCATTTCATTTGAATTATAGTCTTTTCCCATACATAAGCTACCCATAATCGAGAGATCATGTCACTCGTAGTCGCAAGTAGAAGAATCACATGAGGAGATGAGAAGGTAGATAATCATCTGATGGGTGGCTTAGGTATGTCCTTAAAGAATATATGACATGCTAGAAGACTCTATGAGGTATGTGGAATTGGGTTATTAATCATGCATAGAGGGTATGTGATTTCTCTGATACCATTTTTCATGGAACCATTTTTTACCCTAAGTCCACACTCCTAATGGCTACACAGACAATGACAAGTGGATTTGGGTGTCCATCCTAGAATGGATCACATAACATATGCATGAATAAAGCCACAAACAAGAACATGATAAGAGACAACATGGAATATAAAGAAACTAAACTAATACTCGACATAAGATCTTAGTCCCATATGTTAACACATTAGATTTCCATTTGCATGTCATTCGGTGTCCTCATAATAAAATAAGAAGATTATTAGAATATATCAGAAGTGATGATCTTAGTGTACTTGTTACCTAAAATCATAAAAAGGGTACACATCAACACAACTATTTTGAGTACACTATAAAATAAATAAACTCACAGGTTTAAGAGAACATGTATGCTTGGAAAACCTTTATATAATAGCAAGAAAGAAATAAACACCATGAAAGATTTTCTTATCAACATGTAAGCATGATTTAAGTGTATTTCCATTATACTTAAACAACAATATATGGTCATTTACCAATTTCCTAAAATTAAGGGTTTGTAAGGGTGCTCAAGATTAGCCAACCCCTTTTTTATATGTGAGGGACCTCAAGACCTAAGTCAATGAGCTAAACCTATTTCAACGAGCATTGTTCCCTTACCCCGAGAATACAGGAAGGTACATAAGGTTTGTATAATGGACAAGTTCAATTATGTTCAATATTTGTTCAACATATTTCCAACAAAACGATCGTACTAATCATAGGCAATAAGTATCTCAAACAAGTATAGAAAGTCAAGCAATTTAAGCATACATTCATACAAGCAAGTTCAATACCACTAGTTTGGCCAATAGGAGGATAAAGTGTACCTCGATTGGAGAACGATATTAACCATTTTGATTTATAAAACCATATATAGAAAGCTTGAATACATCTTGGCAATTGAGTTGACATAGAGATATTGACATTCTAAATGAGTACAATTGGATTATAATCAACAAGATTAGGTCCATTAATAATTATCATGGGGGTTGGATATGTCACCAAAGTCTAGGTACTCATTTCCTTCAACATTGTTTTCAACATCTCAAGTTGTCATGCAGGTTCAGTATCAAGTTACATCATACATCATGGATTCATCTAGAGATTAGGGTGACACATCAACACTAAGATTAGGGATCATAAGATTAGGGTTTCATGATCTTAGATGGAGTGATCATATGGTTTAAGCAATGTAAGCATTAAAATAGTCAAACAAGTCCTTTTGAGTCATAATTATGAAAGATTATCACCATTAGAGTATAGATGGGGTCTACTTGAGTTAGGTATTATAAACATATACAAGGTACTAATTTGAGACCATTATATAATATGGATGATCATTAAGGAAAGATTTGCATAAGATTAGAGATTAGTTATCAACATGCATGCTAGATTACATTTCAAGTCATGATTAGGGCATTTGGTCACATGAGTTAACAAGAATGTACCATTGGCATATAGAGATACAAGGCATGTAAGATTACTAATTTGTAGTCCACATAATAATTTTGAGTAAATTTAGATCAATGAAAGCATAAGGTTTAATATTCATCACAAATGTGCACACAAGGCCATATTACAACCATTAAGAATACAAGATCACCATTAGTGTCCAAGAAGGGTCATGATAAAGAATGATTACATGTGAGGGTGAAATCTACTAATTTAGAGCATTCATGGATATTTCAAGAACACTTGAACAAGTTTTAACATAAAAGAAGTGACCTTTTGCATATAGGTCCATTCTGGGTCATTTAAGCATTATAAGATTGGTTAAGGGGTACAAAGAAAGATAAATTTCAAATATTGATGTTAAAGATGTACAAGTTACTAAGACTAGGCTAACATCAAGTTTTGGGGGCATTAAACAACAAGATTATGCATTCAAAAAAGGATACACATCTCAAAAAGACATCAAAACATGTTTTAGGGGATATAGTAGAGGAGAAAATAGATTTAGAAGTTGTAAGTATTTTTATTGCAAAGGTCTTATTTTCTTGATCAAAAAGACATATTGAAACTCCATATTTGGAGCTAGTATGGAAAATGTATGATTTTTAAAAAATCTACCTAATTTGGGATGATCACCCTTGATACTTGATCCTAGGGCTTAGGGAATGTGCTTAGATGGCACCCCCAGATCTAGGCCTCATGGGCCTTGCTTCATTGCACCCTCACATCCCACTATCTCCTTAGCACCAGCTCTGGTCCACCCAACTGGCCATCTTTAACCATCACGCACGGGGCATTTACCTGAGCTCCCTAGATGTGAGCCACCATGGTTTGCCTCCAGTCGGAGGCTCTCCCACCACTACCAATCGTGAGTGGCATCCAGTCACTCCCCATCGCACTATTTCTCACCGTCGGGAGCACAAATCGTTGGTGTATAGTTGTTTAGCTGAGCATCCTACTGATGGTGGGTGAGGGCCCCAACGACCGTGCAAGGTTGTTGCCGACCTTAGCTGGCATGCTCGAAGGGAAGAAGACTCTAGGAGGATTTCTGATGGCGTCACCATGGTTGAACTGTCGAAAAATGAAGAAGAGAAATAAGGGGTAAGGAGGGTGTAAAAATGGAAAATAGGAGAGGGGAAATGAAGTAAAAGAAGAAAGAAATGCAATCGGCTTGCAATTAGTCATATGGAAGTACCAAGTGCCAAATTGGCCAAGAAAAAGGGGTTGGTAATATTTTTGTACCTTGTCTGACACAAGGTAGAAGCTGACTAGGGGTTCTCATATTGGGGCTGGAATCTGTAGGTCAGAAAACCAAGGGCCAAGATTCATGGAACATAACAAAATGTGGATTTCTGATGTGTACAAGTGAAGGGGTGTGCCCACCCTAACTTGTCTGCATCCAACATTGGTCTCAATTAGTCTCAAATCAAGCTAAATTGGTTTTAAAACAAAGAGTAAAGTAGTAATGTTCAAATGGCCATATCTTTTGGTTTATGACTCTGATTGAGGCATTTTTTGATCCATTGGATTTGTAATGAATCCCCTAAAACATGAAATATATTTCACAATAAGAAGAGTTCACTAAAATGGTTCAATTTTTATTGCAAGTTGATGATACATAATAAGTATGACACTTAGTTCAAAACTCAAATTAGAGTCTTATATAATACAAAGTGATGTTTAATTGAAGATAACTTGTCAATTGAGCATAAAGTGACTCAAAGTCATCAAAGTGATGGTGAGGGAGGTAGTTGAGTATAATATAGTATCTAATGATTCAAAACATGCATGAACTGAATAAGATAGAAAACTCAAGTTATCACATGATCCTTCACGGAAAGTGGAATGGAAAGTGTGAAATAGAAACAATGATGATAGAGGAGGATTCAATTAGGAATAAGAGTTATGGTTATTCAAGCAGGTATAGCAACAAATATGAACAACTTGACTATATGGTAGTAAATTTCGATGTTGTATTTACAATTTATAGAGATATTAGATCATGATAGTTTCAGTTGATATAATCAAAGCAATTTAGATTAGCATGTAGGGTAGTTCAATAAGAAAGTAGAACATATGTGTTAGAAATATAAGTTATATCATAAATAGGATGGAGTCTATTGTCCCATATATAGTCTAGTGATGTCTAGTTAGATTTGGAATTCTTCAGAGTCATGTCCACCTTCTCCTATATGAAGAAGAGGGGCTTTCTTGGTATAAAATAACATTGTAATACAACATTGTGAATATATCATCCATCCATTATTTTGGACGGTTAATTAGTTATATATATCAGTTTCAGAATAGTGATAGATATAAAATTTGTAACATGTTGGATCTGGAATCCTACCCTAGAAGTTAGATCTTTTGGTCTTAGCCAAACAAGGTTGGGGTTAGATCTAAAAGATGTGTCACATTCCAATGTTCATAGTTAATTTAAACTTAACATGAAGTTTTTCCTAAATAAGAATGATTGAGGGGTAGTAATGAAAAATACCTATAATGGTTGTGTTTATGCAAAGATGGGATGAGAAAACTTAGTATAAGACCCAAAGTCATTATGTATTAACTCATATTAATCTCTTTCATTTTTGCTCTCCTCTAAAATGGCAATAAAGCTCAAAAATAGGATAAAGATATGATCATGTGACTCCTTAATGAGTGAATGATGTATAACTCAAAATTGTGACTCAAGGATTATATAATAAGAGCCTTCTCAAATTATATTGCCTTTAAATGCATTAATATTAAGATTAATGGTCAATATAGGAGTTATGGACCAAGTATGAACAAAAAACAAAATCTAGCTTCACAGGAATATTCTAGACCTTCTAATTTGTCTATGGTTCAAATTTGAACTCATTTGACCCATGTTTGACCCTTCAAATCGATTTTGAAGGATTTGAATATAGTTTGACCTAGGTATTAATCTGATTTCATTAATTGCATTGATTTTCCCTAATGTTTCACATTTCAATTAATGTCATGTGTTACATTCTTGTTATTCCTTTCTAGCGCGCGATCTGACGGTCCCCATTTAACCAGCCAACGATCCAACAGCTTGAACATCATCCTCTTCCTCCACGTCATTCGCAAGTCAGAGACGTTTCACAGGCTCCTCCTTCCCCAGTTCTTTTCTCCACCATCAATGCACCTTCTCGTGAAATATCTTCACCAGCAAATTCACCCTTCTTCCCCAATTTTAATGGTGGTTTACTCATCCTCTTCCTTGCATTGTACATGAAACGCCCATTTAGGGCTTTCCTCCTCTCGCCACCCCCAACTTGTAGAGGGATCTGCGAGCCATATCAATGCAATATAAGAGGTCAAAAATGATCTTTGGATATCTCAAGTCCCTCCTCCTCACTCAATTCTCCCTACAGCACCCTAAGGACCCCCGACCTACTTTGTTTTACTTTTCAGCAACCTTGGCTCCGCCTTAGCCTCCTCCGGTGCCTCGGGCCAAACTAGCAATCCGGTGAGCTTCCCTGACTTTCTTTTACTACCTTGCAATTGTTGGTTTGGCATAGGATTACCCCAACCGCTAGGTCCTATAGCCTCCTTTAGTATCTCATTGGTGCTTACCACCAGGCCACTCCAGTGGCCCTCCCTTCTCAAAAATTATTCCCATGACTTCGTTAGACCTCAGGGTATGTCTCTTGCATCTCTACTCTCACATATTTTCATCACACCATCATGTTCCCTCTTGTGCTAGTTTTTCCCCTATAAGACCTTATCCTCTGACTATCCACCAGGTTGTAGGTCCTCTACTTCACGCAACCAATCCACCACCTTTAGTTTGACCTTGTGATGGTTTAAGTCTCACCTTTCTTTCCATTGGTAAGGTCCTTCCTTAGCCTTGATTTTCTTGTTCTTCCTCAGCCATAGCCAGAGCAGTTCTTGAGCTCCATCGGTCACCGTCATTTGAATTTTGACTATTTGGCTCTGTCTGATGATGTGCAACTCATTGGAAACCTTGTTTTCATGAGAATGATTCATTAATCCTGACTTTTGATTGGAGAATCAACCTCTAGGTTGCTCTCTTATGCCTGATATGAGGGAGGAACATACCAGGTCATGAATTAACCTTGGTACCCCTGTGTGTTTATTTGAATGATTAAGTTTCCAAGGTCAATTCTTATTTTTTTAAGAATCACCACCCCCTTGTTTGGTTTGAGGTGTGATTCCAGCATCACAGTATATCATTTGTCCACATCATATGGGCCCAAGGTCCAATGAATATTAATCAGCTACGTGGCTTTTTCCTAATTTTTTATTGGCTTATTCTTGGGAAAATCACAGTAATTTGAAGGATGTTTAGAAAAATATGAAAAAATATGTTCTAGAACGCTCTCTTGATTTCCTATCATTTGGTTTTGTTTTTAGACTCTATTTTTTGATGTCTTATTGGAAATCCTAGTTTGACCCATGAAACCCTAATCATGTACCACATATGATTAAGGTGATCTAAGTTAACCTAGTTTCCCCCAGTTAATGATTTTAATCAATAAGGCTAATACTACTGAACCCAAACCCTAATTCACCTGAATTCAACCTAAGATCAATACAAGGTATTGATTAATTCTATTTATGAATAGGTGCTTAGAGCCTAATCAAGTCAAGGGGATATTTGACCTAGATTTGACTCAAGGATTAGGAAGAATATCTTAGGATCTACATTCCTCCAAGGTAAACGGGTCATGCTACTGATCACTAGTATTTATGGTTGATTGCATGTTAAGTACAAGTAGACATTATCATTACAAGTTTAATATTTTAATCATGATCACTCTATGTTATTGCTTGATGACTGCTATATGTTACATGATTAAAATGTTCATTAAGATTAAATTTATGATTAAGGAATCATGAAATTCATGTTAATGATCAAGAGGGAGCAATCCCATCATGCTTACACATCATGTTAATAGGGAGAAATCCCATTATGCTAAGTTCAATTATCATGATTATGATAATGTAATGTTAATGATCAAGTTAATTGGAATTGAACTAGTTTTTATATGCTCCCAAATCATGGACCTCAAGGGGTCGTTAAGGGCTTTCCTAGCATCAAGGGATTTCCAAGCAATCATGTGCTCCTAATGGGGCATTATAGAGGAATGCATAGAATTAATATTCAATTCTTCATGTTAATAATGATTCAAGAATGCTTATAGTCAGTTCATGCCAACTTTTTCTTACATGTCAAATATACTTTATTTTGCTTATGTTATAATGTGCCAGTATCGTTTACTGATATGTTGTTTTCCCCCTTTGCATGGTTGGGGATGCGATGTCCCTAGGAATTGGAGCAACTAAGGACTCAGGAGAAGAAAGAAAGGATTATAAGAACTTCAAGAGCTATCTGGTGGGGTACCATCCAAACTAGGCGAACCAATTATGTTTACCTTTATGAATAGTATTCATGTTTAGTAATGTTTAGGCATGTTATAGAACTCAATTGTAGTTTCTTATTCAAAAGAACATTTTATGAATATTACTGGTGAATTATGTGTTTATTTGCTATGATTTCATAAATGTGACATCCCCCTAAAAGATGAAAGTGAAAGATCTATAGGAGGTGAATAGAGCTTTTTGGAGCTTTAAAAATAATTAAAATAACTGAATAAGAAGTAGGATGAAACAAGGAAGACACAAGGATGTAGAATGGTTCCTACCTTAGAAATCCAAGGTAGTCAGTCCACTACCCAATTGTTTCCAACCTGGATTTTGAAAGAAATTTATTTTATTACCTCTTGAGGATGTTACACAAAATACAATTGCTTCCTATCTACACCCTTGAAGTATCCTTCACCTGAAGTAGCCTCAACCTCCTTGAAGCAACCTTCTGAAGTAACCCCAAGTCCATGGAGCATCCTTCACCTCCTTGAAGTAGTTCCACCCCTTGAAGTAGCCTTCTTCACCAAGAAGTAGCTCCAAGAACCTCCTTTCAATAGCCTCCAACCTAGGAGTAGTCAAGGAGAACAAAATACAATAACAAAGGAATAAGATTGGAAGAAAGAAATAACTTTACCAATGAGTACATCGCTTTGATTCTATATCAAGCGTATAGATCTCGTATCCATTATAGGTGAACGTGATTATGTGGTGTCTAGGAGATACTGAGCTATAAGAATCGAAATTAGAACTCAAAGAAACAAGATTACAAGTATGATTTTGCTTGTTGCTCACTAAGATTGATTCTCAAGAAGTGATGTGTACTTTGGGTGTCCTAAGGCATTTATAGGAATGGGTTGCAAGGGCTTAGGGACGATCTAGAGTGTTTCTAAGGTGTTCTTAGTGCTTAACTAGCCGTTAGGTGTCCATTAATTACATTGAAACGGCTAGTTGTTTAGTGCTGAAAAGTGCAATCTAGAAATTGTCTCGGTCGAGAAGTTTGTCGACCGAGATGTATCTCGGTCGAGCATTTCTTAAATGAGGATTGGTTTGGAGTAAATGTATTCAACATGTATTTCCAACTACCAACTACTCTCAATCTAATGGAAATGGAACCTGATGGAAGGTCTATCTTGGTCGAGAAAGTTGTCGACCGAGAGGTGTTCTAGGGTTACATGTGTAGGTCAAAAATTAGTGTTCGTGATTTAGACTGAGGTGGTTCACGGTCGAGGATTTTGTCGACCGAGGGTGTCTTGGTCGAGAATTTCTTTGACCAAGAATTTCCCTATTTCAAAATGTTGAATCATCTACTAAGTGTGTGTAATAATGTGTAATTGTGATTCTATCTTAGGGGAGGATCTACCTCAGTGTTGTGAGTGGATAGGGAAGATCTAACGCTTGATTTACATGATATATATGTACTTGTACATTATATACTTGTACAAGTTTTTATATTGAATACAATCATGAAAATAATTTTAAGCGTGTTTATCTTCTAATTTGTATTGATCTTCAACTATTCATTGCCTTATTTGTTTATCCCTAAAATACTCAAATAATAAGTTAGATCCACAAGAATGAAATGTTTGTCATCATCAAAACAAAGGGTTTAATAATGTCTAATTTAGCCAACAATATCCCCCTTTTTTAAGATGACAAACATTTCCAAAATATAAATAAAAGGAATTTAAATAGCATGAGTTTCATACCTGAGTTTTACCTTTTGTAGACATTCTCTTGTTTATTCATGAAGTGTGTGCTAATTATTCCTAAAGAGGTATGGAACATAGTATCCATATCTTTAAGGAATATAGCATCAATTTATGTGAAGCCAAGAGAGTATAGAACTCATTTAGTTTGAGTTATATTATTATTGTTTTTTATTTATAGTACTTCTCCCCCTTTGTCATTTCAAAAAGATAACCAAACATTTATTTATTATTACTCCCCCTAAATTGGATTCTCCCCCTCAATATGATACTCACTTGAAAAACACAGGTATATATGAAATGTCCAATGCAAGCCACAATATAAGGAATTTATTATCATGACCAATAGATCAACAAGCTCAAATACATTGTTAATATAGTGCACTAAAAAGTGATTACAACCAACTCATTACATAATGCCACTTTACTGAAAAGAACTCAAAATAACATCAACTTTTGGATATTTCCCATGGAATGGAGTAGCACCATAATATTTGACAATTGTCTGCCAATCCAGTGCACCTGTCTTGGTGAAAGCATAAGCTTCTAGGAAAGTAGGTGCTCAATCAAAGTGAAAATGGGCAGCAATGTCTTGAAGTTGCATAGGTGAAAATTGGGTGTTGGAATGATCATGTGAAGGTGGAGGTGGAACTTGGGTGTAGTTTATGGATGGATTATATGGGTAGAGAGTTCCAGGATAGAGTGAATAAGGATAGGTGTATGGAACATTTGGAGAGAGAGTTTGCGTTTTTTGGTTTAGGTAAGTCATGGCATGATGAGTCTAATCCATTTGTCTCCCTAGGTGATAGGTGGCCCCAGTGAGAAAGGTGTTATTATTGGCTAAGTTGTCAAAGGATTGGCTAGGAGGGGTAGGAGGTGGAGAAATTTATTGAGTGGATGGATCCTCTTCGGTCCTAGACCTTTTATTCCTAAAGTCGATTCCCATTTTTTCTATTATGGTTTTGGTAATTTTTTGAGGTCTCCTATCACTCTTAAATCCTAGATCCTCCAGGTTTTTCTTTAAACAATGTTGGGTGATCTGGCATACAAAGTCAGCATAAGGAGGGTTTCCAGTAAATTCAACTATGTTTCTAAGGATGAGGCGAATGAAGTTTGTGGGGATGCTTTTAATTATGAC
Source organism: Alisma plantago-aquatica (assembly GCA_963693085.1). Taxonomy (NCBI): domain Eukaryota; kingdom Viridiplantae; phylum Streptophyta; class Magnoliopsida; order Alismatales; family Alismataceae; genus Alisma; species Alisma plantago-aquatica. The sequence goes on along the minus strand of OY856409.1, from coordinate 1,957,382,349 downwards.
ATAAATTAGGTACATTCTAAAGGTTGGCACTTCAGATTTGTTAGCTCTAGCATAAATATTAGTAGAAACAAATAAGTTCACTATCCTAGCTTCAGGAGTTAGGTTGATTGCCTAATATGTTCCCCTTACTTCATGGCATGACGTGTTTGGAAGGAAGGTGTCCCTCTTTATATCACTTAAACTAATTGTGGTGTCAACTTGGGATAGTTTATATAAGGGATTTCCAGTGGTTAAGTCAATAAACCCCATATACTCCTCTATGTTGATGTCTAGAATTTTGAGAATACCCTCCTTAGAAAAATGAAATCCAAACCCACCAACCATAGAGGAGAAAGAGAGGGAGTGGTTAGGTTTTGTGTCTAGATTTGCATAGAACTCGTTCACAGCTAGGGTAGAGCAGAAGTGGAAGGATGGAGTAAGAAATTCAGAGAGATGTTGCACCTCAAATAGCTCATCGGGATCAACAATGGTGATAAAGTCATTGACATCCACCGGCCATTGAGGAAGAGTAGTCTTTGAGGACAGCTGTAGGTAGTGGTCTCCAGTAGCAATGTCGTTGAAGGGGATGTTGTTGATGACCGTCAGAGCTGGAGAGATTGTCCTTCCTTTCCTTACTGCGACTTACTTCTTTCCACATGAAGAAGATGAGGCCATCTTGAGAATATGAAAGTGGAATAGGAGATAAATAATATGGTGGATGAATGTAGCTAAAAATTTTCACCAAGAATCACTAGGAGGGAGTAGAGAAGAGAGACAGTGAATGTGTGAAGAGAATGGCCATTTTGGGTTCTATTTATATCAAAACAGGCACTTTCTCAGTCGACGAATTTGTCGACTGAGAGCCCAATGTCACTCTGCTATAGATGCTCCTCTCGGAATGGCTAGTTGGTCGATTGAAATTTTAAAAAGTAGCCATTACTAGGTCTCGGTTGAGAAATTTGTCGACTGAGATTTATGTTAAGCAAAAAATTTCAGTTGAAAAAATCTCCTAGAATAACTAGGGAATCATCGTGCCACATGGATTAGTCAAATTTTTGGGGTCCACCAAGAGGATCTTGGTCGAACTATTTTTCGGCCGTGACTGTTGTTTAGTTCAAAATGTACAAAATAAACTAAGTGGGTTTTGGTCAAGAAAGAGGCCAACCGAGTGATTCTCGGTCGAGAAATTCATCGATCGATCCAGTTCTCAATCAAAAATTTTGCGGACCGATTGGACTGTTGTGAGTGGTTGTTGTAAAGAATTTTTGAGCTTATTTAAGTAGTAGTCATGATAACATAATATTGAGACTTAGCAAATGATTTTATATATATATAGGAATTGATAATTTTTAAGAGTTGGGAGCTCATGTTTTTGGATCCTAGATGGGTAATTAGATGCTCTAGAGGGGGGTGAATAGAGCTGAATGCACTTAAACAAAATTCATTAGACTTTCAAGATAAGGTTGCTAAATAGGTAATTTGAGTGAAACTAAAACATACATAGCAAGGGATAAAGAGATTGAGCAAACACAAGTAGACAAGCTATTTAGAGTGGTTCCACACTTCAAACTAGAAGTATGTCATTCCACTTACCTAGAGAGGTCAACCTCTAGGATTTCCTAACCATTTCATTCTTATATTCATTCATAAGACTTACAATACATGACCAAACAAAGGACTTACCTATCCAATACAAAGAGTCTTCAACCTTACCAAGCACTTACCCACTTTGCAAGGAGTCTTCTGCCTTCTTCCAATGACTTACCTACTCTTGCACAAGTCTTCAGCCTTGTAGGAATTATCCACTATTCTTGTATCTTCCGCCTTTGACTTCACCTTCACTCGGAGAAGCTTCCACCAAGGACTTACCCACTTGAGTAAGGAGTCTCCTGCCTTCACCAAGGGCTTACCCACACTAGCTCCAAGTCTTCAGCCTTGATCTTTACCAAGGGATGTCTTCCCTTGTTCTTCTTCACCTCTCTTGGATAAGAGAGAGAACCTTCATCTTCATGACTGAAAAGAGAGATAGGGAGGTGGTGGAAGTGAGAGCCTCACAAGATATACATGTAGGACTAGCTCTCTTACAGATTTCCTACTCACTCTAATGGATGTAGCAAGTGATTAAGCTTAGAGGGAGAGAGGAGGTTGTAGGAAGCACTCAACTATAGAATAGGAACCTCACATAGAGTTTGCAATGAATGCTCAACCTTGGAATGAAGCCCAAGGGGTCCTATTTATAGTCGGGGATGCCTCTTAGCCTTTGGGAACACTTGAGAACAAAAACTAGCCATTTTGTGACTTACAATGGATATATTTTCACTTGTTGCAACTCTACAATGGCTAGAAGCATTTTTCTGCACTTTTCTATACAGTGTAATCAGTCGAGTTTCTATAAGGGTAACTCTATAAGTAAACGACAAGGCCGATACTCAAATGATCGGTCGAGTTTGTCCTGACAAAACTCGACCGATCATTAGGAATCAAAATGGTCAGTTACTTGATCGATCGAGTTCTATGTAAACACAACTCGACCAATGCAATCTCCAAAAAATTGAGCAAGGATGATCGGTCAAGTTTTCAGGCTGGGAAACTCGACTGACAAAGTGCATGTAATCAATTTTCAAAGTTGCATCAAAAGTGATCTACATTCCATCTAAGTGCTCCTGATTTTTTCTAAGCTTAATTACAAGTCATGCAATCATTACAAGTGATTTACAACATGATTCTAATGGATTTACATCATATTAAAAAAACATGCACTTGTATTGACTTTGACTTGTCTTTTCTCCAATTTGAGATGCACAAGTTAGGGCATTTGGAGTGTGTCTATACCTAATCTGAAATCACTCAAGTAGAGACATTAGACACCAATATGTGGAATGGTTAGTCATCATCAAAACACGGGTTTAGTAAATTTAGACGTGAGTCAACATTAACCTAATTGACCTTGAGTCAACACATATATCAAAGAAGACATCTTCTAGAGGAGTAATGACTAACTTCTTTCTAATATATTGAAATTGATCAAATGGAAGAAGTTTTGTAAAAATGTCAGCCAATTGTTCTTCAGTATCAACATGATGAAGGGATATATGATTTTTAGAAATGTGATCCCTTAATAAATGGTGTATGATTTCAATATGCTTGGCACGAATATGTAAAATAGGATTATGGGCCCATTTTATAGCACTAGTATTATCACAGAAAATTGGCATAAATGAGAATGTAAAACCATAATTGTTTAAAACATGTGGCATATAAAGTACTTGAGCACAATAAGAACCAGCCGCCACATATTCAGCTTCAGTGGTAGAAAGGGTGACTGTGTTTTGTTTCTTACTAAACCACGATACTTAAGCTCGTCCTAATAAGAAACAACCACCACTTGTACTTTTACGATCAAGTCGACAACCAACATAGTCGGAATTGGTATAAGATTTTAAATATAGCGATTGACCTTTAGTATACCATAATCCATAGTTGGTAGTACCAGCGAGATATCTTAAGATTCGTTTAACAGCTTGAAAATAAGATTGCATGGGTTTAGATTGAAATCTAGCACAAAGTCTGACGGAAAACATAATGTCCGGTCTAGAAGCAGTTAAATATAGAAAACTACCAATCATGGCCCTATATAAGGAATCATCAATGGGTTCTCCATCTTCATCCTTTTCAATCTTGGCAGAAGTGGCCATTGATGTGGTAGCATGTTTGCAATTTTTCATTCTAAAGCATTTTAGGAGTTCATTAGTGTATTTTTCTTGGCTTAGAAAAATTCCAGCGGGCGTTTGTTTTATTTGAAAACCAAGGAAAATGTTAATTCTCCTATAAGACTCATTTCAAATTCTTTTTGCATTACGTCACTAAAAAGTTTGCATAAAGAATCATTTGAGGCACCGAATATGATATCATCAACATATATTTGAACAACAATGAAATCTGATTCATATGTTTTGAAAAATAATGTAGAGTATGAATTTCTAATTGAGAAACTATTATCAAATAGATTATTTTTAAGTCTTTTATACCAATTTTGAGGTTCTTGTTTAAGGACATAAAGTGCTTTCTTTAGTTTATATACATGATTACTTTTTCCAGGGATTTTGAATCCAGGTGGTTGGGCAATATATACTTCTTCTTGTATAATTCCATTAAAATGCACTTTTTGCATCCATTTGGAATAGTTTGATGTTTTTGTGGGTAGTTATGGATAATAGCATTCTAATAGCTTCAAGCCTTGCTACGGGTGCATAGGTTTCATCAAAATCTATTCCTTCATGTTGATTATACCCTTGAGCCACCAATCTAGCTTTGTTTCTTACTACCTCCCCGGCTTCATTAAGTTTATTTCGAAAAACCCATTTAGTTCCAATGATAGTTTTGTCTTGTGGTTTAGGAACTAAATCCCATACATCATTTTTTGTGAATTGATTTAGTTCTTCTTGCATAGCCATTATCCAATATTCATCTTTTAGAGCTTCATTTACCTTTTTAGGTTCAATGATTGATATAAATGCCATATTTGCAAAATCTCTAAATGATGATCAGGTTTTTACTTTATCATGAGGATTTCCAATGATTAGATCTTGAGGATGATCTTTGATTAATCTAGGAATATGTTGTTGTGTCTCATTTTGTTGATTATTTTCAGAATTTTGATCATCTTTTGTGGATATAGTTAAGTCTTCAATTCGATGAGTAATGTCATTTATATCCTCATTTTCATTTTTAGTATTTTGAGATGTTACTTCATGAAAAGTGATATGGATGGATTCTTCAACTTTTCTAGTGATAGTATTGTAAATTCTAAAAGCTTTGCTAGAAGTTGAATATCCCAAAAAGAATTCTTTATGTGATTTAGAATCAAATTTGTCTCTATCATCTTTGATGTTTAGGATATAACAAGTTGTACCAAAGGTATGAAAATAAACAACTCTTGGATTTTTTTAAAGATAAGTTCATATAGAGTTTTCTTTAGATGAGAATGTACTGTCACTCTATTTGACACATAGCATGTTGTATTTACTACTTCATCTCAAAAAGTTTTAGGTGTATTATGTTCAAGTAACATTGTTCTAGCCATTTCTTGTAAGGATCTATTTTTCCTTTCTACTATGCCATTTTGTTGTGGAATGTGTGGAGATGAAAAATCATGAGTGTATACTTGAGATGTAAAAAATTCTTTAAAGATATGATTTTCAAATTCCCCACCATGATCACTCCTAATTGTACATATTTTATTTTATAATTGATTTTCAATCTTAGAGCAAAATTGTATGAATATTTGAATTTTATCATCTTTGTTTGCAAGAAAATGAACCCATGTATCTACTATAATCATCTACAATGACAAAGCAATATCTTTTTCCACCAATATATTGAGTTCTCATAGGACCAAACAAATCCATGTGAATAAGCTCTAATGATCTATTAGCCCTGAGCATTGTTTTTTATTTGAAGGAAGTTTTGTTTTGTTTTCCTAAGGTACATGGTTCACAATTTTAAGGTTTATCAAAGGATATTTTAGGTAACCCATGTACAAGATAATATTTAATACCTTTTTTATAACATGTGAACTTGCATGACCTAATTTTCTATGCCATAGTTGTAAGGATTCGTCTTTTTCAAGAAGGCATTTTCCAATAATGGTTTGCATAGAATTAGGCCTAAGTATGTATAGATTTCCTATTCTCTTTCCTTCATAAATGACTTTATTAGTGTTTTCAATTAGTATTTTACAACAAATTTTATTGAATAAGACATCATAGCCACTATCGCACAATTGACTAACACTAACTAAATTATGATGCAAGTCATCCACAAGTAAAACATTTTTTATTTGAAGATTTATAGCCAATGTTACCTATTCCAACCATTTTTCCTTTTGCATTGTCTCCAAATGTGACTGTTCTGCTTTTCTTTTCTTCAAATGTTTGAAAGGCTTGTTTGTTGTCAGTCATATGCTTAGAGAATCCACTATCAACCACCCAATCCTGCAAAAGAGATAGATTTTGGTACCCATGTGATAGTCATTTTTGGTTAGGAACATTTAATAGAAAACTAAATATAGTTACATGATTTATCAATTTAATGATTTTAAACTGAACAGAACTATTTTCGGTCGACAAATTTCTCAAACAAAGAGTGTCTTGGTTGAATATTTTGTCAACTGAGAATGTTGCTATTTTACCAGTTGATATATGCTTGAAATAGTAACTTTCCTGATCGGCTATTTGTTCAAACGAAGATATCTCGGTCGAACATTTTCTCGACTGAGATTGTTACTGTTTTCCTAGTAAGTGCAGGTTTGAGATAGAAACTCCCTTGGTCGATTATTTTCTCGACCGAGGAGTGTCTCGGTCGAACTCTTTCTCGATCGAGATTGTTTCTGTTTATTTTCATCAATTTTATTTGTTTGAATTTGAGCTTAAATTACTTCCATTATGCTAAGGTTCCAGTATGTTTAGTTGAGATAATACATTATGATTATCAAAGTGAAGTTTTAGATCAAATATCAACTTAATCATATTCAAGTTTGCTAAGTTTGGGGTCTTGGAACCCAAACTAATTCAACATCCTTTTTCTTGTATGGGCAAGAGAAGGAATAGTGTCCAAGACGCAAGCAATAGTGACAACAAATGGAATCGATTTCATTTCTCTTTTTATGATTTTGAGTTGAGTTGTTCTTGGGTACATATATGATCTTTGTCTTGGGTGCTTGTGTTCTTCTAGGTTTAGGTTTTTGATGAGATTTTTCTTTTGGAACATATCCTAAACCTCTTCTCCAATTTGACCATAAGAATACTTTAGGATCTTATCAAGAACACCATTGTTTTTCAAGCTACTAATTTCCTTTTGTAACTTAGAAATTTCATCCATTTTCTTTTTAATATTTGACTTTGCTTAGTCTAGATTAGATGATAAAGCATCTCTTTCTTTGACAATAGTATCATAATCTAAATGAGTACACAAGATAGGTTGAGTTTGAAGATCATTTAATTTTGCAAGCAATTCAACCTTTTCTTGACAAAGAAGATCATAGTTTGTTTCCAGAGTAAGTAACTTCTTATTGCAATCATTAAGAGATGATTTCAATGTGGCCTTTTCAGACATAATACTTTCTTTTTCAGCACCAAGGTCATTTAATTTAGCATATAGATCTACATTAGTTTTTGTAACTCTTTTTAATTTCTTCTTACAATCAACATACTTTTCATGTAATTCTTCAATACTAGCAACCAGTTCTTCTTTAGATAAATCAAGTAGACTTACCTCATTTGAGTCTTCATTTTCATCTTCTTTGGCCATAAGACACTCTACATTTTCTTCTTCACTTTCACTATCATCACTTGACTCATCCCATGCAGCTTTGTATGCTTTCTCTCCCTTCTTCTTCAAAGAGACTTTCTTGCCCTTTTTTACCTTAGGACACTCATTTTTGACATGTCCTTTCTTGCTGCATCTGAAACACCTAAGAGAGGAAGAGGAAGAAACACTAGAGTTTTTGTTAGATCTATACCTTTTGTATTTCTTACCATTTACAATAAGTGCATCTTCTTCATCATCACCTTCACTTGTTTCATCACTTTCTTGAGTGATGACCTTTGTAGCTTTTATATCCATGTCCTTCCTTCTTTCTTTTTTAAGTTCAAGCTCCTATCTTTCTTCCTCCTCTAAGGTGACCTCATGAGTTTCTAGATTGCAAATGAGCTTCTCCATCTTTAGTTTTGTGAGATCATTAGCTTCTTCAATGGTTGTCACCTTCGGCTTGTATTTTGAAGGCAAAGACCTAAGAATCTTTGAAACTTGATCTTCTTCACTTATGAATTTTCCTAATGCACTTAAACCATTAACAATAGTAGAAAATTGTACATACATATCACTAATAGACTCATTTGGTTGTGTACGAAATTGTTCAAACTTTTGTTTAAGCATACTAATCTTAGAATTTTTAACTTGTATAGTTCCTTCATGTGTAATAGAAAGTCTATGTCATATATCATATGACGTTTCACATGAGGAAATTCTATTGAATTCACTTACTGAAATAATATAAAATACTTACAGCCTTGGCATTTAGTTGAGCTTATTTTATCGTATTGGCATCCCATGTAGCATACCCAGTTTCAGAAATCTCATATGGAGTAGACACCATCCTCCAAAGCTCCCAACTGATGCCTTGGAAGTAAAATTGCATCCTTCTATTCCAATAGTTGTAGTTGCTTCCATTGAACGGTGGTGGACGAGATATGTGGGTTCCCTCCAAGTTCAAGTTGTTGAGCACACCATCCCCCATCCTTCAAGATTTGTTAAAGCTCCTTGAAGACCTATTCTGGTACCAATTGAAAGATCTATAGCGGGGTGAATAGAGCTTTTTGGAGATTTAAAAATAATTAAAACAATTGAATAAGAAGTAGGAGGAAACAAGGAAGACACAAGGATGTAGAGTAGTTCCTACCTTACAAATCTAAGGTAGTCAGTCCACTACCTGATTGTTTCTAACTGGGATTTTGAAAGAAATTTATTTTATTACCTCTCGAGGATGTTACACAAAATACAATTTCTTCCTATCTACACCCTTGAAGTATCCTTCACCTAAAGTAGCCTCACCTCCTTGAAGCAGCCTTCTGTAGTAATTCCAAGTCCATGGAGTAGCCTTCACCTCCTTGAAATAGCTACACCCCGTGAAGTAGCCTTCTCCACTAAGAAGTAGCTCCAAGAACCTCCTTTTAATAGCCTCCAACCTAGGAGTAGTCAAGGAGAACAAAATACAATAACAAAGGAACAAGATTGGAAGAAAGAAATAACTTTACCAATGGTTACAACGCTTTGATTCTATATCAAGCGTATAGATATCCTATTCACTATAGATGAACGTGATTATGCGGTGTCTAGGAGATACTGAGCTATAGGAACTGAAATTAAAGCCCAAGGAAACAAGATTGCAAGTACGATTTTGCATGTTGCTCACTAATATTGATTGTCAAGTAGTGATGTGTACTTTGGGTGTCCTAAGGCATGTCCAATTTATAGGAATGGGTTGCAAGGTCTTAGGGACGTTCTAGAGTTTTTCTAAGGTGTTCTTAGTGCTTAACTAGCCGTTAGGTGTCCATTAAATACATTGCAATGGCTAGTTGTTTTGTGTTGAAAAGTGCAATCCAGAAATTGTCTCGGTCGAGAAGTTTGTTGATCGAGATGTGTCTCGGTTGAGCATTTCTTTGACTGAGGGTTGGTTTGGAGTAATTGTATTCAACGTGTATTTCTGACTTTCCAACTACCAACTACTCTCAGTCTAACGGCTATGGAACCTATTGGGAGGTCTATCTCGGTCGAGAAAGTTGTCGAACGAGAGGTGTTCTAGGGTTACATGTGTAGTTCAAAAATTAGTGTTCGTGAGTTTGACTGAGGTGGGTCTCAGTTGAGGATTTTGTCGATCGAGGGTGTCTCGATCGAGCATTTCTTCGATCGAGAATTTCCCTATTTCAAAATGTTGAATCATCTACTAAGTGTGTATAATAATGTGTAATTGTGATTCTATCTTAGGGGAGGATCTACCTAAGTCTTATGTGTGGATGGGGAAGATCTAATGCTTAATTTACATGATATCTATGTACTTATACATTATATACTTGTACAAGTTTTTATATTGAATACAATCATGAAAAGAATTTTAAGCATGTTGATCTTCCAATTTGTATTGATCTTCAATTATCCACTGCCTTATTTGTTTATCTCTTAAATACTAAACTAATAAGTTAGATCTACAAGAATGAAATGTTTGTCATCATCAAAACAAAGGGTTTAATAATGTCCAATTTAGTCAACAGAAAGCTTCTTTTGAGTTATGTTGAATATCATAAGGAGGGGTGTTACAATATGTTTGGTATAAACCTAATGAGCTAATGTATGAATAAACCACCTTAATGTAACATAATGTTCTCATATTAGTCTTCATCCAATAATAGAGACACATAAAATATGTCATATGGGATAATAATGAATTATGATAATCATACATAATTCTCTTGTAGATAATGTTAACATAAATGGATGAGCAATAATGATAATAGTGAAATAATATGATAACCTAAGTAATAATGTGATATTAATAGCCAAAAATATTAATTATGACATATCTCATTAAAAAGGAATCTGAAAAGTGGAATCTATGTTAAGAATCATGTTCCTTGGGTCCTAATTGCCTTGGGAGTCGAGTTTCACATTATTCACATAATAATAATTAATTTAAATCATTTTGGATAGAGAAGATCTATGTTTTCCCCAAAATATCAAATAAAATAATAATTGACTCCAAAAGAGGAAAATAATCTAGGATTCATAATCTACATAATAAATATAGCCTTTGGGTGAATTTTCATCCAATTTGGAAGATGTTTGATTAAAAGATGAAATCAGGAGAGTGAAAGAGTGTAGAACCTTCAAAATATTAAATAAATCACAAAAAACTCCAACATGTGAAATTGATGGTAAATTCATATCCAACACATTAAATATGACTTGTGGGTGAAGTTTCATAAAATTTGGAGAAACTTATAATCATTAATGCATGAGGAAAGAGAAAATATGATTTGATTTATTTTATACATTATAAGTCTTCAAAAGGCAAATCAAATTCCATATTCGGATTCCTCATATCCAAATTAGGTTGGGAGTCAAATTTCACCTAATTTGGGATTCATTTACACCCTCTATTGAGGAGAGATAAAAGATTAAATAAATACATGTGCCACTTTATTCTGATTTGGTTGGGAATTGAATAAAGGTGTCACGCGCCTAACTTCTTTTATTTTTCACTTTTTAAATGGACAAGATCTGCTCGGGCCCCAATCCAACGGCTCAGGGGTTGTCTCCTCTACCTCGAGTTAGTCGAGGTTTTGAACCGGGACACAACTAGGATTTTTCGTGGATGATCTCTCTTTGTGTGCTTGATCCCTTCTCGAGGTTTTTGTATCAATGGAATCACGAGGTCAAGACAAATCTACCCATCCCTACTTTTTGGGGGTTTCCTTCCCTAATGAGGAAATGCCTAATTGGGGCTAGAAAGTTCCTCGCCACCGCTTAACACATAGGCAACTCCATCCATCTGAGTATATATATTAGGATCCCTAAACGATCTCCTAGTCAAAATCATCCCTCCTCTTCTCTCAATTCCTCCTCTTATAGTTTGAGCCACCTCATCCTACTCGATTTGTTTTGCTACCGACTATTCTGCTTTCTACTGGATGACTCCGACAGTTGTAGCTCGATTGAACCCATGGTAAGCATGTCCACACCAATCACTCTCTTTTAGTTTAAGAACCTTCTCGTGTTTTCAATTCATTGGTTTTCCCCTAGAATTTGGCCATCTTGACGTATTTTCCTACGGTACTGACTTCTCATTTAGGTCTTTTCCTATCATCGGGACTCCTAGAACGATGCCCTTGTTTCCGTTGTGACTACATATCGCTATTATTAATGTTTTATTGGCTTCTTGCTCGATAACTTGATTCAATTTCTATGGATTTCTCTTCCCTTATGCCTTCATGGTAAGGAACTAGTTTGGAGGCTACATCTGTTTCCTTGCCTCCAATCAATGCTCATTGAGTTTGGATTCATCCCAGGAACTCAGAGGCATCATCAGTTTCCATGGTTTCATCGCTATGATCGGGGTTGATCAGGAGCTTGAGTCTCCATGTTCATTACTTCCAGTTCTATTCGATGAAGAACAATTCCTAAGATGATCTTCCGGTTATGCCCTCTCCTTTCCCTTTCTTATTCATTTTTCTGTTGGGGGCATTTTGGTAATTTTGAATGGTTTTATTTCTTGTATATGTGATTGTGACTCGCCGATGTGTTGAGTGGCTGGCCGAGTTGGCCAGCCCTCTTTGGGCCAACTTGGATCGTGCGGTCCACTCCCTCTCTCTCTCTTTTCCTCTCTCAATGCATATCACTGATGTGGAATTTCCTGATTGGTTGGTTTTTGAAAAATCATAACTAGTTATCTACTTATCCAAAAATTACAAATAAATAGTCATTGGATTAAAAAAAAATAAGAGTTGTCTTATGGTACACGTTTTTTTGAAAAAAATCTAATGTTGAAAATATGTTATTTTATTGAATTTACCTAAATAGCTTATAACTTGTAAAATTCTTAACTAAATATATATACATCAGAAAAATATAATAAAATATGTTTTAGACTCAGTAAAAGGTAACCTAAAATATGGAATGGTTTTTATAACCCAAATCTCTTGTAAAGAAAAAGGTAATTTTTAGGGGTTTGAATAATTAATGAAAACTTAACCCTAGTTCTACATATATGCATCATAGGTTCTTTAGAGGCCTAGACTTGGATCTAGAAGTGACTTTGGTCTGTTTAGACTCAGGAGTAAGGTATGATTGCATCGCACATTATTTCTATATTGAGCATTTTTTTCCTCTCTTTTATGTATGTTTGCATCTCCTATTTTTCATATTGAGCAAATTCACCTAATTTCATTTTTTTTGGTCCTATGGACATTAGCCTATATACAATGTATTTTCTTTTGAAAATCATGGTTCATGTGAACTACCTTATTTGATATTGATCTTGTGATCATGGATATTATTTTGGTCTCTTACTTATGCTTTGTTCATGGTGGAATTCTATATGATGACACGTGATGTCTTTTCCCACTTGTGAGGTGGATGTTTATGTTGTCCATGAGTATGATGGCAACTTTTGTTTTATCTGACTATACCTTTTTACTTGCCTCTCTATTAAACATGCTATGTGATTCAGTAGCACTAGAGTAGTGTAATTGCATTGGTTTTTGGGCAGTACGTCTTTGTTATTATTGGGATGGAGGTGGTGGTGCCCCATACTCGAGTTTCAAGTTTGTGAGGCTTGGCCCAACTTATATATATATATTGGGAGTGGCAGTATGTCATCTCTATCAGGTTTCAAGTTTGTGAGGCTTGGTCGTCTTTGTCTTTATATTGTTCTAGGGCTATGCTTATCTCACATGCAAGCATGTTATTGATAATGATTGTTGGGTGTGTGCCCTACTTTCTTGTTATGTGCTTCATTTCCCACCATGGTAGTGGATGTATATATGGAACAATCTTTTTATTTTGTTTTATGGCAAGTATCCCCTTTATCATATGGTGGTGATTCTTTCCTTTTATGCTTGTTTGGGTAGTTCTTACCTTTTTCATGGGAAGCCCTCTATACTTGACGTACCTTTTTCCTAATATATATTGCTCAATTTCTATTTAGTATGCATGTACCAACCTTTGTTCATGTCATCTATTTTCTCTTTTTGTTGGGGTATGCTTCCAACCCTAGGTGAAGGATATGGAGGACATGGCATAAGGACATGAACTTAGCTTAAGATGTTAAATCTCAAAGACAATCTTGATGTGGTTTAGATTTCCCTCTACATGGATCCTCATGATGTACCTTTACATGTAAGTTTAAGATGTTCTTTTGTAACCTTATGAGAAATTGAATATAGTCAATGATTTTAATTTCGTTTCTACACTTTGGTTGTTTTGTATACCATAAATAATGTTTCAAAAATTTACACCCACTACAACATATCTTTCAAGTGTGTTTGGACTGGAGGTTCTATTCTTCAAATTTTTAGTAGGGAATGGATCCCCTCTGGGTCCCCCTCCTTACAGCATGGTATCAGAACCCATGGTAGTCAGAATCTGACTATTTCAATTTTGTCTCTCTAATAGAACCCTTGACTTAGATAGTTACCTCTACGTGAGATGTTCAGCCTTTGATCTATGATGAGATGATGGTTATCTCTTGATGCATGAGGTTGTCTTGATGATGCAATTAGGTTACGAGGAGATGGTAGGATAAGGAGGTCTTAATATAGAAATATTGTGACTTGGTTTTCGCATTGAATTTGGGCCCTGATTTCAATTTTCACTCACAAAAGTTTTCACACCAAATTATTTTCTTTATATACTATATGTACAAAAATAATGCTTTCTTTGGATTTTGTCGAAGTTTTCTTAAACTAAGTCACAATGAAGTAATATGAGAAGTTTTGTTAGTAAAACCCTAAACCTAGTGCTAACCCTAGTTTTGACTTTGGAGTTTGTGACTAGGATTGATATAAAGGTGTAGTTGACCTACCCTATGACTTTTGGATATTAGGGTTGTTAGGTTAGGGACACGAGGACCTAAAGCTCAACCCTACATGATATGACTTTTTAGTTGGATACATGACCAACATAAATCTCAAAAACAACCACAACTAAAAGATATGTGGGTAACCCTAAATGTTGTTAGTTTGACTTGTTAGGTTAAACATTTTAAGTGGTGGAGAGTAGTTGGTTATTGATGTTTGGATCAATAGATTTTGAGGACAAAATCCTTTTAAGGGGTGGAGTTTTGTAACATACCAGATCTAGAACCCTACCCTAGAAGTTAGATCTTTTAGGCTTAGCCAAACAAGGTTGGGGTTAGATCTAAAAGATGTTTTGTATAAAACTAATGAGCTAATGCATAAATAAATAACCCTAATGTAACCTAAAGCTCTCATATTAGTCTTCAACCAAAAATAGACACATAAAATATGTCATATTGGATAATAATGAATTATAATAATCATACATAATTCTCTTGGAGATAATGTTAACATAAATGGATGAGCAATAATGGTAATAGTGAAATAATATGATAACCTAAGTAATAATGTGATATTAATGGCCACAAATATTAATTATGACATAACTCATTAAAAAGGAATGCCAAAAGTGGAATCTAAGTTAAGAATTATGTTCCTTGGGTCCCAATTGCCTTGGGAGTCAAGTTTCACATTATTCACATAATAATAATTAATTTAATTCATTTTATATAGAGAAGATCTATTTTCCCCAAAATATCAAATAAAATAATAAATGACTCCAAAAAAAGAAAATAATCTTGGGTTCATAATCTACATAATAAATATAGCCTTTAGGTGAATTTTCTTCCAATTTGGAAAATGTTTGATTAAAAGATGAAATCAGGAGAGAGAAAAAGAATGTAGAACCTTCAAAATATTAAATAAATGCTCAAACAACTCCAACATGTGAAATTGATGGTAAATCCATATCCAAAACATTAAATATGACTTGTGGGTGAAGTTTCATAAAATTTGAAGAAACTTATAATCATTAATGCATGAGGAAATAGAAAATATGATTTGATTTATTTAACTCATCAAAATTCTCAAAAGTAAAATCTAATTTCATATTCGAATTCCTCATATCAAAATTAGGCTAGTAGTCAAATTTCATCTAATTTGGGATTCGTTTGCACCCTCTATTGAGGAGAGAGAAAAGATTAAATAAATACATGTGCAACTTTATTCTTATTTGTTTCGGAATCGAATAAAGGTGCCACACACCTATTTTTTTTTTTTTAATGGAAAGGATCTACTCGGGACCCGATCTGACAGCTCAGGGGTTGTCTCCTACCCCGAGTTAGTCATGGGTCTGAACAAGGATGCAACTAGGATTTTCTACAGACGATCTCTCTCTCTCTGTGCTTGATCCATGTTCGAGGTTTTTATATCAATGGAATCGTGAGGTCAAGACAAATCTACGCATCCCTACTTTTTGGGGGTTTCCTTCCTTAACAAGGAAATGCCCAATTGGGGCTAGAAAGTTCCTCGCCGCCGCTTGACACAGAGGCAAATCCAACCATTTGAGTTTATATATTAGGATCCCTAAACGATCGCCTAGTTAAAATTTGTCCTCCTATTCTCTCAATTCCTCCTCTTCTAGTTTTAGTCACCTCATCCAACTCGATTTTTTTGTTGTAGGCTATCCTACTTTCTGTTGGATGACTATGATGGTTGTAGCTCGATTGAACCCATGGTAAGCATGTTCACACCAAGCACTCTCTTTTGGTTTGAGAACCTCCTTATGTTTTCAATTCATTGGTGTTTCCCTAGAATCTGGTGATCTTGCCCTATTTTCTGACGGTCTGACTTCTTATTTGGGTCTTTTCCTGTCATCAGGACTCCTAGAACGATGCCCCTATTTCTGTCGTGACTACATCTTGCTCTTATTAATGTTATATTGGCTTCTTGCTCGATAACTTGATTCAGTTGCTATGGATTTCTCTTCCCTTATGCCTTCATGGTAGGGAACTACTTTGGGAGCTACATCTATTTCCTTGCCTCGAATCAATGCTCATTGAGTTTGGATTCATTCTAGGAACTCAAAGGCATCGTTATTTTTTGTGATTTCCTCACTATGATCGGGGTTGATCGAGAGCTTGAGTCTCCACATTCATTGCTTCCAGTTCTACTCGATGAAGAACAATTCATGAGATGATCATCCAGTTATGCCCTCTCATTTTCCCCTTCTTATTCATTTTTTTTTGTTGGGGGAATTTTGGTAATTTCAAATGGTTTTATTTCTTGTATATGTGATTGTGACTCACTGATATGTAACCAGCCGAGTTGGCCAACCCTGATTGGGGCAACTTGGATCACGCGGTCCACTCCCTCTCTCAATGCATATCGCTGACGTGGAAATTCCTGATTGGTTGGCTTTTGAAAATTCATAACTAATTATCTACTTATCCAAAAATACAAAAAA
The DNA here is from genome assembly GCA_963693085.1 of Alisma plantago-aquatica. Classification (NCBI taxonomy): domain Eukaryota; kingdom Viridiplantae; phylum Streptophyta; class Magnoliopsida; order Alismatales; family Alismataceae; genus Alisma; species Alisma plantago-aquatica. The sequence continues at coordinate 1,957,365,777 of OY856409.1, read as the reverse complement.
AATAGTTGTTGGATTTAGAAAAATAAGAGCTATCTTATGGTACAGGTTTTGTTGGTGCTGAAAATATGTGATTTTAATTAATTTACCTAAATAGTTAATAACTTATAAAAATTCTTAAATAAATATATATAAATAAGAAAAATATAATAAAATATTTTTTAGACTTAGTAAAAGGTAACCTAAAATATGGAATGGTTTTGATAACCCAAATCACCTTAAAGAAAAAGGTATTTTTTAGGGTTTTGAACAATTAATGAAAATCGAACCCTAATTCTACATATATGCATCATAGGTTTTTGGAGGCCTAGACTTGGATCTAGAAGTGCCTTTGGTCTGTTTAGACTCTGGAGTAAGGTATCATTTCATCCCACATTATTTCTATATTGAGCCATTTCTATTTCCTCTCTTTTATGTATGTTTGCATCTCCTATTATCAATATTGAGCAAATTCACCTAATTTCATATTTCTCTTGGTCCTATGGAAATTAGCTATACACGATGTCTTTTCTTTTGAAAATCATGGTTCATGTGAACTACCTTATTTGATATTTATCTTGTGATCATGGATATTCTTTTGGTCTCTTACTTATGCTTTGTTCAAGGTGGAATTCTATATGATGACATGTGATGTCTTTTTCCCACTTGTGAGTTGGATGTTTATGTTGTCCATTAGTATGATGGCAACTTTTGTTTTATCTGACTATACCTTTTTACTTGCCTCTCTATTAAACATGATATGTGATTCAGTATCACTAGAGTAGTGTAATTTCATTGGTTTTTGGGCAATACGCCCTTGTTATTATTGGGATGGAGGTGGTGGTTCCCCATACTCGGGTTTCAAGTTTGTGAGGCTTGGCCCAACTTATATATATTGGGAGTGGCAATATGTCATCTCTATCAAGTTTTAAGTTTGTGAGGCTTGTCCGCCTTTGTCTTTATATTATTTTAGTGCTATGCTTATCTCACATGCATGCAGGTTATTGATGATGATTGTGGGGTGTGTTCCCTACTTTCTTATTATGTGCTTCATTTCCCACCATGGTAGTGGATGTATATATGGCACAATATTTTTATTTTGTTTTATGGCAAGTATCCCCTTTATCATATGGTGGTGATTCTTTCCTTTTATGCCCATTTGGGTAGTTCTTACCTTTTTCATGGGAAGCCTTATATACTTGGCGTACCTTTTACCTAATATATATTTCTCAATTTCTTTTTAGTATGCACATACTATCCTTTGTTGATGTCATCTATTTTCTCTTTTTGTTGGGTATGATTCCAACCCTAGGTGAAGGATATGAAGGACATGGCATAAGGATATGAACTTAACTTAAGACGTTAAATCTCAGAGACAATCTTGATGTGGTTTAGATTTCCCTCTACATGGATCCTCATGATGTACCTTTACATGTACGTTTAAGATGTTCTTTTGTAACCTTATGAGAAATTGAATATAGTCATTTTTTTTAATTATACTACTACACTTTGGTTGTTTTGTATACCATAAATAAGATTTGGAAAATTTACACCCACTCCAACATATCTTTTAAGTGTATTTGGACTTGAGGTTCTATTCTTCAATTTTTAGTAGGGAGTGGATCCCCTATGGATCCCACTCCTTAAAAAATTATATCATATGAAAAAATACGCAGAAATGTTGCCTCATTACCATTTCAGTGGCCATTCTATGTTGGAGAATCTATTATGCTAGAAGAATGATCATCTAGTCACCTGGACAACTGAAAATAAAATAAAGGGATATTCTCTCTCTAGATTCAAGACAATAAAAAGGGTTGATGGTAGTTGGTCAATATGGGGTGTATTTATTAGTCTTGAATTAGGGTCAAGGGTCTAGGTTTCAGTCAGAAGGTTCTTGAATAGATCTGATGGAATGTTGCATTCTATGGGCCAGCCACAGACGTAAGGTGAGATTCTACCATGTGCCACCCTAGAAGACGGCGTGATTTCTTTAGTTATCCTTGGGAAGAAGAAAAGGATATTTTCATTTGAATTTTTATATTTTTGAGAAGGTTGTGAAGATCTATCATATAAGACGAAGTTTGGATCATGTGGTTGAGTTATATGATGAATCAAACTCAATTAAAAAGGAAAGAGAGATAAGAGATAAAACTAGGGAGCCTAGACATATCATTTTTATGAAAATAATGGCAATTGAATATCTCTTTGAATTTGAAAAATACATATAATATTCATGATAGTCAACTGGACAATTTATTGAAAAAGGCTTGGAAAATATCAATTAAAGGTTGAAATGAACTTAATTCCAGAGAAAGATACTTTTTGTATGCGAACTTCCAAAATGTGGCAAATGGGTGAAATGATTGGATTAAATAGGAGAGAAAATATGGGAAAATGTAGGAAAATGGGATGAACTCCATCATTATCCAAAGAGAAGATGTAATCTTGAGTGTCGAATGAAAAACTACAATAATTGGGTGTCGTCATATTTCCCTTCTCAAGAGAGGTTTGAAATAGGGAGAAACGCATGCTTGAGCTAAGTATGACCCCCATTTTTTTATCATGAAGGGCCGAATAGGTTTGACTTGTCAAGGGATGCTCTATTGAATTTTGTTTCATTGTAGTGTAGTTGTTCTATTTTCCTTATGAGGATGGATTGGTGAGATTAGAATTCAACAGAGTGGATAAGGTTGGGAACTATGCAGTCTTCTAAGATTAAGGTGACATAAACTAAGACCAATAGTTGTAGATGACTAATCATCTGTCCTACAGCGCCATAGAGCCATAAAAGGAGTTAAAGATTTTCTAGCTTTGAAGAACTTCTATGCTAATCCAGTTCTTACTCAATTTGTATCTAGTTCTATCACTTGCTTCATGTCCCAGTGGAGGTAAAAGTAGGTCAAAAGTCAAAGATTGAGATATAGAGTCTATAACCATGAAAGATTCTTAGAGGTCCTTGATTTGGAAAGATTATCGTCTCTCTCTATGTTTAGATATATGATTTAGGTTGATCATGAGACTTAGCAGTTGAACCAATTATAGGGCTAGAGTTGAAACCTTAAAATGGTAAATGTGGAGAGTCGTCTATGAAAGATAGAACTTCTAAAATGCAAAGTTCCTACTAAATATATGACTTAGAATTTAAGCACAATATATATGCCAGGTGTAGGAATTAAAGTGGAAATGAGGTACCAAACTGGAGTAGGACCTAAAATATAAGAACAGATTCTGGGGTGCCTACCCAAAATAAGGCTTCATTTGAAAGATAATTTGAATGCAAGATGGTTTTTCCATCTAGTTGTAGCAGTAGACTTGTCTTTAGAAGTTGCATGTATGAACAATTTGTCAAAAGTCATCGTCGAGATTGACTATAAGACACTAATTGACATGCTACAATGCCCTCTAGAGGATAACCCCAAGTATGCAACTATCATAGAGAGAATACAAAGGTGAAGGAAGGAACACCCTGGTTGGGACATGAGGTTTGAGAAGAGGACGAGCAACAGAGTTGTTGACACCCTAGCTAAGTTTCATCAGAAACAGACCTCAGGGTACTTTGATTACATTAGACCACCCGATTGTATTAAATTAGTGCTTGAGGAAGACAAATGTAATGGTAGTAGTACTACCATATTTATGGTTTGGCTCAATTTAAATCCTTGTACTCATTTTCTATATTGGCTTGCAAAAGGAGGGTGAGATGAATAAATAGCCTCCTGGCTCCCCCCCCCCCCAAAAAAAAACAACATTGCCTATTTTTCATAGGGCTTTGATGAGGAATAGAAATGTTATGAATAACAAAACATAAGTGAGGTTTTCTTACTTTGCATTGGGTTAGATGCTAAAGTAAAACCATTTAGGTTTTATATGTGAAGAAGTCACATTTTAAGGTCATGATTCATGACCAAAATGAAGGCACCTAGATGATGTAGGTTTCTATGTAGAGTGAGTGGTCTAGTTTAAGTTCTTGGTCTGGGACCCTATGAGGCTTTGTCATTGAATATGAAATAGTTTAAGGTCATAGTTCAGTTCCTATGATACAGTTTCAGGTCATGCTTTAGGAGTCAATGGCACAGTTTAAGGTCATGCTCTAAGACCATGTTGAAAGAGATGATGCATATATGTAGCGGATTTACATTATAGATGAGTCAAAATAAATCCAATCATGCAATTTTGAAATTTAAAGTCTGGTTGAGATCAAACAAATTTGAAATTAAGAGAGTGGGGAACTCAGTCCAAGATTCAGGATATAAAAGATTACCGATCCTCTTGACAGTCAAAGATTTTTATTTATAAAGTGACTTGTTCAGGTTTTAAGCAAAGATTTGATTTCTTCAAAATTTTACTATTTTAATAATTAATTTGCAATTTTCTAAATTTATGTGATTTTTATGTTTTTTAGAAGGTTTCCTAAAATTTAGCTAAAAGTCTATGGATATATTTGTAATTTTTCTAGAAACTTTGTTTTATGGGACTTAAGGAATGGTTGGGCATACCCCCATTTCTTGACATTTTGAGCATGTGATGAGTGAGAGCTCAAACTAGAGCAAGCAATAGTAGAGCCAGTAGTATTTGGAGAGAGAAACAATAAGAGAACTCCACATTTGGTGAAGATTAAGTGTGTTAGACTCCATGTCCCATGAAGGCACTTTGATTAGGCCAGACAAGCTAATCTCTGTTGGCAAATAGATGACGAATATTGTGATTTTGTGGTGTTTTTGCCATTTTTGGCCTTTGATTTGCTCTAAGAAGATATATTTGTTAGCCTTTGACTTGACATTTTGAGCTCTTTGAACCGACATTCCATGTTTTAAATCACATGGAATTCTTCACGATTTGAAGGTTATAGATGGGCAGGACACCATTTTGAGCTGTGATTCATTATTTTTTTGTTGCTTTTGCATTTTTGTGAGTGTCTAGTGCCCAATTGTGCTAATTCAACTTGTAATGTGAAGTTGTGTTAGCATCATATCAAGTGGAACTCTTTAGGGAGGAGTGTATCATGGTGGTGTTCAATGCTACCCATTTAAAGTATTAAGTCAAGTACACTTAGTTAGGCATGACTTTTTTTAAGAAGGGTGAAGTGATGGGTGTGTGTTCTCCTCATTTCACTTTTTTAGGCACTAGTGTATTTCTATTTTTACCGTTCATCGGTTATCTTTATGGCAATAATTCAGAGAAAATAGAGGAAAGATCATTTGTTTCTTCTTTTTAATATATCTGAAGGTGATTCCTTCATTTGACCGGGGTAAAGATGTATATGCCCACCTATTGACTTGCATGGGAAGGTAGAAGGGAAGTATTTGAGGTGTAGGGTTGTAGAGGACTTGTTAGTGTGCTAGAGGTAAATATCTTATATTTTGCTTTCCGTTCAACTTTCATGTTTTATGACTTATTTCACTAATATCAATTTTGTAGCTTTGAGGATATGAGCACTTGTAGTACTAGACCTTGGACCTAGAGTGGCTCATAAGGTCACATGTATTCTCCCATGTCCACCAGCTTCTTTTGTTTCAAAAATAGTTGTATGTTTCCATACAAACAATGAAGAGAGGATCTGGCGAGGATGTCGGTAAGTCTAACACTTTCTGATATTGTCTTCTTCATATATGTGTGATTTTAGTTGACTCCTTTGTTTGTTTGTGCTTATTCCGATTTAGGTTCAAGACCATCTCCATGTTTCATCTTGGCTTGGCAAGTACATCATGTGTCACCTTCTTTTACTCTTTGGACTTTGATGCATAGAGGATCCACGATTTGTCATTGGCAAGGAGTACGCTATAGACATGTGAGCATGCCTCTCATTGATGGGCTAGAGGTTGGCACATCCACTTTAACCCTCTTACAAGTTTTATTCAATCTAGTATTCAGGTTAGCCAGCAAGCACAAGACTTAATGAGTGCCATATGAACTATACAACAAATGTAGAGTTATACTACC